>CM053771.1:122283857-122410534 GCA_028658325.1 Potorous gilbertii | reverse complement strand
GTTATCTAGCCCTATAGGACAAAAGAGAAGATGGGGTAAGGGAAGGGAGGGATGAGAGAGGGCAGATTGGTGATATGGGTAATTAGAATGCTCAGTGTATTGGGGAGGGGGGAGGGGACAAATGGGGAGAAAATTTTAGAACCCAAAATCTTGTGAAAATTAATGTAAAAAGTTAAATATATAAATTTATTTAAAAAAATTACTGATAAGGTTGCTTATAATATTTTCCCCATTGATTGTCTTATCAGAGGGTCAACACATTTTTTCATCTGCTGTTTAAGGATACACAAATTTTTTTTCTGCCTCATTCCACACAGTTGTTTTTGTTTTTCAAGAAACAAACAATTTATTCAAACTAGCTCAATCTCAAAATGGAAGCTTAAAACAAAATGGAATCAGTTGTACTTAGCTGGCAAGCATTCCTACAATATAATTGAAGCACTAAATTTATTCTCATTATACAAGTCTTATGACATCTCACAGTAGGTGCTTAATACATATTTGTTAACTGGTTTCATAACCACTACTTCCTTAATGGTCAGACTCTGATCCAAAATAACAGTAACTTTCATGCATAATGTACTGCATGCCTAAGTCAAGAAATCAATCAAATTGTGTGCTTTTCATGGAAAGCCCCATGAGATATTCTCAGATAATCAGTGCCCCATTACAGCTTCATCTTCCTGTTGTGTGGAGGAAGAAGGAACCCACCCTTACTCAGACTGACTGCTCAGAGGTATCTCAAAGTAAAAACAGAAAATCTCCTTTATTCAGTTCTCCCGAGAAGCAGGCAGTCTCTTCACCACTAAAGCTGGAGTCAGGAGGCGCCTTACAGAAGCAGAATGACAATTTATATAGACCTTGATGGGAAAATCCCCCTCCCACCAATGACCATTATTCTCATTGGCTGAGAAGCAAGGTTTTACACTCTAGGAGTAAAATCTAACCAATCCCTTCTAGAACCCCATTCAAATTTCCCCTGCTCCCCGGACATTACAAAGCTCTCTAAAATTCACATCATTATCTGCAAATTAGGCATTGAAAATATATGCAAATGAAGCATTGTGGACTCATGCAAATTGGGCATTGAGAACTTATATAAATCAGGTGAACCTATGTGAGGACTGCAGACTGTGTGGACACATACACAAATTAGGTATTGAGGAGTTAGTGAGTCATGTCCAATCATTGATCCTAAGGCAATACATGGCCTTATATGGAAATCACCTGACTGGAGGAATGGAAACCTGGGCCTATGGTCTCTTCCACTCCAGGGAAAAGACTCCACCTCCCTGAGACGTCTTCACTAAATCTGTTCCCATTCACCATCATGTCCCTTAGTGATTTATATTAGATATTCATTGTCTAATTCCTCCAGTTATCTGATGGTGATAGGGTTCTGATTCCGGGAACCCTCTAGAACTCCTCTGGAATCTTTCCACTTAATCTGGATACTCAATATTCAAATCTGTTACTCTTAACCTAGCCTGGCCCTCTATTGTCTGTTATCTCTTGATTGTCCCACCTGTTTCCCACCCAAGTCCTGCATTGTCTGATACTCTCAATTGCCTCCAGCTGTTTCCCACCCTTGATCACATCACTAGTTACCCCAGTCCTATGGAGATCCTCCTTAGACCCTCCTCCTAGACTACTAGGCCTCCTCTAGATCTTTCCCACAGACGTTTGCTATATAAATTCCATCTCGCCCTTTTGAAGGTGCTCATATTCAATCCAGCTCAAATTCCATCTAGTTGAGATTCCATTTGGCCTGCTTGTCAATACAAGCATCACAAATGCTTAGGCTTCTCAAGAGTCAACCCAATATGGCAACCTTTAATAAACTTTGTTATACTTTAACTGAGAGAAGTCTTGAATGGAATTCTTTTGGCAGGACCCAACATCTCATTATTTTGGGGTCCCAAACACCCCAAACCTTATTTGATTCCCCCAGACCTCAACAAAGGGCTATTATATATGATCTTGTTAAAGAGAGACTTAGCAGACTAGGAAATGCATATCCCATGGTGAAGGGGAAGAAAAAGTTAGGGACAGAGAGAAGGCTTACATCTAGGCAGTGAACCAGGCACAGAGGCCCACTTACTCACTTCCCTCAACATCCTACAGGGGAGGGGAAGGAACACACAGGTTAAACTTAGGTGCTGGGGGAATAAGACAGGGTAAAAAGTCTGCTCAAGCAAAGCAAGTTTCCTTTTAAGTTTTGGAGACCAAATTTCCTACTAAGCTTGTTTAGAAACACCCTTCACAGAATACTTTTCTAGATTACGCTGAGGTCAGTCTGTGTCACAATGAACACTTGTCACTTTTCCTTACGATCTCTTGCCCAAATTCCACTCCCAGCAGTCTCCAAGCAGCCTCTTGCTATTTTTTCCAGTCACAGGAAGAGGGGAGAAAAAAATGTGACTGATCCAGTGCAAGGGCCCACAGTCCAACCGACCACCCAGAAGTCAGTGGAGCTACAGATGCCTCTGGCAGTGCCTGAGCATTCCAGGGGTCTCATTGCCTAGGGAGACAGTGGGAGCAGAAAGGTCTGGGGAAGAGGACAAAGAAAAGGGCATTTACCTCACGTCCCAGTGGCTAGGAGAAGATTATGATAATCCAAATAATATTTGGACTCCCAGGTTTCAACACCATAATGTTGGAGAGAGAAATGGGAGAACTGACTCAACATGTGAATGAATTCACTTAGACCTTATCTAGAGCAACTGGGAGCTTTATTGATGCAAGAGCAGCAAGTCTGAGATTTAGCAAGGAGCTATACAAAGGCAGTGATATAGAAAATGGATCAAACATATAGGATGAAGGCACAGAGTGAGGACTCTGAATGACACAAGATAAGGGGAATAAGGAAATCCATTCCCCATAATGAGGGGTGGGGACAAGGAATTATATGGTCCAGGATAAGGTCAAGTTGTGGTAAGGGGAGCCTTTAGGGCACCAAGGACTTCATAAAGTCAATCAATATTATTTTAGCTCTTAGGGCACTGTCCCTGTCCACATCAGTCATTACTTATTTCCTGTCTCTGTTTTTGTGCTTACCAAGATGGTTGTTCTCTGTCATGCCTTCCCATAAAGTTAATGGATTTTTTGCCAAAGTCTATTTTCTTCATGTTCAGTGTTATTCCATTTTTTCTCTTCTCTGATCTGTTTCTCTTGAAAAAGGTTTATTTCACTCTTGTCATTTTCTAGTCACAAGTCTCTCACCCTAAAACCTCTATGAATAGTGTCCATCCTTCTACTGACCTGCTCTAGTTCAGATGTGCCTTCAGATGGCTGTTCTCTAGATCTTCAATAACTGACTGAGCTGACAGGAAAGATTTACTCTGGGATCAATGGATATGGCAATGAATATCACTTCTTTGAGCTAGTAATCAGGTTACTTTGGTCACTTCTCAGCTTGTTTCATTCATATGACTATCTCAAACCCCTCCTGTCCACTCTACCACTACTACCACTACCCCTCATCTAGCTCTAGGTCCATGGATTATGTTTGGGTCACTACAATTCAAGTTAATAGCCGAGTAAAAAGTCCCTTATCTGACAGTACATGGAAAGAAATGATTCTTCCTAATCATGGAGGCAGAGACCCACTACTGAGAAAAAGGAATCTGCAACTTAAATAGGTGAAAATCTTTTAAAGTCAGTGATTTCCCTTCTGAGTGGGAGGACACATAGAAAGAGTTAATAATAAAATATAGGACTTCTAAGTAGCTTTCTAGGTTCAATGACTTGAGAATTCAGGAAGTTACATTTTCTGACTGCTGCACAAAACTACTTCCTCATTTGACAATAAGAACTTGAATAACATGGACAACTTTAAAAACCTCACAACAGTCTGAACATTTCCCAGTTGACAAGGTTTAGGTAGCATCTATTCAACCCTTTTTCAATCATGTCTGACTCTTTGTGACCTCATTTTGGGTTTTCTTGGCAAAGATACTAGAGTGGTTTGTTATTTCCTTCTCCTGCTCATTTTACACACCTGGAAAAAGAGGCAAACACCCTAGTTTCACCCACCTAGTAAGTATCTGAGGCAGGATTTGAACTTCCTGACTCCAGACTCAGTGATCTAGCCACTTTACCACCGAGCTGCATGGTATAGATAGAAGCATTATCCGAACTAAGACCTAGATGACTTTTTTTCTCTCACACCATGTGAAATTTTATCCCCTCTTGAAGAACCTAAAAAAGTCAGCATTTATTTGCTTTCATGTTTATTAAACTTCTAGACAAAATCAAAAACAATTTTTATTTTTTTTTTAATTTTTTATGTCACCTAAATCCCTCAATCCAATGTCTCACAGAAAAATGAATTCTTTTGGAATATTTTTTTAAAAAGAGCAATAAAAATTCAGTAAAACTAAGCAACATGTTCAAAAAGTCTGATGTTCTCTACACAGTATGCAGGATACATCGTCCTCCACCTCTGCGAAGAAGTTGGGGAAAGTGTCTTCTTATATTTCGTTTTGGGGAAGAAGCTTGGTCGCTATGTTAGTTTTGTGACTTTCCATTGGGATCGTTCCTCTTGTTCTTCCTATTAATATGGTACTCATTATGCATTTCATTTTCCTCATCCTGCTTCATTTACATCAGTTCACATAAGTCTTTTTCATGCTTCTCTCTATTGATAGTAATTAGATTTACTTACTGCCCAGTCATATTTCATTGCATGGTTCAAGTATCACAATTTGTTACTTATTCTCCAACTAATGGATATCTACCTTGTTGCCAAAATTTTGTAGCCACCAAAAAAGCTGCTATAAATATATCAGTATATGAGGGCTCTTTATTTTTTTTCCCCTTAATTTCCTAGGTATATATGCCTAGCCCATATGTTAACCTAAAAGATTATTTTACAAATAACTTACACAAAGCAAGTCCTTACATGGAGGTCAGAAGAAGTGATACAAGGACACTTTCAAGGTCTCTCTGAAGAACTTTTTCATCACTGCTGTTTTATTCCCCCTGTATTTATATAGTATATATTTTAATATTATTTTTATATTAATGCATATATTAATTTTTATATATTATATATAGTTTATATAATATATAATTCTCCCCAATTTATATAATTCCTAACAATTGCCTCAGTCATCTTACCTTTCACAAATGTGATATTTACTCCTACTCTATCCAACAAACATTTATAAGACTGTTATTACATGAAAGGTGCTACGTGATACACTCTGTGGAAATAAAGATACTTTAAAAAAAAAAAACAAGTAGTTCCTGCCATCCAGAAGCTTACAATTTAAGGGGAGGAAATGATGTATACATTGTTAAATATAATACAATTTATAATATGATCAATGAAAGGAAATAGCTAGGAAAAAATGTAAGAAATATTGAGGATGAAGAGATCATTTTTAACGTTGGGTAAAAGGGAAAGGTTCATGGACAAGATGACTCTTGAATGTGCTTGAAGGAAAGGAAATAGTCTAACTACTGGATATGTTGAAAGTGGGGAGAGGAGTCATCTATCTCCTTGTGTTTCTCTTCCTTTTTCTTCCTGTCCCCCTCATTTAGTTAATAAATATTGTCCTGACAAAGTACCATCCTACATGGCATGACCACATCAAAGAAGGTACTATGCTTTGTGAGCAAAGGAGAACTGTAGGAGTGCAAAAGAAACATGAGATGCACGAATTTATAAACATTTCCACACCAAATGTTCTTGTGTACTATTTGTACCTGTCCAGTGGTAGAGACTTCCAAGTTCATATTGGTCTGATCAGTTACAGTTGGACACACTGTACCTTGATTCCCATACAGTGATATCATTTTGGTCCTCTTCAAGAATGAAGACAACCACCCAACTAGCAATGGAGGCTCTGGATCCAAGCATATGATCATTTTTGTCACTTAATCTGAATAATCCAAAACTGCTCTACAAAAATGCCTAACTAATTCACATCTTGACCAGCAGTTCACTAATATGTCCATCTTTCCATAATCCTTCCCATATTGACTATTTATATTGTTGATAAGTTTTTGTTAATTTTATGAGTGTGAGAGAAAAATCTCAGGAATTATTAGTTTTACATACATCTGCATCATTTTTAATGTTATTCTCAGAAGTTCAGATATGTCTTTGGAGAATAGCTTAATGAATTATCCATAGGAGAATGACTTTTAATTTCATAGATTTCTTTTAATTGCCTATATATTTTGGATATCAGACCTTTATCAGAAATATTGCATGCATGCGTGTGTGTGTGTGTGTGTGTGTGTGTGTGTCTTCCCAATGAATCCTTTCCTTCCAATCCTAGTTGCATTAGAAAATGTTCTTCTGAAATAAGTGGATGCATAAGGTGCCAGCCGTTTGGATTTTCCTAAAGAAAAAAATAGAGAAAATAAATGTGATTACAGATAGTAATAGAGGTGATAAGTGAGTTGAGACTAGTTCCTAGCAAACATTCTAATTAAAGTAAGATTTCCTAGTCATCTTCACATCTGATAAAAAGAGGGAATAATTGTAATTGGACTTTAGCAACTGTGTGACAGAACTAACATGGAGCTCAATTGTTTTAGTCCATCCTGGTTGACAGTAGAACTGAAGAATGTTTTACCACATTAATTATTAACCATGCAATTTTCTCATATTTGTCATATCGTGCCCTCCCAAGTCTCACAAAAATTCAGTGTGTCAAAGACAAACTCAAGTGCAGACAAATAACCATGGCTGCTTTGCAGTATCATAGCCATATTTTTCTGAACTTTCCTCATCTCTGACAGATGCTCAAACAGATTGGTCTTGTCCCCCAGCACATGTGCAAACTCAGCCACATTTCACCTTCTCTCCTATTTCATCCTTTACAAGGACTCCTACAGTTACTTACTAGGTTTAATTGCCTGGAAAGAGGTAGAAATATCTTGTCATGGACTGTCTTTCAATGGTGGGCATTTGCACCTTAACTTTCGGAGTTTCAAATGCATTCTGAACCTAAAAGGCAAAAAGAAAGTTTTGAGGTAGTCATCTTTGAGATGAAAGAGAAAGGAACAAATTGTAGCATAAAAGAAGATGAGACAGTGTAAAGAGTCAGTACTGATGGAGTCTGGAATGTGAGGTACTTGGGACTTGTACTAGCGTAAAGACTGGCATTCTCAGGAAATTGGGTCACCATCCTACTCCTGATAAGCAAGGACAAGATTGTCCTGACCCTGATTGTGTACCCTGAAGTTGTTATGCAGAAAGAACTAAGATATGGAAGTGAAAGATGAAAAAGATGTAAGCTAAAAATGTGCTCATGGTAATAACCTTGCTTGCTTGCTTGACAGAGTATATAAACTTGACCCCAGATCAATAAATCAGTCATGTAAGAGTCATGTACAGATGGTACAGGCTCGCCTAGCCCCTGCTGCTATCATTTCTTTCTTTTCTATAACCGCCGTGTCTCTGATCCACCAGTTGCTGGCAGGACAGCTGAGTGTATGGTTTATAAGAACATATAGGTCTTGAGAGAGCATAATACCTTACTTCTTTACAAGGCATCATTTTCCTAGGTCAAAGTCTTCACTTTACAATTCCTTACCCACTGTCCCAATATTCTGAGCCCTAAACTTAACCACCAGTGATCTTTCAGGACCAGAATCACTAGGATATTGGCCTCAAAGACATGACCACTACTCTTTACAAGGGTCAAACCATGGAGAAACTAATTCTGAGATACTCTGATACATGCTTATGAGGGTTCTCCCTTTTTCAACTGCCTTTCCAGGTCCTAACCAATGAGATTCTGAATTATTCTCAAATGGTGATACCCAATCTCTAACCAGAATTGTCCCTGAAAATCCCAACTGTGAAAATTTATTTACCAGAATTAACTGAAATCATGATCCTTTTCAATACACAAGCATCTTGTTGCCTTCGTTCTGGAATTTAACCTTGTCTTGAGAACTTGATCTTTTTCACTTCATCTCCCCCCAAAATTATACTCCTCAAAGCCTCTCCTCTATTGATTGCCAGCTTCATTTGGATTTTGGTTCTAATCCTTAACATACCATAAGTTTTCCTTTCTTGCACAATTCATTTCAACAAACACTTGTTAGGTACCTACTATACAGACATCTTCACAGGGTCCTGTAACACAGTGACCAAAAATGAAACAGTTCCTGCCCTCAAAATGTTTACATTTGATTCATTAGGAGGTTGAGTAGGAGATGAAAAAGACACATAAATAAGTAAACCTATGGTGGCCACAAAAAAATACAAATTAATTTCTATTTTGCCATTTGTTTTCTATTCATGTCATAAATTCTACTCTCATAATTTTCATTTCTTTTCTTTTAGATCTCTCAGGAATATTATGTTAGTTTATGTACTTAAAATGTACAGTGTTTTCTTTCTTATCAAGTATTGAATCATTGTCCTTTGTTTTGGAATATTTACTTACATATGTCTAAAATTCTTTACTAGATCTGGAAGTTAAATTTTCTCCTGCTATTAATGTTTTCCCTGTTGAACTCTCTGCTTATATTCAAGGACTTTGAGTTGTCTTCTTCCTGAGATCTTTGGTAATGTCAATCTGTCCCCACCCCTCCCATTGTCTTCTGTTGCTGACTCTCTGATTCACTTCCTTTTGGTAGGTTTTCCTAGATAACTTGCCCAAGGTCACAGTGAGTGTCAAGTGTCTGAGGTGAGATTTGAACCCAGGTCCTCCTGACTCCTGCACTGGTGCTCTATCCATTGCACCACCTAGCTGCCCCCAACTGCCTCATCCTGGTCATCTCCAGTAACCCTGATGAATATCTGGTCACTGAATTCAGATGGCTCTGCAGGAGAAGTGAGGCTGGTGACCTGCACAGCCCTCCCTCTCTCAAAACAAAGTCAAGTACATGTCATGCCATCATTTCTCTGATGGCATGGTCTTCTTCGGCAATGAAGGATGAACATACACACATTTTCCTAGAGGCTGTATGTCAAAGAATTTCAGCTTCCTCTCACACTGGGCAATTCAAAATTCACTAGCCTAGGTCTTTGTCCCAAATGATTTTTAAGGTAAGAAAAATTGCCCCTACTGGATGCTGAGCTTTTTCGCTCAGGGTTAGTATGTGCCTGAAGGCCCTCCTTGTTGTTCATGTGACCAAAACAGGAATTAATTTCCAAAAAAATGAAGCTTTAATAAATGAGAGACTCAAGCAAAAACTCATACAGGAAGTCATGCTTTATTTGTGCTTTGAAGGAAGTTATGGAGTCTCTGAGTTAAATGAGAGTAGTGAATCCATCTCAGGTATGGGGGATTGAATTCCACCAGTTTTTAAGTTTCTTTTCATACAAAGTGTCATTAAATCTACATATTTTTGAATTCAGTTTATTTTTTTAATGATTTAAAGACAATTGTGTAGTGAAATAAATATTTATCACCCTAAAATTAAATTCAGATTCTCCCAAAATTCCAAGGTCGACTATAGAAAACAGGCAACAATATGTCATGGGTACAACAAAATCCTAGAGATACCTGTACCACAAGGTTTCTGTGGTTCTAGGATATGTATGGTCTGTTTCTCACATATGTGATGTTCTTTCTTTCACTTCCACACCTTTGTTCTCATTACCTAGGATGGAGTAGCCTTCTCACTTCTGTCTCTTAGAATGCTGACCTTCTTCCAAGCACAGCTCATATGTCACTTCCTGAAGGACACCTTTTACTGATTCTCCAGTTAATTCTTTCCCAGTCTTGAAATTACTTTGCATTAATTAATACATGCTTTGTACAAAACCCATGCCTTCAGTAGAATGAAAGCACCAAATACTTTTTTCTTCCTTCCTTCCTTCCTTTTGTTTACATAGCTCCTGGCAAAGTACCAATAAATGATTGCTGACTCTGGATGTCAGCATTTTTGGTATTGGTTAGTTTAAGCTGTCACTAAACAGCTGTGTAACTTAGTTTAAGGCAAGTAAACATTAAAGGATTCAGATTCTTATCTATAAAAATTAAAAATTATATTAGAAATAGTAGGATGGTGCAAAATATGTGTTGCCCTGGAAATACTGACTTTTAGAACTTTTATATGTGGAACAGAGCAATCTAGATAAATGAGTATTGAGTAACATATGTGGTAAAGCCAAGATAAGCATCACTTGATAAATTTAGAATACCTTAGCCCACATAGGGAAAGCATCTCAAAAGATAAAAGAAGAAGTATGCAGGAAACAATCATATCTATTATTCATTATCAGGGTTTCTAACTGGATCTACAATTCAATGTGATAACCATATCATGTTGGTACTTCCTTGTAATAAGCTCTCTAAGGACTGTATCCTTTTTCATCACTGATGCATTATTTTCTCTCTATACTCCCCAATTTATATAATTCCTAATCTCAGTCCTCTTACCTTTCACAATGGTTATGTTTATTCTTACACCATCCAACAAACAATTATCACATAGTTATTACATAAAAAGGTGCTATGTGATACACTCTGTAGATATAAAGGTGTTTTTAAAAAATAGTTCCTGCCATCAAGAAGTTTACAATCTAATGGGAGGAAACGATGCACACATTGGTAAATATAATACAATTTATAATGAGATTGGTGAAAGAAAATAGCCAGAAAAAAGGTGAAAAATATTGAGGATGAAGAGGTCATTTTCAACACGGGGGAAAGAGTAAAGTTTCATGGACAATATGATTCTTGATATGCTCATGAAGGAAAGAAAATATTCTAACTAGCACATGTGTTGAAAGTAGAGAGAGGGGTCATCTGTCTCCTTGTGTTTCTCTTTCTTTTCCTTGAAATGTCCTGTTCCCCTCACTTAGTCTATTGAAAACCTATTCTCCTTTCATGGTTTGCTCCTCAGTGAAGCTTTCCCTCACTAACCATATCTCAAAGTGACATTTTTCTTTTCTGTTTTACACAACTGATATTCTATATCAGATAATGTTGTACTGGTTTCTACTGTGTCCCAAATTTTTTCTTCCTGGTTTATGTTTAGGCCCCTAACATTCTTGATTGTCACTTTAAATTCAATAAGGGTAGGTTTTTATGTTCCTTTCTCTGCCCCAAAAGGCCAAATAAAGTAGACAAATAGGTGATAAATAAATATTTTCAAACAGATGAGTAAATGAATGAAAGAAGCCAGTTAAACAAGTCTTACCTTTCGGAAAATTTCTTCTATGTGGCAACACCAAGAATACTGTTGGAAAGAATGGATGAGCTCTGTAATGAAGATGGAGCCATTTTGAATGTCTCTCCAAGAAACATTATCTAAGAAGAAAAAGGATTTTAATCATCAAGGACCATAAGTTTCACTTAGGAAAAGAGATAATGGACCTGCAACTTAGGGTGCTCTTAGAGGTAGCTAGGTAGCACAGTGGACAGAGGGCTTGGTCTGAAGTCTAGAAAATCTGAGTTCAAATCCAGCCTCAGACACTTTCTAGTTTCATGACCCTGGGAAAGTCACTTTACCTCAGTCTGCCTCCATTTCCTCAACTGTAAAATAAAGATTATAATAGTGCCTACCTCAAAGGATTTTCTGGGATTAAATGAGATAATGTATGTCAAAGCAGTTAGTACCTGGTACATTGTAATGACTGTGTAAATGCATATTTCCTTGTTTCCCTTTCCTTTCTTCCATTAGGATTACATAGAAGAACACACAGTCATAGCCTTGAATTAGTTCAGTGACTCAGGGACAAAGTGCACCAAAATAGACAGAAGTTGTCCAAGCAACTGACTCTATAAAAATGATCCCCATGTTAGGGCAATCTGGCCAAAATGGGAGAGCTGGATATTGATAAGTTCAAGAATCTCAAGAAACTTAGGAGAGGGAGTAAGATTGTGAGAAGCAAGAATGAAACACTAGCTTTCCTTGGCAATGTCAATGCAATCTTTTTTTGTTTTCTACCACCATTCAGAAGAAATTCTTCTGTTCTCTGGTAGCGTCTCTTTAACACTCTCCTATTCTGGTTGCTCTCAAGTACTAGTCCTGAAATCACCCTAACCAGAAAGCCTATTGTTTCTGAGTTTTGACTACCCTGGTCCCACTGCAAACATTAGAGACTAGCAGCTCACAGTGTGTCTTCTGCCTCCTGCTGGCTGGGAACAAAAGTGCTGCTTCAGTATTCATGTAATAATCTAGCCAAATGGAATATCAATTGTGCCTACCTTTACCCATGTCATATTTCCCAACTCTATGAAATACTTTTTTCTTTACTTTTTATTGTTAAACTCATCATCTTGTATAAAATTAACCTACAAGTAAACTAGAAAATCCTGCTTAATGAATCATACTGGACTCCAACATTACTTCAATGTGTTTACTCTATCCTTATGTACTTAGCAAATACTCTCTTAATTTGCAAATGCATTACCTTGCTTGCTTGCTAAGTATTTTACTATAATTTTGGAAAAGAATCTCCTGTCCACAGATATGTTGTAAACTCTGTGGGTAACGATAGAAACATAAGCACATGCATTGTGTAAGCATATGTGCATGTATACATCTCATTGTGGATATGACATACAAATATACAAAAATGAACATGTACACCTACAGATACATGTATGTATACTTACACATATAAATACAAGTATATTCCCTTTAATGTTTACTGAATGACTGATCTATCACTTGAAAAGAGGGCATGCACACAGGGTGACCGGAGCCTTTGGTAACTCAGATATGGATAATATGGCAGGGAATCCATATGAAAAGCAGAAAAAGACTATGGAAACTAGGAGATCTATTTCATTTTTTCTTACATTTTCTAATGCTTCTAAAGTTTCTTGTCCCGTTTCAAGTTGGTTGGGTCTGTTGTTCAAGGACACTCTAGACTTAGTGACTTACGTGGAGTTGAGGAACAGAAAGTAATGAAGTCCTTCTCTAAATGGACCTTCTGGACAGAGTCATCCTCAAAGACTTGCGGTTGCCTTTGACTATCTTCAGCAATTTCTGGGGCATCACTCACCCACACGTCCCCACGGTTTACTGAGTAAAAAGAAATTTATCGTTTGTGCCATCTCTACCTTTTTCAAAGTGCTGAAGATGTGTTATTATTTTTTTATCATTATTTCCCCAAAACACAATGAGACCCACGAGGAAATTGAGGTAGTTGAGGGCATTAGGACAACAAGTGGCAACTGTGGGAATTACATGAACCACATTGACTCTGTCTTGTGACTGAATTGTAGAGCTAGCTCAGTTTCCTTTATAGTCAATGATGGGTCTAGTCCAAGTTCTCCTCTTTTCAGAAAACTTTATTCAATTGCAGGGATTAGGAGAAAACTTTATTGCATTGTTTAAATCCAGCCCTGCATTTCTAGAAAGTCGGATCATTCCTAACTGCTACTTAAAGACCCTGTATAGATAATGTATTTTTGCTTATTGTCAATGGAATTTTACTTCTTAATGGTATGATCTTTCCCATTCATTAATAGGCCCATGTGATTTGCCTGAGTCACATAGAAGTCTAACATACATGAAGCCTGTGGAGGGAGGAGTTTGCTGAATTGGTGAAGAGGTGGAGCTAGAGCAAAGTGGAGGGGAAATTGGTCAAAGCCCAGTCAGGACTGAAGAACACAGGCAAGCCCATAGCTGGCTATGAGTATGAGAAGGACATTTTATTTAAGGGAAGCCTGTTTGTGATTTGTGTAAGGGAGTTGGTTTGTGGGAAGCCTAACAGAGGGAAAGCTTGGGCTGGTGCTGTCCTCTGCATTGTTATTGTGTGCAGATTTTTGTTACTATGATGGATTTAGCTTTCTGGTGTCTGAATAAATGTTTTGGTTCTGTCTTCCTAGTGGAGAGTCTGTTGCATTTTGCTATTCAGAATTGCGCTGGGATATTCATGGTTGCCATAGATGCTGTGAATATCGCATTGATGCTTCAGACCCTTTACTAAGGACCTAGGTCATGCTGATCAGAAACATGATTAGATTCAAAGAATAATAACAAGATTTTCCTCACAATTGTATATATCAAGTAACCCATATATCTTATCTGAAAAATAGCCCCACACTAATCAATCAGTTATTTTAGTGTTCTTTTAACTGTTCACACACACTTACGGGGAGTGGGATATATCTTTTTCTGAATTCAGAGAATTGCACATATTTACTCTTCCCCTCCCAACTTGGAAAGCTCCTAATTTTTCAGCCACTTAGAAATCAGATTATTTAATGTTGTATTGTTTCCTTTTGGCCTTATTTGATTATTATTTGATTATTTTTTATGTATAAAAGTCTGTCTCCCTCTATATTCAGCATCCAACCCTAAGCTGAGGAAAGGGCCTGTTCCTGATTTGTTAGGCAATTGACATGTCTTGCTTAATAAATTGATATGCTTGGAAGACTGAACCTTTGTTTCCTCAGTAATTTCATCTTTTACCAGCCAGACCATGGACTATTCTTTCCCATCCCTGTTTCATAAATTTATGGTTCTTAAGCTGAAAAAGACATTAGAGGTCATCTAACTTAACCCTCTCATTTCACAAATAATGAAACTGAAACCACAGAGAAAGTAAAAGACTATCCCACACTAAGTGGGATAGTCAATATGGATATTCAAGTCCCCTCTCTACAAATCTATTACTCTTTTGAATGCATCCCATTATTCTTATCTAAAGGATCTTTCAGCTGGGGAAACCATACCAATTTTGAATGTTAACTTTTCAGAAATGAAAGTTATTCAGTGCCTAGGAGGAGTAAAACCTTTTGGTACCAGATAGAACAGGAGGTATAGAATTTCAGATTTGGACGAGTCCCTAGGGCTCTTCTAGCTTAATCAATAGGCGACCAAAAATACCTTCTAAATCATCCATAAATTATAATCTATATTCACCCTCAATACTTCCAGGAAAGGCACCCATTCCATTTTTGTACATTTCTTATTGTTAGGAAAATTCTATTTTATTGTGCCACCCCCCAGCATCAAGCTTTTGAAATGCTCTCTCTCCCAGTGTCCCCACAGAAAAAAATATCCTGCCAACAGCTCATATTACTTCCCATAATGACTGCCCATTGAGATAAATTTCTAATGAATTATATATACAGAATTTGATACTGTTAATTTCAATTTCACTAGAGATTAAGCCATAGATTGAGTCTATGTCAGATTGTCAGTTGTCACTTTCAATGGAAAAGAAATAGCATCCTTCTGTTTCAGCACCAGGAAACTATCTAAACATTAATCACACATAGTACTCACCTCCACGACAAGCCTGAATTATGATGACCTTGGGTTTGTCTTTCAGATTGACGCAATTCTTGGTGTTTAGAATTTGGAATATGGTGTCATAAGCAAGTACATCTGGATTATTACTCTGATGGTTTTTCCCACAAATTCTATCAAGAATACCATGAGACATGAGCACAACAAAAGTGCTGTCAGATGATTTGTGCTCAGGGCGGTCAGCAAACCCTCTCAGGGCTGACTTCATTTCCTAGGAGAAATTACCAGTCACTCATTTGCAACATACAGTCTACTTCAGTACCTACTGATAAGGTAATATAATTATAGCCTTTAAAAGAACTCCTAAATCTTGTTATACAAAATGCAGTGTCCATAGATTTTTACTGGGTCTCACTTATTTCTTCATCTCCTCTTTAAACATATGTGTGTATACACATATACATACATGCACACACATGTATTGTGTGTACAACACCATTAGGCAATGAGGATATAAAGATGAAAAAGACACAGTTCCTGGCTTCAGTTTCCTCTTCTGTAAAATGAAGTCCTGACCAAGTGATGTCTAAGGTTCTCTTCAAATATCAATCTATGATCCTATGTTCTAATGAAGAAACTATAACATGAATACAATTAGTATTGATGATTATGATACTATTAAAAATAGCAGTAAATTGCTAGTAAACACATAGAACTTTAAGGTTTTTGAAGCACTTCATCAAGATTCATTTTATCCTTGCAACCACTGTGAGGGAGATGTTTTTTATTATCCCATTTTACAAATGAGAGAATGGAGATTAACAGAGGTAAAATAATTTTTCCAAAGTCCCAAAACTAGTAAGTTTCTAAGTTTGTATTTGAACTCAGGTCATCATGATTCCAGATCCACTGTTTTTTCCACAGTGTCATCTAAGCTAAAATAACAAAGTCTCTGAGAGGGCCAGTAAAAGGGCGAACATTTTCAGCTTAAGAGAATTTTTCTTTTTTTATCTTTTTTTTTCTTTTTCAGTAGCAATCAATAAAACATATTTAACTCTGTATTTCTACTTCTTAGCAGAAATGCTATTGAAATCAGCTTTGAAGCTGGAATATAGAATTATAAAATATAAAGTGTTCAGAAAGACATAAAATATGATTGACTCCACCCTTTCTTTTTTATCACTATGCCATCTCTGAGTTTATCCACCTTTCCAAGTCAAACAAATATACAGTTATATGTGAATTAGTGGGAACCAAGTAAAATGAAAAGTTATTGACATGCTTATCAGCAGTAGGGAAGTAACCCGTAGTCAGGGAGCAATTAAAGAGAAGTGAGAAAGTAGACATAGTAGAGAGGAAAATATGCTAGAGAAAGTGGAATGAAATGGTATCACTTATGCAGATATAAAGATTGACCTTGGCAAGAAGGGACACCAAATTATGTGGAAGAGAGGTGAAGGAGGAGGAAATAATGGTAGAAGGCACTAGGATGGTATGAGTTGAGAAGGAAGGAGAAGAATGAGCTCTTGATGAATGTCCTCAATTTTTTCAATAAAATTTTAGAGAAGATTCACAGCTTGGAAGGGTGGAAGATCATGAGCCATAGGAGGTTTGAAGAGGGATAAAAAGGTATAGAAAAGATGCTGTGATGAGTGGGAGAATGAGTTAATAGGAGAGGTGTGAAAGGATTGACTGTAGTGGTGAGGGCCCATTTCAACTTGTATAAGATGAATTTGCAGAAAACTCAATCAGGATGATTTTGTGATTTTCTCTAACTTTTTAAAGCAATGCAGTTAGTAGCAAATACGAGCAAAAGGTCAGAAACTGGGAATGATCCAAGACTCAGACTTAGCAGGGCAAGATCAGTGAAAGGACAAAGCTACAAGGTATTCTAGGAGAGGAAGACAGTATAGAGTTTAAGTAGTTCACTAAGGGGTTATGATGCAGAAAGGAGAGTATAACTTAGGTATGGGCGATGGTCTGGGAGAGAGGTGAAAGTGTTGAGCAAGGAACTGGAGATTACATTGTAGACAAAGAAAAGGATTTGGTTGGAAGATGGGAGAGAGAGATTCTCTGTGATCAGATAAGAAATTCCAGAGTTCATAAACATGGACATAATGCATTTGTAGATGTGTGAAGGAGATAAAGTTAAAGCCATTTGAAATGAGTAAATTGACAAAATGTGAAGTTAAATGGCATCAGTACACATGATAGGGGACTACTCTGGTAAGATGGAGGAGTAGAAATTTCTAAACTCTTCAAATTTCCTCCACAAACTAAAAGAAAATCACAAGAAGATGAATGTAGAGCAGAAAAAATAAAAGGGTAAAGTAGCTGTCCTCCAAAAACAATTTGAGAGGACCTCAGAAAAGATAGACCCTTTAAGGGTTAACATTTGTCCTGAGTGAAGTATAGACACCTTCAGACTGAATCCATTGAATGAACAGTAAGCCCTGATGACAGCTCTGTCAGGAAGTAAGCTAGGCCTCAGTAAGTTTCACCTCATGAACTTTTTCACTTCACAAACTTTCATCTAAGGAACAGGAAAGAGCTGAATGGAAGAAGATTAAAGAGACCTCCACTCACCCACCTACTACATCCTTGTGTCTGGAAAATGGGTCTAGAGGGGTTGTGGTTGTGGGCAAGGAGGAGCACATGCCAGGACAGTGCAGTACTAGAGCTGGAACCCTAACTATGGCTTAGGAGGGGGGAGGAGACCCTCAGATTGAACCGCTAGACAATTCAAAAAGGTAAGAAGGACCTGGCCTAAAGCAACATGACCACAAGTCAGGGTTAATAATAGTAATATGAAGCTAATAAAATTAAATAAAACAAAGTTAAAATTAGTAAACAAAGAAAAAATAATTTGATCATAGAGAGCTACTTTGCTGTGAAAGAAGATCTGGGTTTATATTCAGAGGAAGATAATGAGCTAAAAACTAACCCAGCAGTCACTCCTACTGTGACTGTGGCTGTTACTGTATATAATGTCCTCCTGGTTTTGAATGTTTATTACTCTAAGTTTTGTATTGTCTTGGCCATAACATTTTTCCCCAAAAAGCAATTGTTAGTTTGTTTACTTATTTTAACTGTGCTACTCCTTTCAACATCAAAAAATCTAGGTAACAATCAATAAAATCCGTCCCATATTTCAAGTGCTTCTAAAAGTCTTTGATTGCTTTCTGAGGATTAATTAGATTAGATAACATGTAACTTCTTTTCATTCACTTCCACTATACTTTCCTTTCTGCCTTATTTTAAATTAATCATGTTTCATAGTGGGTTTGAATGATTCTTCAAAGTCACCCTTCCCTACACCAATAGCTACCAAAGTATTTCTAACAGTCTTCAAAATGTGATAATTAAGACCATATTTGTGCATATTTCCTTGGAGGAATATCCATTCTTAAAAACTACCAAATTCAGAATTCAACAAAAGAGAGGAATGAAACTCATGAATTTGGTGTGAAGTCCAGCATTTATCTGAATGAAAATTAATGGAAAGTTAATTTGATTCATTTGATCAAGGATGAATTTCTGATTCTATGTAATGTCATTAGGTCACATAGGTATAATTACTGATATTTTTAAAAAAGAATTCAAATCAAAAGCACTACTTATGCCAAACAGTTGACAAACCTCTACTTTTTCCCCTTTGTGACTTTGGGAAAGTTCCTTCAGCTGTGTTTTATAGAATAATGGTTTTAGAGCTAGGAGGGAAATTAGATGTCACCTTGTCCTACCAACTTATTTGACATGTATGAGACCAAAAAGACAGAGGGATATGCCCAAAATCAAAGAGGTAGCAAGCGAAAAGCCATGAAACAGATCAAAATAGTTCAAATTCACTGAACTGGTAGATTTCTAACCTCCTGTATAAAAACTATTGAGATCCTTACCTAGGACATCGAAATTCCTTTATTCTATATTTAAAATACAAAGACCACTCAGTTCATTCTTTCATATTATACTAATATATCTGATATCAGGTTATTTTAGTAAAATGGAGATTGAGAGGAAGAATAGATGACGGGCATAGGGCAAGGCTTAGTGATCTTGAAATGAGAATGCAAGATATGCTATTTACAGAAAAGGCATTTAGGACATTTGGAAAAAAAAATGCAATAAGTAGCCAAGTTAACGTAGGGATGTAAATATTTCAGGTAGTAATATTGGAAACAGGAGGGAAAACATCACCCAAATAACTCTATAAATAAAAGTCTCCAAAAAATCAGTTTCCTGGTTAAATAGAAATATTAGAGTCAGAGGAGATAGATTGTCTCTGTCCTTGAGTAGGTGATTTTCCTTAATATAAATCAATTTCCTCTCTTAAATTCCATATAAATACTACTATCCTTACAAACTCAGGGAACAGCTTCTCAAAAGAGCATGTGAATAGTCATCAAATATAGTGGATACCAACTCTCTGAAGAGGGTCTAATAGTCATCTATGTGCTGAGGCATACACTGTGAATGTGAATTACGTAGAGTTAAAACCCCAAGTATCCCCAGAGTGGAATCAGATTTCTAATAGGACAATGAAACCGTACCCTGGTGATACCCAGATCAAGAGTATAGGATCTATTAAGAGGGGCAGAGGGTTTACCTCTGGTGCTTACCAAAGATGTGAGGTTCTTTAGGACATCCACACTGTATCCTAGCTCTTCAAGAAGAATTTTCATCCTTTCAATGTCAAGTTCAGCCCCGGTCCTCTCAGAGAGATGTTCAAATTTTATGTTGCAGATGATGAGGGCCAATCGTGTACGGCCTTCCTTCTCCTTCACTGGGTATATCTGCAAAGAATATATATGGGGTGAGCTTTCTCTCCTTTCCCCTTCACAGACCAAACAAAGTGTTCATACGTAGAGAATCAGGATGACTTTCCCCATTGTTTTTTCATTCCTTCTTGTTTATGAATATTGTCTATGAAAGAAAGTAATTAGTGTGGAAAACTGGTATAGGCCTGAGATGTGTGTGAGTGCATGAGTGTGTGTCACACATACATACACACATCAATACATATACATTCATACACACAAACTATGCACGCACACACACACACCTTTATACGTATAGATTTGAATGATGTGGAGATAGATATAAACATAACTAAGTAAATAGAAATATAGATATGTATGTTTGCATATATAGGTATTTACACAAGAGAGATAAATAACTATGTATACACACACATTGCTATCTGTTCCCCACATAAGATTACTCATAGTGTACATATATACACATGCATATATACACACACTTGTACACTTACACATATAGCTATAGATAGATTTATTAGACAGATACAGATATAAATTTGTTATGTTTGTTATTTATTGATATAAATTTTATTTTCATATATATGTATATACATTATCCATGTGTATGTCTTAGAATAATAGTTATAGATATCAATTGGGATATTCTTTCCCTGGCTATCTAACAATTTAAGTCTAATCCTTAGCTCAAGGTCTAGATCAAGTCCCACTTGTATTATATGTCCTTCCTCAATTTCTGTTTTTCTTCTTTTTTGAGCTTTGACTATTTGTCTTCTCTATCAGTGGGGCACTTATATTTACTGAATTCATTTGAAAATAGGCCCTCTGCAAATGTAAACCATTCCCCTAAAATGAAGTATCAGTGATAGGGGGAAAAAGATACACATAGGTGATTACAGACCAAACTCAGGTTTTATATGGGAGAGAAACTATATTTGGAACAATACAGTTTATTACAGAGCCATTGTGCTGACCTCATTGTTATATGCTTGTGAAACATGTAAAGTATACCAGTGCCATGCCAGGAAACTGAATCGCTTCCATTTGAACCGTATTAGGAAGAATTTGAGGATAACCTGGCAGGATAAGGTACCAGACACTGAAGTGTTTGCTCGAACTGAACTGCCAAGTATTCAAACTATGCTTCAGAGAGCACAACTCTGATAGGCTAGCCACTGTTGTTCGAATGCAAAATGTATACTTGCCAAAAAGACTATTTTATGGAGAACTTTCATGGGGCAGGAGTTCACATGGTGGTCAGCAGACGTTATATAAGGACACTCTCAAGGTCTCTCTCAAGAACTTTGGATTTGACAGTACAACATGGGAGACAATGGTACAGGACAGCATGGCATGCCCACATCAGAAAAGGTGCTATGCTCTTTGAGCAAAGCAGAATTGAGACACCACAAAATAAATGCAGGTTGCACAAATTTGGGATATCCATCCCAAATATTCACATGAACTATCTGTGCCCAACTTGTGATAGAGCATTCCAACCTCATATTGGTCTGATCAGCCACACTGAAATTTCACTTGATCATGATGATGCCATTTTGGTCTTTTTAGAAGATGACGGAGAGCAACCAACCATTTAACATTCACTTTCACAAGAAATTGAATTTTAAAATTTCTCCCCACTCCTCCCACCTTCCCAGGACAGTGTGTATGTACCCCATTCACTCCTTCCCCCAGTCTGTCCTCCCTTCTATGAACCCTCCTTCTAATTTCCTCCTCCCCTCTATTTTCCTGTAGGGCAAAATAGATTTCTATATCCCATTGCCTGTATATCTTATTTCCTAAATGCATGCAATAACAATTTGTAACACTTATTTTTAAAGCTTTGAGCTCCACATTCTCTCTCTTCCTCCCACCCATCTTCATTGAAAAAGCAAACAATTCAATTTAGGCCATACATGTGCAGTCATGCAAAACACTTCTAAAACAGTCATGCTGTGAAAGACTAGCCACATCTCCCTCTGCCTTTCGTTTATTCCATTCTTTCCCTTGGCCTGTCCCCCAAAATAGTGCTTGCTTCTGATCATCCCTTTCCCCAATTGGCTGTTCTTTCTATTATCTTCCCTCTTTTATCTCATTCCTCCCTGCCTTCCTGCAGGGTAAAACAGATTTCCATGCCCAGCTGAGTATGTTTTATTCCCTCCTTAAGCCAATGAGAGTAAGGCTCACTTATTCCTTTTAATCTCCCTGCTCTCCCCCCATTTTAAACATTCTTTCTTGCCTCTAATGTGAGATGATTTGCTGCATTTTACCTCTCCCTTTCTCTTTGTTCCAGTACGTTCCTCTCAACAGTAAATTTTATTTTTTAGATATTCTCCCTTTATATTCAGTTCACCCTGTGTCCTATGTGTGTATGTGTATGTATGTACATGAGTATATGTGTGTACATATGTATATGCATGCACACATATATACATGTCTGCACATATCATATGCATAATATAACATATACACATGTGGATATACATATGCATGTACACATAAACACATACATATATACATATATGTGTGTATGTGTGTGTATGTATATATATATATATATATATATATATATATATATATATATATATATATATATATATATATACTCTAACTACCCTAATACTGAGAAAGGCCTCATGAGTTACAAATATCACCTTTTCATGTGGGAATGTAAACAGTTCAACTTTATGGAGTTCCTTATGACTTATCTTTCCTGTTTACTTCTTCATGTTCCTCTTGATTCTTGCATTTGAAAGTCAAATCTTCTATTCAGTTTGGTTTTTTCAACAAAAATGCTTGGAAGTTCTCTATTTCATTGAAATTCCATATTTTCCCCGAAGCATTATTTTCAGTTTTGCTGAGTAGGTAATTTTTGGTTTTAATCCTATTTCCTTTGATTTCTGGAATATCATGTTCCAAGTCCTTCAGTCCCTTAGTGTAGAAGCTGCTAAATCCTGTGTTATCCTGATTGTGTCTCCACAATGCTTGGATTGTTTCTTTCTGGCTGCTTGTACTATTTTATCCTTGACCTACAAGGAACTCTGGAATTTGGCTATAATATTCCTACAAATTTTCCTTTTGGGGTCTCTTTCTGGAGATGATCAGTAAATTTTTTCCATTTCTATTTTGCCCTCTGGTTCTAGGACAGTTTTCCTTGATAATTTCTTGGAAGATGATGTTTAGATGCTTTTCTTTTATCATAGTATTCAGGTAGACCAATAATTTTAAAATTATCTCTCCTTGATCTATTTTCCATGACAGTTGTTTTTCTAATAATATATTTCCTTCTATTTTTTCCTTCTTTGTATTTTGTTTTATAATTTCTTGTAAAGTTATTAGCTTCCCTCTGCTCATTCTAATTTTTAAAAAACAATTTTCTTCAGTGAGGTTTTGGACCTCTTTTTTCAGTTGGCAAGCAATGTTTTTAAGGCATTCTTCTCCTCATTGGTTTTTTGGATGTCATTTGCCATTTGGATTACTCTATTTTTGAAAGTATTCTTTTCTTCAGCATTTTTTGGGGTCTCCTTTAGCAAGCTGTGACTTGTTTTTCATGATTTTCTTGCATCACTCTCATTTCTCTTCCCATTTTTTCCTCCACTTCTCTTACTTGATTTTCAAAATCCTTCCTGTGGTGTTCCATGGCCTGAGACCATTTCATATTTTTCTCAGAGGCTTTAGTTGTAGGAGTGTTCACCTTGCTGTCTTTCTCCAGTTGTATGTTTTGGTCTTCCTCATCCAAAAGGAAGAAAGAAAATACCTTTTCACCAAGAAAGTAACATTCTACAGCATTATTTTTCCCATGGGGGGGGCCATTTTCCCAGCCAATCATTTGACTTTTGAGCTTTTTGTTAAGTGAAGGATATACTATTCTAGGTTTCAGAGGTTTTGTGCAGCTATTTTCAGAGCTGCCTCTAGCTACAGTTCTCAGTTCCTCCAAAGTGGTATAATCAAGGGAGAGGCACTCTCCTGCCCTGTGCTCTGATCTGTGATCAACCACAAGCACTCTTTTTTGCCTTGTAACTGCAAGTAGGATTCCCTCTCCACATCTTCCACTAGCTGCAATACACAAGTACTCTTCCTCAAACTAGGACTGCCACTCAGGAGTGAGACCTAGATCAGCCTCTCAATTCCCCCACCATCTGCAGGTCAAGTGCCCAAGAAGCAGCAACTGGTATGGCATGGTTACTGCCACCCTGGGACTAGAGCTGGAGTCAGACCACACTTCTCTCTCACCCATGTGAAAGAGCTTACTTCAAAGCTTTCTTTGGCATTTGTGGGCTGAAAAATCTGGAAAACACAGCAGCTTCCAGGGTACCTGAGGTCTGCTACAGTCCAGTCTATGTTGGAGTGGCCAATGATGGGCTACACCGTGCTCTACTCGAAGCCCCATGTAATAGACCATTTAAGTCTTCCAGGTTGTCTTGGACTGGAAATCTCTTTCATTCTGTCATTTTGTGGCTTCTTTTCTTCTAGAAATTTGTTTAGAGTTATTTTTACAGTTATATTAAGGAGTTTAGCGGGGAGACTTCAACTTGGTCCCTACTTCTACTCTGCCCCCTTGGCCTAAAATTTATTTTTTTTTAATGTTTAGTACCTCAGCTTCCCTCTCTTTCCTCTGTCTTTGGAAATCTTTTGGAGAACAAAGCTTGAGTGTACCAGTGGACTCAGCTGGCATGGCCTGGTTTGCGGCAAAAGCTACAAAAGATAAAAATATTGTTAGTATTAACTTTGATTGTCTTGGAAATCAAACTGATCCTCTAGCCAAATTGTTTTCCTCATTAAAGACTGGAAAGAGGACTAACATATGTATCAAGAAAATATAATCTTTTTAAAGATTTATTAAAACAAATGGATAAAAATTGGATCTAAATCATCACCAAACTAGTGTAATCATTGTGGATAAAAAGAAGAGCTGGTGAGTCCTAGTGAGGTTACAGGTGTGACATGCGGGATGATGGAAACTGTAATCACAGAAATTTTTGCTTCTCCCGAAAACACCCTATATGGAATAAATAAATGCTATGGAGTTGTTCAGAGTGCTGTGGAAATAATCTTAATTCCAGCCCCTCCTCTCTCTTTTCAGATTTCATAGAAGGAGTTTCACATTCTAAATTCTCCAAGGGTTTTCTCTCTAGCTTGCACACCCTAATTTCCTTTCTTCTTGCTCTTGTCTGACAGAGAGAGAGAGACAGAGAGAGAGAGAGAGAGAGAGAGAGAGAGACAGAGAGAGAGAGAGATGTGATTCAGTGGTTACTCCTTTTGAAATACCCAGTGAAGACAGAATTGGTAGGATTCAGTGGTTGTTCTTGGTTCAGAAGTACAGTTACTAATTTATAGGAAGGAGCCACTGCATGGATATGCCAGTATTACATTTCAACCTTGGATTTATCTGGTTAAGTCACTAAGGTACTCAAAAATCTTGAATGGCTCCCTATTAGCTCTCAAGAAAAGGTCCAATTCCCTTATTCAGAACTCAATGCCTTCTATAATTCAGTGCTGTCTTGACAGTCTAGCCTTAACTTATATTACTCCTTTCTACCCACACTATATCCAAACTTGTCTACATTACGATAGTCCCAAGAGCTTAAGTTACTTGTCTAGGGTCATGTAGTTAATGTCAGGTCTTCCTGACTCCAAGTCCAGTACTATATCCATTGCACCACCTAGCCATCCTATACCTGTCACCTCTTCCCAATGCCTGAGATATCCTCCAATCCAAAATAGCTTTGTGTGTTAAACTTCTGTCTAACATTTAGAGTCTACCTTAAAAGACACCCCTTTGAAATCTGTAGTAATTCTCAAAGTTTACATAGTGTTCTAAAACACCTCTCTCTGTTTGTGTCTTATTCTCTTATGATAACAGGAGGTCTATGAAGAGAGAGAGAACATATCTAATCTGAATGCTGTATCTTCCCCAGAATTTAGTACAGTTTTCTGACCATAGTAGGTGCTTAATAAATATCCATTGTTTTTTATTTAGCTCTTCATGGCTAGCATTTCTTTGTTTCTTTGTTTCCATTTCTGGACCTATAGAGCACTAATGCCTAACACAGCACCTGAAGCACAGTAAGTGTTTAATAAATGCAATAAATGACTATCAGGCAGCTAGTTGGTACAGGGGATAGAGTGCCAGTCCCAGACTCAGGAGGATCTAAGTTCAGATCTTACCTCAGACACTTATTAGCTGGATAGCCCTGGACAAGTCACTTAATCCTACTTGCCTCAGTTTCTTATCTATAAAATGAGCTGGAGAAGGAAATAGCAAACTACTCTAATATCTTTGTCAAGGAAAATCTCACATGGGATCACAAAGAGTTGAACATGACTAAATGACTGAACAACAGGCTGATTATCAAAATCAATCAACAATGTATTTATTAATCTCTTCCAGTATTCAAAGTACTGTTATTTGTGCCAAGAATTCTCTAGAAGAGTGCTCCATTCATTTGCCTGATATGATGGTATTTAAAATTATTAAAGACACAGATGAAGGTTTTATATTATGTCTAAATTTTCAGATTACATGAAACCAAGAATGACATATTGGATGACAAAATAAAATTCCCATAACATACCCAATGCCTAAAAAGATGAGACAAAACCAATAAAAATACATTTCAATATATGTAGAAGCAAAATGTCAAATGTCAGGTTAGTACTTCATATTCACTTGAATATGTTTTGTATTGAATTCTTTTTATATGCCATTTCCTCTCAATATCTTGTATCAGAGCCAGGAAGATCGGAGTTGAATCTTGCCTTGGTTGTATACTAGTTGCATTACACTGAGCTACCCACTTAACATCTCACTAGTCTAAGAAAATCTCTAAGGCTAAAAGTGGCAGAAAAAGTGAAGATCTATATTGGCAAAAGTAATCCCTCACCAGAGACATCTCATACATTTGAAACCACAGATTCAGTTCTTATCCTCCTTCCCTTTCTGTAAAATACATTCACAGGATTTAGAATTGAAAGGATATTGAGAAATCAGCTAGTCCAATGCCCATATTTTACAGATAAGGAAACAAAAGCAGAGAAAAGTGAAATGTCTTGTGTACAGTTGCTCAGGTAGATTACATTATTTAGAACTTGGATAGGGTGGTCATGACTAAGCAACAGTTGAAGTAAAAAAGGTTTGGGGCTTTAAGTAAATTACCAGTTCAACATGAATAAATTGTGTGGCATGGCAGCCCCCCAAAGGTAATGTGATGTTTGGCTGCATTTAGGGAGACATGGAGCCCAGAATCAGCCAAATAATCATAGCACAATATTCTCTTCTGCTCGGTCTATACATCTGCTCTATTCTATTCAGTTCTTAGTGTCACATTTTAGAAAGAACACAGACAACTTGAGGAAAGTAACTAGGGTTGCAATAAAACTAGAGTTTAGACTAGATGACCTCTGATGACCTCTTCCTTAAAATGTTAGTCAGTTTGTTTTCCTGTTTGAGAATCTGATAGAAAATAAAGGGCAGGGATTGCAAAGACTGATCTACTGAAGGATTTCAGTTCCATTTAATAGACAATCTTTGAGTTTCCCTGTATTTGAGATATATTTAATCAACAGATGGATAATCATTTGTGTGGAAAGACTTTCTGAAGCAGGTAGATTGGGCTAAAAGATTGTTGAAGTGTTCTACTTATATTCTGTGGTACCATGAAAAGAAGACAGAACTGCCTCAATCACTTTATAGTCAAATGAGAGCATAAAAGATGTGGACACATAACTATAATTCCCTCAGATACCAGTGTCTCTTCAGTTATTTTGTATTCACTTGAGTATATTTTGCATTTCATTCTATGTTCACATCCTATTTCCTCTCAATACAATGTAAACTGTTTTAATTTTAACTTTGGGTCTCTACTAAAACACTATGCCTAAGAATATATAAATGCTTATAAATGTGAGTTCATTCATTCATGCAGTAAACATTTATTAAACTCCTGTTATACATCAAGCACTGTGTTGGGCACTGGAGATACAAAGACAAAAGCAACCCCTGTCTTCAAAATATTTATCTTCTACTGGATTGACTGACAGACAATTTAAGTCATATTATGATAAAGTGACTGAAAGAGGCTAAATAAAGTTAGATGAAAGATTGGAGGAAAAGAAATTATTTCTAGCTAGGAGGATAAAGATAGACCTCATAAAAGAAGAAGCATCTTTCTATGATGTCATCAAGGCCAACTTTATTTCTGACATCCATTTTTTTTCCATCTTCTGTAAATAAATAAAGAACCAGGTTCTTTACATATATATATATATGTATATATGTAAAAGGAATTCATTCCTTTGTTCCTTCCAAGGTTTTTTGTTTATAATATATACAATAATTATGAACTAAAATATCTACTAAACATTTTTGAAAATCCACAAAGTATAAAATCCTTACTTAGTCTTTGACAGGAAAAATGGGAATGAATTAACATACAGCAAATAAGTATGTGTCCTTTTCTATGCATGCCAAGTTCCACCACCTTTAGCCTTACTTAGTTTACTTATTAACTTCTATTTTCTTATTTTAAAAGAAAAATATCATTTTTAATTATATACAGTTCTAGTTCTTATGATCTCACTTTTTATCATCTCAGGTAGATCCATATGCTATCTTTTTTTAAGGCACAATATTGTTACATTACATTACTAAACCATAGTTGATCAACACTTGCTATGCATTGTTTCCATTACTACTTATCCTCATTTTCTTGATTTACTACAAAATGAAAATGGGATTCAGGAAATCATCAGACACTGGGGTATATACAATGTGGAGGAGCATGGTTCCTGTTAAGACCTGAAACTGCAGGGCTCCAAGTGACAGAGTAGATGATGTCCTATCATTTTCAAAAGACCCATTTAGGGGCCAGAGTCATCTCCAGACTCTGAAGATGCAAACAAAGGCACTCCTAAGGGTAGCTTTATTCCCACAGTAAACTTTGCCTCATTTGTGCCATCCCTTATTATAAAAGGTGAGATTCAGCAAAACAGGGTCTCAACTGAGCATCACTTTGAATTCCAGATGCATACACCAATGAACATATCCAGTCATTGAAAAGATGGTGACTCAGGAATGTAAGGTCTTTACATTATACATCCCTCTGGTTTAGAATTTGAAAGGGGAAGGAATAGAATGGGACATGGTAAGCACTCCTTTCCTCTTCCCTAGATCTTAACTCCTCATCCTGGAGAAGAGTGTCAGGGATTTAAGGATTTTGATATCTAAAATCTAATAGCCTGAATATTGAGGAAGAATAAATAGGATAATACACATTATTTTTCCACAGTAGCCAATCCCTTCTCCCAAGAAGTGCCACCATGCACGCCCAGGTGAGAAAATAGAGGGCGGAAGTACAGAATGTTGAGACGATGATGAGAAATAAGTGAAAGACAAAACGGTCTTGGGGATAATAGCTGATAAGTGAAAGAGTGAGGTAGCCTTGTCTTGCCAACTACGAAGATAGAGAAGTGAGCTATTTCAGAAATTATTTAGGCACTCCTTTCACTGTGCTAGAAATCTTACCAGAAGGTAGTGACTTCTCGTTGTCATCCTGTTCATTTCTGTTAAGCAGGCTTTCAGTCAACACTTGTCCTGCATGGCGGGCTTTCCGAGTCAAAGAATTTATCAAGACTCTAGCTTTCTTTTCAGCTTTGGCATCAGCTTGAGCTTCACGGTACTCCTCTTGTTCATCTTCCTCCAACTTCAGTATATCCTTTTCTAGTAAATCGTCCAAAGCATTATTGAGTATGTTCTTTCCCAGTATTTCAAAAGCCTTAAATGGATTTTTCTTGGTATTTTTATCTGTTGAAAGCAAATATATTCCTTAGATCATGGAAATGGGACACACCCTTTCCCTAAATTTTAGAGAAAGTTACCCACAGAGTGTGATCCCTGAGGTCTGTAACTCCTTAGAGTTCAACACTCTTTGCCTTTTTATCTTTTCTTTAATCTCTCAGAAACCTTTTCTCCCACTCCCACCCCCTCACTTGCTCACACAAGGCAATATTTGACTCTTTTATAAAAGGACAAGCAATAAGCTAATTTGGTTTTGGTTTCTTGCTCCTCACTTCAGTGCTCTTCTCCATTTTCCTTATTCACTTTTCTTTTACTTCCAATCAAGAACTATTTATTTAGCACTTACTATGTGCCAAGCACTATGTTAGTACAATGTCCTATGAAAACTTCTCTCTCAAAATTAAAGCTATCTATAGTCACATGAAAAAATATTTAAAATATTTTAAATTTAAATTTGTATTTAAAAATTTAAATCATCATTGATTAGAGAGACACAAATCAAAACAACTCTGAGATACCACATCCTGCCTGTTACATTGACTAACATGACACGACAGGAGGATGATAAATCTCGGAGAAGATGTAGGAAACTTGGAGCACTAATTCATTGTTGGTGGATTGATCCAACCACTCTGGAGAGCAATTTGAAGCTATGCTCAAAGGGCTACAAAAATGTGCATACCTTTTTCCCCAACCATAGCACTTTTAGGAATGTATCCCAAAGAGATCATAAAAATGGGAAAAAGATTCACAGGTAAGAAAATATGTGTAGCAATTCTTTTTGTGGTGGCCAAGAACTGGAAATTGAAGGGATGCCCATCAATGATGAAATGTCTAAACAAGTTGTGGTATATGAATGTAATGGAATAATATTGTGTTATAAGAAATGATGAACAAGTAGACTTCAGAAAATCCTGGAAAGACTTATATGAATTGATGCTGAGTGAAATGAGCAGAACCAGGACAACATTGTTCACAGAGAGAGGCATAATGTGCAATGACTGATTTTGATAGGCTTCTCAGCAATGCAAGGACCTAAAACAATTACAAATGATAGGAAATACATAAACATCCAGAGAAAGAACTAAGGAGTAGGAATATAGAGCAAAGCAGACAATTTTCTTTTTTGTTTTATTTTGTGTTGTTTTTTCTTTCTCATGGTTTCTTCCATTTTTTAAAATTCATCTATGCAACATGACTAATGTAAAAATGCATTCAGTAGGAATGCACATTTAGATTCCAAATCAGATTGTATGCTGTCTTGGGGATGGAGGGGAGAGGGAGGGGAGAAAATTTAAAAATTATGAAAGTGGATGTTGAAAAATAAAAAACCCAACTTCTCTTTCTCCCACCCTCCACTACACTGCCTCAGGTGGACCTGCATTGTCCCCCAAAGTACTTAGAAATTATTTTAAGTAGCTCTCCCAAATAATTCAACTCCACAAACATATTAATAACCTACTATGTGCAGAGACTTATGCTAGATGCTTCAAGTGGTATAAAATTTAAATGACTATTTTAGAGCTGTAGGGGATTCAGTCCAACTCTCTCACTTTAAATGAGAATACTTGACCTCTTCACCAAGGTCACTCATGTGATAACAAGTCAAGACAGAGCCTGAATCTAGTTCCTCTGATTATAAATCCTGTGTTATTTTCCCTGGCCTCATGGATGTGACAGTCTGGTAGGGGCAAGGATCTGAAAAGCTCATTTCTTTGGATATTAGAATGTCTATGATTTTTGATAATTCAGATATTCATTGTAAAGAAAGAAAATTAATTAGCAGTGTTATTTAAAGACTTTTCATCAAGTAATGATATGATCAGCCATGGCTCATGAAAGTTAGTCTAACAGATGCATACAAGGAGACACAATGGATTTGGAGCAGAGACTTGAATTAAAAAGCTGTCGGGACAATTCAGGCACAAAGTAACGGATGCAATTCTCTAAGCCTTTATAGATTTTTCATGAGACAAGGGACTTACCAGGGCTGTCAGGAGACAGGGTCTATGAGATACCACAAATACCTTTGTTTGTTTTGAGGCAATTGATAAATGCATGTGGAGAATCATGATGTGAAAGCATAGGAGAATACTCACTTCAAGTCAGTGATCAAATATCATGCATTTATCAAACTGACCCCAAGAATAAGAATCCAGAGTGACTATCTATTAAAACTACAAGATAAGAATTGTAAGAGACCTTAGAGGTCTAACAATGTCACTTGATAAATAATGAAACAGAGTCCCAAGGAAGTTGAGGGACTTGCCCAGTCATAGAGCTGTATGTAGCAGAGTTGGGATTTGAATTCAGGTTCTCACATCTCAAGGTAGTTAGGTGGCACTGTGGATAGAGCACCAGACCTCGAGTCAGAAAGACATGAATGCAAATCCACTGTCGGACACTTACTAGTTGTGTGACCCTGGGCAAGTCACTTAACCCTATTTGCTCCAGTTTACTCATTTGTAAAATGAGCTGAATGGGAAAATGGCAAATTGTGATGGTGGTGCTGCCAAGAAAACCCCAAATAGCATCACAAAGAGTCAGCCATGACTGAACAACACCAAGTTCAAATTCCAAACTCAACATTCTTTTCATCATAACATGTTGTTGTAACAAATATTTATGGAAGTATTATACCATGCTACCTCTTACTTTTCAGGGATCTTACTTTCCTTTAAGTATTTTGATATCAAATATCTCTTTTATCTTCACAGCAGCCCTGTGAAAAATAACTTCATGCTTATATGCATTTTAAAGTTTACAAAGTCCAATCTTACAACTACCTTATGAGGTAGGTAGAGTAAAAATATTATATTTAATTTATAGATGAAGAAACTAAGGCTTACAAGATAAATGGCTCAAACCAAAGGATCTAGAAAGAACTAGAGATATGATTCAAATCCAGGTTTTCTGATTTTTTTTTTACTTCTACTCTAATTACTATACCACTCTATTGCACAGGTAAACTGAAGTGTGGAATTTGTTAATAACTCACATAAGATCATCTAGTATTGTACTGGCAGGATTGAGATGAGAAGTCAGATCTTTGAATTCTTAACCTAATGTGTTTTATGTTTGTTTGTTTCTTATAAAATATCAGAGTGTTTTGTGAGTCTAGCACTGGCAAGATTACAAAGATATAAAAGATCATCCCTATCTGGGTGCATATCCTGAATCTGCCTTACAAAATGTGTGACCCCAGGTAAGCCATAACCTCTCTAGGCCTCTTTTTCCTTAAAAGTAAAATGGAGGAGAGGGAAGTGTTAGAATAGATAATTTTTGTTTTCCATTCTATCTCTAACTCTATAATTCTATGATAAATTATATGATATTAACTACATCTGAGGAGTTCATAAAAGTAAAAGTTCAAAGAAATATCTCAAAATCACCAAGTCCAAAATGGAATTATTCTAACCCATCTCCTTCAACCTTACCCTCCTCCAAACTTCTTTATTTTAATCAGGTGCTACTATCCTTCTAGGATTTCATGTATATTTCATATATATATATATATATAGCCTCAACGCTTCATTCTCCTTTATCCCACATATCTTATCAGTTGTCAAATCTTACCATTTCTAATTCTTACCATTTCTAATCCCTTCTTTCTGTTCATGAACTTAGTACCTTAGTTCAGACCCTCTGATCTAGTCTACTGCAATGGCCTCCCAATGGATTTCTCTACATCAGATCTCTCACTTCCACACTTGCTATTAAAGTAATTTTCTAGAAGGGCAGATCTGCCCATGTCACTCTCTTACTCCATAAACTATAGGGACTCTTTATGCCTCTAGAATAAATATAAATAATGAGTTTTTATAAATTTTTAAAATCTCTTATTATCAGCTTTCATTTATCTTTCAAGTCTCATTAAACATTATTTCCCCCTTTCTCACTTTTCATTCTAACAAAATTGCCCTTCTCTGTGTTCTTTATATGTGACACTCCATTCCTCTGTCTCTGTCCCTCCATTTTAACTGTCCCACATATCTATTATGCAGTCTCTATTGAGCATGAAGGTCCTCTCTTCCTTTGACACACAGATCAAACACCACTTCCTCCATGAAATCTTTCTGATTCCCATAGCTGCTAAAGCCCTCCCTTCCAAACTACCTTTAATTTAACTACTTTGTATTCATTAGTATTTATTTTCTTTAAAGTTATTGTGTTGTCTTCCCATTATGATGTAAACTTCTTGATAAACAGCATTGTTTCTTTCTTTACATTTATTTCTCCAGTGCCTTGCACATAGTAGGTAGTTCATAACGTAGTTCTGTGTCACAAATCTAGTGTGGGACTGAGGAAGAAGTCTGAAGCCAAGATATTTAGTCTTCAGAGTAAGGAGCCATAAAGCATCCCTAACCTATGCACTTGAGCAGCAATCAGTAACTTTGTGACTTTGATCATGGAGAATGGAATAGTTCTCAAATACAGCCCCAAGCCCAGTCTGAAGCCTGAAGTAGAATAACCATGACAAGAAGATCTGACCAAAGAGAACCCTGTAGTTCTGTTATTCTGAACCTGTAATGGAACTCCAAACAAAGGCAAGTCCAAAACTGTGTTGCTTAGACCCAAGTCCAGTTCAGGAGCTTGCTGAGCTCAGATCAAGAAGGTACACTCAGACAGTGCCCAGGATTAGACCACTCTGAGTTCACTAAAACCTTGCAAGTCTCAAGTCTGTGCTGTCCCTGAGATCCTAGAAAAACAATATTCAACATGCTGAAAAAGAAGAAGCAGAACTTTAAGAGGAAATGAAAAAAATCAAAGCCAGGAAGTAAGGCTGGAAAAATGAGAAAAGAAATAGCAAAACAATAATAATAATCCCATAATATAGAGGCATTATAAGAACGGCATACAAATAATATTAGTAGGTCATTTGGACAGAAGAAATACGAACTATCAACAGCCAAACGAAAAATGTTCCTAATCACTAATATCAGAACTACAAATTAAAGCAAATCTAAGGTACTTTCACCCCTTTGATTGGAAAAGTTCACCAAAATAAAAGAAAAATGACAAACATTGAAGGGTATAATAAAATAGGTACATTAATATCCCTTTTGGAAAAGATGTGCAATATTTCTGGAAAGTAATTTGGAACTATGACTCCAAAGTTCCTAAACTGTAACTTGGACACATTCTGACATAACAGTATTACTAGATCTTTACAAGAAAGAGATAAAAAATGCAGGAAAAGGGTACAAACGTATGAAAAGAATTATAGTGATTCTTATTGGTGTGGCAAATAAAGAGGAGTTCATCAGTTGAGGAATGGCTAAAGAAATTACCTTGTAAGAATGTAATGGAATATCAAAATGAAAAGGATAGTTTCAGATAATTGTAGGGACAGAATGAAGTGAAAGTTTCAAAACTTATTAATAACTCTGATAGATGCAATGACCAACCATAATTCCGGAAGATTGATGAAGAATGTCACCCCCACTTTAGACTGAGAAGTGATGAACTTCAGATACAGAGTTAGTCATATATTTACACATGACTAATGTCAAAATTTATTTTTCTCAAATGTATATTTTTTAAGGGTTTTGTTTTTCTTTTTTCAATGAGGGGGAGAGAAACAGGGAGAAAATAAATGTTTGCTAATTGAAAAGAAGTTTAAAAGAAAAAAACTAGGAAGCAGAAAGAACAAATCATATAAAATGTCAACTAATATTAAAAATAATTGAAGATCTCAGGATTCCTCACAGAAGGAGTGAGCTTCTTCATATCAACAATAAGTAGTGAAGCAAGGGGGAGAGAGGGATAGATTTTCCACATAGTCTGCATGAATACCTAGAAGAAATGTGGTAAGAGATAAAAAGTGAAATAGAAACAACTTTAGAAAAAAATTGGAATGAGAATAAATAGCTTAGAAGAGAAGGATATATGATTAAACCTAGAAATGCATTCCCTAAAAACTAGAATAGGCTCAACTGAAAAGAATGACTGCATAAGAGAATATGGAATATTAGAATAAAATCAAAAGATTTGAAAAGATAGAAGAAAATTTGTCTCAAAAAACCTGACTTCAAAAACATGTCAAAGAGCAATGATAAAGACTACGTTTTTAAAAACCTGAAAAATATGTCAAGAAATGATAAATGAAGAGTTCTCCAATCTATTAGAACCAGATAACAGAGTAAGAAGGAATCTTATCAATCACAACCTGAAAAACAAACACCAAAAGTCTCAGAAGTTCTATCACCAAAATCCAGAGGTCCCATATTACTTTTTTGTGAATAAATAAATAGATAAATGAGTGAATGCTGCATATATATGGAAAGAAGCAGTTCAAGTACCAAGGAATAATATTTAACATGAGTCAAAATCTGTCACTCTTTTCCAAAGATAGAGATCTTTGAGAAAAGTATTTCCAAAGGCAAAAGAATAGATTTGAAACCAGAAATAAGTTTTATTTCAAATCTGAGTATAATCTAATAATATAAACCTTTAATGGAATAGAGGATTTTCAATAATTTTGGATGAAAAGTTTAGATGTGGATAGGAAATTTGAAACACAAATACAAGAGGCAAGAGAAGCCTAGAAAGGCAAATATATTGGAATAATTAGATGGGGCTATGTGATGGTGCTATGCTAACATGTAATGGGATGAAATAAACAAGTGCCCCCTCAGAAACTTAATGTCTCCAAAGACTAATTATGAGGGAGTTAAATAAATTGAAATCTGACAATTTGAAGAGGAGAAAGAGAAGGATAGTTAAAAGGGATATACACTAAGGTAGAAAAATGAAAGAAGGGGACCTAGTTTTCTATTTCTCATAATTAATATTCATGAGTAGAGTATAAAAACATGAATGGATGGATGAGGCAGCAGGCATTAAATGAAATGAACAATTAGCTGAAATGGACAGTTGAATGTTGAAAACACACAATTTGTTATAGCAATACATCACACTCAACAAGGAAATAGGAGTGAGAGTTTAGAGGGAAAATAATACTGGGAAAGAAATAGTAGCAAACAAAACAAACTTCTTGATTAATAAGGGAATTAAAGGGGGAAGGGGCTACTACAACTAAGTCTGTATTACAAAGAGATAATAAGAAAGGGGAAAGGATCCACATGTACAAAAATATTTATAGCAGTTCTTTTTTGTGGAGGCAAAAAATTGGAAAGTAAGGGAATACCCAACAACTGGGGAATGGCCGAACAAGTTGTAGTATATGAATGTGATAGAATACTATTGTGCTATAAGAAAGAATGAGCAGTTGGATTTCAGAAAAACACAGAAAGACTCACATGAAATGATGCTGAGCGAAGTGAGGAGAACAAGAACATCATACACAGTAATAACAACATTGTGTGAGATCAGTTACGATAGACTTAGCTCTTCTCAGCAATACAATGATCCAGGACAGTTCCAAAAAACTCATGATGGAAAATGCTATCCATACCCAGAGAAAGAATTATGGAGTATGAATGCAAATTGAAGCATACTATTTTCATTTTTTTCATGGTTTTCCCCTTTTGTTCTGTTTCTTCTTCATACTATGACTAATGTGGAAATATGTTTAACATGAATATGCATGTAAAACCTATATCAGATTGCTTGCTGTCTTGGTGAGAAGGTCTGGGGGAGAGGGAGAAAAATCTAGAACTCAAAATCTTATAAAAATTAATGTTGAAAATTATCTTTACATGTAACTGGAAAAAATAATTACCAAAAGAAAAGTGGGAGGGGGGCAGAAAAAATAAGAATTCAAGTAATTTCCCATCATTTGGGGAATGACTAAATGACCTATGGAATTTAATGTAATGAAATATTTTGGAACCATGCGAGTTGACAAAAGAGGTAATTGCAGAAAATCCTGGATAGTATGGACTGATGTGAACTGAGCAGCACAAATCACAGAAGAACAACGATATAAAAAAATAACTTTGAAAGACTTAAGGACTCTGATCAATGCAATGACCACCCTTGTCCCTGTAAGACCCAATATGAATATGCTAACCTCCTCCTGTAAGGTGACAGACTCAAAATGCAGAAAAAAACATAAATTTTTAGACAGGACTGATTAAGTGGATTTGACTCTGATTGTTAATACTTTGTTGGTTTTTTTCCTTTGGTTGTGTTTTATTCTAACGATTTTTTTAAATTGGGAGAAGTAGGAGAGAAGTAGCAGTAATGAGAGAGAGAGTCACTGATTTTTTTTTTAATGCACAGAAGACAAAATAAGGAAGTATAGGGGAAAAAATCAGAGAAAAGCAAGACAATTTTGAAAGTAATATGGAAACATATACACACACACACACACACACACATATATATATATGACAGAGTTTGTTGGTTTCATTGCATTCCTTCTTTTGTGTTCTATATAACTAGATATGCCCACTTTGGGTGTGTTTAAGATCATAATATAAAGGTGTGATTTGGTTTGGTTTTTGAGGAGTTAGAGAACACTTTATAGAGCTGGTGGGAAATGATCTGGTTAGACTTTGAAAAACCAGACCAACTGACAGAGACAGAAAGGAAAGCATTGGGCACTGCAAACATATGATAGCAGCTAAAGTAAAGACATATGAGAGTTAGATAGAGAGTGGATCAGTCAGGAGACCAGTCTGAATAAAGCAGAGCTACACCACTGGGGAGGGAGAAGTGGTTTAATAGAGAAAGCTGTAAGATTTATACTCCTGTGGGAGGACAGAGAGATTTCACTTGGTAGGTTGGTAGCAGAATGTGGAAGATCTCAAAAGGTATAAGAAAGTAGATTTTACATGATGAGCAACAGAGAGCGGTGCAAATCTTTGAAAGAGGGTAATGTGATGAAAACAGAGAAACATTTGAAAATTTGGAGTGAAAGCCCAAGAATGATCTCAAGGCAGCAATTAACCAGTCTCTCCTTTTTGCTTTTTCTCCTTGCCTGCCTCTCCTTTTTGCTTCACTGAAGCTATGAGATAGGAATTTGCCACTCCCTGGTTTTCAATAGCTCTTGGCTCATCTTTACCAGTATCTAGGAACAGAGACTGGTTTAGATCATGGAAATGCAAAGTGGAGTGAAAACAATTTGTTTCAGAGCTCCATACTATCTGCCTCCCTGTTTTATTCCTCCTTCAAAGTGAAATCAAGGAGAAATTGAGTGGGCTATAAGATCCAGAGGGACCTTGCTCCAAGATCTGAACTTTTAGTCGGTTAAAGTTCCCTTACTCACCAGCCATGATCCCTCAGGTTTGTGCCCCTCGTTCTACTTCACGCCAGGTCTGAAAGCATGGAAGGAAATCGAAAGTTACTAAGAACTTCCTCTAAGAAGAGGAGGGGATGGTCTTCAGTTGTGAAACTGCTATGTCTGTAAGGCAGAGCTTTGTGAGAAAATTCCCTGTGGTTTTGTCAAAGTACTTGCTGGTTCTGCCATCCCCATCGCAGCTTCACCCTTTCACTTTTTGTCTCCCTCCCTCTTCTTTTCTCTCATTCTCTTCCTCCCCCAACTTTTTTCTTTCTCCCCTTTTGCCTTCTCTTCTTTAATATTTTGCTTCTTTGTTTCTGCCTAGAACTTTGTCTCAGTCTCTCTCCCACTCCTTCTTTCTCCCCTCCTAACTTCTCTTTCTCCAGAAAGGCAGAGAATGACTACTATTTTATTCTCTTCTTGTCTATTTACATACTCAGTTAAATGTTTGCTATTGAATTAACATCTCTTTCCTAGTCTGGTAATAGACTGTGATGTACTGGATCAACTCAGGCTTTTATTGTATAAATACTTACTTTAGCCTGTCACACTGGACTTGGTAAAAAGAGCTAAGGGCTCCAAAGTCTGAGTTATCTATAGACTTCTGGCATTTTATGTTCATATATCTTGAAACAAATATGCACCATGTATCTTGCAATCTCAGTTTTCTTCATCTGTAAAATTTTGCAGTTGGACAAGATAGAGACAGAGAGAGAGATTGAAGGGAACATGCATTTAATAAGAACCTACAATGTGCCAGGCACTATATTTAGAACTTTACAAATATTATCTCATTTGATATTAATAACAACGCGGTGAAGTAGAAGCTATTTTTACCCTAATTTTGCAGTTGAAAAAAATTAAGGCAGAGGCTAAGTGACTTACCCTAGTCACGTAGACAGAGTCTAAAGTAAAATTTGAACTTCAGCCTTCCCAACTCCAAGGCTAGAACTTTACCCACTGCACCACCTAGCGACCTCCAGAACCAGGGGCAAGTCCGTCCTAGATAACACTCTCCAAAGAGAGCATTTAGTCTCAGATTCTGGTCGCTTAGTTTGCTTAATGGGTGATAATTGCATAGTAAAAGGAGTTCTAAATGAGTTCAAAAGGTCTAGATCACATTAGCTGTTTAATAATAAACAAAAGGTTATCCATTACAAACCTCACTTTCCTTATCTGTATGTAATAAGGGCTACAACAGTTTCACCTTTTGCCTCCCATTTAAGTTGCTTGGGAAATTAAATGACTTTTTTCCCCTATAAGATCATTGACAAAGAGGAAAAAAGAGATCTTAGAAATCATCTAGTTAAACTGCAAAATTTTACAGATGAAGAAACTGAGGCTGCAAGATATATGGTGCATGTTCATTTCAAGGTATACGAATACAAAATACCAGAAGTCTACAGATAACTCTGACTCTAAAGCCCCTAGCTATTTCCCAATTCAGTGTGACAGATTAAGGTAATCATTCATGCAAATCACAGCCTGAGCTGATCCAATACATCATGGTCTATTACCAGTCCAAGACAGAGGTATTAATACAATAGCAAAAACTTAACTGTGTATGTAAATAGTCAGAAAGAGAATAAAGTAGTAGTCATAGAATGACGCAGGACTTCATCCTACTGCAGCTTGATTTTACAAGCCTCATAAGCAGCAAAAGTTGCATAGGATGTATATGTCTCCTGTAACAACAGGGACATGACTGTGAGGTCAAGCATGCCTCTTTGGGAATCTGGCTGGGCAGGAAATGCCCTAAGTAAATTGTATAGAATTCTATTTCTTGAAGACAGGACAATGGGTGGTAAAAGTTAAATATTGTAAGGGCTGTAAAAGTTATGCATTGTATATCTGTGTGCTCTCCCAGGAAATGTACATTTGCCTCTCCTTACCTTGGAATGCAATCATGACATCAATATCTCAAAGTAAAAGTTGATTCTTGAAGTGGCTCGGGGCAGTGACTGTTTCCTGAGCCGGCCCAGGCTATGCTTTCAATAGTTTAACATCTGTGTGCTCTGCTGTTCCCACATGAGCTCCTATCCCCTTACACGGGACCCCTGTCCAAACTCTGCTGTATAGGACACAGCACTATAACCCCATATACCAATGGGTACAAATGTTTCTAAATCTTCCTAGATACAAAGATGGAATAGAAACCTTCTAGCAAAACTTAGGTAAGGGTGAGGAAATTATCCCTCAGTGTAAGAAGTGCAGAGTGGAGGAAGAGGGAATGAGAAGAAACAGCTTATTAGTCAGTCCTCTGACTCCTTTCAGTGTGTCTTCACAGTACTATGTTGAGATCTTCTACCCTCTCAGGGTATACTGGAATGTAGTGAGACCCCTTGGCTTGGTCTGGATATAGCAGGATTCCATTTGGATTCTTTTCCTTCTCAACGGTCTTTGCTTTTTCTTGTCTCTTCAGAAGCATCACTCCAATCCCTCTCTTGCTGATCACGGATGCTCAAGAAACATTCCAAGATTCATTTGGCAGGACCTAACTCAAAACACCTCTCTCTCTCCCCTTACTAATGTGGTCCTGTCAGCCTTAATTATGGTACTTTTTCTCCCTTTCCCTTCTCATACACGAGGGGGCGATGGTGGTGATAATACGTATGAGGGATACTTATTTGAGATTGTGACTCGAGAGATTTATATCCATCTTTAGTACTTATAGGAGCTCACTTCAAGGCCTATGTTTATCTTTCCTTTTTTTAAATTTCTATGGAATTCTGGGAAGTCATGTGGTAGTAAGGAGAGAGAGCTGGAATTAGACTCAGGGAAAACCTGGGGCCCTCACTGTGACACATACTGTGTCTTTGATCATAGGCAATTCACATAACATCTCAGTGCCTCAGACAACTTTCAAAGACTGAAAATTAGGGGTTACTATTCTACACTGACAGTAAGAGTTTCTTTTTTTATTAGCTTATGTTGTATTATAGACTTAATCCCCAATGAACCTAATTGTTTCAATATATAAAGAACGAAAAGAGAGAGAATTGCACATTAAACTAAGCATTTCTTAGATTTAACTGACAAAATTTGTCTATTTCTTCAAGTTTCTGAACTATCTTTTTAAGTTTCTGTGAAGTTTTTGTTTGTTTGTTTGTTTGTTTTTGAATGTTTTAACAAAGTTCTTTCTTTTCTGGAGTTGCCATAAGCTCTGGACTCCACTTTTGCTTTCCCCATCCTATCCCCGCCAAACATATACATACTGTGAAATATATGTCTGCAAATGGAAAATCCATCTCAATACATTAAATAGGACCATGCTTACCTTTCTCAAGCTTCTTATATCAAAAGAGAAAATTGCCCAAAGAATATTTGGACCTTTTGTGACCTAGAGAGACTCTGACACAAGGGTAATGTGTAAATTTAGTATGATTATATGAAACTACCTAAATCATAGGTTAGAGTTAAGGAAAGTTCTGTAAAATAAATATGAGCAAGTACTGTCATTGTTATTTTTGTTAATGTCCTTACTTTCTCCTACCGTAGCTCATACATACAGACAAATTCAGGTGGTGTAAGGGAGTTACATTGTTCAGGCTTTTCTCAATAGAGCCTATTCCACGTTATTCTTCTCTTTTAGAAAGCAATGCAATACTACTTTCTTATTCACTCCTTATAACACTGGAAAATTAAATTCATGGAGAGGATGCTTTTGAAAAATATTATGTTTACAAAAGATGGTGGATAGATTTCCAAAAGGACTTAAATGAGAGAAAGTAGTTTATATGAAATAATAAGAATTTTATTTACATTATTATGGTGTACTAAGAAAATCTGTTTAATTTCAACTTTGGAAGGTCATGGAGCAATCAGAGATTCCCTTCTTGCTGGCTTGGGTTATCATTAGGGATAAATTTGTGACACATAAACAAGAGGGAAATCTCTTATTATTTAAGGATGGTGGTGAGGATATGAAAGTGTAATATAGCTGAAATGGTTTGGATTTGAAATCAAAAGATTTGGATTTAGTCCCAAATATTCCATTTTCTATCTGTATGACCTTTTATGCTAAAGGAGTAAGGCTAAATAATGAACAAAACCTTTATGTGGAAGTAGATTTGTTTATTATTTATTCTATACTGAACCTGATTCTGCATCCTACATTTGGAGATTTTTCCTTCCTTGGTCGAAATATTTGTATTAAGTAGAGGTTTTCTTGTTGTTTAGTCCTTTTTCAGTTATGTCGGACTCCTCATCACCTTTTTTTGGATTTTCTTGATAAAGGCACTGGAATGGTTTGCCATTTACTTCCCCAGCTCATTTTACAGATGACAAACTAAGGCAAAAAGGATTACGTGACTAAGCAGAGTTTATCGTAACCCTTTGTACTTGAATTTTGAGTTAATATTTTTCTTTGAACTATAACCATTTGTATCTCAGTTTGCCTAATGAAAGTTCTTATCCCCTCTTTCCTTATAATTATCTGCAGAATCATGCTCTGTTCTGAATGCACTGAATTTTACAGTCTACTATACTACATTTCTCTATGTTGTCCACAATGAAAATTGTGAAATGTTTTGCTAATAACTAGGTATTCTCTTTCAATATACGGTCTCCTGGACATATCCGCCTAGTAACGCTATGAATAATGGAAATGAGGGTGGTTAACCGCTATTATCTGTTCTTTCTGAAGCTGGTTGTTAGTAATGAATATTTGTTTTTCACATTTTTAAAATCTTCCTTTTAATGAATTCTAGAATATTAGCAGTGATAAAAATTAGAATCACCAATCTATATTTCAAAGACTCCACCCTTTCTCCTCTTTTGAAAAGTGAAATAATTGCCCTTTTCTGCTCTACAGGATTTTTCAAAGATTGCTCACAGCAGCTCAACAATCATACCTATCATTTCTTTTATTATATTGTTATGAGCAATAATTCTTCAGAACCTGATTAACTGAATTTTTCTAAGGCAACTAGATAGTCTTATCTTCTCATTTATTTTGGATTTCAAATTTCTTTTGGCCAAGTTGTAATGTTAGTTTAAATGGGAAAATCTTTCCTATTCATTAATAGGTCCATGTGACCTGCTTAAATAACATGGAAGCCTAAGTCACATGTGATAGGAGAAGCTTGCTGCACAAGTGGAACAGGAAGGGTGGAGCAGAACTGGAAGTCGGTGAGAGCAGTTAGAGTTGAGGGAGGAGAGGACATAGGCAAGCATATAGCTAGGCTGTGAGTGTTTGTTTGTGGGAACGCCAGGGGTTCAGGAGTGGGGAAGATTTAGAAATGGCTTTGGCCCCTGAAGTGTTAATAGGTATTGATTTTTTGGTTATTAGGACAGATATGACTTTCTGATGCTGGGATTTGGCTTTCTGGTGTCTGAATAAATGTTTTTTCTTCTGCCCTCTATATGGAGAGTTTGTTATTCTTTGCGATTCAGAACTATGCTAGCATATCCACAGTTGCGGTCAGGGTCATGAATTCTGCTTTGGCAATACACGTTTGTGCAATCTTTTATGTCCTGAAGATCATTCTTCTTGGCAAAGAAAATTGAATAAAGTGAACAAACAAAAAACTAGATTTGGGTAGTTCTGACTTCTCTTTATCAGTTATCGTCTCTTTTATATACATATATCTTATGTCCCATATCTTCCTTCACTCTTCTATTATATAACACATAGGCAAAATAGAAAGATAGATATAGGGGGAAAAACTTTTCTTTTCTAGAACCAAATTTAGTTCATTGTAAGCTTTAACCCTGCTCTTCTTAAATGATGCTACCAGTTTGTGGGTATAGATAGAGAAATACCATTTGTATCCAGAAAGGCAGAAGAGGACAAAGCTACCAAGTGCCTAGAGACATGGAAACCACCCGGAAGGGTGTAGGATATGATTTCAAAGACATGACATTCAGAATGACTTCATTCCAAGAGTTTGGAGTTGTTGTTTTCTGGGGGGGGAGGGGGTGCTGGAGTTCTTTGTAAGAAAATGTCTTTTGTCAGCAATGCTCTTCAGACCACCATGTCAGAAAATTAGGAAGCAGATGCAAGAAGGACCTACAAATTCTGCCATAAGACTTAGAGCTGGAAAGCAGCTGAGAAGAGATCTACTATAGTCACCTAATTTTACAAATGAGTAAATTAAATTTCAAAGAGATAAATAACTTGGCCAAAATCTCTCAGGTTGTAAGAAAGAGATCACACATTTTTGAAACCAGATCCTTGGATGATTAATCCCCCGCTTATAGCTTTCTCTGCAATCTTCCAAGTGCTGGCAATCTTGCTACATCAAACATTCTTCAAACTATGTATGAGTTAGGGTGTAGCCTTCAAACCAGAGTAAATTGATTAAAATTTTTACTTTAGGTACAAAATCTACAAGATAAGCCAGTGGAAAAGAGAGAGAAAATAAGAAACACTGGTCCAAAGTAAATTCACATATTCATTAAAGATGAGGATTCATTTTCAAAGCGTCTTGAAACTTGCCCATTTATTGTATTATTTTAAACCTGGCTATTTCCCTCTAGTAACCAGGAGAATAAATCATAAGGCAACCCTAAAATGGGTTGTTTCAGAGACAGGGGAGAATGACTCCCAGTTTTCTCACTGGTAAAATGGAATAATAACAGAACCTCCTACATAGGGTTGTTCTGAGGAAGCCATTAGTGACTCATGAACAACAAGCATGTTTTAAGGACTTACCATGTGCAAAGCACACGGTACTGCATGCAGTGAATTTACAATAATGTACATATAAGCATTTCTGAGCATAGAGCAGACATGAAAGGGATTTCAGAAATCAATAAACTGAATCTTATTGGGTAACAGATGAAAACAAATGTCCCAGAAAGGTTGTTACTGCATGACCTTAAGCAAATCATTTTTTCTCATCTGTAAAAGGAGAAGATTGGAATTAGATAGACTCTGAAGTGGTGAATAGCAGAGGAAGGATTTTGTAATCTTTATTTGTGTATATATTTTATTTATTTATTTTGTGTATACATCCTGTATCTTCAACAAAACTATAAGCTCCTAAAAGACAAGGTCTGAGTTTTCTACTTCTTTTGTATCTCTCGCAGGCCATAACAAGAGGTTGAATAGCAGCACCTACTCAAAAAACACTTACTTAACTGAATTCCATAGTGCTATATTGGGAAAGCTAGAATTTTCTGTACTGCTCAGTCCCACTCAGACAACTACTTCAAGCACTCTTGAAAATCTATCCTGGATGAATTTTTTTTGCCCAGTAAAGAGCCGAAAAGGCTAACAAATTATTTGATTTTGTATTTATTGGATTGTTTAAGGAAAATTCAGACAATAACAACATTATTGACAATTACCATGATAAAACTACCCTTCCAGAGGACAGAGGTATGTAAGTATTGCATCACCTGTGACTTCCTAGAGAAAAGAAAGATAGAAGTACAACATGAGAAACGGTAATGCCACGGTTAATTCTTAGCCCAGGCCCAACCCTGGTAGTGAAGGACACAGCCATAAAAGCATGATTCCTGGATATTCCCCAATATTGACTAATCAAACTAATGAGAAGAAAGACCCAGAATAATATGAATTGCAAACCTACCAATAACACCAAATTCTATCTTGGGATGATCTATTAAAAGAATACCTTTGTACTGAAATTCTCTGGGGTATAATTTAGTGACAGAGACATAACTGTTACTTGCTGTAATAAAAGGATAACTGACTCCACAGTAAGAGTGTCGTAAGTCAACTTTCAACCCTAAAAATTCTACTGCATTCACATCAATGTGGCTATATTCAAGGGAAGAATCACCAAGGGCAAGAGAATACTCTGGCTAAGTTTCTATTAGTCTGATCAATACCTTCTCCATTTATACAATCAGGGCAAGAACATATAAGATTTTTTAAAAATTCAGGAAGAGTGTTCTACATTATTCACAAAACAGCTGCCATTTTGCACTTTTCTCTGTTAACCAAATTAGACCCAGAGACGGAAAATTTTATCATTTCCACATTAGTGTAATTTACCTGAGCTGCCAATAGCCACTGTTGCTGTTGCTTACTAGCTTTAATTGCCCGGGAAAAGATAGAAATACTTTGTTAATGTTGCTCTTTCAATGGTGGGCATTTGCACACTCAGTTCTTGGGTCTCAAATGAATTCTGGACCTAAACAAAAAGAGATGGAGTTTCTGAGAAAACAAAAGAAAACAAAACAAAACAGTTGTATGTACCAGAAGCAAGGAAAACATGATACCAAGCAAATCTCCCTTCCCATTTGCTAGCCTTCCAGGAAAAGAGAGGAAATGAAGTAGTCCTATGTTTTTGCCTGAAATTGGTGACCACTGAAATAGATTGCTACAGGGCAGGAAAAGTATATGAAGAAATGATTGTCCCATGGCTATTGCGATTTATGAAAGATTAGGCTGATTCTGACCGAGGTCTACAAGCTTAGGAAATATCTTCATAGCTTAACATGACAGAAGGGCAAAATTGAGAATAAAGATGAACAGAAATGAACTTGAAAAGCACTGGGATAAAAGCCCAAGTTGATTATCTTACCTTACAGAAAATATCATACAGATGACAACACCAAGCATACTCTCTGAAGTAACGAATTAATTGGATGATGAAGAGAGAGCCCTTGCGAATGTTTCTCCAAGATATATTATCTGGGAATTGAATTAAATTTTCCAGGCATTAGACATCTGCTATATGCAAGGTATTTCAAATATGAAAAATAATACATTTCCTTTCTTCAAGGCATTTACAATCAAAAATTCAAGAGTGGACACAAACGCACTTAAGTACATAAAAAGGTAGAGTGTAATAAAGGCAAAGAAGAGATTCAATAAAATTGTTGTAAAGGGAAAGAATATTTTCACCTTGGTAAAGAGGATTAAAGAAGGTTTCTCAGAGAAAATGCCACTTAAAGGGAGTTCTGAAGGAGAACAAGTATTTCATCAGTGGCAGTAGAGAAAAGGATGAAGGGTGATATCAAGGTACTATTTGTTCAGTTTAACTAAAAGATAAAAGGGCAGAAGGAGGTATGATGTGGTAAACAAAAATTCAATTAAGCAGCCATTAATTAAATGCTTGTTATTTGAAAGATATTGTGCAGGGTACAAGGGATAAAAATGAGACACAATTGCAGACTTCAGAGCAAGTGAATGACACAATTTCAGATCTGTACCTTAAGAAGATCCTTCTGACAGCTATGTAAAAGATGGAATGGAAAGAGACAGAATGGAGATAGTTACTAGGAACTCATTACAATAGTCCAAGCTAGAAGTAATGAGGACCTAAATTATGTTGGCCTTAGGTTCTATAAGCTAGGTAACTTATGTCCCTGTCATTCTGAAGGAGAAGCAAAGAGGCAACTTCCAGAAAAAATTGTAATATCCTACCTATAATATATGCTTAATAAATGGTAAGTGAATTAATAAATAACATTAGGCTAGTTGATAACTTCTTCAGTAATATAGCTTTCTTGTTGGCCTTTTTTCACTACAAATCACAGTTTCTTCTTTCTCAAGAGAGGCTCTGTTCTCCAGAAGAATGTTTGGGAATAAGATATTAGGAAGTGCAGCAACCTTGCCCACATATACCTATAACCTCTTCTGCCTCTTCCTCTACACCATGCCATGCCCAGTATAATCTTTAGTTCCTTTCTTTAAACATCTTAGTTCTAACAGGAAAACTTCTCTAATACCATTTGATTAGGATTTTTTTTGTTTTTCTTCTTAATCAATAGACTATAAACGTAATTAATTTATCTTTCTAAACTTGTCATCCTGATAGTGTTTTTAAGTTGCTGATGTCTATATTTTTTGCCTCACACAAACTGCAAATTGTTTTAGATTTTAGATGTTTTGCCATATAGGACTGTGCTTTGCAAACAATAGTTCTGAGTCAGGAAGCCTTACTGAATGACAACAATAGAAGCATGTGCATGAGATCAATGTTTGTAGGAAAATGTACACAAAATTTAACTGGAAAGAACTAACAAGGTTTTCTGGAAAAGGACTAGAGAAAGCAAGGATGCTACAGTCATTTTGCACTAGACTAGTGGAGATTGTGTATTGGAAGGTCTTCAATACAAAATTCTTGCCCAGGAAGCAATTTACCTGGAGTTGATGAGCAGAAAGCAATGAAGTCCTTCTCCACATGGGCTCTATGGAGAGCATCATTTTCAAAGATGCATACGTCCTGGTCACATCTGTCTGTAGAGGGTATTGCAGAGGGTATTGCAGAATCACTGACCCAAACAACCCCTGGATTATCTGCGGAAACATGAGATTTGGGGTTAATATCCATCAAGCAGAGGCAAATATCCTCAATGTTAAGCGAACATCTGGCACTAACAATTTATATACCTTCTCTCTCTCTCTCTCTCTCTCTCTCTCTCTCTCTCTCTCTCTCTCTCTCTCTCTCTCACACACACACACACACACACACATGCAGACCCCTTAGAACCCATTTCTTCTGCAACTGATACAGCTTTTCTCAAGATGACAGTAATAGTAACATTTCTAGAACACTTTAAGCATTGCAAAATATTTTACATGTATTACCTCATTGAAATCTCATGACAGATGCTACATCTCTCCAATTTTATAGAACAAGAAACCGTCACATTGAGATTTTAAGAAACTCACATTATGACCTGTCTAATTAATGTCAAAGGCTAAATCTATAGGAATTCAGAGACATTTTAGTCCAACACAATTATTTTAAAATTGAAAGTAACTAAGAAGATTTAAGTGATTTACCCCTAATGTCAGAGGCAAGATTTAGACCCAAGTCTTCTGATTCTAGAGTCAGTATTCTTTCCCTGATACTACAAGAGTAAAATCAACTCTGCCTTAGGAGTTACGACCATTTCCTAAATGAGACTGTATTATACAGAGGTTGATTTGAACCTAGGTCCTTATATGTCAAATTCATTGATCTTTCCACTTAATTTAAACCAAAGACTTCCTGAATCCAGGTCCACTACTCTCCATTAAACCACAGGACTTCTCCTAACTGCTTAGATTGTAAAATGATAGAATGGGACAAGACTCATTCCCAAGGATTGGTACATGAGGATATTTCAAATAATGAAAGCAACTTCTTCCTAACTCACCAGACCTATTACCAAGATGAGCATCAGGCAACTCAAAGAATTCCCATAGGAAAAGTATATCTATTGGTGACATTGCATACTCTTTCCATCCCTGTTGAAGTCCATAATAGTTGAGATGTGCGGATTATCTTAAAGGAGAAAAAGAACCTGGAGTAATTATACTCTGGATTAATCCTAACCTATACTCACCCCCTCGGCAAGCCTGAAGGATGACGATCTTGGGTTTGTCCTTCAAACTGGGACAGTTGGAAGTGTTGAAAATTTGGAAGATCCTGTTAACAGGTAAAACCTGGGGGGCTTCCTCTTTGTAATCCTTCCCACAGATGCCACCTGGCACACCATGAGACATGAGTACCAGAAAAGTACTATCAGAAGTCCGGTGCTCTGGACGGGAGGCGAACTGCTGCAGCACTGACTCCATTGCCTAAGGGAAAGTCTAGATTGACTGACCCAGGAACGTAAAGTCAAAGAAACTGGCAATGTGGACATTCAGGGGAATTAGCTGTATCTTAGGGGTAAAATGGATTGTTTGAATTGAAAGGAGAAATTCAAGTTACTTTTTAAAGGAAGCACAGAAACATTCCAAAATCAGCACCTTTAGAGAAGTATCAGGGATGAGAGTTGTCTCATCAAGTCCACAAAATACTATCCACAGTAAAGATTTATTACCATCTTGCTGTGAAATGTTGGGCTATATGGTGCTGAACTCTCTGGAGATGAATCTAAGTTCTCTTAGACTTTGGAATGAAACTTCTGCATTGCCTGGGATAGGGATTTTCTATCACTTCCGGAGCAGAAAAGGACTTGCCTCTGTACTTACCAAAGCTGTGAGGTTCTCTTCAACATCTACCCTGTAACCTAGACCTTCAAGAAGGTCATGCATGCCTTTGAGGTCATGTTCAGCCCCTTTCCGCTCAAGGAGACAGTCAAACTCCTTGTTACAGATGATGAGAGCCTGGCGTGTACGGGCTTTTCTCTCCATCACTGGGTATATCTGTAGGGGATAAATATGAATGTGAATGAGTCTTCCCCAGTCATTTTCAATTCAGTCAAATACAAGTTTCTCATATAAAAGCACAGTAGACTTCTTCCCCAACCTTTATGGGATGTTACCATGCAAACACTGTCTTAAATAGGAATGGTGTTGGACATAGGGAACAGAAGAAGAAAATATACAAAATCAGAAATCCAGGGTGGAGTACTGGTGTTCATTGAAAGGTCTTGGACAACAATGTGTACTTTGCTTAGCACCTGGAGAAAAAAGAGTCAAGAAAGCTGTGTGCGAACTGAAAAGATCTTGCTCTTTGATGTCTCACAATCATTAAGGTAGCTATAGAAATGATCCCCTTCCCACCAGAGCATCGCATATTTATGTAACTAGATGAGCTACCAATTCTTTCTTCCTTCAACCTGAGAGAAAAGAGCATACATAGTACCTGGGCTGCCATCTTCTTCCTCAAAGTTTGGAAGTCTTCATGGGAGCAAAGCCGGAGTGTACTTGTAGCATTGGTCTGGATTGCCTGAGGGACTACAAAATAGAAGACATCTTATGATAGGTGATATTGCTTGCATGAGAATCCTTACTACATGCTATGATCTTCTTGTTTTCTAGTGAAAAGCCCCATGGGTTTTTGTTTCCATGAATTCAATCAATCAAGAAGCATTTATTAAGTGCTTTCCGTGAGATAAGAATCATGTTAAACACTGGGAATATAAAGGAAATAATACAAGAACAGTACATCTCTTCAAGGAGATTTGACATCCCTGTGAAGAATGAATAGGGGAAAGAGACTTAAAGCAAAGAGACCAAGTAGAAGGCAAGTGCAATAGTCAAAATGAAGGGGGATGAGAACTTGAGCCAGGGTTTTGACTTTGTGAATGAGGATAAAATAATGTATAAGAGAGATGTTGTAAAGATAGAAATAATAAGAATTGACAAGTGATTTGGACACAGGTCAAGTTAAGTGCAGTGGAGGAATATATCAAAGTTTCAAACCTGGAAGAATGGGAAGATTGTGGAACTTTTAATAGAATAGGAGAGTTCAAAAGAAGGAAGAGTATGGGAAGAAATATAAAGAATTCTGCTTTAGATATTTTTAGCTTGAGATGCCTAAAAAAAGAGAAGTTGGTTAAAAAATAAGCAGGGTTTGTTGTAAAGGTCTGAACCAGGAAAACTAGTAATAACATCAATAGAGTAGAGATAAAAGCAAAAGAGGGTACAGGGCAAGGTCTTGAGGGACACCCACCATTACAGAATGAATTGAATGAAGATCCATTTTAATTAATTTATCCATTTAATGGATGAAGATCCATTAAAGGAGCTTGAGATCAAAAATGTAGGAGAATCCAGAAAGAGGAGTGCCATGGAAACCAAAGGAGAGGATGAAGTCCAATAGAAGATGATAGTGCCGAATGCTACAAAGAGTTTGAAAAGAGTGAGAGTTGAGAAAAAGCCCAAAATATACTATAATAAAGAGAACATCAGTCATTTTTCACAGCATTCTTCAAGGCTGCTAAGTTATTGCTGCAAAGATAGCAACTGCAAGTGGTAAGAGAAAATAAGGAATATCCTCTCTCCCTGACTCCACAACCAGTGCCATTCTGGCAATCATTGTCATCAAAATGGACATTGATCTCACTAAGTAACAGAAGATGGAAAGAGTGAGAAAAGAAAAGATATGTTTTTTTTCTTTTTTTAAGATGTTAATAATAGAACATATTTTAGAGAGCATAGTAGAAGGTGAAGGCAGATATGGAGCAGGATTCAGGGTAAGTAGGATCAAAGTAAATATTGGAATCAGGGAGATACCAACTGGGATTGGAGAAAGAGACAATAGGGAGAAAATAGTACAGTAACCATTGGTGAACCTTTGGTCAAAGAAAAAGAATTACTCCTGAGGAAGAAAAAAAAATGTAGAAAGAAAATAAGTATGGCACAGAGAATTACAGCAAACTCCTATGGCCAAATCATGGTGTTTGGGAGACTAACATAGTCTTATTGTCTGGGCTGACTTGCCACTCCTGGTGTTCCAGATATTGTGAATAAGAACTGCCTACAACTGTCCCCTAGTCCCTGTGTCTTAGAGCTTTCTACACATCTCTATACTAAAGGAGATAAAAATGTTCTTGCTTAGGACCAAGGATGAGGGCAATTTTCCCACTCTTATTTTACCCCTAACCTCCCACCTTTCCTTGATAAGCCTTTTCTTGATTTGATGGTGGGGAATTTGAGCTCAGGAGTTTGCAAACACAACTCTCCATTATCCATGTCACCCTTACCCTGAAGGTTTTGGCTTGTTTGTTCTGTTTTGTTTTTGTTTGTTTTGTTTTGAGCAGAAAGGGGCCCCAAGGCATGATTTTTTGTGGGTGTTTACCTGGTGAGGAAGAAGAATTTTTCCAAAACATTTCAACATTAGATACTGTTAGTCGTTGTCCTGTCTCAGATCCTGTAGAGAAGAAAAAGGTAACAGATTTGTATGAAGATCATTTTCCTCTGAAGCACTTTGCTCTTAGTGTGTTAACCCCCTCACAGACTGGACTTTTTTTCTGAGATGGAGATTCTTCTGCTCAGGACTTGACACAAATTCCTTAGTCCTTGATGTGGAATATGAGGGTAGATAGAAGTAAATACAAATCCCACAGGGAAACTTGAAAATTAGAAATGAGAATCAAGTCTTTTCTATGGAAGAACCATGATTCATGAGGAACCATGAAGCAGCAGATCCCTGAGGCCCAGAAGAGAAACAGTGGCTAACAAAAAAAAACAAACAAAAAAAGGGCAAATTGCCCCTGAGAGTTAGTATTACTACAGTCTGAATTCAAGGACTTGTAATAAAAATTGAAGTTCAAGAGTTTGTAAGGTGGGCTTATCCCCCACCTCCAAGATCTTCTGCCTGCCTGCCTCACCTCCAACTCACCAGGGAGTTTCAGAAAGTGACTTTATTAGAATGGTTGCTAGGCTAGAGGGAAGGGTGAAATTAACTGATCCTAATCATACTGACAATATTTTTACAGGCTAGACAAAGAGTAGATTCTGTGTATTGCCTCATGTTCTTGGTTATGTTATTTTTGTGTTTGATGTTTCACTGGGTTTGCTTTTCAGTTTCATCCTACATTTTTTTTCCTCTGGAGGTGGAGCACAATGAAAGGTGAAAAGGTAAAGCAGTAACAGATGAGAAAAGGAACACTAGAAAGGCAGCACTAGACATGGAGTCAGGGGAGATCTGGGTTCAATCCTGCCTTTAACACTATCAGAGGTAGTACAGGGAAAAGACTACTTTGAGTCAAAGGATCTCCTCCATTTAGTGACTCTTCTCCTCTGGGACCCTATCCACTATACCACCTAGATGTTGTATTAGGTGTCAAAACTGTATTAAGTAGCCAGAAAGTTAGTTATTCACTAAGATGCCCTGGAGACATGGCACCCAAAAGGGAGAATATCTGGAAGTATTACCAGATCTATCAATGACACCTCCAGAAGATACAGGCAGATCTCAAAATTGGTAATGCTGACTACTCTCAGTACTTGTCCTTTGATCACATGTGTCCCCATGGGTATATATCCTATATACAATTCTTAGGCATTTCAACTCTTCTAACTAAGGGTGTGTATTTGTAGGAGAATGAGTTTTGCTCCATTAGTGATGTTAAATTCAAATAGAAATGTAACACCTAAAGATCTCTATGACTTAATTTTAAAATATAATATATATATTTTATTATATTTTAATTCATTTACTTAAATATTTTCCAATATCATTTTAATCTGTTTCAAGCTGTATTCAGGAGTGTTATGGGCAGCATGCAGTCTGGGGGCCACATTTTTGATGCATCTAGTCTACTTTAAATCTTTGGGTGACTTTGATTAAAACTAAGTGCATGGTTTTGATAATTAGTAAAAGTAAATACATTAATGATGGAAGAGTTAAGAACTATAGTCTGCAAAACAGTATGAATCACAAGGTACCTAGAACTTGGAATGGCTTTCTAGGAGCCCATGAGTGAACTTTCATATATGGATATAAATACATATTTTCATGTATATCAGGGTTTATGTGTATATATATATATATGTATGTATGTATGTATGCTGTATGTCCATGTTAAAGTAAACATGTATGCATAAGAGTATTTATTAATAGGCCAACAAACATTTATTAGTGTATGTCAGGCACCATGCTAAGCATTAAGGACACAGAGAGGCAAAAGACAGTCCTTTCCCTCACAGAGCTCACAATCTAGTTGGGGAAATTAGCAAACCATATGTACAAATGAGCTACATACAAAGTAAATAGAATATAATAAAGAGAGGGAAGGCACTAGCATTGAAAGGTATCAGGTATTTTAGTTAGGATTTAAAGCAAGCCAGAGAAACCAGTAGGAAGAGATGATGAGGGAAGAGTATTCCACATATAGGGGACAGCCAGAGAAAACACTAAGAGGACAGAGATGGAGTGTCTTATACCTGTAAAAAGCTAGGTCAGTGTCACTGAATTTGAAAGTACATTACCTCTCTCCTATACTGTTACACTAGCCTCCTAATTATTAGCATGACATCTCTAATGTTTCCCATCTCCATCTACCATAGTACTACAAAAATGATATTACTAAAGCATAGGTCTTATCATGTCATTTTCCTCATCAATAAATTCTGGCAATTCTGTATTACCTATAGCATCAATACAGGGTAGGTCTGTCCATTTGCTCTATTACTAAATAAGGGTACTACCAATAGTTTTTTTCATCTTGCCCTTTTAGGAGGTATATTATCTGCTATAACTCACAAGACTTTGATTCGCTCAATGATTGGGGAAGTGGTCCAGGTTCCTGTAGTACATCCCCTTAAATTTTACCGATGGGACCCCATTAATGGACAATCTGAGGTCCAGGAAGACTGATAAAAAAAACTAATTCAGTTTAGATTTATATGTTACAGTGGTTACTGACCTGAGGAGGCTGAGAGAACTGGAGCAGGAGTTAATCCAAGATCCTCTGTAGGAAAGAAAAGCAGAAGATAAATAGAGATCTATCTATTGCATAAGTAGATAGTTGGGAGCTGAAAGAAGGGATGGAGATGGAGCATAGCATTAAGGAGGAAATTTCAGTTTGGGCCTGAGGAGTTGGAATGAAATGTGCTGAGCCTTAGCACCACAAACTCCACAAATAAAGGCTTGTTGACTGATAAAAACACAATAATGTGATTTGTAAGCTTTGAAAGGTTAACTACACCAGACAGTGAATCAATTAAGCAACAAGCATTTATTAAGCACTGACTGTGTGCCAGGCACTGCTCTACTAAAGGCATGGAGATAACCAGGAGTTCGGGAGGAGAGAGGGGTCTCTGCAGGCTGATGGATTAAAAAAGATGTCTTGAGGGATTTTATTTAGTTCTCAAGGGAGTGGGAGGATCTTTTTCATTGCCCAGGTGGAGAAAAGAAAGCCCTCTTTGCCCCATCTGAGTAGAATCTTGGCTTAATGTTGCTATTCTGTTGATTCTTAGTATTAATTCTAAGTGAATACATGGGGAGTTTTAACTTTTTTAATGACTGGCTTTAGATGTTCAAACTGGAGACTGATATTAAGTGGACAAAACTGTTCAACACACCTTAGGGCTCTTAGAAGAAGTTTTAAGTGCACAGAAAGCTCATAGTTTAGACTTTTGTATCTTGATCACTGAACTAGTCTGAGAAACTTAGTGAGAGATGGAGTCCCAAAAAACACATCACTTTTTCAAAGATCCCATCTCAACTCCACTTTATAACTATAAATGACAATTCTTGCTAATTCCTGTTTCTTCTCTCCACCCTGACCCAGGGTACCTGAATATCAAGTCCTAAAGGGAAATGGGCATAGAGATGGAAAGGGTATGGGCCAGTCCTGAACTCTCTGCATGCCTGTGGGGTGACTTTTTGTCAATGATCCATTAAGATTTTGGGCAGCTAGGTGACATAATGGGTAGAGGGCTGAACATGAAGTCAGGAAGATTTATCTGAGTTCAAATCTGGCCTCAGACATTAACTAGCTATATGACCCTGAGCAAGTTACTTTCTCCTCTGTATAATGAAGTGGAGAAGAAAATGACAAAACTCTACAGTATCTTTGCCAAGAAAATCCCATATGGGATCACAGGGAGTCATGACTCAGCAACAAAAGGTTGTTAAATAGAACAAAATTGTTTCTTATGGTTGCTAGTGAACTTGCCATCTGATTGACTTCTGAGTATTTCACACTCATTTTTTAAAAAAGAAAAGAACTTCTAGTTTTTCTCCTGACTCAGTATAGACTCCAGGAAATTATCTTAAAATCACAAGTCTAATAACTCTCTTCCTGAGACAATATTTGATCAAAGCCTGACCCAATTAATTTCATCTTCTTTCTTCACTGGTCCCCATTCCCCCTTTCTCCTTTCCCCAGTTGAGACCACAGATGCAATCTCCTCAATTAACTCCATTCTCCCAGATATACCATCTCTCTCTCCAATTCCTTCCCCCACCTACTGAGGCCCTATAAATATTCTCTTGCCACCAGCAAACCCTACTCATAGCCCCGATGTTCTTCCTCTCCAGTATCAAGAAACAGTGACTGAGCTCCCATCTCCATTGTTAGGAAAAAGCATAGAGATGGCCCTCTCTCCCTATCTCAAGCCTATGCCATGTATCCCAATGGGATAATCTTATTCTAAAGTCAAAAGTCAGAAATTATTCGATAAATATTTATTAAGTACCTTTGACGCGCCAAACACTGGGCTAGTTGCTAGGGACACAAACAAAAATGAACTAGTGCCTGCTCTGAAGAAAGTTTACATTCTTTAGAGGGAAACTACTAGTCAACAAAAAATCTTTGCAAAGATATAAGGTAATTTTGGTTTGATAGAAACTCTATAAGAGGATTCCAAGGAAGGAAAGAGGGAAGAAGGAAAGAAAGAAGGGAGCAAGGAGGGGAGGAGAGAGGAAAGAAGGAGGAAGGGAACCTGGGGCGGGGGAGTGGGGAGAGTCGAGAAGGGCTTGTGCAAGCTGTAGGGGGAAGTCCCAGCACTGGATCTGACACTTACGCTTCTTGGCTCGCTCCCACAGCTCTCTCAAGCCCATCTCCTTCCAGATGCTCAAAGTTTTCTCCCAAGCCTCTTGATGCCCAAGAGTACTGACCAGGAGATCCGCCAGTTTTGTGAGATCAGCCTCTTCCAGGGAGCTCCGGGGGAGATCGTTCAGCAGGTACAACTTGAATTTCTTCAGCTCCACCGACGTCAGGTATTCCAAGTGACAAAGCAGGCGGCAGCGGACAGTGTCAGCCATCTCGGCCCAATCCGCTGTCCTGCCTCAGACCAAGTGGGACTAGATGGAAAAGAAAGTGCAAGTGAAGTGGACTCGGGCAAGCCGGCTCGCTGGGTCTGGGCCACGCCCCTAGAACTCGGAACCTCTACACCACTTGTTAAAGGGGAAGGGAGGAGGAGCTTGATTGGGCTCAGGGGCCAGGCTTCTTTTTTTTGACTGTTAACACTTAAGGGCCTGGACCACTCCTAGCACTTGGTCAGAACTGGAGGTCCTGGGGGAGAGACTGGGGATGAGACTGGGGATGACACCCTACCCCAGCCCAGATAGTTGCCTTTTCCAGCTGCGTCTTCAGACTTGGGATCAGAAGTCCTGAATTTAAATTCCACTTATGACAACTATTGCCAGCATCACTTTACTCAAGTCACTTAACCTCCATACACTTCAGTTTCCTCATCTGTAAAATGTAGGACATAAATTGGACTAAATGGCCTCTGAGATGCCTGCCTTTTCACAGAGTTACACAATGCCTGCCATAAAGTAAGGGCTTAAATAAATAAATTGAATTGAATTTCAAGGTGTGTAATAAATGGTTGCTCCCTCCCCCACTTTTTCAGCTCTTCATGCTCAATGATCAATGATAGATCCTTTCCTGAAATATAGATCACCGTCTCCTCTCGGATAATGGGTATCCTTCTAATTTTGTACTCTTCCTTATTGCTAGAACTAAAATTTCTAGCTAGGTACGAGGTAGCCTTTGTGCTGAGATTTGAAGGAAAATTTGCATCTTCAGTATTTAGCATAACAGGAGTTGGCTGTGGAACAACACGTATGTCTAAAGCAGTCGTTCAGTTGCCTCCAACTCTTTGGGACACCATATGGATTTTTCTTGGCAAAGATACTGGAGTGGTTTGTCATATTCTTCCCCAGCTCATTTTACAGAGGGGGAACTGAGGTAAATAGAGTTGAGTGACTGGCCCAGGGTCACACAGCTAGTAAGTGTCTGAGGCCAAATTTGAACTCAGGAAGATGATTCTTCCTAATTCAAGGTTCAGGAAGAATCCCCATTGTACCACCTAGCTGCCTAATATTAGCAATACTTAAGTTCTTTAGAGTGAACCCAGAAAATTAGAAAGACAACTACTCTTCTCCTTTTTGTGATATCCAAGGATCACAAAGTTGCTTTTGTTTGTTTAGGTTGTATTGGAAGAGAACAAGATCAAAGAAGAGTTATGGACTTTTCTTGAGGAGAATGGAAAAATTATGTATCTTCAACTTAGAATGCAGAATTAGTAAATACTTATTATGTTTTTCCCTCAGTTCCCATATGCAATCAGTTGCCCAAATCTTCATGTTTCTACCTCCACAGAGGTTTCTACCTCAGCAGATTATGACCACTGTCTTCTTCCTTATCTTCAACTCTAAAGCACAAGTGAATAGGCAACGATGTTTCTCTTCCAAACATTAACAAGTAAGATGTAAGCCTTATGGCATCATTGTATGTAGCAGTGAATAAATTACATGCTTTAAATTGATACAAGTTGATGTCTGCTCAGATTTTAAAGTTTTCACATATCTAGTAAGTTTGGGTTGATATGCTCAGGCTGTAGATCTCCTTGAGCAGGGAATTCTTGATCCCTACTAAAGCTGACATCTCATTGATTAATTTGCTTTCCTAGTCTATTTTGATCAGTGAATTCTTACTGTGAAGTCGTATACTTGAAACATTTTTCCCACAACACATTAGCAATGGAAACAATCTTCTGATTTTTTACTGTGTATAATACGGGAAATTATCAGTCACCTCAGAAGCAATCTTAAATCAAGCCTCCAAACAGATGGTTGGTTGCTGTCCTTTGTCTTCGAAGAGGACCAAAGTGACATCACCATGATGAAGTGAAATTTCAGTGTGTCCTACTGTGGCTGATCAGACCAATACAAGCTCTAAATGCTCTACCACAAGTTGAACACAGTTCATGTGAATATTTGGGTTGGTATCCCAAATTTGCATATCCTGCATTTACTTTGTGCTCTCTCAATTCTGCTTTGCTCAAACAGAATAGCACCCTTTCTGATATGGACATGCCATGCTGAGTGGTCCTGTACCAGTATTTCCTATGTTTCACAGTCAAATCCAAAATTCTTCAGAGAGATCTTGAGATTGTCCTTATATCATTTTCTCTGACCACCATGTGATCTCCTGCTCCGTGTTGAGTTCTCCATAAAATAGTCTTTTTGGCAAACATACATTCTGCACTCAAATAACATGGCCAGCCAATCAGAATTGTGCTCTCTGAAGCATAGTTTGAATACTTGGCAGTTCAACTCGAGCAAACACTTCAGTGTCTGGTACCTTATCTTGCCAGGTGATCCTCAGAATCTTCCTAAGACAGTTCAAATAGAAGCGATTCAGTTTCCTGGCATGGTGCTGGTAGATTGTTGATGTTTCACAAGCATGTAACTATGAGGTCAGCACAATGGCTCTGTAGACCTTCAGTTTGGTAGTCAGTCTAATACCTCTTCTCTCCCAAACTTTTCTTTGGAGCCTCCCAAACACTGAGCTAGCTCTGGCAATGTGTGCATCAACCTCATTGCCAATGTGTACATCCCTGGTAAGTGAACTTATTCACAGCATTCAAAACTTCTCCATTTGTTGTAACTGATGGTTCCACATATGGATGGTGTGGTGGTGGCTGATGGAGCACCTCTGTTTTCTTGGTGTTAATTTAGCCAAAATTAGCACAGTCAGCAGAGAATTGATCCATACTTTGTTACATCTCAAATTCAGAGGCTGCATTGAGTACACTATCATTTGCAGACAGAAAATCATGCAGCCTTTTCAAATTGAAAGAAACTTAAAGAACTTGGCATCAGTATGGTACTTGACTTTGATTCTGTGTTCATCCTCATTGAAAGCATTTGTCAACACGGCTGAAAGTATCATGCTAAAAAGCATGGGAGCAAGCACACAGCCCTGTTTCACTCCTTTAGTGACTGGAAAGGCATGAGAGCATTGTCCATTATCTAGAACCTGGGCAAACTTGCCATCATGAAATTGATGTACAATGCTAATGAATTTCTCCAGGTAACCAAATTTTGACATAATTTTCCATAAGCCCTCCTGACTAACAGTGTCAAAGACCTTGGTCAGATCTACAAATGTTGTGTACAGATATCTGCTCTACTCCTGGCATTTCTCCTGGAGTTGTCAGGCAGCAAACACCATATCAACTGTTCCTCGGCCCTTTCAAAAGCCACAGTGGCTCTCAGGTATATGACCATCTTCCAGGTGAAGGATCAGCCTGTTAAGGAGTACTCTAGCAATAACTATGCCAGCAATGACTAAGAGAGAGAAAGAGATCTCCCTGTGATTGTTACAGGACAATCTATTCCCCTTACCTTTATAGAGATGGACAATGACGTCATCCTTGAATTCCTGGGGGGTAACCTCTTCTTGCCATATAACCTGGAAAATTTCAGTCAGCTTTTGTATGAGCAATGGTCCCCCTACCTTGTAAATCTTAGCTGGAATAGAATCAGCACCAGGTGCTTTGCCACATGAAAGGAACCTAATGGCCCTCAAAACCTCCTCTTCAATTGGAAGTTCAGCTAAGGAGGGATACACTTCAACCTGAGGTAAACAGTCAATGGCCTCAGCATTGATTGATGATGGTCTGTTGAGAACACTATGGAAGTGTTCAGCCTGTCTCTCTCGGATCATGTCCTTTTCACTAATCAATGTGGCTCCATCAGCACTGAGTAGTTGTGATGCACCAAAAGCTTTTGTTCCAACAGTTGATATGGTGTTTGCTGCCTGACAACTCCAGAAGAAAAGGCAGGAGTAGAACAGATATCTGTACACAACATTTGTAGATCTGACCAAGGTCTTTGACACTGTTAGTCATGGAGGCTTATGGAAAATTATATCAAAATTTGGTTGCCTGGAGAAGTTCATCAGCAAGTTTTTCAGGGAATCATAAAATCATTTTAGATTGTTACTATAAGCATAAAACTGAATTTCATCTGCCTTCTTACTGAGCCAGGAATCCTGCATCTCTCTAAGCTTTATTTGTACTTTTCTTTTGATGGAATTAGAGGTGGATGAACTGAGTTGCTGGTAAATCATGTGGAGTTCTCATTTTTCATTTAGCAACTTCTGAATTTCCTCAATATTTTCATCAAAACAGTCTTGGTGTTTGCGAGTGTTCTGACCCAGATGAGCAAATGCAGTACTGTATACCAAATCTCAGAAAGCTGTCCACTTCTTTGCTACTCCACTGCTGCCAGCTGTGTGTTGGCTCAATTTTTCCTCAGAGACAGCAACAAACTGTTCAGACTCAGAGAAGTATTCTAATTTGTTAACATTAATTCTTCTGGTGGTCATTTTACCTTGGAGGAGGCACTTTTGATGAATGTGAATATTTAGCATGGAAAGGGTAAGTTTATGATCAGTCACCACAAAGACACCACACAGTGCCTCTGTCACTCTCACATCTTGTGTGTCTCTTCTCCTTACAATCACATAGTCTATAACATGCTGTTTTGTTTGCTGTGTTTGCTGGGAGGGTGCATCCATGAAGCCTCCAAACAGATACTGGAGGGATAGAACTCACGAAAAGAAGTGAAACAATTTTCCAGCTTAAGAGAATTTAGAAGGACTTCAGGAAATGTCTGTTTCATTTGAGTAAAAGGGGAACACAGTCCGGCACATACAATGTATGTGCAAACCAGAGGCAGGTTCCTGGTCACAGCACAGATCAGTAATCAAGGACCCTCCATCCTGGCTCAGAAGGCAAGTGCCACAGTATACCAGCTGTGAGGCCTCCAGCCAGAACCCAGAAGGAAAATTGCCAGGCCTGGAAACCCAGCACAATAGATGGGACTAGACTGGGCCATTCCAGCACAGTAGGCAAGCCATAAACACCTGAGGCCTCAGGACAGAAAGTCAGTGACCAGTTCCCAGGTTATAAGCACAAAAATCTTGGGACAGTGCCCTGTTACCTAGGAGCAGAGCTCAACTTTTAAAATTAGCAAAAGAAAAAAAAAAGAACCCTGACCATAGAAAACTACTCTATGTAATTATGGCAAAAGGGACAATTAAACCAAATTCAGAAGATAGCAATATCAAAATACTCACATATGTGGCCTCAAAGGGGAATTTGAATTGGTCTCAAACCCTGAAAAGTCCTCCTAGAAGAGCTCAAAAGAGATTCTAATAATTAAGAGAGGTAGAAGAAAATTGAGAAAAGAAATGAGAATTATACAACAGAACTATGAAGAAAAGGAAGCAAAAAATTAAAAAAAGATTTGGGTGGAGAATTCTGGGAAGATGGTGGAATAGGTCAGAAAATTCCAAACTCTTCAGATTTCTCGCACAAATGAGACAAAATCATTCCTTAAGGCAAACACTAAGTGGCAAAAATAAGTAAGAGTAGTGGCAGAATAGTGGTCCTCCTAGGACAAATCAGAGAAGATCTGAAGAAAAATCTCAGGACAAAGTTTAGTTCCTGTGAAGAGTAAACATCTCCAGGCTAGGTCCACTTAAACAACAAACATCAACACCTGAGGTTAGATGAGTTGGGAGGCTGCCTTAGTCATAGCCACAAGAATTTTTATCCCTGGGACAGTGAGGGAAGTCTGTATCAGGGAATATTGGGGAAACCTCAGCTGACAAAGAATGTCAGACCTAGCTGTAGTGTATAGACATGGCCAGGGGTGAGAAGGAACCAGGAGATGCTCAGTGAGTTCAGAAGTGGCAGGGTGGGATCACTGCTGGCTGTGGGCACTTAGAGGAGGTTTATGGTCTTGATTTTGGTTCCTGGCCAGAGGGGAAACCTGAGTGAGAATGAGGTCAGAGGTACCATTCCCCATACTCCAGGACTAGAGGTGATTACAGAAATTAAACTTTTACAAATGAGAGAGAGAGAGAGAGAGTAGGCAAAGGAGAAACAATGGAGTTACCATGGGAATAGAGAAGACTGTGATTTATCTTCAGAGGAGGATATTGAAGCAAAGAAACCCTCTTCTACCCCAAAGAGTATTGTCAAATGGTTACCTGCCCAAAAAGAGTACATAGAAGAATTTAAAAAAGAATTTAAATATCAAATGAGAGAAATTGAGGAAAAACTAAAAAAAATCCAAGAAAAACAAGAAGACTATGAAAACAAAATCAAACAATTAGAACAGAAGATCCCGAATCTTAAAGAAGAAAATGACCCCTCAAAAATCAGAATTGACAAGGGAAAGATAGTGAAGTTATGAGAGATCAAGAAATGATAAAACAAATTATGAAGAATGAAAAAATAGGAGAGAAAGTGAAGCATCTCATAAGAAAAGTAACCAATATGGAAAACATATCAGGAAGAAGAAATATAAGAATAATCAGACTACCTAAAATCTGTGATAAAAAAGATACAATAATACAAGAAATAATTAAAGAAAACTGTCCTAAAGAATTAGAACAAGAGTACAAAGTAGAAATAGAAAAGAAACCCACCAATCACCACCTGAAACAGATCCAACAAGCAATATCCACAGGAATATCACAGTCAAATTGTGAAACCCCCAGCTCAAGAATAAAATATTACAAAAAACAAGAAAAAACTAAATATGGCAGTACCACAATTAGAATCACACAGCAAGAATTCATGAAACAAATGCTATCCACATGCAGAGAAAGAACTATGGAGTCAATTCAAATCAGAGCATATTCTTTTCACTTTTTTTTCTTTCTGATGGTTTTTACTTTTTGGCTTCTTTTTTCACAACATGAGTAATGTGTAAATCTGTTTAATATGATTTTATATGTACAACCTTTATCAGATTGCTTGCCATTCTGGGAGGGGGGAGTGGAGGGACAATACAGTTTGGTACTCAAAATCTTGTTAAAGTGAATGTTGAAAACTATCTTTACATGTAATCAGAAGAAATAAAATGCAGTTGTAGTGGGGTGATAAAGTTACCCCCAGAAGAGAAAAAAGAAGACATTAGTTTGAAAACTATCTCAGATACTAACTGTTATGACACAGGAATAACACTGGCATAACACTTCACTGCTCTTTGCCTCAGTTTCCTTATCAGTAAAATGAAGATGATAATAGCACTCCTGTGCTGGGTTGTTGTGATGACCAAATGACGTGAGATATATAATATATTGCAAATCTTAATGTTCTATATTAAAACAGGCTACTGAAATTATTGCCATTATTATAAGTAGGTGTCAGTAAAAGTCTGCTGAATGAACAAAAAACGAATCAGTCAAATAAAAATAAAGGGATGAAAAAATAGGGGGAAAATGCAGAATACTTCAATGGAAAAACACTTGACCTGGGAAATAGAATCAGGAGAGGAAATTTAAGAAGTATTGGACTACCTGAAAACCATGACCAATATGCCTACATACATACATATATACATACACTTATACACACATACATACACATACATGTGTGTGTGTGTGTGTGTGTGTGTGTGTGTGTGTAAAGAAAAACTGCTCTGATATCCCAGAACGAGAGGATAAAGTAGTCATTGAAAGAATCCACCAATCACTTCCTGAGTTTCCAAAATGAAAACCCTGAGGAGTATTATAAACAAATTCCAGAATTATCAGGTAAAGTATAAAATACTGCAAACACTCAGAAAAAGAATTCAAATATTAAGGAGTCACAGTCAGGATTACACAGGGATCAGCAGATTCTACATTAAGAAATCAGAGGGTTCGAAATATGATATTCAGGAAAGCAAAGGAACTTAGATAATAGCCAAAAAGTAGCTACCAACCAAAAATGAGCATAAAATTTCAAGAGAAAAAATAGACATCCAATGAAATAGGGAACTTTCAAATTTTCTTCATGAAAAGACCAAAGCCGAACAGAAAATTTGATCTTCAAATACAGGACTCAAGAGAAGTATATAAAAGTAAACAAGAAGAGAAAAAAATATATTAAACTTCTTATATCCCTAAACAAGAAGATGATAACCTGGAACTCTTGAGAACCGTATCTCTATTATGACATTTAGAAGGGATATACATAGACAAAGGGTGTTGAGTTTGATGTGATGATATGAAAGAAAATTAAAGGGTGAAAAAAAAAGATTGTATTGAGAGAAAAGGAAAGGAGAAAGCAGAATAGGGTAAATTATATCACACAAGGAGACACAAGAGACCTATTACAGTAGAGGGAAAGAAGGTATGAGAGTGAGAATTGTTTGTACCTTGTTCACATTGGATTTGACTGAAAGATGGAATAACATACACACTCAGTTGGATAGAGACATCTATCTTACCCTGTAAAGAGGTAGTAGTGAAAAGCAGAAAGGAAAGGGAGGGGCCTGGTAGAAGGGAGGACAGATTGAAGGAGGTGGTGGGAAAAAGCAAAATACTGGTGAGGGGGAAAAGGGAGAAAGGACAGCAAAAAGTATAAATGAGGGGAAATAGAATGGAAAGAAAGACACAGTAATCATAACTGTGAATGTGAATGGAATGAACTCTCTCTTAAAACAGACGCAGCAGAGGGGATTAAAAATCAAAATCCTAAAATATATTGTTTACAAGAAACACATTTGAAACAGAGATAAAAATGGAATAAGGTAAAAGACTGGAGCAGAACATATTATGCTTCAGCTGAAGTAAAAATAAGAAAGCAGGAATAGAATTTATGATCTCAGAAAAAGCAAAAGCAAAATATATCTAATTAAAAGATATAAGAAGGGAAACCACAGGAACTATAGACAATGAAGTATATGAATACTAAACATATGCACCAAGTGGTACAGCATTATCTGAAACAGAGGCATTTAATAATTCCGTCTTTTTCCATTTGATTTTGAGAATTTTATGTCCTAATATAATTGTCATGTCCTGCTGAAAAAAAATTATTTAAAAAAAAAGGATATTTCATTCTATTCCCATTCATTTTTTTCCAACTAACTTTTCTTAGAGCCTATTCAATGAATGGGTCAAACAATAAATCATAGAAACAATCAATAATATCTTCAAAGAGAATGACAATGAGACAACATACCAAAACTTATGGAACTTATGGGATGCAGCCAAAGCAGTTCCCTGGGGAAGTTCTATATCTCTAAATGTTTGTATGACTAAAAGAGAGAAAGAGGATTAGACATGCAACTAATTGGGCAGGTAATTAATTGGGTATCCAACTAGAAAAGCTAGAAAAGAACAAATTAAAAATCTCCAATTAAATACAGAATTAGAAATTCTGGAAATCAAAGGAGAAAAAAATTAAATAAATAAAATTGATAAAACATAATAAATAAAACTAAGAGCTGGATTTATGAAAAGATATGCTTTTTTGATTAAAAGAGAGAGATTAAAAAGTTTTGATTAAAAAGAGAGAAGGCCAAATTACCAGTACCAAATATTAAAAAGGTGAATTTATAACAAAATGAGATAGAGAACATACTAAAATGCAAAACTGATTATTTTTATTACATTAAGTTAAAAAGTTTTTGTACAAATCCAATGCAACCAAGATTAGAAGGGAAGCATAAAACTGAGAAACAATTTTTACAACCAATGTGTCTGATAAAGGTCTCATTTCTAAAATGTATGAAGAACTGATTCAAATTTATAAGAATATAAGTCATTCCCTAGTTGATAAATGGTAAAAGGATATGAACAGGCAGTTTTCAGAAGAAGAAACTAAAACTATCTATAGTCATATAAAAAAAGCTCTAAATCACTATTGATTAGAAAAGTAAAAACCAAAACAATTCCATCACACCTATCAGAGTGGCTAACATGGCAAAACAGGAAAATGGTAAATGCAGGAGAAGACATGGGAAAATTTAACCTTCTAATGCATTATTGGTAAAGTTGTGAATTGATTCAACCATTCCGGAGAGCAATTTGGAACAATGCCCTAAGAGGTATAAAATTGTGCAGTCATTGACACAGCAATTCCACTTCTAAGGCTATATCCCAAAGAGATTATAAAAGCAGGAAAATGACCCACATGTACAAAAATTCTTATAGCAGCTATTTCTATGGTGACAAAGAATTGGAAATTGAGGGAATGACCATTAATTGGGGAATGGTTGAGTAACCTGTGGCATATGAATGCAATGGAATACTATTGATCTATAAGAAATGATAAGCAGGGGGAGGAGCCAAGATGGTGGAGTAGAAGAACAGATCTATAGAAGCTCTCCCTCCACAGCCCATAAAATGCCTGTAAAAACATGACTCTAAACAAATTCTAGAGCAGTAGAAGCCAAGAAATGATAGAGTGAAAGAGATTTCCAGAACAAGGAAGCCTGGAAGACCAATAGAAAAGGTCTATTGCACTAGTCACAGAGAGAAGGACAGCCCACGGAAAGCAGGCCAGCCTGGCTATGGGGTGTGGCATGGACAGGACCAGAGCAGGATTCAGGCAATGAAATCCTGGGTAATAGCTGAGATTCCCAGATTTCTAACACCACAAATGTAAAAGACAGCTTCAAAGGTAACTGAGAAAGCTCTTTTACCTGGGGAAGAGAGGAGCAGTGTCTGGCCCCTGGTCCCAGGGTGGCAGTAGCATCTATTTTTGGAGCCCATGGCCTTAAGACTTTGGGGCAATTGAACTACTGATCTAGATCTCAGCCCTGAGTGTCAGTCCTGGGATGAGGAGGAGCAATGACTGGCTTGGTGGAGCTGGTGGAGGTTCTGGAGAGGGAATTCTACTCACAGATCCTGGGCAGAATATTTTATGGTTTCTCCCAGACCAGAGCATGGACCAGGAGAGGAGTAAACTCCTCTCCCTTCATTGTGACACCTTGGAGGAATGGAGAACTTACAGGTACCTAGAGAATACTTTCCATTTAGCAAAGGAATCAAAAGTCAAGTAACTGTCTGAGAAAATGCCCCTAAAAGGGAAAAGAATAAAACTATAGAAGGTTGCTTTCTTGGTGAGGTGGTATTTTCTCTCATCTTTTCAGATAAGGAAGAACAATGCATATCATCAGAGGAAAACACAAAAGTCAAGGATTCTGTAACCAACACCTTCAAAATAAATATGTAATGGTGTCAGGCCTTGGAAGAGTTGGAAAAAGATTTTGAAAATCAAGTAAGAGAGGGGGAGGAAAAATTTGGAAGAGAAATGAGAGCAATGCCAGAAAATCATAAAAAGTGAGTCCAAAACTTGCTAAAGGAGACCCAAAAACGCTGAAGAAAATAATACCTTTAAAAATAGACTATCTCAAATGGCAAAAGAAGTCCAAAATGCCGAAGAGAAGAATGCTTTAAAAAGCAGAATTATTCAAATAGAAAAGGAGGTTCAAAAACTCATTGAAGAAAATAGTTCTTTAAAAATTAGAGTGGAGCAGATGGAAGCTACTGACTTTATGAGAAACTAAGAAATTACCAAAAAATACCAAAAGAATGAAAAAATAGAAGACAATATGAAATATCTCACTGAAAAACAACTGACTCAGAAAATAGATCCAGGAAAGACAATTTTAAAATTATGGGACCTCCTGAAAGTCATGATCAGAAAGGGAGCCAAGACATCATCCTTCATGAAATTATCACAGAAAATTGTACTGATATTCTAGAACCAGAGGGGAAAATATATATTGAAAGAATCCACTTATCACCTCCTGAAAGAGATCCAAAAAGAGAAATTCTTAGGAATGTTGCAGCCAAACTCCAGAGTTCCCAAGTCAAGGAGAAAATATTGCAAGCAGCCAGAAAGTAACAATTTGAGTATTGTGGAAATACAGTCAGGGTAGGACAAGATCTACCAACTTCCACATTAAGGGATCAAAGGGCTAGGCATGTGATATTCCAGAAGTCAAAAGAACTAGGATTTAAACCAAGAATCATCTACTCAGCAAAACTGAGTATAATACTTCAGGGGAAAAAATTCAATTGAATTCAATTGGAAAAAAAGCAGTAAAATAGAGGACTTTCAAGCATTCTTCATGAAAAGATGAGAACTGAAAGAGAGAGAGAGAGAGAGAGAGAGAGAGAGAGAGAGAAAGAAAGAAAGAAAGAGAGAAAGGAAAACAGGAAGGAAAGAAAGAAGGTAAGAAAGAAAGGTAGAAAAGAAGGAAGGAAGGAAGAAACAAAGAAAAAAACAAAGAAAGAAAGAAATGATGAGCAGGTGGACTTCAGAAAAACCTGGAAAAACTTATGTGATCTGATGTTGAGTGACTGGAGCAGACCCAGGAGAACACTGTGCACAGTAATAGCCACATTGTGTGATTACTGACATTGACCAACTTAGCCCTTCTCAGCAGTTCATCGATTTAAGATAACTCCAAAAGACTAAAGGTGGAAAATGCTATCCACATCCAGAGAAAGAACTTTGAGATCTGCATGCCAATGGAAGCATACTATTTGCTTTCATCTCCTTTTGTTGTTTTGTTTTGTTTTTTCTTTCTTATGGTTCCTCTCATTAGTTCTAACTCTTCTTTATCCCATGACTAATGTAAAAATAACATGAATTTTTAAGTAAAGGATATATCAGATTGCACACTATCTTGAAGAGGGAGGAGGAGATCATGGAGGAGAAAATACAAAACCTGAAATCTTATGGATGTGAATATTAAAAACTAAAAACAAATAAATTATTTAAAAAAGAAAATTACAAGTGAATATTATCTGCATTGGACTACATTTTCATTTATTTTGTTAAACATTCCCATCTGAATCTGATTGAGCCACCCTCAGATGTGTTTTGACCCCAAGTTTAGTCCCTATTAACTAAATGAAGTATCTTTCCCTGAGATGCTATGATTCTGTGGGAACTACAGGAAAATAGAATAAGATTCTTCCTCTTCCCTGTGGATTAGTGGGTAGAGGAGTTTTTGTCTTCATATGTAGAATATAATACTGCATTTTTCTTCTCTCTATGCCCCTCTTCTAGGGTCTGTCTTCCATGGCAGCTCATTCTCCTCACACTAGACACAGAAGTAAGAGAGATCGGTGAGACAAAGGAATACATCTCAGGTGAAGGGGATGGCCTGGATAAGTCCATTGGGTTTGTCAGAAAAAAAGTGGACTCTCCTCTGGGAAAACCAACCCTAGTAGAAGCCATGAAAGTGTGAAGTAGAAGGGTCCCCTAGTTAGAATATCCTGCAGCAATGAAAATGTCTTAGAATCAGACTGGTGACTGTATCAGACTGACTGATTCTAGGGTCCCTCTCCAATTTTCCCTTCTCATAACTTGTTTTAGGGTTCCAGTAAAGAAATGGAAACTAAGAGGGTGTCCTCAAATAAGGAATGGCCAAACAAGTTGTGACATATTAATGTGATAGAATATTGTTATCTTCTAAGAAATAATGAAGGGAATGGTTTTGGGGAAACCTTAGAAGACTTGCATGAACTGATTTGGAAAGAAGTGAGCAAAACCAGTAGAAAAATTTATATAATGACAACATGGACAAACAAATTTAAAGACAAACAATTTTGAAAGGCTTTAGAACACTGACCAACATAATGACTCCCCATAGTGTCCCAAATGGTGAAACATATTACCCACCTCCTACCAGAGACATGATGGACTTGACATAGATTGAGTCACGTATTTTTTGGCTTAAGTTAATATGGGACAACTTTTTTCCTTGATCATGTTTGTTTGTTACAAGAATTTTTTTTTTCAATTTGGTGGGAGTAGGAGTGGGAGAAATGATACTAACAGGATGATAATGTAAGTTTTATTTTAATTGAAAAGATTAAATAAAAAAGCTTTTTCATGCCATTTACTCTACCTATTTTTTAAGGCTCTGATGCCTAGGAAATATTTTAGAAAGGAAACATGGGGCACTGAACTCAGTATTTGTAGTTTACAATTTTGCTTTTCCAAGACATCACATAGCAGTTGCATTCCTTCATCACTAAATAAATTAAAATTCAAATCCAAAATTTATAGGTTCTCAATGATACAGATAACTGGTAGAGGATCCTAAAGAAAAAAGGCAGTAAGTTTCCACCAGGACATCCTGGAGACAAACAATCAAAGGAGAAATGACAATTTCTCTAGGAACCATTCATTTCTTGACTTTTTGGGGGGCAGGGGATCAACCTACAGGCCATTTATCACAATAATATTCAGAACCAGAATGTATATTAATTTAAATGTTGAAATTTGTTTTCTTTGACCATGAATATTTGTTACAGGGACTTTGTTTTACTTTGTCCCGAAAGGAAAGGAGAGAAGACTGGTACATGGGGAATAAGGATAAGATAGTGTTGTTGTTGTTTATCCCTCATTCTTGAAGAGGACCAACACACCAGGCAGGTGAGGATTTAAGGGAAGGAGGGCTGTGCAAAGTCACCTCACTCTTTCCTCCAGAGTCATCTTGTCCAATGGCAAGATCAGGATGACTGGAGATGGCTCCAGATGCAGTGGGACTTTAAAATTAAGGACTTTACCAGGTTTCAGTTTGACTGAGGCAACAAGGCAACACCCATTCATTGATTAAGTTTAGCTAAGAAATGAGGCAAAGAATGATCTCTTTTACTCAGGAGAGAGACAGACAGACACAAAGACAGAGAAAGACACAGTCATAGGGACAATCAATCTGGGAGGGGAAGACCCTTGGGATTTCTAGCCAACACTGAAACATCAGCTATTTAAATTCACTCTGAGTCATGGGGGCTCAAAAAATGACCAAGTGAGGCTTGAACTGGAACCTATCATGGGTCAGTCAATAAGAGCCAGAATGATTTGGGCTTAAGGCATGGTCCTTAAGAAAGAAATCAAGCCTGTAAACTCCAAGATATCTTGTTACGTTTTAGTGATCAAAATTTACATTCTTTTGGGCAGAGAATTGGTGGATACCTCATGGGAATTGAGAGAGAGGAAGAGGAAGGGGAAGAGAAGGGAATGGGAAAGAAAAGGGCAGGGGAAGGGGAAGGGAAGGTCCATAAAGCCCCATATGAACACCTCTGTTTTCTACTCAATTCATACACCAGAGCCTGAGAATTCTCACATATATTTCCTATGAAGATCTAAGAATAGATGGCAGCCAAGGTTGCCTCCTTAAAGTCAAGTTCTGCAGTGAGGAACTAGTGTGCACTGGGGAAAATTTCAATAGCCAGGGATCACTTGTTTATACTGATCACTCTCATCATTTTTTTTGACAGCAGAGCTGGGATCATTTGAGAATGCAAATGGAACTACAACTGAAAATCAAAGAAGTGAGAGTCAAGAATCAGATCTACCCTGCTTTCATAATTTCTTTACCCAAAGTGTTTCTCTGAAACATATGAAACTAGAAAAGAAAAACAAATAAAGGAATTAAATCTGGGCATCTTTAACCCACTTACTTCAACTCTGAGAGCCCAGAGAGTGAGTACAGAAGCTCCAACCTAAGGCAATACAGGAATGGTATAAGATTACATACTCTTTCTAGAGAACAATTTCCACCCTAGTCCACTTTGTGTCAAACATGCTGTGTGCTCTGCAAGACATAACATGCTTTCTAAAAGTTTCTTCCCACTACTTCCTGACAAAATGACCTAATTGATTAAGTGTGTTGAAAGTGAAGCTATACAAGTTCTTTATTTGTCAGGAAGCCTGATGTGTATTTATATTGCAAAATAACTTGGGGATTCTGCCAAGATAGCATTGCGAAAAGACCTAGGGTTCTGCTTTTTGGATGTTGCTTGCCTACCCTTTCCACTTTTTTAAATGTTTATTTATTTTTGGTTTTCAAAATTCATTTCCACAAAGTTTTGAGTTCCATCCAAATTTTCTTGCCATCTCTCCCCACTCCAAAACAGTTTACATTCTGATTAACCCTTCTCCCAATCTGCCCTCCCTTCTAACAACCCTCCCTTCCCTTATCCCCATCTTCTCTTTTGTCTTGTAAGGAAAGATAACTTTCTAAACCCCATTGCTTGTATCTCTTATTTCCCTGTTGCGTGCAAAAACAATTCTCAACACTTCTTCCTAAAACTTTGAGTTCCAACTTCTCTTTCTTTCTCCCTCACCAACCATCCCCACTGAGAAGTCAAGAAATTTAATATAGGCTATATATGTGCAGTTTTGCAAATGAATTCCCTAATAATCATGTTGTATAAAACTAACTATATTTCCATCCATACTTTCCTATACCCAATTTATTCTATTCTCTCTTTTGACCTTGTCCCTCTCCAAAAGTGTTGACTTCTAATTGCTCCCTCTTCCTATTTGCCCTCCCTTCCATCATCCCCCCAGCCCTCTTATTCTCTTCTCCCTTACTTTCCTGTAGTGTAAAATAGATTTTTCATATCAAATTGAGTGTACGTATTATTCCTTCCTTAAGCCAAATGTGATGAGAGTAAACTTCACTTTTTCCCTCTCACCTCCCCCCTTTTCCCCTCCATTGATAAAGTTTTTCTTGCCTGTTTTATTTTCCTCATTCCATTTCTCCCTTTCTCCTCCCAATATATTCCTCTCTCATCCCTTAATTTTACTTTGTAGATATCATTGCTTCCCATTCAACTCACCTTGTGTTCTCTGTCTATACATATATGTGTGTGTGTGTGTGTGTGTGTGTGTGTATAATCCCTACAACTACCCAAATACTGAGAAAAGTTTAAAGAATTACAAATATTATCTTTTCATGTAGAAACGTAGACAGTTCAACTTTAGTAAGTCCTTTATGATTTCTCTTTTCAAGTTTCTCTTGAATCTTATGTTTGAAGAGACATTTTCAATTCAGCTCTGGTCTTTTCATCAAGAATGCTTGAAAGTCCTCTATTTCAAATGAATTCAATTGAATTTTTTCCCCTGAAGTATTATACTCAGTTTTGCTTGGTAGGTGATTATTGGTTTTAATCCTGGCTCCTTTGATTTCTGGAATATCATATTCCACACCCTTTGATTCCCTTAATGTAGAAGTTGCTAGATCTTGAGTTATCCTGATTGTATTTCCACAACATTGGAATTGTTTCTTTCTAGCTGCTTACAATATTTTCTCCTTGACCTGGGAACTCTGGAATTTGTCTTCAATATTCCTAGGAGTTTTTCTTTTTGGATCTCTTTCACAAGGCAATCATTGGATTCTTTCAATATGTATTTTGCCCTCTGGTTCTAGAATATCGGGGCAGTTTTCCTTAATAATTTCATGAAAGGTGATATCTAGGCTCTTTTTTTTTATCATGGCTTTGAGGTAGTCCCATAATTTTAAAATTGTCTTTCCTAGATCTATTTTCTGGGTCAGTTGTTTTTCCAATGAGATATTTCACATTATATCCTATTTTTTTCATTCTTTTGTTTTTGTTTTGTAATTTCTTGGTTTCTCATAAAGTCATTAGCTTCTGTCTGTTCCATTCTAATTTTTAAAGAGCTATTTTCTTCACTGAGCTTTTGAAGCTTCTTTTATATTTGGCTATTCTGCTTTTTAAAGCATTCTTCTCCTCATTGGATTTTGTATCTCTTTTGCCAATTGAGTTAATGCATTTTTAAATGTTATTTTTTCAGTATTCTAGTTTTGATCTCCTTTAGCAAGCTGTTGACTAGCTTTTCATGATTTTATTCATCACGCTCCTTTCTCTTCCCAATTTTTCCTCCACCTCTTTTACTTGATTTCCGAAATCCTTTTTGAGCTCTTCCAAAGCCTGAGACCATTCCACATTTTTTTTGAAGTTTTGGATGCAGAAGCCTTGATTTTTATGTCTTCCCCTGATGGTAAGCATTGTTCTTCCTCATTTGAAAGATGGAAAAAAACACCTGTTCACCAAGAAAGTAACCTTCTGTAGTCTTATTTTTTCCCCTTTTTTGGGCATTTTCCCAGCTAGTTACTTGACTTTTCAGTCTTTTGTCAAAAGGGAGGTACACTCTGGGGATCTGTAAGTTCTCAGTTCCTCAATGGTGGCACAAGCAAGGAAGAGAAACTTACTCCTCTCCTAGCCTATGTTCTGATCTGGGAGCTACCAATGCTTTTCTGCCCAGGATCTGCAAGTAGAATTTCCTTTCTAGAGCCTCTACCAACTTCACCATGCCAGTCAGCACTCTCCTCACTCCCCGGGTCCACCACTCAGCAACAAGAACCAGACCAGCGGCTCAGTTCCTCCAAGGGCTTCAGGCTGAGTCTTCCAAAAATGGATGTCAATGTTACTGCCACTGCTGCTGCCTAGGGCTAGGGCTAGGGGAGGATCCTGCTCCCTTCCCACCCAGATGGAAAGCTTTTTCACTGTCCTTTGAAGCTATCTTTGGTGTTTGTGAGTTGAGGGGTCTGAGAACTGCAGCTCCTGCCAGGGTTTCAGCCCCTAAGGCCTGTTCTGGTCCTGTGTCTGCTAATGCCACAAGGCCAAGGATAGGCTGGGCTCTGTGGGCTGCACTCTACGCTGTACCCCATGTGATAGACCTTTCCTGTTGACTTTTCAGGCTACTTTGGGCTGTAAATCTTTTTCACTCTATTGTTTTGTGGCTTCTACTGCTCTAGAATTTTAGAGTTACTTTTTACAGATATTTTATGGGCTGTGGGGAAGAGCTAGAGTATGTGTTTCTTTCTACTGTCATCTTTGCTCTGCCTCCCACCCTTTCCACTTTTTGAAATGTGATTGCTTATGTGTGTTCAGGACCCTAAGTAAGACATTTACCACCTCTGTACCTTAATTTCAACTTCTATAAAATGAAGGCATTTGAGTCAGTAGTTTGTAGAATATTTTCCTTCTCACTGGAATGAGAGAGAGAGAGAGAGAGAGAGACAGAGAGAGAGAGAGAGAGAGAGAGAGAGAGAGAGAGAGAGAGAAGGGAGGCTGTATATATAAGGAGGGACTCCAACACAGGGAGCAGACATACTGAGCCCAACGTCTTCAACTCCTTGCAGTTTATTTTTCCTCGGTGGAAAGGCAGCACAAGCCACAGACTTGGGATAGATCCCCAGATGAGCCAGATAATAATAGAATATGGAATTGGAGCAGAAATGAGAGGTCAATCTAATAGTTTCCTATTATACTCCCTCAGTGAGAAAACAGGCACACAGAGGTGAATTGACTTGCCCAAAATCAGCCACACAGCATACAGATTATCTCTACATACTCCAAATTCAGTGCTCTATACACAACCGTAAATTAAATGATGGCCTGCTAAACTAAAGCTTAAGGGTAGCATCTAAGGCAGATCTCCTATGGTGTCAGTATGAAGAAGGCTGGGGTAAGCAAGCCAAGGTCAACTGTTAAAGGTCTAAGACAACCTCAGTAAAAGGAATATCTAGAGCAATAATGTTCTTTTAGCCAAAAACACTTCCTCTAAGGTCTGAGGATCTATTTGCCTCTGTTATATTGACTGGATTCTGAAGCAGGATCCCGTCCTGCCTCATGGTTGTAAAGGTCAAAGAAGGCAAGAAGCTCCTTTCAGCAGTAGATAATTCTCCTTTCCCATATCAACTCTCAGGAACGTAGTCTTTTCTCTAATCAACTAAATTTCCATCAGCAGAAGCAATGCTTGTCTTTCTCCAGTGAGGGCAGCATGAGAAAAATACAGCCTTTAAATTCTTATCTTAATTTTCATTGTGGCTTCATTTCTGTGAGCTATTTATCTCACTGGACTAGGTTGAGTTACAATCCTTTCCAGCAGCATTTCCTTTTTCTAGATTTTTTTTTTACTTCTGTTCTCTACTTTGCTTTTTCAGTTGATATCTTTCATCTCAAACTACATCTCCTTATATATAACGATTCACTTCCATCTTAGAGTGAGAAGCCAAAATTTGTATTTCTATCAGAAATAGGTATCACAAATTAGGAGTATGAAATCATCCTGTTGTTACCAAAAGAGTCTAGTTGTCAGAATTGTTCAGTTATCAGACTCAAAGTCCTCATAATATGCAAACTAGTTATTGGTTAACAAGAGAAAAATATTGTTCACCGTTCTTTTCAGCAAGTACTTTTTTTCCTCTAAAGTATATGTTTCAATAAGTACTTTTGTGGCTCAATATTATGAAAATGGTTTAATTTCTCCAGAATCACTTTTTTTAAGAGACTTTTCTTGGAGGTTCCTTCAGAAGTATCCATTTTCCTGTGCCTTTCCTCAAATAATAATGTCCAATTTCAAAAAGGACAACTCCTTACATGTAAAATAATAATTCCTACTTCATAGGATTGTTTCAAAGAGCTAATTAGATAATATATGGACCTTGGGAGCCAAGATGCTGGAGTAAGCAGTAAGTCACTCTCATTCTCCCTTATAGACTTTGAAAAGTCCAGAGAATATTGCCCCAGGAGAAAACCTAGTAGAGTGGAGTCAGCAGAAAGATGGGATACCACAATCTGTTGGCACAGGAAGCCAGGGAAATTAAAAGTAAAAGCCTCTCTTGCTATGACTGAAGGGGATCAGTACAGAATGGGAGATGTCCCAGCAAGACAATGGCAAGCCCTAGCTTAGTAGATCAGTGGGAGATCCTGAGCCCAAAAGTGGCAGAAGAGATAAAGTACCAACACCAAGCACACATCAGTCACCATCACCAGCTCCAGCTCAGCACCACGTAGACCACCAGAACACTACAACTTCCAGCTGCCAGCACCTAAGGCCTCAGCACACAAAACCAGTAACCAGGCCTTTATCCCCCAGCTCAAGAAGTCTGGGGCAGTGCCCTCTGGACCTCAGAAGTAGAGAGCAAATGTAAAAGCCAGAGAAAAAATTAAAAAAATATATGAACAAGAAACAACAAAGAAAAACAATTTCCATTGAGAAGTATCTTGGTGACAGGGAAGATCAAAACACAAATTCAGGAGACGACAACATGATCAATATACCTACATCCAAAACCTCAAAGGGGAATGTGAACTGGTATCAAACCCAAAAAGCCTTCTTGAAAGAGCTCAAGAAGGATTTGAAAAGTCACATTAGAGAGGTAGAAGAAAAATTAACAAATTATTTTTTAAATACAATTGACAAAATGGAAAAAATTATGCTGAAGAAAACAATTTCTTTAAGAGAAAATTGGACAACTGGAAAAAGGAAATATGAAAGCTAACTGAAGAAAACAATTTGTTAAAAATCAGAATTGGGCAAATGGAAGCCAATGACTCTATGAGACATCAAGAATCACTCAAAATCACAATAAAACATAAAAGAATAAAGTGTAAAATACCTGCTTGAAAAACAACTGACTTGGAAAATAAAATCCTTGAGAGATAATTTAAGAATGACTGATGTTCACCTGAAAGTCATGATGATAAAAAGAACCTGGACAGTATTTTTCAAGAAATCATCAAGGAGAATTGCCCCAAGGTCCTGGAACCAGAGAGTAAAATTGTCATCAAAATAATCCACCATCACCTCCTGAAACACATCCCAAATTGAAAATGCCAAGGAATAGAATAGTCACATTCCAAAATTATCAGATCAAGGAGAAAATACTGCATGCAGCCAGAAAGAAATAATTCAAATAGCATGGAACCACAATCAGGATTATGCAGGGCTTTGCACTTTCTACACTAAAAGATTGGAAAGGACTGGAGTATGAGACTCCATAAGGCAAACGAGTTTGAACTACAGCCAAGGATAAATTACCCATCAAAACTGAGCATAATTTTGAGTCAAGGAGATGGATATTCAGTAAAATAGAAGAATTCTTATTCCTACTGAAAAGACCAGAAGTGAATGGAAAATTTGGTCTTTAAATTTCGGATACAAGAAGGTCGTAAAAAAGTGAAAAAGAAAGGGGGGAAAATTATTCAATAAAAACAAACTGTTTACATCCCTACATGGGAAGATGATACTTATAACTCTTGAGAACTACATTTTTATTACATCTTCTAGAAGGGAAATACACAGATAGAGGGTATAGATTTAAGTTGATTTTAATGTGATGACAAAAGCACTAATTAAGCTGGGAAAAAGGTAGTAATCATAACTATGAATGTTAATGGGATGAACTCTCCCATAAAAAGGAAGTGCATAGCAGGATGGATTAAAAGCCATAATCGTACAATGTGTTGTTTATAAGAAATGCATTTGAAACAAGGATACTCATAGGATAAAGATATGAGGCTTGAGTAGAATACATTATGTTTCAGAAGAAGTAAAAAAAAAAGAAGCAGGGTAGCAATCCTGATCTCAGACAAAGCAAAAGGAAAAAATAGATCTAAAAGAAAAAAGGAAGAAAATTATATCCTGTGAAAAGGCACCACAGACAATGAAGTAATATCTAAACATAAATGCACCAAATGATATAGCGTCCAAATTCTTGAAGGCAAAGTTAAGGGAGTTACAAGAAGAAACAGGAAAACTTTACTAGTTGTGGGACTTCAACCTCCCCTTTGGTGAACTAGACAAATCTAACCTCAAAATGAACAAGATAGAAGTTAAGGAGATGAATAGAATTTTAGAAAAGTTAGATATGGTAGAACCCTGGAGAAAATTGAATGGGGATAGAAAGGAATATACATTTTTCTCAGTGGCACATGTAACCTGAACAAAAATTCACAATGAACTAGGGCATAAAAACCGTTCTGCAGAAAAGCAGAAATAGTCAATGCTTCCTTTTCAGATAATGATGCAATAAAAAATATATGTAATAAAGCATCATATAAAGATAGGCTAAATAATCTAATCCTAAATAATGGGTGTGTCAAGCAACAAATCAATAACTTGGTCCAAGAGAATGATAATAAGACAATATACAAAAAAAAATTATGAGATACAGCCAAAGAAATTCTTAGGAGCAGTTTTATATCTGTAGATGCTTACATGAAGAAAATAAAGAAAGAGGAGATCAATAAATTGAATATGCAACCAAAAAAGCTAGAAAAAGAAAAGAATACCTAATTAAATGCCAAATTAGAAATACTGAAAACTAAAGGAGACAGTAATAAGATTGAAATTGAGAAAACAATTGAACTAATAAATAAGTTGATTTTATGAAAAAAGCCATAAAATTGGTTTCACAGTTCTAATTCCTATTGGTTTTATTAAAAAAACACATTAAAATAGATAAACTTTTGGTTTATTTGATTTTTTTTGAAAGAAGATAATCAAATTACCAGTATCAAAAATTAAAAGGGTGAATTCACCACTAATGAAAAGGAAATTAAAACAACAATTAGGAATTATTTTGCCCAACTCTATGCCAATAAATTTGACAATCTTAATGAAATAGATGAATATCTACAAAAACATAAATTGCCTAAATTAACAGAAGATGAAATAAAATACTTAAATTACCCCAGCTCAGAAAAACAAATTGAACAAATCTTCAATGAATACCCTAGGAAAAGATTTCCAGGGCCAGATGGATTTACAAGTGAATAGTCTCAGACAGTTAAAGAATACAATTCCAATAATATATAGACTATCTCAGATAATAGGTGAAGAATGATTCCTAGCAAATTATTTTTATGACACAGATATGGTACTGATACATAAACAAGAAAGAGTCAAAAACAGAGAAAGAAAATTATAGATCAATTTCCCTAATGAGAATAGATGCAAAAATTTTAAATGAAATATTGGCAAAAAAGATTACAGCAATTTATCATGAGAATAATACAATAATGCATGTAGGATTTAAATTAGGAATATAGGACTGGTTCAATAATAGGAAAACTATCAGCATAATTGATCCTATCAAGCACTAAACTAACAGAAACCATTGATTGTATCAATAAATACAGAAAATGCTTTCTACAAGACACACCTATTCATATTAAAAATACTAGAGAGCATAGGAATGGATGGATCCTTCCTTAAAATGATTAGTAGCATCTTCCTAAAACCATCAGTAAACATTATACATAACGGAGATAAGCTTGAAACATTTCCAATGAGATCAGGGGTGATATAAGGATGTCCATTATCAAAACTGCTATTCAATATGGTACTAGAAATATTTGCTTCAATGATAATAGAAGAAACAGAAATTGAAGGAATTAGAATAGGCAAAGAAGAAACTAAGCTATCACTCTTTGTAGATGGTATGATGATATACATAGAGAATCCTAGAGAATTAAGTAAAAAAGAAAACTACTTAAAATAATAAGTAACTTTAGCAAAGTTGCAGGATATAAAATAAATCTACAAAAATCCTAGATCTATCTATATATTACTGACAAAGTCCAACAGCAAGAGATATTACTGTAGACATTATAAAATATTTGGGAGTCTATCTGAGAAAACAAACCCAGGAACTAAATGAACAAAACTCTAAACTACTTTTAACACTAATAAGGTTATATCGCAATAATTGGAAAAACATCAGTTTCTCATGGGTAGGCTAAGCTAATATAATTAAAATGACAATTCTACCTAAATCAATTTCCTTATTCAGTCCCGTACCAAGCAAACTATCAAAAATTATTTTACAGAGCTAGAAAAAAAGTAATAATAGTCATCTGGAAGAGCAAAAGGTCCAGAATATCCAGGGAATTGAGGTAAAAAAATGGTAGGGAAAGTAGCCTAGCCATCCCTGATCTCAAACTGGGTTATAAAGCAGCACTCATAAAAACTACTTGGTACTGGCTAAGAAACAGAGTGGTAGATCAGTGGAATATGTTAGGTTCACAAGACACAATAGTCAATGACTTAAGTAGTATACTGTTTGATAAATGCAAAGACTCCAGCTTCTGGGATAAGAACTCACTTTTTGACAAACACTACTGGGAAAACTGGAAAAGAGTAGGCAAAAAACTGGGCATAGATCAATATCTTACACCAAATACCAAAATAAAGTCAAAATGGGTATATGATTTAAATATAAAGACTAATACTATAAGCAAATTAGGAGATAAAGGAATAGCTTGCCTATCAGATTTAGGGAGACTGGAACAATTTATGATCAAATAAGATATAGAAAACATTATGAAATGCAAAATGAATAATTTTCATTACATTAAATTAAAAAAAATGGCATAAGTGAAGTCAATGTAACCTAGATTAGGAGGGAGGCAGAACACCGGGGAAAATTTTTTTACCACTAGTTTTTCTGATAAAGACTTCATTTTAAAATATATAAAGAACTAAGTCAAATTATAAGAAAATGAGTCATTCTCCAATTGATAAATAGCCTAAGGATATGAACAGGCAGTTTTCAGAAGAAAACTATATGACCTATGGTCATATAGAAATGCTCTAAATCACTATTGATTAGAGAAATTCAAATCAAAACAGTTCTTAGGTACCAAATCACACCTGACTAACATGACAACATAGGAAAATTATAAATGATGGAGATGTGGGAAAATTGGAACATGAATTCATTAGTGATGGAGTTGTGAACTGATCCAATCATCCTAGAAAGCAATTGGGAACTATGTCCAAAGGCCTATAAAATTGTACATACTCTTTTACCCAGAAATACCTCTTCCAGGGCAGTATCCCAAAGAGATAATAAAAATGGGAAAAGGACTCATATGTACAAAAATATTTACAGAAGCTCATTTTCTGGTGGCAAAGAATTGGAAATTGAGGGGATGGCCATCAATTGGGGAATGGCTGAACAAGTTTTGGTATATGAATGTAATGGAATACTTTTGTGCTATAAGAAATGGTAATCAGGTGGACTTCATAAAAACCTGAAAAAGACTTATATGAACTAATGCTGAGTGACAGGAGCAGACCCAGGAGAACAATTTACACAGTAACAGCCACATTGTGCAATGACTGACCTTGACAGACAGCCCTTCTTAGCAGTGCAAGAATCTGAGACTAAAGATGAATGGTACCCATGCCCAGAAAAAGAACTTTGGGATTTGAATGCATTATATGATGACTAACTTCATGATAGAGTGGAAAGAAAATGAGCCTAAGGTATCACCCTGCTCAGTCATCTACCCCCTGCCCCTTCCCATGGCATTTTCATGCAGGTACAATGAACAGAAATCAATTTGTAAATTGAGCCACTTTTATTCCTAAATTAACTTTACTGTCAGATATCCATCTAAGTAAATGCCTAACTATCAAACAAATTACAAGCTGATACTAGACTATTACAAAGGGAGTTAACAATTAATCGATGGAAACTTCTGGAGAAGGAGTTACCTTGTATGATTCCAAATTCTCGCTAGTCTTTTTGTCATCTTTTGTTCTCTGAAGACTATAGACCTACTCATCTCAATGGAAATTAAGTTGATTTATTGATGACTTCTTACTAGAATATGAATGAGTCATAATAACCATTTCACTATATAAAGATAGATGAGAAGTACAAAATCATTGCATTGACAGATTTTTCCTTTAAACGGTCATTGATATTGTCAACTTCATTGTGAATTTGGAGGCAATTTATCAGTATTTTTCAGGCAATATGATTTTATTTTCTACTGTATTTCAGAAAATTTTTTCAGGATCAGGTAATTGAATCCTTTGCGATTACAAATTCCTTGTCCTTCCTTTCTTTCTCTGGCTAGACATGATGACTAAAAGCTTAATCTTTCTATCCAGTCTGAATTAAGTAGTAGGAGACTCTTGACCCTTTTTCTACAGAATTTGCTAAATTTGAGTTTGAAAGTCTACCACTTGGGAGAGTAAAATGCTCAGTACCTCTGTTGCAAATACTCATAAATTGAGCCCTTTGTGGTAAGAAAGTCTTCATTTTGACAATAAAAAGAAGAAGTGATTTTGAGAGAAATACTTTTTATTGTATTTTTAAATAGAAAACTCTGACAATGCATTGGCATTCATCCCTAGCGAATTTGGGGCAGAGATCTGAAAGTAGGAACTGAAAGAAGTCTGAGCTCTCTCCATTTACCCTGTTCTTCCTCAACAAGTTGAATGCAGATGCTGAATGAATGGTGAGGAATTAAAGAGAGCACTAGGAGGAGTGACCAGAGAGGGACATCCCTTCTGATGCAGAATTCAGGGGTCTAAGAGATGTAATTATTCATATACAGCAAACAAATATATTTCTGCTAAAAGGCTAGGGCTTTGAAGTTATAAGTTTTTGTTTTTATTTTTGTTGCTCTCCTGTTATTGACAAATCTTTTACACTCTGCAAGTTAAAACTATTTACTGAATATGCAATATCAGGCTTCTAAGGGCTGCTCTGAGATAGTGGGAAGTCCGATCATTAAAACACTTGTAAAATTTTTTGTGTGTGTTAAGGGTCAAATCAATGTCCAGAGTATGTGATAAAGTGCTTTGAGATTATGCCTTCTATCATTGATTTCATCTGAATTGAAACACCTCCCCTACTCAGAGTCAGTCCAGTTAGCCTGAAGGTTTTCCAAGTCGCTAGGACATCTAGTCCACTACAATCTATTATTTGTTGAGAGGAGACACTGATGAATTAACTATTTTTTTAATTATTGAAATATAGGTCATTAAATGAAACAGAAAATTCAGAAAAACTTATATGAAAAGCAATAGGAACCACGGGAGAATCATGATGACTGACATATAATCACAGTACTGTAGAATTAATTGTCTTTCCATCTTCATTTTATTTCAGTTGTGTTTCCATCATACTTACACACACACACATACACACACACACATACACACGTCAGACTTATTTTTTTTACATCAACAAAGCAGGATATAATAACAATATTCAATTGTCTCTGTGTATTCAGCAACTTGATTTCCAATGTGACTTTGGTTCAGATGTGAAAGTTAATACTGAATCAATGCATTTGATTCCAAATTCAGATGATAAAATCATACTCCTTAGCCAGTGAAAGACATTGGCTAATATTTTTAGTTGGGGAGGCAACTAATTCAGAATTAAGACAAACAATATTACATCAATCTTGAATTAGTTGCATTAGTAATAGGACAACCTCAGCGTTGATCAAATAGGATAAAGATCTAAAGTCAGCAAAAAGACATGATAAATGATAATTTTCTAACAGATAGAAAGGATAAAAATGAAATTCAAAAGATACCTATTAAGTACCTCAAACATACAGAGCACTTGAATAGACTTTGAAGATACAAAGACAGAAACAATATTACCTGTTCTCAAGGAACATACATTCTACTGGGAGGGGACATGAACTAAAAATGTAAATAAATAAATACAAAATATTTACAAAATTTTAAACAAAATTATTACAAGAGATAGATAATTCTTACACAAAGGGGCATCAGAAAAGATCTTTTATATTGTTACATCTGATAGGAGCTTTCAAAGGAGCTAAGGATGAAATAAAATATAGCAGAATATTTTCTTTCTTAAAAAATACAGTCATTATTTAAAGAATAAAGACATTTTTAGAATCAAACATTTTGTAAAGGTTCATACCTTGTGTTTCTCAATGTATTTTTGTTTTGCTGTTAATTGAAATATAATTAATGCTATAAACATGTCATAATATCATATAGCAAAGACTAAAAATGAAATAGTAATGGAAATTCTAACATTTTTGAATCATTTTCTTATAAGATCCTTTGCATAGAAGAGGAGGACTTTACTAAGCCATAGCTATATCAGAATAGCATTGCAAACCTTGGGGACAGCAAAAAAAAAACAATCAAACAATAGCAACAAAAAAAAGGAAAAAAATCTCAGATGCAATCCTGAAGAGTCGTATAAAATGGCTTATAGATTGTGGTATGATTTGCATTATGCATCACCACATCCTTGCACATAGCAGGTACTTGATTAATATTTAAATTGTGACTGGTTGACAGACCAAATGAATTTTATAGACACACACACAATGACACAAAATTTGTAAAGTCCATATGTAACAGCAAGGATCCCAGCATACAAAAGAGTGCCTGCTGTACAGATTCTTAAATCTACTTTTCTAAAAGTAAAATAACTTTTGAGGATTAACAACCGCTTTAATGAAACACATATAACAACAGGTATAGGACTTCCAAATGTCTGCCATAAGTAATACATATATCACAAATCAACAAACAGATCCAACTATCTGAGCATTACATACATACATACATACATACATAGTTACCAGAGAGAGAAGCACCACCATCTGGATTTTCAAAGCTGAGGGGTTCCTTAATAGCTATCCAGAGACTTGTCTGGCAAAAAGAACACTTCCAATGAGTAAGTCCCAAATAAAACCTTACCTCAAAGTATATATACACTTTTCAGAGCCAGAGGGCATCAAAACCCTGGAGAACCAGTGCTTCATTAGAAATTAACAAAAGATATAGGCCTTCCTACAAAACAAATACCCCTTATTCAAGCTTCCCTTAATGGGTAGGCCCATTAATGAGTGGTTAAGATCTATACCTCTTGTTAACATAATTAACATTACATTGGGCCCACGAGATCTCTCATATCCATTTCATGGACAATTTGTATCTGAGTAGACATTAGCATTTCTTAAGTAAATACAACATAATTCCCACAAACACATCATGAACTTCACATTGACAGAATAATATCATTCTTTTGGGGTCAGTCTTTGTGGAGTATGCAACCTGCTCCTCCTTCCTCAATAAAAACAAAATGTCCAAATAAAGTCCTTCTTGGGAGTGTGTCCTTCTCCCCATACTGCTGTTGTAAGCTTCCAAGTCCTGAGGGATGACTGAGCAACAAAGCCAGTAGGGTGGCTTCTTTGGGGTGAATGGCACTTCCCCAACCCACCGCAGGAAACTTCACCCCCTTGGTCCTAAGCTGTCCCAGGAGAATGCTGCAAAAAAGCACCCTCAACTCTCCTGCCTTGTCTCTCAGTCTTTATCTTGTCCAGGAGCTGAATTTCAAGTTCCAGGGTTCCTCCTCCTCCAGTAGGAGCCAGCCATTCCTGGTTCTTTCTTGAGTCTGAATCCAGGCAGTTCTTTCCTCCTGTTCCATGACTCACCTCTCCAAGGTCCACATATTGGCAGTTTTCTGTTCCTGCTCCAGGACTCCATTCAAAACTTTCACTGCTTTTGTCAAGATTCTGAATACAAAACACTTTCAGAGCCTTCACCTCTCCAGCACAGTCCAGAACTGGGCTAATTCACTGGAGTCCTGGATCTGACCATCCCTACCTCCTGGGGTTCCACAGAACTATAGCCACCACAGCTGGAAAACTGTAGACAGTTCTCCAGTCCCACAAAACCCTGTAATTTCCTTTTAATTTATGCAGATGTTGCCTGAATATACCACAAATGTAATAGCAAGGAAGCCAGAATGCATAGGAGGGCCTGCTGTGCAGGTCCTTAGATCTGCTTTTCCAGAAGGAAAGCATTTTGTGAGGGGATCAATGATCACTTTAATCAGACACATATCCCAACAGAGAAAATACAAGCAGAGAAATAAAAGACCAACAGAAAGGACTCATAGCTCTCTGACCATAAGCAATACATTCATCACAGATCAACAGACAGATCCAACTGTCTGACCATTACATACATATATACAAAATTACTAGAGAGAGAATCACCAACATCTGGGTTTTCAAAGCTGAGTTTAACTACCCAGAGACTTGTCTGGCTAAACGAACACTTTCAATAAGTAAGCCCCAACATAAAACCTGACCTCAGAGTGTATACTTTTCAAAGCCATAGGATATCATAACCCTTGAGAACCAATATGTCATTAGAAATTAACAAAAGGTGTAGGCCTTCCTACAAAACAAATCTCTCCTAATCAAGCTTCCTTGAATGGACAGGCTCATTATTGGTTGGGGAAGATCTTTAGCTCTCACTAACATAATTAACATTACTTCACATATTTGACATTTTGATTTAGGTTTATTTTTATCATTATGTTGCAATCTAGTCTCTTACCTACTTTACAGATTTGTTGTAAGGAAAGAGTTTTGTAACATTAAGGCGTTAGTGGAAATAAGAGTTTTTTGCCCCAATTTCAATTTCTCTGTTCCCAAAGTACATGTTAATACTAAGTAAGAATAAGATTTTCCTGTGTGATCTCATTTTATCCTCAATGACCTTTTTTCAATCCTCCAACTTCTTGAGGCAGCTAGGTAGAATATTAGATGGAGTTCGGCACCTTGGAGGCAGAAAGAGGTGATTTCAAGAAGACTGGAGTTCAAATTTGGATTCAGACACTATGTAGCTATTTGATGTTGGGGAAGCCATTTAACATCTGATCAACCTCAGTTTCCTCCTCTGCATTTGGGATAATAGCACCGACCTCACAGGGTTTTTGTAAAGATCAAATGGGGTAATATAAATTGTTTTGCAAAAGTTTTATATACATTCTAGATAGTATTATTACTGAGGTCTTCATAGTATTTGACATTATCCACTATCTCTACCTATATTCTGTTTCTTCTCTTAGGTTTTCAGATCACTTTTCTCTCTTGTTTCTCTTCCTTCCTGTCTGCCCATGACCACTTAATCTCTTTTCTTTTTCTATGTCTCTAACTCTTAAGAGTGATGTAAGACTCCACCCTGAGCCATCTCTTCTCTGTCTCTGCCTCTGTTTCTGTCTTTCTCTCTCTCTCTCTCTCTCTCTCTCTCTCTCTCTCTCTCTCTCTCTCACACACACACACACACACACACACACACACACACACACACACACGTTCTCTTCTGCTCTTTCCCCAACTCATCCCTCAACTTCATCATCTTCCATGCGTTCAATTATCTTTAACAAATGAAAACATATCTAATCTTTGTATCTCTCCTAAGCTCTAGTCCTGCTTTACCAGCTTATCAGATGTCTTGAACTGGATGTTCCACAGACATCGCAAATTCAGCAAATCCAAAACAAAATTAATTACCTTTACTCCTAAATCAACCTCTCTTCAAAACATTTCTATTTCTATTCAGTTTTAAATCCTCCATCACTGTTGCACTAGGATGGGGTTGGCTAGGCTGATAAGGGTCTGTAAAAGCTGTCAGCTCCCTTAGGTTGTGAATGTGGAAAAAAAGGAGGCTGTCATAGTCTGTTACTATAATGTCAATACTAACAAAATGAGGTGTCCTGAGTCATACCAGGGTAAAGACAATCAGACCAGGAAGGGATGGTCATTGAGATTCATTTGAAGGCAGCTTTCCTATGCTGCTGCTATGTTTGGCCTTGCTGCTGTCTAGGCTGTTTTTATACCCAAGATATCATGTAATTTCATCAAAATCTTGAGGCTTAGTCCCCTGAGCCAATTAAACCAGGAGAACAGTTTCAACAACTTGAAGGAAAACTAGCCATATTGGCCTAGGATGGATGGGACCTTGCATATTTCTCCAAGTATAACTCTAGTCACCCAAATTAAGCACCTCAGAATGATCTTTGACTTTTTGCTCTCTAATACCCTACACAACTGATTTGCCAAGTCTTATCTAGTCTATATCAGTAATGTATCTAATTTATCATTATCAGTTCTGCTTTCCATTGCTTCTTATTAGACCTAGTATCAAATACAAACTTCTGTATTTGGCATTTACACTTCATTATAACTGAGTTGAAACATTATTTTATTACCATATTCCTTCATGTATTATACAGTCTAGTCAAATTAGTTTTCTTGTTCTTTCTCGCATGGAATATTTTGTCTTCTCTCTCTGTCCTCACACAGCCTGAAATGTACTGCCCCTTTTCATATCCCTTAAAAATCCCATTTCTTCCTTCTAAAATCAGTTCAAATGTCAAATTCTATATGATGCCTTTCCTCAAATCCCTATTTTCTATTGCCTCTTTCCTCCCCTGAAAATGACTTGTGCTTATTTTATGTGTATTTCATTTATATTTATTTAACTTTCACAGCCCATTGCTAGACTTCTATGAGTTGTACCCACTTTCTTTCCCTAATGTGCTTTCAAGTCAACATCAGGATAAATTTTATAAAAATCAGAGTAGGCTAATTAAAATTAAATATTTAAGACAAAGGAACAATTGGGAAATATTCAGTTGAGAACCTTGTAATAATTTCTGTGTTCTACAGAAAGAGCGTAAGTATTGTTGTTTGGTGGTTTCAGTCAGGTCTGACTCTTCATGACTCCATTTGGGGTTTTCTTGGTAAAGATTCTAGAATGGTTTGCCATTTCCTTTTCCATCTCATTTGATAAATGAGGAAAGTGAGGCAAACAGAGTTAAGTGACTTGCCCAGGGTCACACAACTAATAAGTGTCTGAGAACAGATTTGAACTCAGGTCTTTTTGACTCCAGGCCCAGTCCTCTATCCACTGTGTCATCTAGTTTCCCCCAAAGAATGTAAGCTACTTACAAAATTTATGAATGTCTTGGAGGTTAGGACTATTTTGTTTGTCTTTTTGTCATTATTTTCCTAAAAAACCTAGTACAGGGCCTTAGACATAGTAGGTATTAAATCAATGACTTGAATATATGAATGGAAGATACTTTCTTTTTTTCAAACACATTGAAGTTAATACTGATAGTGCACATGGATCTAGCTCATTAGCAGCTTATTGTAACTATGTGAGAGAGAAAGGAGTGAGGGTATTGGCATTTTTCCTTTAATTAAAAGCCAGGCAACTAGTCAGGCTAGAGGAAGGAAATGAAAACCTCATAATGTTGGAGAGGGGAGGGAGGAAACATAGTACTTGATTCAAAATGTTACTTAATCAAAATAACAATTATACAAGAGTATTGCATATATAGCTTTGGGTTGGAATTATATTTCTGCATAAATGTCACCGAGAAACCAATGAAGAACCAGGAGCAAATGAGAGAAAAAAAATGTCATGAAGATCTCAGCCTACAACTATCTCATCTCCATCCTCCACTTCAGGGAATAACTACTGCTTAGACAATGGCACAAAGGAACAAAAAAGCTTTTTACTGCATTCTTTCCTTCTCCAAGTATAACAAGGCAACTAGCTAACTTCAGGACCTGATCTTGTACTATGCTATGGCCAGAAGTGAACCTTCAGATTACACACATAAAGATTAAAGTTTATTATCAGTTTAAAGTAAACCAAATATAAGTATGAATTTGAGAAGCAGATAAATTATGGGGTAGGTTATTGGTTTTGCTTTATAGAAGTGGTTGTGGTACAATGGATATAGACAAAGAGACCTGATTTCATGTCTTTCATATCCAAAATACTAGTGTTATGGACATCTGTAAACCCTTCAAGTCCGCAATTCTCCAAGCAACTAACTTACAGAGGAGTTGTTGATCTGCAGCAAGGGAAAGTCTCCATATAAAGAGTTCCTTATGTTAAATCAGTATTCCAGAACAAAAACAACATTCCTTTTACAGATGATTGACCAGAGAGTTATTTGAAATAATTATCTTCCCTACTGCAACTTACAGGTCCCTAGGTGGCACAGTGGATAGAGTGCAGAGTCTGAAGTCAGGAAGGCTCATCTTCCTGAGTTCAAATCTGGCTTCAGACACTATTAGCTGTAAGACCAAGCACAAGTCATTTAATCCTGCTTGCCTCATTTATCAAATGAACTGGAGAAGGATGTGGCAAATCCCTCCAGTATCTTTGTAAAGAGAACTCCAAAGTGGGTCTCAAAGAGTTGGATGCAACTGAAACACTGAACACAAAACAAGTACAACTCAGGCTAGTCAGGTCATTTCCCTGGGACTCAATTTCCTCATCTTTAAAATGAAGACATCAGATAAGATGACCTCACAAGGTCATTGATCTAAATAGTTAGAAATTGTGTCAAATCATTTTAATTTTTGGAAAGGAAAATTGAGGCGTAGAAGTTAAATGGCTTTTCCAATGTCTCATAAGAAGTAAGTGGCAGAGATGGTATTTGAACCTAGTTTATCTGATTTCAAATATCCTGACCTTTAATATCAGACAAATAGTAAGTAGCTGAGACAAGATTCATATTCAAATTTGGGTTTCAGATCTGGTGTTTTTTGTCTAAAAATTTGTTACCTGTTGCATTCTCTAATAAAATGCAGTTGTCTGTAGATCTTTCATTGACCTATCTCAGGGAGTGAATCCATTAACTTATATACAGTAGGTTCTTGAATGCTTGATGAATTGCCATGAATAAAATTGTTGTTCAAACTTTATAATTATATTTGCTTTTAAAGGTTCTGCTATATTCTTACACACTGTCAGCTGTCACTGATTGCTGCAGTGCACACCTACTGATTCTGATCCCCTTATTTTAAGCATCATTCTTGGTCAATAAATCTGAATCCATTCTTCTCTAAGAAATAAGGTACATTAATATTGTGAGCTATTTATCCCCGCCAAGAAGCCTTTCTTCCAAACTTTGAGATTTTTGCTTACATTTTTGAAGATTGAGAAAGTTATACTAAGTCTGATAAGTGAGGTGTGAACTCACTTCATACATTTTTTTTGTGGAAAGATTATTCAATGTACAGTTTAGGAAATTTGGAATCATTTTTTTTCTCCAAGAGAAAACCTATAGAATGTTAATCATAAGTATACTCCAGCACTCTCCATCTTTCTCAAATTCATGAACATGCATCTATGACAATCATCCATAATGACATAATATGATTGTTGAAAAATCTTTCCCTCTGTAACTGGCATTGAACCATTCTATTTTAACTCTTTCCTTCTGTTATTACAGAGATCTTCTGTAAAATGAGGTATGCAGGCCTGACAGCCTTTTGAATTAATTTTCTATTGATATACTGAGGCTTGGTACTTCCATCTAGTATTGTTTTATGTTTTACTGTCCAGGTGAAACTGGCATATTAGGCCTTCAAATTGTGGCTGATTCCTTGATTCTACTGTACTCCTCTTATGTTATTTACTGAGGATTTGGAATGATGTAGGAATCCACTAATTCAATGGCCCTAAGTTCAAATCTCTAGTCTACTGATCTGACAGAGAAGATGGAAAAAAAATTTAAACAACTACACTGAGAGAGGTTTCTGGGAAGATGGCAGAGTAGGTCAGAAAACTTTTAGCTCTCTAAATTTCCTCCACAGAAAAAGTCAGAACACCACCTCAGAGTGAATGTAAAGTAGCAGAAATAAACAAAAGTCAGGGTAAAGCAGTTGTTCTCTTAACACAACTTGAGAAGACCCTAGGAAAGCCCCAGTCTCCAAGGATTGAGATTTGGCTTGAGTGAAATGAAAACACCTCTAAGCTAACTGTGCTGAGTCAACAAACAAGAAAGGGGGTGGAAGGGTTCTGATGATTGAGCAGGAGATTGAAGGATCTTCCACTGTGAAGGGACCCCAAGTATAGCTGTGCTTAACAGACATGTCCAAGGCTGGGCTGCTGCTGGAGAAGGAGCTAACACAAATTTGGCAAATGCAGTTGCAGAGGGGTAGGAACTCTGCTGGCTACGGGCACTTGAAAGAGAACAGAATCGCTGGTTTCCATTACAGTGCAGAGAGGACAGCTGAAGTTTGCAGCCACAGGAAGGACTACAGGGAGCAAGGTCATTTGGGATACAGTATGGTCAGGGACTGTAGCCATAACTTAGGACTAGAGAAGTGAGCTCTTGAACAGACGTCAGAAAAAGCAGTATGAAGGAGCTTGGGGCACCATTCCCTATACCTTGGGACTAGAACTTAATCACACTAATAACTGCAAAATATGAAACAAAAGAAAAGTAAATAAATAAATAAAAATGAGTAAGAAAAGGAGAAAGAATTCAACCATAGATAGCAACTATAGGAACAGAGAAGATCTGAGATCATATTAAGAGGAAGATAATGGAGCTAAAAAACACTCCCTTTTCAATGAGAAATGTCAAATGATTCCAAGAATAAAAAAAGTTCTTGGAATAAATTAAAAAGGATTAGAAAAATCAAATAAGAGAGATGGAGAGAAAATTATTTAAAAAATAAAAGCAATTTGGGAAAATCAGAAAAGTTATGGAAAGGAACGTCAACCAACTTGAAAGAGAGAAACAAAAACTTAAGAAAGTAAATAATTCCTTGAAATGAGAATTGGGTAAAGGAAGCTAATGGCATCGTTAAGACAACAAGAAATAAAAAAGCAAAATCAAAGAATGAAAAAATAGAAGAGAATATGAAACATCTCATTGGAAAAACAACTGATCTGGAGAAATAACTTAAGAATAGTCAGACTACCTGAAACCGATGCTTTAAAAAAATAATCTTGACACATTACAAGAAATTATCAAGGAAAATTATCCTGAAGTTCTGGAACAAGAAGGCAAAACAGAAATAGAAAAAATTCACCAGTCACCACCTGAAAGAGATTCTAGGAGGAAAACTTACAGGAATACCATAGTCATGTTTCAAAGTTCCCAGGCTAAGGAGAAAATACTGGAAGCAACAAGAAAAAGAAACAATTTAAATATCATGGAACTGCAATAAGGATTACACAAGACCTAGTATTTACCACATGGAAGGACCATAGATCCTGAAATACTATATTTCATGGAGCAAAAAGTTGGGATTATTACCATGGGCAACTAACCCAAAAAAGTTAAATAAATCCTGACTGAAAAAAATGGCCATTTAATGAACTGAAAGACTTTCAAGTATCTGTGACAAAAACAGCAGAACTTAAAGAAAAATTCGATATATGACATCCAGGAGAAATATAAGGTATGTATCAAATACAAATTATAAGGGACTCAATAAAGTCAATTGTTTACTTCTTATATGCAAAAATATCAGTTGTTTTGTGACTGTTGTTATTAGCAGTTTGAAAGAAAAGCTTGAGCTGAACTGAGTGTGATGAGGTGATTCTAACAAAAAGTGAAAATGAGGAGGGAGGGATAAAAAAGAGTAATTAACTCATACAATTCAGACTTAAAAGCAAAAATTGTTACAGAAGAAACTAGTAGGGGAGAGGGTGGGTAGTGCCAGAAACTTACTCTTATTGGGAATGTGTTAAAGAGGAAATATATATTTCTAGAAGGGTATAAAATTCTTCTAAATTCAGAAAAAAATAAGAGGGCCAGTGGATAGGTTGGGATGGAGGAGGATAAGGGAATTACTCTCAGAGGGGTAGATAGGTTAAGAAATAGGAGGGGCAACATAGTGGGCAAAAGTAAAGCCTAGGAATGAGGAAGGGTAGAAATAGGGTTAGAAGGACAATGAGGAAAAATAGGAAGGATAAAAATACACAAGAAGAAATTATAACCTGGAATGTGAATGGGATGAATTTACCTATAAAATAGAAACTGATAGCAGATTAAAATTTTGACTTCAACTATAGGTTGCGTTTTGGTATGAGAGACACACAAAGATAAAATAAAGGTCAAGAGTAAATGTAAATGTCATGTAAAAAAGCAGGGGTAGTAACCATGATCTCAAAATTACAGTTAAAGCTAAAATAGATTTAATCAAAAGAGAAAAATCGAGAAACCTAACTAATCTACTTATGGAATGCCATTCCAATTAAATTTTAAAAAAACCTTACTCAGAAAAAATAATAAAGTTCATTCAGAAGAACAGAAAGTCAGGAATTTCAAAGAAACCAGGGGAAAAAACATGTAAAGGCAGCAAATTCAGTAATATTGGACCATAAACTATATTATAAAGTGAGATCGCTGTTGTATTAATATGTATGTGTGTATGAGGGTGTATGTATATGTGTGTGTGTATATGTGTGCATATACATACACATACACATACATACATACGCATATATATACATATATATTCACATTTAATTGTAGCATTTTTATGGTGGGTTTGGGGTAGAATTTAGTATAAAGTGCACACCAGAGAACAGAAGAAAGCCTGCAAGGAAATAAATAAAGGGTTTTAAAAAAAAGTGAAGTGTTTATTATATTGGTTGTCTTGAAATGGAAATGCATTGCTTTATATTGATTTTTTTATATAGAACTGTTTAATATTGAATCCTCTCTTATACTCTGCTGTATACATGGGAATTTTTTTCCTTTACTTATTTTGTATTCAGTTTTAAAATAAATTCAAAAACCTACCAAAACCTCCAACAAAATAAATATAGTAATACCTGTGTGGCCTCGTGCAAATCAGTTGACCTTTCTGGGCATAAGTTTTCTCATCTAGAAACTAAAGAGTTGAATGAATTCTTCTAACTTCACTTTAGCACTCATTTGATGAGTTATGTTTCTTTTTCCTATAGTCCAATGTTCGCTATTGTACTCCACTTTTAATAGAAAGTATACGAATTATAATAAAAAGAATGTAGGAATAACCTTCAATAGTATAACCTCTCTAAAAAAATCTTGACAGTTCAGTTTATATAAGATATGTATTTTTAAAAGAGGAAGAACATGAGTGTCAAAAGAATATGAATAACCACAAGTGATATTTCCCAACTCAAGGCCTCTTCACAACATTTAATTTTTTTCTTCTTTCTCTGTTGTAATCATAACAAGGCAAGAGAGAAGAAATCAGCAGCTCTTCAAAGCAACTGCCAGCTGCTACTGAATGAGTTATGTTGATGACCAAAAGGAATGAGCAGTAATTCATTTACCTGCATGCATAGAACATTTGACCTCTCTTGGTCTTATGGTGATAAGGATGTCCTTTTGATTAAAAAGGAGAGAGAGAGAGAGAGAGAGAGAGAGATGCCTATTTCAGGATATTTATTTCTCTCTGTTTTAACCTTTTGTGTCTATCTTTCTCTGTTTCTCTCTGTCTCTGTCTGTCTCTCTTGATCTCTGAATAGAAAATTCATGAAATTATGAAATGGGAGCAGGCATGACAGTTCTTTTTCTACTTACCAGGAAAAACCATATTGGCAGTGGGAATTGAAGCTACAATCACACTTTACTAAGGAACAGAGGGTTTAGGGGCAAATGAAAGAAAAAATACAGGGACAAGCAAGCAAGAAAGGTGGATTCCAAAGGTAGACAGGGTAGGAATGGAGTGGTAAAGGAAGTAGGACAGTGATGAGGAAAAGAATGGAAATGAAACAGGGGCAGATAACACTCTCATAACCATGGATTAGAATTGGGAGCACTCGGCATTACAGAACTCCTATGGAAATAGAAGAGTGCAGGGGGAGGAGGATCAGGAGTTTGAGATCATATTTTTATAGTTTTGTTTGGGAGGAAAGACTCTTATCTGTGTCACCTTGGGAACAATTCATTAACAGATACAAATCATTTCAAAATTGTCAGTAAAATTTTAAAATTACATATCCATGTCAACTCAGTCAACTCAATCAGCACAATTTGGTGTTCTGGAAAATGCCCAAGCTTTACATATTATAGGATCAAAAGGCCCTGACAGAAAAGTCTAAATGACTTCTACTGATTTAGGACATATTACAAGGATATGATTTTAATGAACAACATTAATACAATTTATAAATAATGCCCCTTTGATCTTTGAAACAGCTTGGTTTTGATTTCTAAATTCCACTTTGCAACCTTGTTTTTGCTTTTGCAACTTTATACTGGCTACTTAAAAACTTACTATGTTGACTAGATGGGGAGATTGTCAGAAGAGATCAGAAAAAATACTATTTTTAAAAATATATATTTATTTATTTATAGTTTTCAACATTCACTTCCATAAGTTTTAAATTTTTTCTCCCTCCTACCCTTTACCCTTCCTCAAGGAACACATACATTCTTTCTAATTCATTTTATTTTCAAAGCCCTTTTTTTTCTTTTTTTAAATGTTTATTTATTTATTTTAGTTTTCAGCATTCATTTCCACAAAATTTTGAGCTCCAAATTTTCTCCCCATCTCTCCCTTCACTTACTCCAAAATGTTATGCATTCTGGTACCCCTTCCCCGAATCTGCCCTCCCTTCTAACTTCCCTCCTGTCCCTTGTTCTCATCTTCTCTCTTGTCCAGTAGGGCAAGATCAATTTCTATACCCCATTACTTATATTTCTTATTTCCCAGTTGTATGCAAAAACAATTCTCAACTTTTGAGTTCCAACTTTTCTTCCTTCCTTCCTCCCCACCCATCCCCACTGAGAAGGCAAGAAATTCAATATAGGTTATATATGTGCAGTTTCACAGTTTCCGTAATAGTCATGTTGCATAAGACTATTCTCTTTTTTGACTTTGCCCCTCCCCAAAAGTGTTTATTTCTAATTGCTTGCTCTTCCCAGTTGCCCTCACTTCCATCATCCCTCCCACTCTGGTTATCCCCTTCTCCTCTACATTCCTGTAGTGTAACATAAATTTTCATACCAAATTGAGTGTGCATGTTATTCCTTCCTTAAACCAAATGTGGTGAGCATAAGATTCACTCTACCCCTCTCATCTCCCCTCTTTTCCCCTCCATTGAAAAAACTTTTCTTGCCTCTTTTATGAGAGATAATTTGCCCTACTCCATTTCTCCCTTCCTCCTCCCATTATATTTCTCTCTCACCCCATAATTTTATTTTTTTTAGATGTGATTCCTTGCTATTCAACTCACACTGTGAGTGTGTGTGTGTGTGTGTGTGCGTGTGTGTGTGTGTAATGGCTTCAACTACCCAAATACTGAGAAAAGTTTCAAGAGTTACAAATATCTTTTCATGTAGGAAGGCAAACAATTCAACTTTTGTAAGTCCCTTATGATTTCTCTTTCCTGTTTGCCTTTTCATGCTTCTGTTAATTTTTGTGTTTGAAAGACAGCTTTTCTATTCAGCACTGGTCTTTTCATCAAGAATCCTTGAAAGTACTCTATTTAATTGAATGACCATTTTTCCTCTGAAATATTATATTCAGTTTTGTTGGATCAGTGATTCTTGGTTTAAATTCTAGTTACTTTGATTTCTGGAATATTGTATTCCAAGCCCTTCAATCCCTTAATGTAGAAGCTGCTAGATCTTGTGTTATCCCGACTGTATTTCCACAATACTCAAATTGTTTCTTTCTAGCTGATTGCAATATTTTCTCCTTGACCTGGGAACTCTGAAATTTGGCTGCAGTATTCCTAGGAGTTTCACTTTTCAGATCTCTTTCAGGAGGTGATCAGTGGGTTCTTTCAATATTTATTTTATCCTCTAGTTCTAGAACATCAGGGTAGTTTTCCTTGATAATTTCATGAAAGATGATGTCTAGGCTCTTTTTTTGATCATGGTTTTCAGGTAGTTCATAATTTTAAAATTGTCTTTCCTGGATTTATTTTCCAGGTCAGTTGTTTTTCCAATGAGATATTTCATGTTATCTTCTATTTTTTCATTCTTTTGGTTTTGTTTTGTAATTTCTTGGTTTCTCATAAAGTCATTAGCTTCCGTCTGTTCTATTTTAATTTTGAGAGAACTATTTTCTTTAGCGAGCTTTTGAACCTCCTTTTCAATTTGGCTAATTCTGCTTTTTAAAGCCTTCTTCTGCTCACTGACTTTTTGTACCTCTTTTGCCAATTGAGTTAGCCTGTTTTTAAAGGTGTTATTTTCTTCAGCATTTTTGTGGGTCTCCTTTAGCAAGCTGTTGATGTACTTTTCTAGATTTTCTTGTATCACTCATTTCTCTTCCCAATTTTTCCTCCACCTCTCTTACTTGATTTTCAAAATTCTTTTTGAGTTCTTCCATAGTTCTTCACAGAGCATTGCATATTTGTTTTGGAAATTTTGGATGCAGAAGCCTTGACTTTTAGGTCTTCCTCTGATGGTATGCTTTGTTTTTCATCATCTGAAAGGATGGAAGAAAATACTTGTTCACCAAGAAAGTAACTTTTTATAGTCTTATTTTTTTCCCTTTATTGGTCATTTTCCCAGCCTGTTTCTTGACTTTTGAGTCCTTTGTGAAGAGGAGTGTATACTCTGGGGACCTGTAAGTTCTCAGTTCCTCTAAGGTGGCACATCCAAGGGAGAGGAGTTTACTCCTCTCCTGGCTTGCACTCTGGTCTGGAGGTATCACACATTTTTCTGCCCAGAATCTGCAAGTAGAATTCGCTCTTCAGAGCCTCCACCAGCTCCTCCAAACAGCTAGCATTCCTCATCCCAGGGCTGCCACTCAGGGCTGAGATTCAGATCAGTGGCTTAATTCCCCCAGGGTCTTTAAACTGAGTGTTCTGAAAATGGATGATACCACTGTAGTTGCTATTACTGGCAGGGCCAGACCGCATTCCCTTCTCCTTCAGGTGCAAAAGTTCTTTCACTGATCTTTGAAGTTGTTGTTGGTATTTGTGGGTTGAGAAATCTGGGAACCACAGCTGTTGGTGGGGATTCCACCCCTGAGGCTTTTCCAGTCCTGTTCCTATAAGTGCCTTGAAACCAAGGTTGTGCTGTGTTCCACTCCACATGCAGTGCAATAGACCTTTCCTGTTGGCCATCCAAGCTGCCTTGTCCTAGAAATAGCTTTCACTCTGTCGTCTTGTGGTTCTTCTGCTCTAGAATTTGCTTAGATTCGTTTTTAAAAGGTATTTTATGGGCTTTGGTGGGAAGTTTCTATAGGACTGTCCTTTAACTCTGTCATCTTGGCTCCATCCCCTATTCACATCCAGAGAAAGAATTACGGAGTCTGAATTTAGATTCAAATATAGTATTTGATCTGTTTTTGGTTTTGTTTTGTTTCTTCTTTCTTTTGGTTCATTCCATTGGTTACAGTTCTTCTTTGCATCATGACTAATGTGAAAATATGGTTAAAGTAAATATATATATGTAGAGCCTATATCAGACTGCATGCCATCTAGGGGAGAGAGGAGAATGGGTGGAGGGAGAAAATTTGGAACTCAAAAACTTATGAAAGTGAATGTTGTAAACAAGTAATATTAAAAAAAACTTCCCCTATTAAGTACTTTAGCTACATCCCATACACTTTTGTATATTTTGTCATTATTGTCATTCTTTTGGATGAAGTTGTTGATTCATTTTTCAGGATCAGATTATTTACCTTCCAAATAATTTTTGGTCTATGTTCCCCTGGATCTTTATTACATATAATTTTTATTGCATTGTGGTCCATGAGTTTTTTATGCTCTAGTTCATGGTTAATTTTTGTATTGCTGAGAAAAAGGCAAATTCCTTTCCATCTCCATTCATTTTCTCCAGTGGTCTATAATTTCTAATTCTTCTAAAATTCTATTTCTTAACTTCTTTCTTGTTTATTTTGAGATTATATATATCTGGTTCATAGAGAAGGGGGTTGAGTTCCCCTTATTAATATAGTTTTGCTGTCTATTTCTTCATGTAACTTCTTAACTTCTCCTCTAAGAATTTGGATGTTATAGTACTTAGCGCATATATGTTAAGTAATGATGTTACTTTATTGTCCATGGTGCCTCTTAGCAGGACATAGTATCCTTCCTTATCACTTTTAATTAGATCAATTTTTTCTTTTGCCTTGTCTGAGATTAGAATTGCTATCCTTTTTTTAAAAAAAACTTCAGCTGAAGCATAATATAGTCTACTGCAGTCTTTTATGTTTACTCTGTGTATATCCCCCTATTTCAATGGTGTTTCTCATAAACAACATATTGCAAGATTATGGTTTTAAATCCATTCTGCATCTGCTTCTGTTTTATGGGAGAGTTCATTCCATTCCTATTCACAATTATGATTAACATCTGTGTCTTTTTCTACCTCCTATTCCCCCACACACACATTTATGCTTTTTCTTTCCTCCTTTCTCCCTTTCCCTCCTCAAAGGTTTTGCTTTTGTCCACTGCCTCCTTCAATCTTCCCACACTTTTACCAACCCTCTACTTTTCTTTCCATTGTCCAGTGCTGCTTCTTCCCTTCCTTCTACTCACCCCCACCCTTTTCTTTCTCCTTTCCCCTCCTACTGCCTGTAAAGTCAGATTTCTTTATCTGAGTATGTTATTCCCTTCTTGAAACAAATCCAATGAGAGTAAAGTTCAAACAATGCTCATCTCCCTCCCTTTTTCCCTCTATTGTGATTGGTTTTTGGGCTTCTTCATGTGGTATAATTTATCCTTTTTTGCCTCCTACTTTCCTCTTCTCTCATTGTAGTCTCTTTTCATCTCTTAATAACTTAATTTATACCCAGACCATCTGTCCATGAATATCCCTTTTAAATGTCATGATAAAGATACAGTTCTTAAAAGTTAAAAGTACCATCTTCCCAGGTAGAGATGTAAACAGTTTGCCCTTACTGCATAATGTGCTTTTTCCCCCTTTCCTTTCCTATTTACCTTATTATGTCTCTCTTGAGACTTGTATATGAAGAACAAATTTTCTGCTGAGATTTGATCTTTTCATTAGCAGTGTCTAGAAGTCTCTTATTTCATTGACTGTCCATCTCCTCCCCTGCAGAATCATACTCAGTTTTGTTGTGTGGTTGATCCTTGTTTCAAATCCAAACTCCTTTGCCTTAGATAATATCATACTCCCAGTCCTCTGATCTTTTAATTTAGAAGCTTCATTTTCCTGTGTAATTCTGATTGTGGTTCCACAATTTTTGAATGACTTCTGGTTATTTGCATTATATTCTCCTTGACTTGATAATTTTGAAATTTGGCTACAATATTCATTGAGTTTTTCCATTTCAGATCTCTTTCAGGAGGTGATTGAAGAACTCTTTTGACGACTATTCTGCCCTCTGGTTCTAGGATCTCAGGGCAGTTTTTCTTGAAAATTTCTTGGGAGATGCTGTCTAGGTTCTTTTTTCATCATGGCTTTGAGGTAGGCATCAACAATTTTTAAATTACCTCTCCTGGATCTATTTTTTTTCAAGTCAGTTGTTTTTTTTCAATGAAGTATTTTATGTTTTCTTATATATTCATTTTTTTAATTATGTTCAACTGATCCTTGACATCTCATAGAGTCATTAGATTCCTCTTGCCCGATTGGGATTTTAAACAAAATGTTTCTTCAGTTAGTTTTGTAACTCTTTTTCGATTTGGCTATTCTACTTTTTAAAGGATTGTTTTCTTCTCTTTTTTTTTTGGATTTTTTTTCAATTTAAATTTATTTATTTAAGTTTTCAACATTCATTTTCACGACATTTTGGGTTCCAAATTTTCTCCCCATTTCTCCTCTCCCCCACCCCAAAATGGCGAGCATTCTAATTACCCCTCTCACCAATCTGCCCTCCCTTCTAACATCCCTCCCTTCCCTTATCTGCATATTCTCTTTTGCCCTGTAGGGCAAGATAACTTTCTATACACCATTACCTGTATTTCTCATTTCCTAGTTGTATGCAAGAACAATACTCAACAGCTGTTCCCAAAACTTTGAGTTCTAATTTCTCTTCCTCCTTCACTCCCCATTCATCCCCTTTGGGAAGGCAAACAATTCAATATAGGCCATATTTGTGTAGTTTTACAAATGACTTTCATAAAAGTCATGTTGTGTAATACTAACTATATTTCCCTCCATCCTATCCTGGCCCTTAATTCTTCTGCTCTCTCTTTTGACCCTGTCCCTCCCCAAGAGTGTTGACTTCTAATTACTCCATCCTTCCATTGCCGTCCTCTCCATCATTCCCCCCACCCTGCTTATACCCTTCTCCCTCACTTTCCTGTATTGTAAGATAGGTTTTCATACCAAAATGAGTGTGCATTTTATTCCTTCCTTTAGTTGAATGTGATGAGAGAGTAAACTTCATGTTTTTCTCTCAGCTCCCCTCTTTTTCCCTCCACTAAAAAGTCTTTTGCTTGCCTCTTTTATGAGAGATAATTTGCCCCATTCCATTTCTCCCTTTCTCCTCATAATATATTTCCCTCTCCCTGCTTAATTTCATTTTTTAAGATATGATCCCATCCTATTCAATTCACTCTGTGCTCTCTCTATCTTTCTCTTTGTGTGTGTGTGTGTGTGTATGTAATCCCACCATCTACCCAGATACTGAAAAAAGTCTCAAGAGTTACAAATATTATCTTTCCATGTAGGAATGCAACCACTTCAACTTTAGTAAGTCCCTTATGTCTTCTCTTTGCTGTTTATCTTTTCATGCTTCTCTTGATTCTTGCACTTGAAAGTCAAATTTTCTTTTCAGGTCTGGTCTTTTCATCAAGAATGCTTGAAAGTTCTCTATTTCATTGAAAGGCCATTTTTTCCCCTGAAGTATTATACTCAGTTTTCCTGGGTAGGTGATTCTTGGTATTAGTCCTGGTTCCTTTGACTTCTGGAATACCCTATTCCATACCCTTCGGTCCCTTAATGTAGAAGCTGCTAGGTCTTGTGTTTTCCTGATTGTACTTCCACAATACTGGAATTGTTTATTTTTAGCTGCTTGCAATATTTTCTCCTTGACCAGGGAAGTCTGAAATTTGGCCACAATGTTCCTAAGAGTTTCTCTTTTTGGATCTCTTTCAAGCGGTGATTGGTGGATTCCTTGAATACTTATTTTGCCCTCTGGTTCTAAAATATCAGGGCAGTTTTCCTTGATAATTTCATGAAAAATGATGTCTAGGCTCTTTTTTTGATCATGGCTTTCAGGTAGTTCCATAACTTTTAAATTGTCTCTCCTGGATCTATTTTCGAGGTCACTTATTTTTCACATTATCTTCCTTTTTTTCATTCTTTTGGTTTTCTTTTGTGATATCTTGGTTTCTCATAGTCATTAGCCTCCATCTGTTCCATTCCAATTTTCGAAGAACTACTTCCTTTAGTGAGCTTTTGAGTGAGATCCTTTTTAGTGAGCTCCTTTTCCACTTGGCTAATTCTGCTTTGTAAAGCATTCTTCTCTTCATTGCTTTTTTGAACCTCTTTTGCCAATTGAGTTAGTCTATTTTTAAAGGTGTAATTTTCTTTAGCATTCTTCTGGAGTCTCCTTTAGCAAGGTGTTGACCTGCTTTTCTTGCTTTTCTTGTATCTCTCTCATTTCTCTTCCCAGTTTTTCCTCCACGTGTCTAACTTGATTTTCAAAATCCTTTTTGAGCTCTTCGATGGCCTGAGACCTTTGAATATTTGTTTTGGATATTTGGAGTACAGAAGCCTTGACTTTTATGTTTTTCCTTGATGGTAAGTGTTGTTTTTCCTAATCTGAAGGGATTGGAGAAGGTATCTGGTCACCAAGAAAGTAACCTCCTATGGTCTTATTTTTTTTTCCTTTTTTGGTCATTTTCCCAACCAGTTACTTGACTTTTGGTTCCTTTGTCAAGAGTTCTGGGAATCTGTAAGATCTCAGCTCCTCCAAGGTGACACAATCCAGAGTGTACCCTGGTCTGGGAGAATTAAGAGATTTTTGTGCCCAGAATCTTAGCAGAGTTTCCTCTCCACAGCCACCTGGCCTCCTGTTCCACCAAGCCAGCACTGGGGGGCTGAGATTCAGTTAAGCTGTGAGGGCAGGGCCCCCACTCAGTGTGAGATAAAGATCTCATTCTCTCAGTGCCTCTACACAGGGCTGAGGTAAGAATCAGCTCCTCAGTGCCCCCAGGGGTTTAAGATCCAGCAATGGATGTGGGATGCTGTGGGAACTGCTGTCGCCTGCTCAATATGGCCTCTGTGCCCCCTGCTGAAGGCCAGAGCTATGGGAAGGCCCTTCTCCCTTCATGGCTCACTGAAAAAACCCTGTCACTGACCTTTGGTGCCTGTGGGTTAAGGTATCTGTGAACCCGCTGCTGTGACTGGGGAATGCGTGACTGGAGATTATGCCCCTGAGGTGTCTTCCTCCCAGAATCAAGCCATGCCATGTGGCCAAGGCTGGGCTGGGCTCTGCTCCACATCTTGATATTTTATTGCATTTCCCCCAGGATACACTGAAGCTCATGGGATGAGGTATGGGACTGGGAATGATATGGCCTCTGGAGGTTGCCTCCTGCCTCCTCTCCAGGAGCTGTTGTGGAGCACAGTTATGCTCAGCTTCAGATGGACACCCATCTGCTGTAGAAGTGGTGATTCTCCACACTGGTGCCTGCTGGTTCTTTGGGCTGTGTGAAGTCACACAGTGTATCCTGGTTTTGGTGCTGGTATGTTCCACCACCCTAAAGCTCAACTGGTTTGCTGAAGGGGGCTTGCCACTGGCTTGTTGGGACCACTCTCATCTTATACTGGTCCCCATCAGCCACAGCAAGAGGGATCTTTTCTGTTAATTTTTCCAGCCTGATAAGTTAAAACAGTGCTGCATCCCATCTTTCCACTGTTCTAGGCTTTTTCCTGGGGCAGTATGTTCTGGGTCTTTCAAGGTCAATAAGGGAGAGTGAGTAATGTATTGCTTACCTTATCATGTTGGCTCCTGGAAGGGAAAAGATACTATCTTAACATAATCCCTCTCTCCTTCCCTGAAATTCTAAATCAGAAATAGAATGAAGATAACAATTATTCTGTACTTTTAGTATAGTTCAGTGTTCACTAAAACAAACTCAAAAAAAAGTAAGACTTGGGGGGTGGAGCCATGGTGGCAAAGTAGGACGGACCTGTTTTTAGCTCTACTCCCAAAACCCATAAAATGCCCATAAAAAATGACTCTAAACAAATTCTAGAGCAACAGAAGCCACCAAATGACTGAGTGAAAGAGATTTACAGCTCAAGATAGTCTTGAAGGCTGACAGGAAGGGTCTATCACTCCAGGCTCAGAGTGGAGTGCAGTCCAGCCTTGGTTATGCCACATGGCAGTCCAAAGGACTAGAACAGGCTGCAGGGCACCGAATTCCTGGTGGCAGCTGCAGTTCCCAGAATATTCAATCCACATAATGCCAGACAGCTTCAAAAGGTCAGGGAGAAAGCTCTTTCACCTTGGTGAGAAGGGAACAGGGTTTGACCTTGGCCCCAGCCCCACATGGGCCCAGGCAGCATCAGAATCCATTTTTGGAGCCCTCAGTCTAAAAATCCTTGGGTAATTGAGCTGCTGATCTGGATCTCAGCTCTGATTGGTGGCCCTAGGTTGAGGAGAAGCACTGGTATGGTGGAAATGTAGGTGATTTTGGAGAGGGAACCCTACTCACAGATACTGGGCAGAAAAGCTTGTAGTCGCTCCCAGACCAGAGCACAGGAGAGGAGAGAAGAAAACTCCTCTCCCTTGATTGTGCCACCTTGGAGAAACTGAGAACGTACAAATTCCTAAAGGATAACCTCCACTTGACAAAGGACTCAAAAGTCAAGTAACTGACTAGGAAAAAGCCAAAAACAGGGGAAAAAATAACACTATAGAAGGATACTTTCTTGATGAACAGGTATTTTCCTCCATCCTTTCACTGATTACCTCCTGAAAGAAATCTGAACAGAAGAAACTCCTAGAAATATTGTAGCCAGATTTCAGACTTCCCAAATCAAGGAGAAAATATTGCAAGCAGCCAGAAAGAAACAATTTGAGTACTGTGGAAAGAAAAATCGGGATAAAACAAGATCTAGCAGCTGACACAGTAAGGGACTGAAGGACTTGGAATATGATTTTCCAGAAGTCAAAAGAACTAGGATTAAAACCTACCCAGCAAAACTGAGTATAATACTTCAGGAGAAAAAATGATTATTCAATGAAATAGAGGACTTCCAAGCATTTTTGATGAAAAGACTTGAACTGAATAGAAAATTTCACTTTCAAACACAAGAATCAAGAGAAGTATAAAAAGAGAAAACTGGAAGTAGAAATCATAAGGCATTTACTGAAGTTGAAATATTTACATTCCTACATGGAAAGATGGTATTTGTAACTCCTCAGACTTTCCTCAGTATTTGGGTAGGTGGAGGAATTATATACATATAGACAGAGGTCATGGAGTGAGTTGAATAGAAAGAGATGATATCTAAAAAATGAAATTATGAGAGAGGAACATATTGGGAGGATAAAGGGATAAATGGGATGGAACAAATTATCTCTCATAAAAGAGGCAAGAGAAAGCTTTCTCAATGGAGGGGAAAAGGGGAAAGGTGAGAGGTGAGTAGGGATAAGTGAAGTTTACTCTCATCACATTTGTGTTAAAGATAGAATAACATACACACTCAATTTGGTATGAAAATTTATCTTATACTACAGAAAAGTTGGGGAGAAGTGGGGGATAGGGGAATGATAGAAGGGAGAGCAAATGGGAGGAGGGAATAATTAGAAGTAAACACTTTTGCAGAGAGACAAGGTCAGAAGAGAGAATAGAATAAATGGGGGACAGGATAGGATGGAGGGAAATACTGTTAAGTCTTTCACAACATTACTATTATGAAAGTCTTTTGCATAACTACACATGGGTAACCTATATTGAATTGCTTGCCTTCACAATGGGGATGTATGGGGAGAGAGGAAGGGAAAGAACGTAGAACAATGTTGAGAACTATTTTTACATGCAGCTCGGAAATAAGAAGTATAGGTAATGGGGTATAGAAATCTATCGCCCTACAAGAAAAGAGAGAAAATTGAAATAAGGGAAGGGAGGGATGTGATAGAGAGGAGGGCAGATTGGCAAAGGAGTATTTAGAATACTGGGTGTCTTGAGGTGGGGAAGGGGAGAGATCGGGAGAAAATACGGAAATCAAAGCCTTGTGGAAATGAATGTTGAAAACAAAAATTTAAAAAGTGAGATGTTTTCTTCTAGGAAAGAAATAAAATGATCTATAAATAAGAGGTTCAGTGTATTTAAGATCAGTACCATTTTAGCCACTTTTATTCTATATGAGTATTCTGCACAGTTACCACAGCTCATAGTTAACATCAAATATTCCTAGTATACTAAGGAATCAGTGTATGGGGCAAAAAGTATTAGGGAAGCATAGTTCAAATGTAGGCTTATCAGAGGAAGATTAAAGATAGAATAAATTCTGATAACTTCTAGGGGAAAAAGCTCTATGTGCATGTGGACAAATAAGGTAGGAGGAAAAATAACATGATGAGAGATCATTTTCATCTTACCCTTTTGTATTTTTTGTACTTTTGTGTTATGCTGTTGGAAGTCAATACCTGGAGACAACAAAACATGAAACTTTCATAGACATGATTTCACAGCAGGAAAATATTATTTGGTGATTTCCAAAAAATCAGGCATAATAATAAAATGAAATGACTCTACTGAAAGTCCTTGCATACTTCTCAGGGGATCTGTAAAGTTGTATTAGAAAAAAAGTAAATTAAATCTTTATTAAATTAACTTCAATTTGAATTAAAAATTTCTTTCCATTAATTAAAACACTATTCTAACTAGTCTATAAAATTCACCAAACTGCCAAAGGTATTCACAAGGCACAAGAAAATTAAGAACCATGGAAATGATCTGTTGCATGGGACTGGAGGAGCCCACAGTGCACAGGGTATACCAGCGCAGTCCTGCCATGGCAGGGTCAAGCAGGAAGTCCCAGGTGATCTCAAACTGCACATGCACTGCACATTCTCAAAGATATCAGTTCAGGACAGGAATCCAGTACAAATGAGGGAGAGAGAAGCGCAGACTCCCAGGTAATTGTAGTAGTTGTTCCTGTGACTACCACCCAGGAGATTAAACATCTGTTAAGTCACCTACTTGAACTTCCAGAAGTCAATATGGTGGAGTGATCAGTAACTGCTGTCTCCCTCCCCATGTTGACCTTGAAGAGCCCAGAGAATATTTCCCCAGGAAAAATCCTGAAACAGTGGAATCAGTCAAAGGAGTAAATAGTCTCTTAGCTCATGAGGCTAGGAAAATCTTTAAGGAGGGTCCCTCTTGTGGATGAAGAGGACCAGTGCAGAACCAGAGTTGTCCCAGATAGCCCCACCTCAGCATACCAGGAGGTGATCCTGAGCCCCAGCAGGGGTGGAGTCTACAACCACTAACACCAGAACCCCAGGCATGCCTCAGCACCTCAGGGGAATTGAGAAGACACTAACACAATTGGGACATCAACCTCTGGGCTTGCCTGTGCTCTAGCTCAACAGAGGAGAACTCCTATGGCCAAATCACCTCTCCCCCACAGCTGGCTCCAGGGTAACTCTGGGGAAACAACAGTGCAAATGGTGGTTCATCAACTGCAGAGACTGCCTGTAGACTAGCTCAGAGGTGAAGATATCCTACAATCAAACCACCCCTCCCTGGCACTTAATGTAGCTAGCTCTAGGGAACCAGGGTAACTATGGGGAAACTCAGAAAGCCTTCACCTGGCCTCTGCTTTCTCACTCTAGCCAGCTCAGCACTAGGTAAATTTCAGGATTAGCTTCTAGCTGAAAGGACCAGAGGCCACAACACACAAAGCTTCAAGTTCTAGGCACAAAAACTGTGGGACAGAGCCCCTTGTGCCCCAGAAGCAGAGATCTTCTTTAAAAGTCAGGAAAAGGTTGATCATCAGGAATAAGAAGCAAAGCAGAAAAGAATAGACCATGGAATCTTTCTGTGGTGACAAGGACCAAAACACAATTACCAAAGAGGCCAGAATATCAAAAAGGTCAGCGTTGAGCACTCCCATCTGAAACTTCAGAAGGGAATATGAACTGGTTTCAAGGCCAAAGAACATTCTTGGAAGAGCTCAGGAAGGATTTTAAAATCCAAATTGGGGAAGTAGAAGAAAAAACTGGCCAATGACTTTAAAAATATGAAGAAAGAAATTATGGAAGAATTTAAGAGGAAAATTGAACAAATGGAAAAGGAAGTACAAAACCTGAGTGGAGAATACAACTCTGAAAAAAGGAACAGTTGGACAGAGGGGCAAATGAGGTGTAAAAGCTAAGTGAAGAAAACAATTCTATAAAAAACAGAATCAGGCAGGTAGAAGCTAATGACTCTATGAGACATCAGGAAACAAATAGAATCTAAAGAATGAAAAGATAGAAGAAAATGTAAAATATCTAACTGGAAAAACAACTGACCTGGAAAATCGGGGGAGAGATCTAATGATTATTGGTCTACCAGACAGCCACAATGAAAAAAAAGAGCCTGAGCAATATCTTCCAAGAAATCATCAAAGAACACTTCCCAGAAGTCCCAGATTCAGAGGGCAGAATAATCATCAAAAGAATCCACTGTTCCTGAAAGGGATCCCAAACTAAAAACATCAAGGAATATCATTGCCAAATTCCTGAACTATCAAGTGAAGAAGAAAATACTGCAGACAACGAGAAAGAAACAATTTAAATATCAAGGAGCTACAGTCAAGATCAGACAAGACTCTGTCACTTTTACTTTAAAAGATTGAAGGAATGGAATATGATATTCCATATGGCAAAGTAGCATGAACTAAATCCAAATATCAATTACCCAGTAAATCTGAGCCTAATATTTCAGTCAAGTAGATGAACATTCAATGAAATAAGGGATTTCCAGATCTTCCTGATGAAAAGGCCAGAGTTCAATAGAAAATTTGATGTTCAAACACAGGTCTCAAGGGAGGCATAAAAAGGTAAACAGGAAACAAAACAAAACAAAACAAAAACCCTTGGTATTCAATATGGGCAAACTGTTTACATCCCTATAAAGGAAGATAATACTTGTTAATCTTGAGGATTGTATATTTATTATGATATATGAAAGAGATATACATAGATAGAGGGAGCAGGTATAAAGTAAATGATATGATTAAAATGTGATTTAAGGTTGTTAGGGATTGTAATGGGAGATGTGAAAAGGAGGAAGCAGAGAAAAGGCAAATTACATTACAGGAAGAGGTAAAAAATATATTACAGTAGAGGGAACGGGGAGGGAGATGAGCATTGTTTGAGAGTAACTCTCATCTGATTGGGTTCAAGGAGGGAACAACAAACTCAATTAATTAGAGAAATATAACTAGTGCTGTAGATAGTAGGAGGGGAAAGGGGAAAGAAAAGGGAGGGGAGCTTAAAAAGGAGGGAAGAAGTAGTAAGGGAAAAGGGGAGTAAAAGGGAGGGGCATTGAAAGAAGGGAAGAAAGATTGAGGGAGTTGATTGTCAAAAAAAATTAAAAGAAAGTTAAGAACCAATGACTAGTGACTTTGAAGTTGTTTAGAGGTATTCTATTTATCTCATTTACAGGTCAACTTAATTTCCAGATTGCCTAACCAGGGGTGGGGAACCTGGGTCACATGTGACCTTCTAGGACCTTGGGTGTGGCCTTTTGACTGAGTGCAAGTTTTATAGAACCAATTCTTTTATTAAGAAGATTTGTTCTGTGAAGTTTGGGTTCAGGCAAAGGGCATCATGAGGAACTAAAGGGTCACATGAGGACCTAAAGGGCCACACATGGCCTTGAGGCTACACGTTCCCTATCCCTCACCTAACCTCTTCGCTGCAGTTTTTGCCCCTGAAGATGCCTGTAGCACCTGGAGCCTGTTCTCCTGATTGCTGAAGCCCTAGTCAGGATGATTACTACCCCAGTCTTTCTCTTTTAACTTTCAGCTCAAATGATTCTGCAGACTAGCCTACCTCCTGTCATCTTCAACCCTGCAACGCACCTTTTAGCTCATTTTCCCGCATGTTTCTACAGGAATTTGCTTCACTTTTACCTTTTCTCCCCTAGCAGGACAGGGAATGGGAAAGAGACAAAATAGATTTCTGTTTGCAAAGCAGTTTGCAAAGAAGAATAGCGAAATAAGGAAGAAGGCCCCAAGATCTTCCATATTCATTACATAGGTCTCTGGGACAACTGGAATTAATAGAACTTTAACTAGCATAAGAGAAAATATATAAAGCAATATTTTAGGCAACTGGTTTCAACAGAACTTTATAACAGTGTAACAGGGATCACACAAAATCACTATGTAAAACACTAAGTCTTGAACACAAGCACTCCATCATTCCCCCTCAACATATGGGGCCCAAAATCTTGGAGAAAGGGGCAAAGTTTTCTTCTTCCACAACTACTTCCTACTGAGATTGAATGTAGAACTGTCTCTGCTCCAAAGAGTTCCATTTGAGAGACCAGTTCTTTATCTGGCATCTGGAGTTTGGTCCAAAGATCGCACATCACTGTCATGGATAGAGGGTGACATATGGCTTAAGCGATCAGGTATCTGAAGGTGGAGGGTACTAAGTCTATAGGAAACAAATCTAGTAAACAAGTTTAACAGACAAAAAGCCAAAAAGAAACAAGGAAACAATAACCAGAAGCAGGGTAGATACAGTGTCTGCTCTGGTTCTGGAGTCCATGAACCCACTATCATAGCGTCATTCACAGTAGAATATATGAGCTAAGGGTAGAATTTTGTAATCATTGTCTCCTGAATAAACAACAGTTATGGTATTATCTTTTCCATGTGCTATAACTTCTGTAGCCTTTGGAATGTCATCTGGCTTCCATTTTATCCTTACTTTAGCTTTCAATTTTATTCTATCAGCGGAATCCAATTCTTCAGTTCCTTAGCTAGTTGTTTCAAAAGGAGAGTCAATTTTCACAAATGGTCTTGTTTCACAAGGAATGATGATCACTTGAACTACTCTATCATTTTTACAAAACTGAGTTTTTGGGTTCATCACCTAACTTTTAGAATGTCGCAATAATTTCTCTCTGATAATTAGAATCTGTCACTCCAGTCAATACATGTATTCCTTGAGCTGCTATTCCTGATTTAGGTAATATGCATCCAAAATGATTCTTAGGGATTCTCATCCATATTCCAGTAGAGATTGTTCTTATTTATTTCCTATCCAGACAAAAGTCCTCTACACAGTGTAATTCATGTCCTGCCAAACCAGGTGTTTCTGGATATGGTGCTGGAATATCAGACCTCACAGTCCAGTACTCAACATTTGGAATCTTGTGTGTTTGCTATTTTCTTATTTGCAGATTTGGGGTCATCATTCTAGCTAGCAGTGTGCATCTTCCCAATGGTCTATTATTCACATTACATAAAGCAATTAAGAAATTATTTTCCAATGTTGATAAAAATTATTAGAACTTAACCTCTTAGAACTTAATTTTTAAAACTTAACTGTTCTTTCAATAATGCATTCATTTTTTCAATTAACTCAGATGCTTATGGAGAATATGGGATATGATGTGTCCATTCTATGTTATTTAATACACAGTATCTCTTCATTTCATTACATTTGAAATGTGACCTACTGTTATTTGGAATCTGCATTGGGGTTCCATAATATAAAATTATAATATCTAAAATTTTACAGGTATTTTTCTGGGTTGCATTCTTATAGGGACAAGGCACTAGTATACCTGAAGAGGTGTCAACACTTGTATATATAAACTTGCATCTTTTATCTTGCAATATAAATCTATTTGCCATATTTAGGCTGGTATTTTTCCCCTTGCTATCTCTCCAGTTACTACCTGAGGAATAGTTTGTTTCTTTTCCAACTGACATATATGACAATTTTTGGCTACTTGTTTTAAAAATGAATGAGAGATACTAATATATCGGTCTTGTGCCCACTGGTATGTGTCCTGGACCCTTAAATGGCCGGTCATTTGATGGACCCATTTTGCTCCAACTAGATCATCAGTTAGTGTCAGAATAGGGACAATATGATGAGTAGTAATTTTTGCTACTTGATCAGCATGTGCATTGTACTCAAGTTCTGGTATGGTGAGGGTAATGTGAGAATCTACATGAAAAACTGGCAAATTAGTAACCAAAGACAGTTCCCATATATCTTCCCATAATTCTTTGCCTCAATCTTGTTTGCTAGGAATTTCCCTATTTTGATTTTTCTACATGGGCATTCATGTAGCTAATCCATTAATTTAATGTAGCTAAGCCCATGAATTGATGAATGTATGACACTGTCCTCCTTGTTCTGTTTTGATAGTTTTGTGTACTGCCAAAAGTTCAGCATATTGACTACTTCTAACACTCCCAGTACTTTCTGGAATCTGCCTAGTACGTGGATTATAGAGTACTGCTTTCCAATGTCTTTTGTGGCCAAATAATTTGCCGTCCCATCAGTAAACCATGTATGTCTCTTTTTTTCTTCAGTTAATCCATCATATCCCTCATTCCATTTTGCCAAGGACTATAGTAACTGTTGCTATCATTCAGAAGGTGTATCACTTCCCTCAGTATCTATGTTGCTATAGATTCATGTAAAGCAGAAACTCCACTTTTGCCTGTTTTAGATTTATTTTAAATATATAATTTTCATTTAATTATGCTAGCTTCCTGTGCATGTCCAATTCTATGAGAAGGTGAGGTACTCATTACCCAGGTCATAATTGGGATTCCAGGCCTTAGTGTTATATCATGGCCTAAAGTTAGCTGTTCAGTCTCTACCAAAGACCAATGTGCTGCTAACAACTGCTTTTCTAAAGAGGTATATTGAGCTCCAGATGAAGGGAGTTTCCTAGACCAAAATACTAAGTGTACATTTTGACTTTGCTGTTTTTGCCAAAAATTCCAGTTTGCATCTTCATCCTGTGCAGTCACTCATAACTCCACTGGACCACTTTGCATAGGCCATAAATCTAGGACCAATCTAACAACAGTCTGAGCTTCATCAAAACCTTTACTCTGCTCAAATCCCCAATCAAATTCATATTTTTTTCTAGCAATTTTACATAAGGGTTTTAAAATGTATCCTACATATGGTATGTGATGTCACCAATATCCAAATAATCTTATAAAATTTTGGGCTTCTTTCTCATTAGTAGGGAAAGAAAAATCCTGAATCTTTTGTTGGACTTACTGATTCCATTGTATAGACAAAAACTTTACTGTTTGAGCTGGTCCTTGAATCGTTGCAGAGTTATTCTCTCAACTTTGCTTTTTACATGCTCAATTAAAAGTGTCAAACTCTTTTGTATTATGTTTTGGTTTTTTTAATGATTTCTCTCATTGATTTTAATTCTTCTATGCAACATAATTAAGGTGAAAATGTGTTTAATAGGAGTGTATGTGTAGAACCTATGTAAAATTTATACCATCTCAGGGAAGGAATGGGAAAACGGGGGGAAGGAAGGGTGAAAAGGGAATAATCTAAGATATATGGAAGTGATTGTAGAACACTGAAAACAAATAAAAAATAGTGTCAAACTCTTCTCTCCTTCTTCTACAGGTTTTCACTATATCATAATATCATCTATGTAGTGGATAAGCTGTACACCAGGTAGCTCTAATTCATCCAATGTTCAGCCATAATCCTATGACAAACAGTGGGTTTATGTAGATATCATTGTGGCAAGCATGTAAAAGTATATTGTTGGCCCTGCCAAATCGAATTTTATTCAATTGTCTATAATCTACTGTCATCCTCCATGATGCATCTGACTTTCATACTGGCTAGACAGGATTATGCCATCAAGTGGGATTAGCAGTCCTGCCTCAACATATTCCTTTATACTACTGGTAATCTCAACTTCTCCACCTAGCATACGATATTGCTTTAAAGTAATCACTCCAGAATCTTCAAGTAAAGTGATTGGGTCCATTTTTATTTTACTCACTGAAACTGCATTAATTCCTGTCTTCCTTACTGCAAACTGGTATCATATCTCTCAATATATTGATTCCAATGATGTATTCAGGAATAGGTACAATTACCATGATATATTCTTTCTTAGGTAATTGTCCAATTTTCATCATTATATTGACTTGTCTGTCTGATATCAGACCTTCCAAATCCTAAGATGGCAATAGGAATTCCATGTTTAAAATTTTCAGGGTTTCTATATATAAGGGAGGCCTCCACCCCAATAGATAATAGTGTCTATTAATGCCCTAGTTACAGTACTTGATCTAGTTTTTCCAATATATAGTCAAATTGATATAGTATCAGTAATTCCATCTGTGTATTTCTTTAATCTGAGCTGTGGTTTGGCCAACTTCCTATCCTCCCTGAAGGTGTGACAAATATGGATGCAAGGGTTCAGAAGGATCTACAGAGCAGTTCTTACCTCTCTATTTTGTTGAGTATCAGATCTCTTTTCTTGGTACATTCTGTATAGTTTATTAGTTGGAATACTATCTATGCTTCCAAAATACGCCACTGATCTCAATAGAGCAGTAATCCTTATCAATTTATTCTGATTTTGAATCTGCTGGCTATTTACTCTTCTCTCTCTAAGAATTTTCTCTTTTCCCCAGTCCTCCTAAGTAACTTAACTGTAAAATCTTTTCCAGCACCTCTGAAAGAGGGTACCCTATTTTCCCAATTATTAGAGTCAAAATCAAGTGCTTGTAAGTAAAAGGAATCATCTGCACTATTATATTCTTATTGTAAAAGGCAAAGGGAGTATCATAGTATGCATCTGAATTTCCTATCATTATGGCAGTCTTCATTACCTCCTCCTTTAATTTTTTTATACAGTCCCTAAGTGAATACCAGGGTGTGTCTCCATTAGGACACAGAGTCCGTAGGCCACTGCCTACTGCAGCCCTCTGCTGTCAAAGCTAACCAATTAGTTGTATTGTTAACCTCCTTGCATATTGTAATCTCTAAAAGTTTGCTGTACAAAAGGATTCTAATACCTGTAAATTTTAAACACTCCATGCTATCTCTAGGTACTCCTTTAGCCCCTTCATCACTGATTCTCACTTTCCAAGGTAATAACAATTCTCCCATTCTTTGGGTGAACCAACTCAAAATTTCTATGACATTCTGCTGAGTACAATCCTCAATGACTTCCCTAAACACTGTATTGCCTCCTTGGCTCTCCTGTTTCTGCCTCACTATTGAGCATGCTTCTGCTGAGAAACTTCTCCTTCTAAAATTATTTCACTTCCTTGTTCACTGTGGCAACCAGGCTGGGTCTATACAAAGGTCTTATGGACACTTCTTTTTTCAGTCTTATATTTTTCCTGAACTAAATAAATAGCCTTTCCTTCTGCCTGAGAACCACCCAGACTGCTCTTGTAAAGGAGAGGCCAAAGGCTGAGAATTCCCACACAAATTAGCTAGCATTATTTCCATCTGAATTTTTTCCTTAAGCAGCTTGTCTCTGTTTTTCCACATAATATGATTACCTGTTAATAAAATCTAGCCTCTCTTACTTACCCCTACCAGCTCCTTCCCTGGTCCTATTCGTATTCCCTGCAAACACCTTTTCACACATCCAAGTTCTCCCTCCTGTAACCTCGCTTCCCAGCTTTCATGAGGTCCCCTGCCTTTGGACCATTTTCTGGCTATCAATGAAAAAGTTAAATCATCCCAAACTGGGATAATAGTTTCATCCTCTAAATTCTTTCTGTCTCCAAATAGAGATTTTATATCCTGTGATCCTGTTTGTGATGCCAAATATATCGACAAGGCAATATTCACAGCACTGGTGGTGACTATGAATATGCCAACGTGGTTCTCAATTGAGAAATATAAAAGATACTCTATATAGAATAAACATTTATTTAGACACCAGAAAGCCAAATTCCAGATCCAGAAAGTAAAAATCTGGCATGGTGATCAAAAAGTTATTAAATATGACCACCACAGGGAACAAAGTCATTCTCAAGCCTCCCCCTCCTCAGCCAGAGACTTCTCACAAACAAACACTCATGAACCTGAGCCTGCCTGCCTGCTTGTCTGCATCCTCTCTCCTCTGCCCCGACCACACTCACTCACTTCTTCCTAGTTCTGCTCCACCCTTCTTGTTCTGCCTGTTCAGCAAGCTCCTCCCACCACATGGGACTTAGGCTTCCAAGTGATTCAAGCAGATCATATGGGCCTATTACTGAATGGGAAAGATTTTTTTCCATTTAAACTACTGTTATCCAGATCTTAAACAATATTATAGGGCAGTGATTATCAAAATTATCTGGTACTGGAAAGAAATAGAAAGGTAGATAAATGGAACAGAGCAGACTTACACTTTACAGCAGGAAATAAATATAGTAATCTTGCATTTAACAAGTGTGAAGACTTCAGATTTTGGGATAGGAATTCATTCTTTGGTACTATATTGTTGGGAAATTATGAATGGAATATGGCAGAAACTGAGCATAGACCACTATCTTGCACAATTTATCAAAAGAAGGTAGAAATGGTTACATGAGCTACATATAAAAGAAAGATGTTACAAGAAAATTAGAAGAACAAAACACATATTACTTACCAAATGTATGGGTAGGTGAACAATTTGTGAATAAACAAGAAATAAAGAACAAAGGTAGTGTAAAATGAATCATTTTGGTTACATTAAATTAAGAACAAAGTTCTCTACAAATAAAACAAATATAACCAAGATTAGAAAGAAAGCAGAAAATTTGGGGGGAAATCTATAGAAAATTTACTGAATAAAGGTCTTATATTTCAAACATACAAAGAACACTGTCAAATGCGTAAGTATATGGTCACCCCCCAACTGATAAAAAGTGAAAGGATATGAATAGTCAGTTTTCCAATTATGAAATAAAAAAATTTATAGTCACACTAAAAAAGAAAAGACTTTGGTAACTCAATTGGTAGCAAGCCATATAAAGTTTTGAAAAAATGTGATAAAGAAGATGTCCTATCAATTTTCAATAATGATACATAATTTTAATATGTAAAATAAGAAAAACAATACAAAAAATAAAACTATAGACCAATTTCCCTAATGAATATTGATACAAAAATTTTAATAAAATACTAGCAAAGAGATTATAACAAAGTATCTCAAAGATGATATGCTAAGATTAAATGGGATTCATCCCAGTAATGTGGGACTTGTTCAGTCTTAGGGTAATTATCAACATAATTGACCATATCAATAATAAAAATGACAAACCACCATCATTTCTATATACTACCTTCAAAACTCAAGAACAAGAGAAAAACCAACTCTATTTAAAATAACTCTAGCCAATATAAAATAATTGGCAGTCTACCTGCAAAGAAAAGTGTAGGGGCAATATTAACCCAATTATAAAATACTTTTCAGACAAATAAAGACAGATTTAATCAGTAGGAGAAATAACAATTGCTCATGGGTAAACCAAGAAGATAAAATAAAAAATGACAGTTCTAAGGTAATGTACTTATTCAGTGTCATACTCTTCCCAAGTAAAATGTAAACAGTTTAACCATCTGAATCCCTCATTATTTCCCTTTTTTGTTTACCTTTTTTATGTTTTTCTTGAGTGTTGTATTTGAAAGTCAGATTTTCTATTCAGTTCTGATATTTTCATAAGGATTGTTGAAAGTCTTCTATTTCACTTCCCCCCTGAATGATTATACTCAGTTTCATTGTTTAGGTGATACTGGATTGTAATCATAGCACATTTCTCCTCCAGAGTATCATATTTCAAGCTCTCTGATCCTTTAGTGGAGATGCTGGTAAGTTGTGTGTTATCTGAAATGTGACTCCACGAGACTTGAATTGTTCCTTTCTGGCTGCTGGCAATATTTTCTCCTTGAGTTAAGAACTCTGAAATTCAGTTGTAATATTCCTAGGAGTTTTTCTTTTGGGATCTCTTTCAGGAATGATCAGTGGAACTTTTCAATTTCTATTTTACTAATGGTTCTACAATATCAGGTCAGATTTCCTTGATAATTTCTTGAAAGAGGATTTCTAGATTCTCTTTTTGATGACTTTGAGGTAGTCCAATAACTAAAAATTCTCTCTCCTGGATCTATTTTCTGGATCAGTTATTTTTTCCAATGAGATATTGTACATTGTCTTCTATTTTTTCACTCTTTTGATTTTGTTTTATTGTTTCTTGATTTCTCATTAAATTATGAGTTTCCATTTGCTCTATTCTAATTTTGAAGAAGATGTTTCCTGGGGGGCAGAGTCAAGATGGCAGAGTAACAGCATGCACTTTCTAGAGCACTGCCCTCATATCTAGTCAAATATCTATAAAAATGGCTCTAAACAAATTCTGGAGCTGCAGAACCCACAGAACAATGGAGTGAAGCAAATCTCCATCCCAAGATAGTCTGAAAAATCACCAGGAAGTGTCATGACACACTGGGGGCAGGGCACATTCCAGCGTGGACCATGCCAGAATAGACAGGACCTAAGCAAGCCTTGGGGAGACTGAATCTCTCACACCTGTGGCAGTTCCTAGACTTCAGGACCCCCAAACACCCAGGACAAATTGGAAAGTCAGTGGAAAAAGCCTTTAGGACTAGAGCAAGAAAGTGGAGTGGTCTGACCACAACAGCAGGGCTGGTGAGGGGGTAGGGGACAAAGGAACCAAGGGCAGTCACAACAGTAGGAGGTGCAGAGACAGTAACTGGTTCTGGAGTTCTAGGTCCACAGATTGTCAGGGGATTGAATGTGTGACAATACACCCTCCACCCCCACTGAAAGCTGAGAACTACCTTGACAAAAAGATTGAAAGTCAAGTTAATGGCTGGGGAAATGAGGAAAAACTGGAAAAAGAATCAAACTATAAAATCTTACTTTGGTAACAAGGAGAAACAAAATATGTAAACAGAAGAAAACAGTTAAAGCACCTCCATCAAAAGTCTCCAAGAAAAATATGAAGTGGTCTCAGGTAATGGAAGAACTCAAAAAGGATTTTGAAACTCAAGCAAGAGAAGTAGAGCAAAAATTGGGAAGAGAAATGAGAGTGATGCAAGAAAATCATGACAAGTGAGTCAAAAGCTTGCTAAAGGAGACCCAAAAAAATTATGAAGAAAATAACTTGAAAAATAGACTAACCCAAATGGCAAAATAGATCCAGTAAAGAAAAGAGTACCCTAAAAAGCAGAATTGGCAGGATGTAAGAGAAGATCCAAAAGCTCAGTGAAGAAAACAATTCCTTAAAGATTAGAATGGAGCAGATGGAAGCAAATGACTTTATGAAAAATCAAGAAATTATAAAACAAAACCAAATAAATAAAAAAAAATGACAGTGTGAAATATTTCATTGGGAAAACAACTGACTGGAAAATAGATCCAGGAGAGACAATTTTAAAATTATGAGACTATCTGAAAGCCATGATCAAAAAAACCAGCCTAGACATCATCTTTCATGAAATTATTGAGGAAAACTGCCCTAATATTCTAGAACCAGAGGGTAAAATAAATATTGAAAGAATCCACTGATCACCTCCTGAAAGAGAATTGAAAAGAAAACCTCCTATGACCATTGTAGCCAGATTCCAGAGTTCCCAGATCAAGGAGAAAATATTTCAAGCAGTCAGAAAGAAACAATTCCAGTAATTGTGGAGATACAATCAGGATAACACAAAATATAGAAACTTCTATACTAAGGGATCAGAGGGCTTAGTATATGATATTCCAGAAGTCAAAGGAACTAGGACTAAAACCAAGAATTACCTATCCAGCAAAGCTAAGTATAATACTCCAGGAGAAAAAAAATGATCATTAAATGAAATAGAGAACTTTCAAGCATTCTTGATGAAAACACCAGCGCTGAATAGAAAATTTGACTTTTAAACACAAGAAATGAAGAGAATCAAGAAAAGCATGAAAAGGTAAATAGGAAAGAGAAATCATAGGGGACTTTCTAAAGTTGAACTGTTTACATATCTACATAGAAAGATAATATTTGTAACTCTTGAGACTTTTCTCAGTATTTGGATAGTTGGAGGGATTATATACATATTAACAGAGGGCACAGGGTGAGTTGAATAGGAAGGGATTACATCTAAAAAAATTAAATTAAGGGATGAGAGAGGAATATATTGGAAGGAGAAAGGGATAAATGGGATGGGGCAAATTATTTCTCATGAAAGAGGCAAGAAAAAGCTTTTCCAGTGAAGGGGAAGAGGGGGAAGGTGAGAGGGAAAAAGTGAAGTTTACTCTCATCAAATTTGGCTTAAGGAGGGAATAACATACACACTCAATGTGGCATGAAAATCTCTTACATTACAGGGAAGTAGGGGAGAAGAGAATAAGAGGGGTGGGGGGATGATGGAAGAGAAGGCAAATGGGAGGAGGGTGCAATTAGAAGTAGACACTTCAGGAGACAGACAAGGTCAAAAGAGTGAATAGAATAAATAGGGGGCAGGATAGGATGGAGGGAAATATAGTTACTGTTTCACAACATCACTTTTGTGGAAGTCTTCTGCATAACTACACATGTATAACCTACATTGAATTGCTTGCTTTCTCAGTAGGTTTGTTTGCAGAGGGAGGAAGGGAGAGAAGCTGGAGCTCAAAGTTTTGAAAATGAATGCTAAAAATTGTTTTTACATGCAACTGGGAAATAATAAATACAGCTAATGGGGAATAGAAATCTATCTTTCCCTACAATAAAAAAGAGAAGATAGGGGTAGGGGAAGGGTAAAGTGTGCCAGAAGGGAAGGCAGATTGGGGGAATCGGTACGATGTCTTGGGGTGGGGAAAAGTGAGAGATGGGGAGAAAATTTGAAACTCAAAATCTTGTGGAAACTAAAAATGAATAAATACATTTGAAAAAAGAAATTGTTTTTTTCAGAGACCTTTTAGACCACTTTTTCAACTTGGCCCATTCTGCTTTTTAAAACATTCTTCTCCTCTTTGACTTTTTCCACCTCATTTATCATTTCAGTTAATCTACTTTTAAGGTGTTATTTTCTTCACTATTTTGGGGTTTCTTTCACCAAGATTTTCACTTGTTTTTCATGATTTTCTTGTATACTTGCATCTTAAGACTGGCATTTCCCTTCCCCATTTTTCCTCTACCTCTCTTACTTGATTTTCAAAATATTTTTGGAGCTCTTCCATGCTCTGAGACAAATTTACATTTTTCTTCAAGGTTTTGGATGTAGGAGCTTTGACTTTATTGTCTTCTTCTGATTGTGAGTTTTGATCTCTCTTGTCACCTTAATAACTTTCCATCGTCAGAGGTTTTTTTCTTTTTGTTTGTTCTATTTTTCACATTATGCTTTTCCCCAACCTATTATTTAACTTTCAACTCTTTTTTAAAGTGGGTCTTTGCTTCCAAAGTGGAGGGTGCAGTGTTACAAGCGTCTGCAGTTTTGTGCAGCTGTTTGCAGAGGCATTTCTAGCAACCTCTAAGTTTTCAGTCCTTTCTTATTGGTATGACCTAAGGAGAAGGGTTTACTATTCTTCTAGACTGTGTTTTGGTCTTTGAGAGACCACTAATACTATTTTTCTACCTTGAAACTGTGAGGAGGGCCCCTGTTTCACTGTGACCATGAGCTCTGCTGTGCTAGTCCTTCTCCTCAACCTAGAACTGTCCCTCTCTCCCAGAACTGAGATTTCTCTCTAGCTATGGGCAAAACAACAGAGTCCTGTCTCAGTGCTAGCAAAGAGACCTCTGAAATCTCTTTCCGGCCATTACCATCTGTGGACTGAGAGCTCTTGAAATAGCTGCTTCCTCTACTGATTCAGTAACTCTCAAAGCCTGATTCTTGTTTGCTGGAACTGGTTTTGAGATGGCATGACCTGTGCTGCACTGTGATGCACTCACCTAGGTGAGACAAACATTTCCTGCTGACTTTCTATGATGTCTTTGATGTCTGTGGGCTGAGAGGTCTGGAAACTGTCAAAACTGCCAGTGATTCAGTTGTACCAAGGCCTCTTTTAGTTCTTCTGGGGTTAGGTCTTTACTGCTGCAGCCTGTACTGGAGTGTGCTCATTTCTCATCCTAGTGCAACAGACCTTTCCTGATGACTTTCCAAGTTATCTTGGGCTGGAAAATTTGTTTCACTCCACCTTTTTGTGGGTTCTGCTGCTCTGGAATTTGTTTACAGCAATTTATAAAAAGCATTTGAAGGGATTTGGGAGGAGAGCCCAGTTGAGAGAATTCTTTTATTCTGTCATCTTGCATCCACCTCCCTCAACCATCCTTAAGCATAATTTGGAGATTTATCTGAAGAGTTTTAAAAAGGAAAGGAATGGAAATATTTGTGGCAGCTCTTTGTTGGTGTCAGGGAGTTGGAAACTGGGGGGATGTCCATCAGATGCAAAACAACTGAACAAATTTTGTCATGTGGTTGTGATGGAATACTACTGTACTATCAGATGATGAGCAAGATGTTCTCAGAAAAAACCTGAAAAGACTTACAAGAACTGAAGCAAAGTGAAATGTAACAAAAATACAATTGTGAATTATTTAGCTATTCTCACAATACAATGTCCAAGATGATTCCGAAAAATTTAGGATGAAAAATGCTATCCATCCTCAGAGAAAGATCTGATGGTGTCTGAATACAGTTTGAAGAATCATTTTTTTTTTTACTTTATTTTTCTCACGCTTGTTTTGGTTTTTTTTGGTCTATATTTTCTTTGACAACATAACTAATATTTAAATCTTTTGCATGACTATGCACATATAACCTATGTTGAATTGCTGGCCTTCTCAATGAGGAAAATGGGAAGGGAGAGAGAAAATTTGGACTTCAAAGTTTTAAAACAAATGTTAAAATTAATTTAATTGTAAATGGGAAAAAATAGAATACCAAGAATTCAAATAAATAAATAAATAAAATACCTTGTAGCTCCAATGTTTGGGCCCTTGTGGTATTTTTAAATCTTTCCCTATGTCCCTAACTCCCTGGACCATTATCTTTTTCAATGTTATATGCAGTATTAATTGCTTTCCTTTAATACAAGCATTGATAGATGCCTACTTTGGGAAAAAGTTATGTGTCTGTATTTAAGCCTAATGAGGTCTATTTCCCAAACTGAGGCAATGTCTGCAATTTACATGAGATAGAATTGACAAGTTTCCTCTGGTGAATGATTCACAATTTAGTTTGGCTGCAATCTATTGGACATAAAAAACAATTTCCTTGGGTTCTAATTCTTCCTGCATGTTTTTAATTACTTCCAGCTGCAGTGACTTGGATTCTAAACTAACCTGCACACAGGGACATGGAAGGTGCTAAACTAGCAACAACTCAGTGACATGTTGTTTTGTGGTTGGCATCCTCTCAATACTATGATCCTTGACGGATGAGATAATTTAGAACAGATTATACATGATGAAGACCTATGGAGGACTGATTAAGAACATCTCTGTAAAGGACACTAACTCTAATTGTTTCTCTGCATTTCTATAAATAAATATCAGCAATACTTGCCAGGGGAGATGCCCATTAATACCACAAAGATCAGTAATCATAGTGTCTGTCCTACCCTATTATTCATAGTGCTCTGCCACTCCAAGTGGGAAAGGGATGATTGACTTTGGGACTAAATTTATTTATTTTAATATAAATTTATTTATTTAACTTTTTACATTCATTTTCACAAGATTTTGGGTTCCAAAATTTTCTCCCCATTTGTCCCCTCCCCAGACTCCAAAATGCCGAGCACTCTAATTTCCCCTATGACCAATCTGCCCTCTCTTCTTTCACCCCTCCCTTCCCTTACCCCATCTTCTCTTTTGTC
>CM053771.1:122259502-122283357 GCA_028658325.1 Potorous gilbertii | reverse complement strand
ATTCTTCTCCTCATTGGCTTTTTGAACCTCTTTTGCCAATTGAGTTAGCCTATTTTTCAAGGTGTTATTTTCCTCAGCATTTTTTTGGGTCTCCTTTATCAAGGTATTGACCCATTTTTCATGCTTTCCTTGCATCTCTCTCATTTCTCTTCCCAGTTTTTCCTCTACCTGTCTAACTTGATTTTCAAAATCCTTTTTGAGCTCTTCTATGGCCTGTGCCCATTGTATATCTATTTCAGATGTTTGGGATACAGAGGCCTTGACTCCTATGTCTTTACCTGATGGTAAGCATTGGTCTTCTTCGTCAGAGAGGAATGGCGCAATCATCTGTTCCCCAAGAAAATAACCTTCTATGGTCTTATTTTTTCCCCCTTTTCTGGGCATTTTCCCAGCCAGTTACTTGATTTCTGAGATTCTTATCCACCCTGGCCTAGATCCACCCAGCTAGTGCTTGGGGATCTGAGATTCAAATGCTGCTCCTCAGCCTCAAGACTTTTTGGTGGCCAGCGTGGCTGCTATTCAGGGTAAGATTAAACAAAATTCTCAGGTTGGGGCAGGGCTGCCTCCCAGGCTCAGTTCCCTCAGGGGGTTTATGTGGAGACCTTCAGTAATGGACCCGAGGTCCTGCCTGCTCCAGGAGCGTCTGGCCACCCACTGCCTCTGCAGTTGCCTCCTGATGGGGCCCAAGTCATGGAGACACCCCACTCCCCTCTCAGCCTGTCCAGACGTCTTTCTCACTGACCTGTGTGTCTGTGGGTGGAGGGACCTTTGAGGCCGCTGGAGATTCCGTCCCTGAAGCCTGCTCGGATCTGCTCGCTCCTCTCAGTGCTGCGTGCCCAGGGCAGGGCTGGTCTCCGCTCCCGTCCAGTGCACGATGGACCTTTGGGATCGGTTTTTCAGGGCTCTCTGGAACGGAAATCTCCTTCACTGTGTTGCTGTGTAGCTTCCACTGTTCCAGAATTTGTTGGGAGTTCTTTTTAGAGAAAATCCATGGGCTGTGGGTTCGGAGCTAGCATATGTGAGTCTTTCTACTCCACCATCTTGGCTCTGCCCCACCTGGGACTAAATTTAATGTACAACCCGGTCTAATCCATTCCTACAAGCATCTAATAAGCTGATGATTACATATTGCTAAGCACTGTGGTAGACACAGACAAAATGAAACATAGTTCTTGTCTTCATAAGGCTTACACTTCAAGGGGAAAGAGAAGGTAAAGATATAGCAAGTAAAAAGATAAAAATATATTTAATAATATATGAAGGAGGGAGAGTATATCAGCAAACTAGGTAGAGAGGAAGGGATCAGGAAATGCTTCCCACATAAAATGATGCGTGAGCAGAACCTTTCAAAAATGAGAGTCTAAGAGAGCAAATTAATATTTTAATTGAGTGACCGAAGCTACTGGAGAAGAAAGTATTTTTAATCAGTTGCCCCATTAAGTCTGCTTGAGGGTAATTCAAAGATTTGAAGGTAATTTAGAGATTTTGAAATGAATTAAGATGTACTAAGTGTTCAGGATCTGGAATGAGAGATGTGAAGTAGCCATCCAGCTATTTGGGGAAGTACTCCCCAAGATATTATAAGGTTGTTGTGCTACTTTTGTGCTGACTGGGCAGAGGTATACCTGCTGGGACCACTGAAAGAAAGATGACAACCTTGACATAATACAACTCTGTCTAATATTGGAGCTATGAGAGGAAAAGAATGATTCACATTCCTATATAGTGAATATCTATATCTAGGTGAAAAGCCCCACTGAATCACTTTGCCCTAGTTATGGCTGATAAAATTGACCATTTCCAAATGCTATGAAGCAGACACTGGTCTCAAATTATTCTGACTGTAAATTATCCTATCAAACTTCCTCACGTACGAGAAAAGGTTCTGGGTTTAGGGTCCGAAGATGATTTCCAAATCCTACTTCCTACCCATTCATTATAATTCATTTAAGTTTGGGGAAATCACCTAGCCTCTTTTATTCTCAATTTCTTTATCTGTCAAGTGAAGGGGTTAGAGTATATTGGTATCAGAAGTTTTTTGATTTTTGTTTTTTGTCTTTCTTGGTAGCAATCTAAAATCCTATAATCTGATTTCCTCTGGGCCCTGTTTGTGTCTGTGCATACCTTGCCAGATCTGGAGCAGAAGGGAACTGTCTGGCAGGAGTGGGGAATCTGCTGCCCCAAGGTTATATGTGGACTTCTAGGTCCTCACTTGAGGTCTTTTGACTAAGTCCAAGTTTTGAAAAACAAATCTTTTTATTAAAGGGATTTGTTCTGTAAAATTGGGATTTAGTCAAAGGGCTGCCCTTGAGAACCTAGAGGGCCACATATGGCCTCAAGACCCCAGCTTCCCCACCCCTCTGTTCGCTAAGCCTTTCCCCTACCTTCAGTGTGATTTCTGTTGTTAATGGTGGTGATGCTGAGAGATTGTAAGATGTATAGCTGCTGAACTTAAGGGATATCTCAGAACAAGCTTAAAAAAAGGAATTTGAAAGAACTATACAAAGAACATAGCATTAAATAAATTGGCATAGTGATAAAAAAGCAATTATTTGGAAAACTTATTTGAATGATTTAATATGTAAACTACCAAATGGCAGGCACTGTGACTTTTCCCAGTTTTGTACAGAGCTTTGTTCACAGTGGGCTATAAACAAATGTTTAATAGCAATAATAATTCTGTCAAGTCGTAATTAGTAGTCTTTAATATTCAGTGTGATCTGCATTGTGTTCCCTCACTGAAACATGAAAGAAGAATGCCATGATTTTAATATATTTTGCTCACCATAGAAGTTAGGTGAAGTCAATTTATTTAATTTACTGAACAGTAAAAAACAGGAAAGACTATTAAACATTTCTCAAAGGCATTTCACATTTTCATTATGGTGACTGGTTGTTTCAGAATAACTCTTTAGTTTTTACATTTCCAGATGACATACCAAAATAGGAATCAACAATTTTCAGTACCTGAGATACTCAGGGGCATCTAGGTGGTACAGTGAATAGAGTGCCAGACCTAGAGTCAGGAAGGGCTGAGTTCATATTTAACCTTAGATATTTACTAGCTGTGTGACTTTGGGCAAGTTATTTAACCTTGTTTGCTTCAGTTTCCTCATCTGTAAAATGAGTTGAAGAAAGAAGTGACAAATCAGTGTCTTTGTCAAGAGAACTTCAAATGGGAACACATGAAGTTGGACATAACTGAAAATGAGCAACCAGAAAAAATTATATATTATCTGGATGAGAGAGCCTCTATCCAGTTGGTGCTCTTGTCGTGGGTTAAATTCGTGGCATTTCCCCAGATTCCATACAAGTTAAAAAAGCATACAGCTTGCTGCTAAGAAAGGAAAACTAAAGGAAGACTTCCACCTCAGTTGTCTATCCAGGACAGGACCCATCAGAGTCTTTTATTTATACAAACTTTTAAGCTACCATTCTAACTCTTTACTGCACAGTTAAAAAGGTTTTTTTTTTAAACATCTATCTCTTATCACCAAATTTTTCCATATATTTGCCAGGGGTTGAAGTTAAGTTAGCACAGAATCCTAGTATATTCTTTTTGATTCTTTCAATAAATATTTTTTTAAAACTATTCAGTATGTTATTTTCCCCAATTACATGTAAAAATAAATTTTGACATTTATTTTTAAAGCTCTGAGTTCCAATTCTCTCCCTTCCTCCCTCCCCTCATTGAGAAGGCAAGAAATTCTTTATAGGTTATACATGGGCAGTCATACAAAATGTACTTCCATGTTAGTCATATTGTGAAAAAAAATTTAGACCCTCCTTCAAAAAAAATTCGGAAAAATAAAAAAAATTTTAAAAATATTTTGCAACCTTTATTCAGACACTATCAGTTCTTTGTCTGGGGATGAATAGTGTTTTTCATCATAAGACCTTCAGAGATACCTTGGATCACTGTGTTGCTAATGATGCTAATGTCTGTCATTCACAGCATATACATATATATACATATATATATATATATATATATATGTGTATATATACATATATATATAATATATATCTTATAACATTGCTGTTATGTTGTATACATTTCATTTTACATCAGCTCATATAAGTTTGTCCAGGTTTTTCTGAGAGCATCCTGCTCATCATTTCTTAATAGCACAATAGCATTCCATCACAATCACATAGCACAATTTGTTTAGCCATTGCTCAATTGATAAGCAACACCTCTCCCTCAATTTACAATTCTTTGCCACAAGAAAAGAGTTGCTATAATATTTTTCTACATATATATTGTTTTCCGTTTTTAAATTGCTTTTTGGAAACAGATCTAATAGTGCTATTGCTAGGTCAAAAGGTATCCATGGTTTTATAGCCCTTTGGACAGAGATCTAAATTGCTCTAAAGAGTAGCTGAATCACTTCACAACTCCAACAACTGTTGAATTAATGTCTCATTTTCCGCATTTCCCCTCCAACATTGGTCATTTCCTTTTCCTAACCTATTAGTCAATCTAACAGGTATGAGGTAGTACCTCTTTACTGTGTATTTCTCCAATCAGTAGTAATTTAGGACATTTTTTTCGTATGGCTATCGATAGCTTTGATTTCATCATCTAAAAACTGATATCTTTTGATCATTTATGAATTGGGGAATATCTCTTATTTTCATAAATTTGACTGAGTTCTCATTTGGGAAATGAGGTTTTTATCAGGGAAACTTGTTTCAATTTTTTTTCACAACTATGATTGCTAAATGTATTTCCTTATATCCTGTTTCTCCCCCCAACATATTTATTCTATTTTCTGTCTCTCCTTTTACCACCACTCCTCAAAAAATATTTTACTTCTGATTGCTGTCTCCTCTAATTTACTCTCCCTTATTCTCTTATTTTTTTCAACTCCTACTTTCCTGTAGGGTAAGATAGATTTCTATATCCACATAAGGTTGTATGTCTTTACCTCTTTGAACCAATTCTGATGAGAAAAATATTCACTCACCACAACCACCAACTTCCCCCTTTGTCCCACCATTGTAAAAACTTTTTCTGGCCTCTTTTATGTGAAATAATTTACCCCATTATACATCTCCTTTTCCGTTTCTCCCAGGGCATTCTTCTCTCAACTCTTATGTTATTTTACATATCATCCCTTTATATTCAATTCACACTTTTGCCCTCTTCACACACACACACACACACACACACACATATATATGCCTAACTGCCCCAATTATGAGGAAGTTCTTATGAGTCACAAGTATCATCTTCCCATTAAGAAATGCAAACGGCTTAAAATTACAAAATCCCTTATGATTTCCCTTTCCAGCTTAATTTTTTTTTATTCTCTTGTGGTTTGTATTTGAAAATCAGATTTTATATTCAGCTCTGGTCTTTTCATCAAGAATGCTTAAAAGTCTTCTATTTCATTGAATAGCCATTTTCTCCTTTGAAGGATTATAATTAGTTTTGCTGGGTAGGTGATTCTTGGTTGTAACCCTAGGTCTTTTGCCCTCCAGAATATCATATTCTAAGCCCTCTAAATGCCTAATATAGAAGCTGTTTAATTTTGTGTTATCCTGACTGTACCTCCATGATATTTGAATTATTTCTTTCTAACTGCTTGCAATATTTTCTCCTTGACCTCAGAGCTATGGAATTGGCTATAATATTACTGGGAGTTTTCATTTTGTCCTTTCTTTTAGGAGGTGATCAATGGAGCCTTTCAATTTCTATTTTTCCCTCTGGTTCTAGAATATCAGGAAAGTTTTCCTAGATATTTTAAAAAGATAATGTCTAGGTTCTTTTTTTAAATCATGGTTTTCAGGTAATCCAATAATTTTAAAATATCTCTCCTGGATCTATTTTCCACGTCAGCTTTTGTTCCCAGCGAGATGTCTTCTATTTTTTCCCATTCCTTTGACTTTGTTTTATACTGTTTCTTGATGTCTCATAAAGTCATTATTTTCTTCAGTGAATTTTGTACCTCCTTTTCCATTTGGTCAGTTCTACTTTGCAAGCAATTTTGTTTTCTTCAGTGAATTTTTGTGCCTCTTTTTATATTTGGCTAATTCTTTTTTTCAGGGTATTCTTCTATTCATTGCCTTTTGCACTTATTTTACAATTTGGTGTAGTCTCTTTTTAAGGTATAGTTTTCCTCAGTATTTTTTTGTATGTCTCCTTTATCAAATTGTTGACTGTTATTTTCATGATTTTCTTGCATCCCTCTCATTTCTCTTCCCATTTTTCCTCTACCTCTATTACTTGATTTTCAAAACTCTTTTTGAGCTCTTTCATGGCTTGACACCAATTGATATTCTTCTTGGAGGCTTTATATAGGGAAGATTTCACTTTATCTTCTTCCAAGTGTATTTTGAGCTTCCTTGTCACCATGATAACTTTCAATGGTCAGGATATTTTTCCTTTCTTTGTTCAATTTTCCAGTATATTTCTTGACTTTAAAGTTGTATGTAAACATCATCTATTGTTGTTTTGTAGTTACAGTGTCTTTACAAATTGATGTTTTCACAAGAGGGGAATTTTCTTCAGGTCAACACATAGCCCACTGCAACTTTAAAGGCTACAAAGTACTAGGGGCCAAGGTCAAGACAGTGGCAGTACATCCTTTACTTAACAAAGAACTCAAAAGTCAAATAATTGACCCAGAAAATAAACAAACAGGGTAAAAATAAGACTGTAAAATGTTACTTTCTTGATGCAAAGGTATTTTCTTTATATCTTTGGGGATAAGGAAGATGAAACCATACAACCAGAGGAAAACAGTAAGGTCCAGTTTCCTAATCCAAAGCCTCCAAGAAAAATATGAAATAGTCTCAGCCCATGGAAGAGCTCAAAAAGGATTTTGAAAAACCAGGAAGAGAAATAGAAGAAAAATTGGAAAGAGCAATGAGAGTGATGGAAAATAAAATGAAAAACAAGTCGACAGTTTGCTGAAGAACCTCAAAATGCTGAAGAAAATAACACCTTTAAAAATAGAGTAATGCAAATGGCAAAAGAGGTCCAAAAAGCCAAGTAGAGAAAGAATGCCTTAAAAAGTAGTATTGACCCAATAGAAAAGGAGGTTCAAAAGGTCACTAAAGAAAATAGTTCTTTAAAAATTATAATGGAAAAGATGGAAGCTAATGACTTCATGAGAAATCAAGAAATTATAAAACAAAACCAAAAGAATAAAAAAAATAGAAGACAATGTGAAATATCTCATTGGCAAAACAACAGACATGGAAAATAGATCCAGGAGAGATAATTTAAAAATTATTAGTCTACCTGAAAACCATGATTACAAAAAAGAGCTCAAACATGATCTTTCAAAAAATTATCAAGGAAAACTGCCCTGACATTTTAGAATCAGATGACATAACAGACATGGAAAGAATCTACTGATCACCTTCTGAAAGAAATCTCAAAAAGAAAAGTCCTAGGAATATTGTAGCCAAATTCCGTAATTCCCATGAGAAGGAGAAAATATTACAAACAACCAGAAATAGACAATTAAAATATTTTGGAAACACAATCTGGATAACACAGGATTTAGTAGTTTCTATGCTAAAGGATCAGAGGATTTCAAATATGATATTCCAGAGGTCAAAAGAGCTAAGATTAAAACCAAGAATCACCTACCTAGAAAAACTGAATATAATACTTCAGGGAGAAAAAATGGAATTTCAATGAAATAGAAGACTTCTAAACATTCTTGTTGAAGAGACCAGAGCCAAATAGGAAATTTGACTGTCAAATATAAGAATCAAGAGGAACATGAAAAGGTAAACAAGAAAGAGATGACTTAAAGGATTCATCAAAGTTGAACTGCTTACATTTCTATGTTGAAAGATGATATCTATAAGTCATGAGACCTTTCTCTATTAGGGTAGATAGAGGAAATATATATATATATATGTATATATATATATACATATATATATATATATGTATATATATATATACATATATATATATGTATATATATATACATATATATATATATGTGTGTGTGTGTGTGTGTGTGTGTGTACTATATGTGTGTATGTGCATGTGTATGTAAATATATACATATATACACGTATGTGTATATATATGTATATGATGTGTGTGTGTGTGTGTGTAGAGGGCACAGAGTGAGCTAAATATGAAGGGAGGATATCTAAAAAATAAGTGTTAAGAGGAATTTACTGTGAGAAAGAGAAATGGAAAAGGTAGAATGTAGAAAATCATCTCACATAAAAGAGGCAAGAAAGGGCTTTTACAATGAAGAGGAAGAAGGGGTAGATGAGAGAGAATAAGTGAGACTTACTCTCATGGGATTTGGCTCAAGGAGGGAACAATACACACTTAACTGAGTATGGAAATATATCTGACCCTACAGAAAGGCATTGTGGAAGAGGATAGGAGAGGGAGGATAATAGAAGGGACAGCTTATTGGGAGAAAGGGTAATCAGAAGCAAACACTATTGTGAAGGTAGAGGTCAAGGGAGACAATGGAGGGCAGGATAGAATGGAGGGAAATGTGGTTAATCTTTTACAACATGACTATTATGGAAGAGTTTTGCATGGCTACACATGCATAATATATTGAATAGCTTGCTTTCTCAATGAGGATGGATGAAGAGGGAGGAAGGGAGAAAATATGAAACTCAAAGCTTTAAAAATGAATATTAAAAATTGTTTTGGCATGCAACTGGGAAATAAGATTTACAGGCAATGCAATATAGAAATCTATCTTGCCCTACAGGAAAATAGAGGGGAGATGGGAAAAGTTGGGAGTGATTCAAGGGAGAGCAGATTGGGAAAGGGGTAGTTGGGGAGCACACTCTCCTGGCATGGAGGGAGGGTAGAGATGGGGAGAAAATTTCTAATCCAAAATCTTGTGGAAGGAGATGTTGGAAACTAAAAATGAATAAATTATATAATAAATAAAATTCTTACAAAGTACTTACTTAGATTTTGGAGGCAACTAGGTGGATAGAATATTGGGCTTAATGTCAGGAAGATTGATCTTCCTGAGTGTAAATCTGGACTCAGACATTTACTAGCTTTGTGTCCCTGGGCAAGTCACTTAACTCTATTTGCCTCATCTTTAAAATTAACTGGAGAAGGAAATGACAAACCACTCCAGTATCTCTGCCAAGGAAAACCCAAATGGGTTTATGAAGTTTCAGATACTACTTCACAATAACTGACCAATTGAAGAACTATTTGGTTTTTATGACAGTTTTCTGGGAGTTAGATGTCTAGACCAGCTGCCAGATCACTGAAATTGAAAAATTAAATTAAATTAATGAGGGAGGAGATGTTACATTTGGATGTTTCCCTTGAAATTGGGCATGAGAAAGGGTTACATCAGTGAAACATGTCCTCTGACTCATTGGTTTATTTTTCTTAATTCTATTTTATTTTCAATTCTGAATTCTCCCTCTTTCTTTTCCCTTTCCCCTTAAATTGAGGAAACAATGAAAATAAATCCTGTTTTGAAACATATTATCAGATAAAACAAATTTCCAACATAGTAATCTCATACAATATATGCTTCAATCTGCATTCAGAATCCATCACCTCTCTATCTGGAGGTAGATAGTGTGTTTCATCATGAATTGTGTAACCATGACTGTCATTGTACTGATTTGAGTTCCTAACTTTTTTCAAAGTTTTACATTGATAGTATTACTGTTATTGTATAAATTATTTCTCTGGTTCTGCTTAATTCGCTTTTTATCAGTTCACACAAGTCTTCTGAGGTTTCTCTGAAGCCATCTCCTTCATGATTTCATACAGTACAATAGTATTCCATCACATCACATTCATATACCACAACTTATTCTCCAATTAATTGGCATTTCCTCAGTTTCTAATACTTTGCTACCACAAAAAGAACTGTTACAAAATATTTTTGTACATAAGTACATTTTAACTGTCTTTGACAGTTATAGACGTAGAAACAATACTGCTGTGTGAAAAATTATACAGAGTTAAAAACTTTGGGAGCATAGTTCGAAATTACTTTCCAGAATGACTGGATCATTTATTTAATCAATGAATTATTTCATTAACCCATCAGCCATGGGTTAATGTACCTATTTTTCCACAATCTTTCCAGTATTTCTTTTTTTGGCAACATTTTTCTGTCTGAAACATTTGGAATGAAACTTTAGAATTATTTTAATTTCAAATTATCTTATTATTGGTGATTTAGAGAATTTTATATGGCTTTTAATTACTTAGATTTGTTTCTCTGAAAACTCTCCCTGGACCACTTTTAACAGGCATGCACTTCCAGAGGCTCCTGTTCAATGAACTGGACTTCATAACAAGATGTGTTGAGTGGCTTTGGGGGTCAAAAATTCTTTGAAACTGAGATACAACAAGCATTGTTGTCATTGTCTTTTTTGATGTAATTTGGAATAAGTGCCTTACACTTGGTCTCACACAGCTAGTGTCAATTGCCCTCTGAGGCTGGATTTTAACTCAGATCCTCCTGACTTTAGGGTTGGTATTCTATCCACTATCTGGCACAAGAGTAGGCCATTCTGGGGATTAAAAAGAGCAAGGAAATTTGGCTTGTGGTCTCATTCCCTCAATGTTGTCTCACCCACTGTTGAGATATAGTCAGGGTCATTACTTCATTGAATTTCTGATTAAGAGGAGATGAACTTTCTCTCCCCATCAGCATTATATTGGGTGACCAGTTAGCTGCATAAATACAGCATCAAGGAAAAGTACTTGTCTAGGTTTGTCTAAAAATCAATCACAAGTGCCTAGATGCCCCTTCTATTATGTTATGTATATATGTGTTTGTTTTCACTGATCACAAATGACTGAAATGTAATACAGAGATGGGTTCCCCCAAAAATCCTTTGAAAGAACTATAATGCTCCCCCTTCCCTTAGCATATGACTTTTCCAGATGAAAAAATGCTTACTAGCTAAAAAGAGCACAATATATGTTCCATTAGTTTCAATATTCATGTGGCTCATTAATCTCTATGCTGTCCATTGAGTAATATATGAATGTAGTATTTTACTTTGCAGCTTTTTAAGTTAGTATAGATATTTCTGAATCCCATTTACAATGAACAGCAGGTGAATCAGTGTCTTTCTGAGCCTTAGATTGACGCAAGGACAAGACTTTCAGATGAGTCTCCATGAATCTTATTTTAAACCCACCTCTGGGACTATATGAAAAGACAATGTATTTTCCCAAAATGCAAGGAAACTGAAACTTTTTTTTCTCTTACTGTGGCTAGGTAAATGAAAGCTTGACTTCTAATTTGATTGTTCTACCTAATTACAGGTAGATTATATATACATACATAAATACATAAAAATATATTTTTTTTTAAATTGCAGAAAGATTATGGTTGGTAAAATATTTCTACATTTTACAAAGAATTATAATGAGACATATCATATCCCTCCTAAAACTTTAGGTCTAAGTTAAAAATACAAGATAACTAAGACATACTAGGAAAAGCAAAGGTAAAATTCTTCCTTTAGTGTAGAGGATGAAAAAAGATAGAGACCAAAAAATAAAAAACAGCAAGAACAACAAAACAAAACTAACAATACCCAACTATTTCTTTCCATAAAGATACTTTGGCTATCATCAGAATCTTTTTTTTCCTCTTTTATTTATTTGAGTGTTTTTTTTTTAATTTTAATAAGGAAACAAACAGAAAAAGCTCAACTTTTCTAAGATGTGAGAAAACATTAGGGCAAATTCTTTAGAAATTATTATTAGAGTTAAGTGTTTTACAAGGCAAATATAAATCATTTCTCTGGCTTGCCCTAGAATGCACACTTGACCTACCTTTTCTGCCTACCAGTGTATTCTGGGCAGAAATGTAGCATATGATGAATTGTGAACTGTGAGTAATTTATTTGTAGGACTAACTGAGCAAAGACAAAAGACTTTTAAAAAAGCAATCCCCTACTTAAGGGATGTTTTGTGGTTCCACCTTTGAAATATTAATTAATACTTCAGAGAACTACACTGTACAAACTCCTTCACACATCCAGGGACAAAGTGGCTCTGGAGTCTCCATACTTATTGCCTCTTGGCATCATATCATTTCATTTCAGGTGTGTGGATGTGACCACTTTGAAGTGCTTTGGTTAATCACTATCATTATTTGACATTTCTTCATATGAATCATTCCCCAGGTCCAACTAGCAGCTTCAAGAAAGTCCATTCCATCAAAGACTGTACTAAAAGTAAAGGAGTATGGATCTCAGTATCCTATTGTGAACTATGAATAAGCTGGTCAAGAGCAGTTCACAGTCTATCATATAACAAAATCATATAAAAAAACTTCTCTGTATACCTCAAACTCAATCACATTACTTATCTTTTTATATCCAATAGTTGTCTTTGCTTCTACCTCTGCAATACGTTTTCCATTTTTTCTCTTCTTTCTCTTTTCACTATAATCATCTTAATATGGCCCTCATCACCAACTGTCTGAACTGTTGAAATAGCTTCCAGATAATTATTCTTTAAAAAAAAACTCTTTCAGTCTTCCAATGTGCACTTCATATTTCTGCAATAATAATCTTTATGCCTATGAAAGAAACCTCTTTGAAGGTCTGCCATATTTTTATGGTGCTTTAGAACCCAAAGGATGTACTTCATGGATGCTTGGGGCAAACAGTATGCCCCATGTTATGTGGACCTTAAAAGAAATTCTCCGCTGAGGAGAAGTCCTTGTGAGTAAAAAGTGACATCGGGTTTGAAAATAAGTAGAAAAGAACACAGAAAGGAAGAGAGTATGTCTTCTGTGAATGGGACATCTTTAAAATTGTATGCCAACTGATCAGCTTCATGGTAGGAACCAATTTCTAGCCTTTATCAGCAAGGTCTAAAGTAGCCTTTTCCACATCTTACTGACTCAGAATGATCATTGTGCCCCAAAGTCTGCACCAACTGCTGGAGATGCTCAATGTCATTTAAGTCTTAGGTATGCTGTAACTTCTATGTAATGGAAGAAAACCTTGAGTCAAATCAAGTCAATGATCAATGACTCCTTTTCTTGAAGACTTTTTTTTATGTTGATGGAAAAATTGCTAATCCTAACATTTCCACCCTCCCTAGATTAAACTCAGAGTAAAGGCTGAGTTTGTGGACCCAGATGAACAAGACACATAATGTTCCATCCCTGGTGTTGGGAAGTGGCTTTCTCGAGTCATATATAGATACTGGGGTTTCTTTGTGCTATTGCATTGCCTTCATACTACAATACCATTTTAAGTAAATTTATCTTAATATTCGTTACTATTTGGAGTAAGTGTTTTTCAAGTAATTGAATCAAAGAGAATTTGAGGAGTGTTCTATTGAGGAGTACAAGAATGAATCAAGAAGAACATTTAGGTAAGAATGGGAATGAGGTTTTATAGGAACTCTACTCATCACTTCCTCATTACATATAGACATAGGCATGTTGTATCTGATAAATCTTCAATAGTTCCCTGTAGTCTACTGAATAAAATTTATACTCGTTCAAGTAGAGTGCTGGGCCTGGAGTCAGGAAGACCTGAGTTCAAATATGACCTCAGACACCAGCTATAATGACTGGCCAAGTTACAACCTCTCTCATCCTCACATTAAATTTAACCTCCTCATTTTACAAATAAGGAAACCAATATCCACAAAGATGAAATGACTTACTTAACCTGTATCTGCTTCAGTTTCTTCAAGTGCAAAATGGATAGAATAGCATCTACTCCTCATGGTTATTGTAAAGATTAAATGAGATAATATCTGTAAAGTCTGTCACACAGTAGTCAGTGAATAAAGCCTTGATTTCTTCCTTCCTTCCTTCCTTTCTTCCTCCCTTTAACCAGTATTTAAGGTCCTCCATAATCTGATGTCAGTCTATAACATAATGCAATATATCATCATGACACTTCCAATAGTAAGTCTTCCGGTCATAACTCTATTAGCAACAAACTTTTGTTAAGCATATTCTGTGCAGAATGCTATAGTTGGCACTTGGGCATAGATTAATAATAATAGCAATAAGAAGAATTTGCTTTATTATAAAATTTATTTATTATAAAATTATTATGAAATAAATAAATGTACTTTAAATTTTCAAAACACTTTAGAACTATTCCCTCATTTTATTGTTAAAACAACCCTGGAAGGCAAATGCTGTCATTGTCCTCATTGTATAGCTGAGGAAACTGAGGCAAAGAGAGGTTAAGTGTTTTGCCCAGTGTCATGTAGCTAATAATTGGTGAAGGTGGTATTTGAACTCAGGTCTTCCTGAAGTCAGGTCTAAGCAACCCATGCACTGCTTCACCTAGTTAAGAGAAGGACCTCATGTAGCTTATCTTTTAGTAGGTCAAGAAGGCATTAATATATTATTGCATTGTATGTTCCTTTTTGGCAGTACATAATTTCATCTTATCTGCTAAAACAAGTTCTCTGTTAATGCATGGGTTAATCGCCATCATTATTAGATATCTTGCTGTCTACTAATGCAGTAGAGAATTGCAAAATAAATGACTCTATGAGGTCTAAGTGGAAGTGTTTTGCCAACAGAGGAAGGAGGGAGAAATTAGGACAGGCTCCATAGAGGAGATAATATTTGAGTTGATTTTAATGGGTAGGTAAGAATTCAACAAGTTAATAACCAGGAAAATGATGTTTTTGGAATTAAAAGTAGCCAAACCAATAATATGACAGTAGAATAGGTGAGGACAATGATGAGATGATGCAGATGATGATGATGATGATGATGATGACGACCACAGGGTTTGGTATTTTCAATATTGCAATGATCTCTTATAATATGTAATAACTTCCCTAAAATCATAGCCTTTCCTTTAAAATATTTAAACACAAGACATAAAGTGCTACATTGTTTCCATGAGTTTTTAATGGATCTAATACTTCTTCATCTGTATAGCAAGACCTCATGGGGCACATGGTACACTTTAAGCACAATCCCATTTTCAAAGATGAAAGTGAATGTGCAACAACATTTTCAAAAGGAGTGTTGTAAAATCTATATTTATAGACAGCCTTTATCATAAGGAGTCAACCTGCTTGCATGATACAAATATAGTATTGGCAAAATGTGCAGAAATAAAGACAAATGATCACTGAATAGATTATACCTGTAAAATTTCATTATTATCAGAGCCAGTTTTCATGTTTTCATTTATGAAAATGCTATAACTAATACACTCTTGACATTTATGGAAATGAAATCAATACGAAATAAGCAGCTATAAAGTTTCATCAGTTATGCTTTCATCCACACCACACCCTTAAAAATAGACTGCCTTTTGTAGGGATGGAGTAGAGTCATTTCTTGCAGCTACAAGCTTAATGACAGCCACCTGCCACAATGTATGAAATGTCCATTTCATCAGCATCATTATAGTTTAGGTCATTCCAGTTTCTTCTCTGCTGATGCATTAAATTCAGATAATATGTATTAAGTACCAACTTTGTGTAAACCCAAAAGTTTAGTAATACAGATATGAAAATGAGAGTGAAAATAGTCCATGTCTTGAAGGAGTTGGGTTTGTTTCTTGAGTTTAGTTTGTTTTTGTTTTTTCCATGAGTTAACAAAATACACAGAGAATTAAAATACAAGTTATCTACCAAATAACATCAACAATATCAACAAGTTAAAAACTTGTGGGGAGGATGTTCATCTTTTTTTATCATTTGGGAGAACAACCAGAAGAAGAATATCAATCCATTTTAGGAATGTTTCTTGGGCAGAGTCAAGATGACATTATGAGAGCACTTACTTACCTAAGCTCTACCACAAATTCCTTGAGATACTTCTACAAAGAGAATCTGAACAAATTTTAGGGTGTCAGAATCCACTTGGACTCAAATTTTAGAATGGCAGGTTTCCAGTCCAGTACAGCCTGGAAGGTTTATGGGAAGGACATATTACATGGGGCTGGGGAGCACAGAGTGCATGGGCTGCACCTGTGCAAACCCTGACATAGTAGAGCTAAGCAGGAACCACCTGGAAGACTGAATTACAGAGAACATAGATTCTCAAACAATCAGTCCAGGATGAAATTCAGAACTGTTAGGGACCCCAGGAGTTTGGGCCTGATCTCTCGGGCCCACAGGCTTATCTGATCAGCAGAACCTGTAGACCCTGGTGGAGTTTAGCTGTAAGCAATAATTGAGGTAGGAGACAAGATGCAGTGCTTTTATCTCTTTTCTGACACCGGTGCACTAAGTGAGCCTATCAGCTAGTAGCGTGCCCTTATAAGGAAGTAATTTACCTTAAATTGCCTTAAGCCGGGACTGCCCAGGGTGGACACGTAGCCCCAAGAAAGAAAATTTTTGGCTTCTTTGTTCTCAGAAAAGCCTGGGAAAATAGCCTTGAGCAAAACAGGGGCAGAACCCTTCCTCCCAGTGCCATCTTGCTCATGCCTTACCAGTCTCCCCTCAGTTTACCTTAGTTGTGACCAGTGAATGCCGTCCAAGAAGCTGGGGGTTGGCAATACCCTTACACAGAAGAACTGAGTGAGAGAGAAGCACAGAACCTTAGGAAACAGAGGCAGTAGCTCTTGAGAGCCAAGATGGCAGAGTAATCTATAAATGCTCTTCCCCTCTGCTTGTTGAACCCAAAAAACCCAGAGAATATATCCCCAGGAAAATTCCTGGAAGAGTGGGATCAGTCAAAGGGGTAAACAGTCTCAGCTCAAGGGGATAGGAAAAATGTTAAGGTGTTTTTTCTGTGGCTGAAGGGGAATAGTGCAGGACCAGAGCTGTCCCAGACAGCCCCACCTCAGCGAACCAGGAGGAGATCCTGAGGCTTGGGGATATTGCCTGTAAGCACCAACAACAGGACCCCAGGCATGCCTTAGCGCAGCCAGGGGAATCAGGAAGACAGCAGTGAAAATGGTGGTTCACCAACTTCAGAGACTCCCTGTAGACTAGCTCAGAGGTGGAGAAATCCTACAGTCAAATCACCCCTCCCTGGCACTTAATGCAGCTAGTTCCAGGGTAACTATGGGGAAACTCAGAAAGACATCGCCTGGCCTCTACCTTGGCACACCAGCCAGCTCAGTCTCAGGTAAGCTGCAGCACTCTAGATTCTAGCTGAAAGAACCAGAGGCCATAACACACAAAGCCTCAAGTTCTCAGCACAAGAAGCATGGATCAGAGCCCCCATGTCCCAGAAACAGAGATCTACACTAAAATTCAGGGAAAAGGCAATCATCATGGGAAAGAAGCAAACCAGAAAAGAAATGACCATAGAATCTTACTATTGAGACAAAGATCAAAATATAAATACAGAAGAGGTCAGTGTTGAGACTGTATTCCCATTGGAAACCTCAGAAGGGAATGTGAACTGGTCTCAAGACTAAAAAGCATTCTTAGAAGAGCTCAAGAAGGATTTTAAAAGTCAAATTAGAGAAGTAAAAGAAAATTGGCCGATTATTTTTAAAATATGAAAAAATACGTTACTGAAGAAAACAATATCTTTTAAAAAAGGAAATTGGACAAATGGAAAAGTAAGTACAAACTATAACTGGAGAAAATGACTCCTTAAAAGGAACAAATGGAAACAGAGGTACAAAAGTTAACTGAAGAAAGTAATTTATTAAAAATTAGAACTGGGCAATTATAAGCTAATGACTCTGTGAGACATCAAGAATCAGTCAAAAAGAATCTAAAGAATAAAAAGAAGAAGAAAATGTAACATCTAATTGGAAAAGCAACTGACTTGGAAAATAGATCCAAGAGAGAAAAATCTAAGAATTATTGGTCTAAAAAAAGCCATGATGAAAGAGCCTGGACAATATGTTCCAAGAAATCATCCAGGAAAACTGCCCAGAGGTCCTAGATCCCAGAAGGCAAAATGATCATAAAAAGAATCCACCGAGCACATCCTAAATGAGATCCCAAACTGAAAATGCCAAGGAATATCATCACCAAATTCCACAGCTATCAAATTAAGGAGTAGATACTGCAAGCAGCCAGGAAAAAAAAGAAAAAGAAAAAACAATTCAAATATCGAAAAACTACAGTCAGGATCACAAAGGACCTTGAAGCTTCTACATTAAAAGATCAGAGAGATTGGAATATGATACTCCATAATACAAAGTAGCTTGGACTACAACAAGGGATCAGTTAGCCAGGAAAATTGAGCATAATATTTCAGGCAAGGAGATGGACATTTAACGAAACAAGGGATTTCCAGACCTTCCTGATGAAAAGGCCAGAGCTCAATATAAAATTCGACCTTCAAACACAAGTGCCAAGAGAGACATAAAAAGGTAAACAGGGGAAAAATACTTGTTATTCATTATGAATAACTGTCTACATTCCTATAAGGGAAGGTGATACTTGTTAATGTTGAGAATTGTATATTTATTATGATATTTAAAAGGGATATACATAGATAGAGGGAGTGAGTAGAAATTACTTGATATGATGATAAAAAGGGTAATTTAACGGGATGAAAGGATTGTAATGGGATATGTGAAAAGGAGGAGGTAGAAAAAGGCAAATTACATCACAAGAAGAGGTACAAAAACATATTATGGTAGAGGGAAAGAGGGGAGGGGAATGAGCATGGTTTGAGATTCACTGTCATCTGAATTGGTTCAAGGAGAGAACAACAAATTCAGTTAAGTATAGAAGTCTAACTTGTCCTAAAGGCAATAGGAGGGGAAGGGGAAATAAAATGGAATGGAGGTTAAAGGGGAGGGAAGAAGTAGCAAAGGAAAAGGGAAACAAAAGGAAAGGAGGCTGATAGAAAGGAGGCCAGACTGAGGGAGAGGCTGTGGTAAAAAATTAAAATTATTAAGGAGGGGAAGGGACAAGGAAAAGCATAAAGTGGGGGAATATGAATCAGAGAAAGACAGAGAGAGGAATCATAATTGTGAGTATGAATGGGATGAACTCTCCTATAAAATGGAAACGGATAGAAGAATGGAATAAAAACTGAAATCCAATAAAAAATTGTTCACAAGAAACACATTTGAAGCAGGGGGGTACAAACTGGGTAAAGGTAAAAGGTTGGAGCAGAATATATTGTGCATCAACTGATGTTAACAAAGCAGGGGTAGTAATCCTAATATCAAACAAAACAAGAGCAGAAATGGATCTAATCGAAAGAGAAAAGGAAGGAAACTATATCCTACTAAAATGCAACATAGAAAATGAAGCAATATAATTTCTAAATATATATGTACCAAGTGGTATAGCATCCAGATATTTAGAGGAGAAGTTAAGAGCATTACAGGAAGAAATATACAGCAAAACTTATATAGTGGGGGATCTCAACATTCCCTTCTCTGAACTTGATAAATCTAACCACAAAATAAACAAGAAAGAAGTTAAAGATGTGAATAGCACTCTGGATAAGGAAGATAAGATTGATCATTGGAGAAAACTGAATGGGGAGAGAAAGGAATTGACCATGTACTAGACCATAAAAATCTCACAATTCAATGTAGAATGGCAGTCAATCTCAGATCACAATGTAATAAAAATTATATGTATTAAAGGCCATGGAAAGATAGATCAAAAATTAACTGGAAACTGAAGAATCTAATCCTAAAGAGTGGGTAGGCTAAACGGCAATCATAGAGACAACCAATAACTTCAAGAAAATGACAAAAATGAGACAACCTACCAAATCTTATGGGATGCTGCAAAAGTAGTTCTTTGGGGAAATATATCACTGAAATCTACAAGAATAAAATAGAGAAGGAAGAGATCAAAGAATTGGGCATGCAGCTGAAAAACCTAGAAAAAGAACAAATTGAAAATTCCAATAAAATACTAAATGAGAAATACTAAAAACCAAAGAAGAGATTAATAAAATTGATATTAAGAAAAGTATTAAACTAATAAATAAAGCAAAGTATAGGTTTTATAAAAAAATAAAATTGATAAACTTTAGTTAATTTCATTTTAAAAAAAAGAAAGAAGAAAATCAAATTACCAAAATCTAAAATGGAAAGGGTGAATTCACCTTCAACAAGGAAATGAAAACAATTAGAAATTACTCTGCCCAACTGTTTGTCCAATAAATTTGACAATCTAAATGAGATGGATGAAAATTTAAAAATATATATAAATTATCCAGATTAACAGAAGATGAAGTTAAATACTTAAATAACTGTATCTCAGAAAAAGAAATTGAACAAGCCATCAATTACCTCCTAGTAAAATCTCCAGGGCCAGATGGATTTACAAGTGAATTCTATCAAACATTTAAGGAACAGTTAATTCCAATGCTACACAGACTATTTGGGAAAATTGGTGAAGAAATCCTACCAAATTATTTTTATAATACAAATATGGTTCTGATGCCTAAACAAGGAGAAGCCAAAACAGAGAAAGAAAATTATAGACCAATTTCTCTAATGAATATAGATTCAAAAATTTTAAATAAGATACTACCAAAAAGAATAACTTATCATGAGAATAATACATTATGATCAGGTAGGATTTATACCAGGAATGCAGTGCTGGTTCAATATTAAGAAAACTATCAGCCTTATTGATCACATCAACAACAAAACTAACAGAAACCATATGATTATCTCAATAGATGCAGAAAAAGCCTTTGACAATCTACAACACCCATTCCTACTGAAAACCCTGCAGATCATAAGAATAAATGGAGCCTTCCTTGAAATAATAAGTAGTAACACCCTCAACCCATCTGCAAGGACTATATGCAGGGGGAATAAGCTAGATGCTTTTCCAATAAAATCAGAGCTGAAGCATTGATATCTATTATCACCACTGTTACTCAATATACTACTAGAAATGTTGACTTTAGCAATACGAAGAAAAAGAAATTGAAGGAATGAGAATAATCAAACAAGAAACTAAGTTAGCACTCTTGGCAGATAATATAATATACTTAGGGAATTCTAGGGTATCAAGTAAAAATAATAAGAGAAATAATAAACAACTTTGACAAAGTTGCAGGTTGCAAAATAAATCCACATAAATCATCTGCATTTCTATATATTACTAACAAATTCCAACATCAAAAGATAGAAACAGAAATACCATTTAAAACTAAGATAGACACTACAAAGTATCTGGAATTCTACTTGCTAAAACAAACCCAGGGACTATATGCAAACAATTGCAAAATGCTTTTCACACAAATACAGTCAGATCCAAGTAAGTGGAAAAATATCAGTTGCTTGCAGTTAGGCCTAGCTACTAAAATAAAAATTACAATTCTACCTAAATTAATTTACTTATTCAGTGTCATACCAATGAAACTACCAGAAAATTATTTTTTAGAGCTAGAAAAAGTAACATCAAAATTGATCTAGAAGAACAAATGGTCCAGAATATCAAGGGGATTGATTAAAAGAAATGCTAGGGAAGGTGGCTTAGCCCTACCAGATCTCAAAATGTAGTATTAAGAAGCAATCATCAAAATCATTTGGTACGAAGAAATAAAGGTGTAGACCAATGGAATAGGTTACGTACTCAAGTTACAATAGTCAATGAATATAGCAGACTACTATTTCATGAACCCAAGGACCCCAACTTCTGGGATAAGAACTCGCTGTTTGACAACAACCACTGGGAATGCTGGACAATTATGGTGGAAACTGGGCATAAACTAATGCCTGACACTGTACACAAAAATTAAGTACAAATGGACACATGATCTAGGCATAAAGATTGATACTATAAACAAATTAAGGGACCAAATAATAGTGCATTTGTCAGATTTATAGAGAATGGAGAAACTTATGAACAAACAAGAGATAGAGTTCATTATGAAGTGAAAAATAGATTATTTTGATTACATTAAATTGAAAGCGTTTCTTTTTTTCACAAACAAACCAAATGCAATCAAGATTAACAGGAAAGCCGAAACCTGGGAAAGAATTTTTGCAACTAGTGTCTGTGGTAAAGGCCTCATTTCAAAATTATATAGAGAACTGGGTCAAGTTTAAAAGAATACAAGTCATTTCCCAGTTGATAAATGGTCAGAAGATATGAATAAGCAGTTTTCAGAGGAAAAAAGTAAAGCTATCTATAGCCATATGAAAAAATGCTCTAAATCACTGTTAAAGAGATGCAAATCAAAGAACTCTAAAATACTATACCTTACCTATCAGATTGGCTGACATGACAAAACAGGAAGATGATAAATGTTGGAGAAGATATGGGACAGTAGGAGCACTAATTAATTCTTGGTGGAGCTGTGAGCTGATCTACTCATTCTGGAGAAAATTTTGGAACTATGCCCAAAGGGCTACAAAAATGTGCATACACTTTCACCCAGCAATATCGCTTCTAAGACTGTATTCCAAAGAGATCATAAAAATAGGAAAGGGTCCCACATGTACAAAATATTTATAGCAACTCTCTTTGTGGTGGGCAATAACTAAAAATCGAAGGGATGTTCATCATTTGGGGAATAATTGAACAAATTGTGGCATATGAATGTAACAGAATACTATTGTGCTATAAGAAATGATGAACGGGGCAGGGTGGAGCCAAGATGGTGGACTACAAAGACACATTTACGCATGGTCTCCCCCCACAGCCCATAAAATACCTGTAAAGAGGGACTCTCAACAAATTTTGGAGCAGCAGAAGTAGAGAACAACAGAGTGGAGGATATTTCCAGCACACGTGACCTGAAAGGCCCACAGAAACGTCAGTTGTACCAGATGCCAAGCGGAGCTCAGAGCCCAGCACAGCTTTGGCTGAGGGTGCTGCGGGACAAGACTCTGGGAGGAGGACACCTTGGGGTCAGAATCTCCAGTCCCAGCAGGGGGTCCTCAGATTCCTCAACGCACAGGTGCCAAAGGTCAGTGATGGGATTTTATCAGCTGGCCAGGAAGGGAGAAGGGCCTTCTCGTAGCCCCAGCAGCAAGCAGCAAACACACAGGCTACAAGCAGCCCATACGGAAGCTCCATTTTGGTGCCCTGGAGGCAATGAAGAGCTGAGTCTTACCTCAGCCCTGAGTGGAGGCTATGGCCTAGCCGGTCTTTGTCTCACACTGAATGGCAGCCCTGCCCATCCAACTTATCATAAAACCAGCCCCCAGTGCTGACTTAGTGGAACTAGAGACCAGGTGGCTGTGGAGAGGTAAATGCTAAGATCCTGGGCATAAAAATCTCTCTCTGCATCCAGACCAGTACACGCTTGATCGTGCCACTTCGGAGGAACTGAGATCTTACAGATTCCCAGAATATACCCTACTCTTGACAAAGGATCCAAAACTCAAGTAACTGGATGGGAAAATGCCCAAAAAGGAGAAAAAAATAAGACCATAGACGGTTACTTCCTCGGTGAGCAGATATCTCCTCCCATCCTTTCTGATGAGGAAGAACAATGTTTACCATCAGGGAAAGACATAGAAGTCAAGGCTTCTGTATCTCAAACATCCAAAATAAATATTCAGTGGGCTCAGGACATGGAAGAGCTCAAAAAGGATTTTGAAAATCAAGTTAGAGAGGTGGAGGAAAACCTGGGAAGAGAAATGAGAGAGATGAAAGAAAAGCATAAAAGGCAGGTCAACACCTTGCTAAAGGAAACCCCAAAAAAATGCTGAAGAAAATAACACCTTGAAAAATAGGCTAACTCAACTGGCAAAAGAGGTTCAAAAAGCCAATGAGGAGAAGAACACTTTCAAAAGCTGAATTAGCCAAATGGAAAAGGAGGTCCAAAAGCTCACTGAAGAAAATATTTCTTTCAAAATTAGAATGGAACAGATGGAGGCTAATGACTTTCTGAGAAACCAAGAAATCACAAAACAAAACCAAAAGAATGAAAAAAATGGAAGAGAATGTGAAATATCTCATTGGAAAAACAACTGACCTGAAAAATAGATCCAAAGGAGATAATTTAAAAATTATGAGACTACCTGAAAGCCATGATCAAAACAAA
>CM053771.1:122238314-122259002 GCA_028658325.1 Potorous gilbertii | reverse complement strand
GTTGAGCTGTTTACATTCCTACATGGAAAGACAATATTTGTAACTCTTGAAACTTTTTTCAATATCTGGGTAGTTGGTGGAATTACACACACACACACAAAGAAAGAGAGCACAGAATGAACTGAATAGGATGGGATCATATCTTAAAAAAATGAAATTAAGTGATGAGAGAAAAATATATTGGGAGGAGAAAGGTAGAAATGGAATGGGGCAAATTATCTCTCATAAAAGAGGCAAGCAAAAGACTTTTCAATGGAGGAAAAAAGAGGGGAGGTGAGAGAAAAACATGAAGATTACTCTCATCACATTCAACTAAAGGAAGGAATAAAATGCACTCACATTTTGGTATGAAAACCTATCTTACAATTCAGGAAAATGGAGGACAAGGGGATAAGTAGGGTGGGGGGGATGATGGAAGGATGGGCAGTGAGAGGAGGGAGCAATTTAAAGTCAACACTCTTGGAAAGGGACAGGATCAAAATAGAGAACAGAAGCAATAGGGAGCAGGATAGGATGGAGGGAAATATAGTTAGTCTTACACAACACAACTATTATGGAAGTCATTTGCAAAACTACACAGATATGGCCAATATTGAATTGCTTGCCTTCCCAAAGGGAATGGGAGGGGAGGGAGGGATGAAGAGAGGTTGGAAATCAAAGTTTTAGGAACAACTGTCAAGTATTGTTCTTGCTACTGGGAAATAAGAAATACAGGTAATGGGGTATAGAAAGTTATCTGGCCCTACAGGACAAAAGAGAAGATGGGGACAAGGGAAGGGAGGAGTCTTAGAAGAGAGGGCAGATTGGTGATAGGGGCTATTAGAATGCTTGGCGTTTTGGGGTGGAGGGAGGGCAGAAAATTTGGAACCCAAAATTTTGTGAAAATGAATGTTAAAAGTTAAATAAACAAATTAAAAAAAAAAAAAGAAATGATGAACAGGAAACTTCAGAGAGGCCTGGAAAGACTTATCTGAACTGATGCTGAGTGAAAGGAGCAAAACCAGGAGAACATTACGCACAGTAACAGCCACAGTGTGCGAGAACTGTTTCTGGTTGACTTTACCTTTCACAGCAATACAAGGACCTAATACATTTCTAAAGGTCTCTGGAGGCAAAATGTCATCCACATTGAGAGAAAGAACTATGGAACTGGAACTCATAATGAAGCTATTTTCTGTTGTGTTTTATTTTGGTTTGTTTTTTCTCAGTGTTTCTTCTATTTCTTTTAATTGTTATATGCAACATGACTAATGTGAAAATGTGGTTAATAAGAATGCATGTGCAGAACCCATATAAAATTGCATGCTATCTTGTGGAAGGAGGGGGAGAAAAATCTAAGAGTTATGGAAGTGATTGTAGAAAACTGAAACAAATGTTAATTTTTTAAAAAGATTATTTCTCAATTTTTAAAGTATTTATTTATTTTTGGTTTTCAACATTCATTTCTATAAGTTTTAAATATTCTCCACCTCCATCCCTTCCTCTTTCCCCTATCCCCACAATAGCATAAATTCTGATGTAGATTCCACATGTACATTCTTTTTAAACTTATTTTCACATTAGTCACATTTTATAGAAGAATTAGACCAAATCAGAGGAACCATGAGAAAGATAACACAAAACAAATAAAAAACGACAGCAAATAATATTTGATCTGCATTCAAATCCATATTTTTTCTCTGGATACGGATGGTATATTCCATGATGAGTGTTTTGGAGTTGTTTTATATCCTTGCAATGATGAAAACAGCTAAGTATGTCAAAGTCAGTCATCATACAATGTGACTGTTACTGTGTACAATGTTCTCCCATTTCTGTTTGCTTTTCTCAGCATCAGTTCATAAAAGCCTTTCCAGGTTTTCCTGAAGTCTGCTTTCTCATCATTTCTTATAGCACAATAGAATTCCATTACATTTATACACCACAACTTGTTCAGGCGTTCCACAATTGATGGCCATCCCCTTGATTTCCAGCTCTTGGCCACCAGAAGAGGAGTAGGTATAAATATTTTTGTACACTTGGGTCCTTTACCCATTTTTATTATTTCTTTGGTATATAACCTTAAAGTGGTACTGCTGGTTCAAAGGGTATGCACATTTCTATAGCCCTGTGGGCTTAGTTTCAAATTGCTCTCTAGAATGGCTGGATCAGTTCACAACTCCACCAAAAATGAATTAATGTTCCAATTTTCCCACATCTTCTCCAGAGGATATTCATCTCAACCTTGGAACAGGAATCCAAAATAAACATTGAATCATGCCATGGACAACATAACTACCCCTTAGTCTTAATAACTACCATAAGTTCAATTCTCATCTTTCCCCAAATAATTCCTCTATTCCCTTCTCTAGGTAAGGTGGGTGATAAAATGGAAGCAGCGCCAGGCCTGGAGTCAGCAAGATTCATCATCCAAATTCATATCCAGCCTCAGACACTTAATAATTATGTGACCCTGGGCAAGTCACTTAACCCTGTTTGCTTCAATTTCCTCATTTATCAAATGAGCTGGAGATAGACAATTGACTCCAGTGTCTTTGCCAAGAAAATTCCAAATGTGGTCACAAAATCAGACATGACTTAAAAAGGAGAGGGGGAGATGAAACTCTATTTTATGAACTCCTCTCCCATGTATGCCTGTTTGATAGTTCCATCTGTGTAGTCTATAGGCATCTCAAACTCAACAGGGCCAAACAGAACTTATTACTTTTCTCATGAAATTCTCCCTTCTTCTGTATTTCCTAACTACTATTAAGGAAACCACTATCCTGACACTCATTCAATTTGTCAGCCTTGTTGTCATCTTCAAATCTTATCTCTCACTCTTCTCACGTCTCTAATTGGTTAGCAGAATTTGCCTTCTCTTTTCTATAACATCTCTCACACATGCCCTATTTTTCACTTATACAACCACTACTCTAGTTGAAGCCCTCAACAACTCTCACCTGGATGATTGCAAGAGGCTTCTAATTGGCCTTCTTGCCCCAAGTCCAACTGAGCTATTCCATCCTCTGTAGAACTGCCAAAGTAATGTTCCTAAAGCTTAGTTCTGACCACGTCACCACCTCACCATAGTAGCTCCCTATAGTTAAATATAATCTTTTATCTGGCATTCCACACTCGTCCCAATCTGGCCTTTTCCTATCTCTTCAATCTTCCTGCATTTTAATGCCTTCCACACACATACAACTGTGCTGGCCTCCTCAGCCTACCTCCCACAAAAAACTCTTAATAGCATCTCAATACATCTGCAGTGACTATTCTACATAACTGGAAGGTTATTCTTTTTGACATCTGACTTTTGGAAGTCATATTCACTTCAAATGTAATTTTCTCTACATCTTTCCTAGTCCTCACAACTGCTAGTGCCATTTTCTCTAATGTTGCATTTGATCTAGTTGGTTTTTAATAGTATATTCTCATATGTATTGCCTCCCCCATTAGGTCCTTGAGGACAAGAAATACTTTTTCTTTCTTTGTCTATAGCACACTGGCACATAGTAAGTAGTGGATAACTGTTGATTGATTAATTGCGATTGCCCTTCTAATTTGTTATGGATCTGTGATCGCATACCGAGGTCCTGTACTCCATTAAAGTCAATGCTACCCTCTCCACACTTTCTGATCCTATGCTTTTGCATAAGTTCTTCACAGAGAATCTACCAAATGTACTACAAACTTTCTGGTTTGCTCAATATTTCATGAATATAAGTGTAATATTTTAATTATTCATCTATTACTTTTCATTCATACTATTCAATTCACTCTGAATTTCCCTTATATGGTGGTAATCAGACGTCCTTTCATCTCTCCCTCTGCCTTGCCATCCTTAATCTCATATTTTTTTCTTCACCACAACCTCTGAACTCTCTACTCTTCAGTTCTTCCCCAGGTCATCACTTTTACACTGGCTACACTCCAATTTCTTCCTCATTTTGACTCCTAGTCAAATTACTTCAGTTCATCCTTTTCCACTTTTCTCTGGGTCCTTGATCCTTATTCTGTCACTGAGCTTGCCCTTCAAAGCCTTGGACTCCTTCCATCATGTGCTACCTTTTCTACCACTCAAAACTTGCTGATAAAAAGAAAATCACAAAACCATGACAACTAGGTTCCCATTATATTACATGATATCAGCTGGGCCAGAACTGTGTCAAAGAAATTATTTTATAGCTTCTTAATCTGTTCACTATTCAAATGACTATAGTGGTTTTTCAAAACTTTTCATTCCTCCTTAAACTTATCATAGCTATTACCAACCCCACCTTCTCAGCTGAGAACTTTATTTCATACTTCATTCAAAAAATGAACTTTATTTCATAGATCCTTCAGTGAAAAAAAATGAAACCATACTGCCAAGAATTGTTCTTCTCTTCTTCTTATGTAACATTATTCTTTCCTCCCCACTATTGCATGAAGAGTAGCCCTTCTCCTTGCCAAGAAAAATCCATGTAAATTCACAAATGATTCCTTTCTATCCCCAATTCTTCAGTGGATTGTCCCCTCTATCATCTTCACTTCATTGTTAATCTTTAGTCTGTGTCTTATGACTTCTTCTCTATTGTCTATAAAATTGCCTATGTCTCATTCTCAAAAAATACTCACTCTTCATATCCCCTTCATCTCATCTGTCTCCTTTTTATTATGTCTAGATTTCTTGAGGTTATATACAGTTAATGCCTCCACTTTCTTTCCTTTCTCACTCAACTTTTTACATTCAGATTTTCAACCTCATTCAACCGAAATTACTTTCTCCAGTTACCAGTGATCTCTTAAATCACAAATATAATGGTCTTTTCTCAGTTGTCATCATCTTGGTCTCTCTATTAGTTACTCTGTTCACTTTGAAATTCTCTTCTTTCTAGGTTTTTGTGACACTAAACTTTTCTGGTACTCCTACCTTCTCAATCTCCTTGGCTAGACTTTCATACAGGTCAAGTCACCTAACTATGGGTATTGGCCAAGGCTCTGTCCTAGGTTCCATTCTCTTCTCCCTTTATAATATTTTGCTTGGTGATTTCATCAAGTCCCATGGATTTAATTATCATCTCTACATATAGGAATGACAGATGTATTTATCCTTCCCTAATCTCTCTTTAAGAGTCCTATAATTATTTTAAACTAAACATACACAAAACTAAATTCATTATCACACACACATACATTCTAAAACCTATCTTCTTTGTAATATCCCTTTTATTTCAAGAATGCCATTATCTTCCCAGTCATCTAAGCTCACAACCTAGTTATCATCTTTCAAATAATTCTATCTCACTCCCACATAGCCAATCAGTTGCCAAGTAATGTAGATTCTACAATTATAACATCTCTTATATATATACCAACATGTCTAGCTGACACTTCCACCACCCAAGGGCAGTCTCTCAACACCAAAATTCTGGACTATTGCAGTAGCCCCTAGTTATTCTGCTCATATCAAATCTCTTCTCACTTCAGTCCATCCTCTAGTAACCTATAAAATTGATCTTCCTAAAGCACAAGTCTAACTACACTGCCTTTTCCAAATCTCATTCAGTGAACTACAGTGAATATATTACCACAAGATCATATGTAAAATGTGACTTTTAAATCTCTTTATATTCTAGTCCTTATTACAGACTTTTACACTTTATTTTCCTCCACATACTGTGCAGTCCAGTAAAACTGGTCTTCTTGCTGTTCATCACACAAGACCCTCTATCTCCCAACTTCATGAATTTTCATTGGCTATTTTCCATGCCTCCTGTCTTCCTTCAAATCCCAGCTAACATCCCATGTTCTATGAAAAGGTTTTCCTTATCTCCTTTTCCTGCTAGCCCCTTCCCTGTGTTGATTATTTCCAATTCACCTTCTCAATATCTTCTTAGTAGAGAATTGTTTGCATGCTGTCTCTTCACTGATCTGTGAATTCCTTGAAAGTTTGTATTATTTTTTGGCCTTTCTTTCTATCCCCAACACTTAGCACACTGCTTAGTACAGTGCAGACACTTAACAAATAGTTACTGACTCACGTTACCTTTATCCCTCTCCCCTATTCTTTTCTGTTTCAACTTATCATTAATGTATCTTACAATAATTCTCTCAGAAAAAAATATCATTGGTAATATGTTGAAATCATAATTACGTCAATTATATATGTTTTGATCATTCTTTGGATCATCCACAAATGTGATTGAAGGGAAAAGCATGGCTGTAGTATTTTATATTTATTGCTTGTATATAGATGTGCCCTAAGCCATGAGGAGAAAATTTGCATTCCTACTTACTTTTAGCCATTAAGGGTCTGAATCTTTTTTACTTTGCTTGGGTGCTCATTGTAACTTAGAGCCTTTTGAAATAAAATGCTAATGACTTCTGTGCAAGAGATCCTTACTTGCAAACAGACCAAAGAAATAAGGAAGGGCACACCTGACTTTTCTAAACCAGCCCCAAAGTGCTATTTAATATGAGAGGGAAGATTGCTCCAGCTGGCACTGTTTGGCTGACATGGTAACTCAGCCGATAACTATGGAAATTAAATGATGATCCATTACTATATCCAGTTGGGAGATTTACTCTCCTAAAATTGCCAGCAATTTCATAAGGAAGTTATGTTTCTTTCTGCTTCTAACTCTGGCTCCCAGTTGGGAGAAAAATTCTAAGATCTTGTTGTATAGAATTTTTTTTTATTTTTTTGGTCCCCCAAAGAATATATAATTGATTTAAGAAGTGTTTTAGTAATAGTAGTACTAATGCTAATATTAATAACAATAGCTAGCATATATCTGGTGCTTCATGGTTTGCAATGTGCTTTACTTATGTTAGCTTATTTGGAATTGAGAAACAGTCTAGGAGGTAGGAGCATGTTTTATTTCAATTTTTTGTTTTATCATTTTTAGCTGTGTCAGACTTCATGACTTCTTTTGGGGTTTTCTTGGCAAAGATACTGAGGTGCTTTGTCACCATTTCCTTGTCCAGCTCATTTTACAGCTGAAAAAACTGAGGCAGCTAGTGTTACATGACCTGCCCAGGGTCACACAGCTAGTAAGTGTCTGAGGCTGAATTTTTAAAATCACTTTTTTCCTGACTTTAGGCTTGATATTCTATGCACTGAGTTGTCTAGCTGGCCTCACATCCATTTTGCAAATTAGGAAATTGAAACTCAGATAGATTAAATGGAATCACAAAACTATAAGTAGCCAAGTCAAGATTTGAACATATGTACATTCAATATATGCATATGTTGTTGTTGTGTTCATCCTTCATTGCTGAAGAAGACCATGCCATCAGAGAAGTAATGTGATAATGTATGTAGTTATGTTAGCATATTTGCCTATATACACATATATATTAATGGACACTTCAGTGGGGAAACTGAACAGGGATAAAATCAAAATAAAAACAAAGTAAATTCAAAGCAATTTCTGTGAAACTACACACACATACACACAAATATATATATACATACATATACATTAACCTCCACTTGACTCACTTCTTAAATAGACCTATTCACTGAGTGAGCATTGCCTCACTCAAAGTGAGATCTTGGAAAGACCTTGGCTTAAAAGGCCATGGTCTCCCACTGCATCTTGGGACATTTCTAATCATCCTGACCTATGTCTGGCCAGTGGACTCAGATGGCTCTGGAGGGGAAAGTGAGACTGGTGAGTTTGCACAGCCCTCCTTCATTCACATCCAGCCCATTTGCAAGATATGTCATACTTTTCCTGATGTCATGCATGGACCTCTTTGAGAATGAAGGACAAATCACACAACAGTGAATAGTAATAATATAAATTGATTTGTTGCCACTTGCATTACCACTATTTGCTAATTTAAACAATTAAAATGACCTATATGAAGGAATATTTTCTACAAACAGATACATTGAATTAAATGATTCTACGTAAACATATGAGAATGTTTATATGGCTACAGATATAAAAACACATATGCATATATATGAAACTTGGAGTCCACCAAAGATTAATTCTGTTCCACTCAGTTCTGACTTCTGTAAAGTGCCACAGTTTAGGAAAGATATAGATAAACTGGAAATTGTATGCAGGAGGACTCACAGGATGATTACAGATCTTGAGTTCACATCATATGAAGATAAGGTGAAGTAACCAGGCATATTTAACTTAGAGTAGAACAGAATCAGTTAGAACCTGAGGAGTATCTTCAAATATCTGAAAGGCTGTTGTGGGGAGTAAATTATTAGACTTATTCCTTTCTTTTGACCAGAAAGGGCAGAACCTAGCACATGTAGAAGTTACAAAGAGACAAATATGGGCTAACAGGAAATTTTTTGACAACTAGAGCTTTCTAAAAGTGGATTTAGATACCATAATAGGTGTTAATTCCCATAGAAGTCTCAAGCAGAGACTGAATAGTCACTTGACATTTTTAACAGGGATAATTTCGGTGCATTAATTGAATAAGATCACTATAGAAGTCTCTTCTAACTTGCACAATTCTGTGGTTACTGCTCATGTATAGCTTGGAGAAACTTCTCTTACTTTTGTTACCTTCCATGGTGATGTAGCTCTGAGAAACTAGTAGGAGCACACATTGAGGCTCACCTATTCAGCACTGGTCCTGTACACAATCATATATCACAGTTTGTAAAGATATTGAATTCTTATACCTTATCATAACTGCTGAAGGAATAGATAGAACGTTTGCTCTAGGGACTCTCGGGATTTATTATTAAATAAATAAATATTTATTTATTTAATGAACAGCTTCACCAATTTGACATTAGAATTCCAGGATGTTGCAGTGACTAAGAAATCAGGTTGAGGAAATCTTGCATTCAACGAAGCCAAGTGACTTTGTCCTTCTGTTCTATTTTTTTTTACCAAGCAATTCTTAAATAATGCATACTAGAATTTACATGGAATTAAAAAAAGGTCAATATTCTACACTTAGAAAGAAATTAGTCTCCCACATCAGGTATGGGAAAAGGTAGAAAATGTACAATCCTCTGTATCATTTTGTTATTAAACTGGGATGGATTACCACCATTCTCTATAGGCAAACATATGATGGTAGAATATAAAGAATCAGTCAGTCAGTCAGTATTACTATGTGGCAGGCACTATGTTAAGTACTAGGGATACAAAGAAAGGTAAAGATAGTCCCTACCCTTAAAGAACTCACCATTTAGTGGAGGAAGACCACAAACAAACATATATGAAAAAATATGCTATCTGCAGAATAAATAGGATGTAATTACCAAAGCAATAACGCTAGAACTATGAGAGATTGGAAAAGTCTTCCTACTCAAAGTGATATTTTAGCTGGCAGGCAGGAAGTAAAGAAGCCAGGAGGTAGAGATGAGGAAGAGACCATTGCAGGAAAGGGGGACAGAAAGAAAAAAATTCCTCAAGCCAAGAAATAGAGTTTCTGGCTCATGGAACAACAAGGAGTCAATTGTTCCTAGAAGTAACTTCGGAGAACATCAAAGTGGTATAGTGGACAGAGCACTGGAGTTGGAATCAGGAAGACATGAGTTGAATTTTTCTTCAGACACTCACTAGTTGTGTCATCCTGGGCAATGTTAAACTTGAGTTCCAGATGTGGGAAATGGAAATAATACTACTGACCCTAAAGAATTGTGAAGATCAATTGGAGTGATATATGTGAAGCACTTTATAAGCCCTAAGTGCCACATCATCTTCTTCATCATATCAGTCTTATTTTTTCAAATAATTCTTGAAAGGAATCCTCATATAATACGTCCCACAAGTAGTAATTCATCTTCTGCCTGAAGACCTCGAAAGAGAGAAAATACATCATATTTCAAGGCATGCTATTACATTTTTGGACAGCTCTCAATGTTAAGAAATTTTCTATAAATATACATCTATTCAACTTTAACCTCTCGTTCTTAGATCTTCCTCACAGAGTCAAACAAAATATATCTCACCTCTACATGGAGTCCTTAAATAACTTGAAGACATCTCTCATGCCCCTGTTTCATCCTCTCTTCTCCAGGTTAAGGATGCCCACTTCTTTCAATCTATTATCATTTGACTTAAATTCAACCCTCTTCACCATCCTACCTGTCCTCTTCCAGAAACTTCTCACTTTTATCAATGTCGTTCTTAAATTTGAATACCAAGAACTTAACACAATATCTCAGATTACATCTGAGTATGAAGTATAATGGAACTATTGCTTCTCTTTTCCTATAAGGTATTCCTCCTTGTGATACAGAACAAAATAGAATTAGTTTTCACTTCTTTTTTGGGTAGTGGTCACCTCATACTGGTGAATTGTACTTTTAAAGTGAGCTCTATCCCACTGAAACCCCAGATTCTTTTCCAATGAATTAAAATGTTTACTCCTCTCAATTTGTATTTGTGAAGTTGATTTTTTGTATTAAAGTATAATAATTTTAACTTATAGAATTTCATCTAGTTTGAGGGAGATGACACAATAGATAGAGGACTGGATCTGGAGTCAGGAAGACCTGAGCTCAAATCTGAGCTCACACGTTTAATAGCCATGTGGCCCTGGGCCAGTCACTTAACCAATATCTGCCCATTTCCTCATGTTTAAAATGAGGACAACAATAACATGTATCAACAATCACAGAAGCATACTTGAGGATTACTGCTGTGAATGATTTCAAGGGCCTAATCTCATAGTATAATGAAAAGTTATTCAGTAACAAATTAAACATTGCTCAATACAGCATAACATTCATAGCAATATCCTTAAGTAAAATATACCATTATATATACATATATGTGTATATATAAACATTGTTCAATGAAGTAAAGCATAACATTCGTAACAACATCGTTAAGCAAAACATGTCTATCTATCCACATCTATACATCAATACATACAAGTAAAGTCCTTTATCAAAATACCACACTATCCATCCCTAGATCACAGTAAGAACATCACACTACACAGCATATGTCATTTCATCCCTAAAATCAGGGGTCTCAGGCTAGAGTGTCCCCTAGCATGATTAATCCTTAAGGAATAACAGAAAATACCACACTAACCACCCCTACGTTACAGTAAGATCAATCTCCTCAATCAATATCAAGTGTCCCAGCAAAGTCCTCTTTCATCTTAACTTGAGGTTGACTTCCAAGTCCCATGACTCTTCCTCTGTTGGCTGGCCACTACTGATTCTTGCCTGGGTTCACAAATAAGCAGCTTTCTGCTCCTGCTCCATGTCTTATCTCACAGGGACTACTTCACCTCCAGGTCTCCTGGTTCCTGTCCCTGGGGAAACAAAGCTCAACAGGGCAGCAACAATGCTGACACACCACCAGCACCATCATCTCGATTCACCTCAGCCTCCACAAGCGCTCTGTCATAATAGCTCAGTTCACTTTAACAGCTTCCTTCCCATAGGCAGATTTCTGCCCTGCATCTCTATTCACTTTCAAAGCTTCAAGGCTCCTTCAGTAAGTCTCCGCCATCAGAGGTCTCCTCTCCACTCTCAGAAGTCTCCTCTCTCAGTTCTTAGAGGTCTCCTTTCCTCTCTCAGGTCTCTTGTCTGCTCTCAGTTCTCCTTTCCACTCTCAGGTCTCCCCTCAGCTCTCTTCTTCTCAACACTGGCTCTCTTCAATGTCTACTTTCTCAATGCCAGCTCTCTTTATATACATTTCTACTCAGCATCTGATTGGTTAGTGCCCTCTTACATATCTGATTGGCTAAAACTCAATCCAAAGAAACAGCAAATATACTACTTTGCTCGCTGTTAGATAACACAACGTCTAGGGTTGTGATGAGTATATCTATCGATCGATCATCTCTCTATCTGTGTGTCGTGCTCAGCACAGTTCCTGACATATATAAATGTCAATTATTATTTTCGTCATCGTCATTGCCAGCATTATAAATATTATCATTATATGTTCTAGCTTTCAAAGATTTATTTGAATTCTTACTCAGTCTTCCAGTACATTCGTTTTCAGCTTTGTGTCATCTGAAAACTTGATGAATGTACCATTTATATCTATCCACATCACTGGTAAAAAAAGAAGCTAAGCAGTCCTAGGTTCAGCACTGATCCTTGGGTTATCCCATATAAGACCTCCTATCTACATTGACATCGAAATACTAATGACTATTTTTGAGTCAGTCCATTCAACCATTTCTGAACACATCTAATTATATTACCAAATAGTCCATATCTCTCTATCCTCTCCACAAAAATAGAATGAAATGTTTATCAAAACCTTTGTTAAAATTTCAGTAGATTAAGTTACATAGATATACATTTTCTAAAAGTACATTAATGGAACAGATTAGACAAATAGAATCAGAAATAATTAAATTCAATAAGAAAGTATTCAACCCCCAAAACATAAATCACCTAAGAAAGAATTCTTGATTCAACAAAAATTCCTGAGAAAACTGGAAAGCAGTATGATGCAAATGAAATCTAAACCAACTCTTTATTCAATATGGCACAATAAAATTGATACATGAATTGAGTAGTAATGAAGACACACATTAATGAACATAATATAAATAACCATAACGAATGATTATAACCTTTCAATTATGGCAAAGGGGTGAATTCTTAAGTAAATAAGAGATAGAGACAATTCCAAGAGATTAAATAATTTCTTATGACATGAAAAGTAGACAACTTTTGCATGGACAAATCAGTGCAACTTGAATAAGAAGAGAAGCATTTTCTTGGTTAGAGGCAGGGAGAAGCCAGGGAAAGGACAATCTTTGTATCAAGTATCTCTGATATGAACTTGATATACAAGATATATAGGCAAGCAATATAACAAATCAGGTTAAAAACCTAGTTAACATTGAAATTGTTCTAAACTGTAAAAGAATGGAAAAGTATTAATAACTGTCAGAAGGAATGTTCAAAATAACTTTGATATGGGACAGAAATGGGGCAATTCTGTGATATATCAATCTCCTAGATAAGCTAATTCCTGCTACCAAAGCAGGTCAATAAAAATACTTCTATAACATTACCTCAGAGAGATGTCTAAGAACACTGAGACTTTAAGTGACTTGGTTAGTGTCAAACAACCAATATATCTGTCAGAGGAAGGATTTGATTCAGGTTTCCCTGGCTGTAAGGTGGACTACCTATTGACCAAATCACTAATACTAAATTTTGTTTGTTTAGTTTTTAAGAGAAAATTGGCAAAGATAAGACATGGGGACAGTCAATGTTGGAGCAAAAGACTGGCAACTATTTACTGGTACTGTAGGCGTGAATTGAGTCACCCATTTTGGAAAGTAATTTGGAATTAGAAAATAAAGTGATAAAAATGTTTATACTCTTTAACTTAGAATTCTAGTCCTAGGCACATGTCACAAAGATATCAAAGATAGAAAGAAAATGAATATATACAACAAAATATTTATAGCAGCCCTTCATGAAACAGCAAAGAATCAGAAACACCACTGGTGTTTCACAACTGGAATATAATTGGAAACATTAGAAAAGTTTTAAAAATAATGCTGTGTAAATACAATTACCAAATTTGGAGCCCAGAGATATGAAAATGTATTACCCTCTTTCCTTTTCAGTGGTATGGAATGTGATTTAATGTAGGATTTACTTGATATAGTAGTTATTTGCTGAACTTTTTTTTAGAGGGGGTTAAGTGACTTGCCCAAGGTCACACAGCTAGTAAATGTCAAGTGTCTGAGGGCATATTTGAACTCAGGTCCTCCTGACTCCAGAGTCAGTGATCTATTTGCTGTGCCACCTAGCTGCCCCTTGGTTTTTTGTTATAAAGGATTGTTTTATAGGCTAGGGAGAGGAAACAAATTAAGAAAGTTAAGGTGATATAAAAAAATCTAATATATAAATGTAAATATTTATTTAAGAAAAAATCACTAAACCAGATAAAATAAGACAAAATTTAATGAAGGTATAAATGAATCCCACATGGAGAAAAAATGGACATGTAACAATATATTTGAATACACACACATTTTAATGGATCGAAAGTACAGTATGACTTTAGTGGTAGATAAGGTATAAAAAAATTCTGAGTGAATATAAAAATAAAATGTAAGAAATTGTGAGGTTGCATAAAGAAGTAGAGTGTCAGTGTCAAGAAGGTGGAAAACTATAATTGAATTTTATAATGTTTTAGAATGACCACATCTGGAAAGATGCTTCCAGTTCCAGTTTCATTTTTTTAAAGCAAAAGCATTGATAAATGAGAGCATCCAGAGGAAGTTAACCAAGATTATGAAGGACATAACTACATTCAGATAAAAACTGTTTAAAAGCATTGCAGCTTTCCTAATAGTAAAGTGGTCAAAAGATATGAATAAATACTTCTCATAAAAAGAATTGTAACTCTTAACAATCATATTAAAGAATGCTTCAGTTCATTAATAATAAAAAAATTCTAATTAAAATATTAGGATTCATTTCACCATCTAGTAAATTGACAACTGGGGCAGCTAGTGATGCACTGGATAGAGCACAAGTGCAGGAGTCAGGAGGACTTGAGTTCAAATCTCACTTCAGACATTTGACATTCACTAGCTGTGTGACCTTGGGCAAGTCCCTTAATGCCAATTGCCTCATCCTGGTTCATCTTGAGTCATTCTAATGAATATCTGGTCACTGGATTCAGATGGCTCTGGAGGAGAAGTGAGGCTGGTGATCTGTACAGCCCTCCCTCACTCAAAAAAAAAGTCAAGTGCAAGTCATGTTATCATTTTTCTGATAGCATGATCTTCTTTGGCAACAAAGGATGAACACGCACAAATTGACAACTATAACAAAAAGATGGAGAAGTCATAAAAACATAGAGACACAAATGTATTGTTAATAAACTGTGATTTTTTTTACAGCCATTCTAGAAAATAATTTGGAATTATGCAAATAAAATGACTAAATATATATTTTATATAAATAAATGATAAATGTAAATATCTTTAAATGTATTTTACCAACTATTCAACTTATGAAAATATATCCCAAAGAAGTTATTGATGTAAATAAATGTCTCACATATGCCAAAGTATTTATAGGAGTACTTTTTTGAGGGAGTAAAGAACTGGAAGGAAAGTAGATGCCTACTAAGTGAATATTAGCTAAATTATTGTATTATAAGAAATTATTGATACAATAAAAACAGAGGCACATTAAGAAGCTAGATAAAAAGGACTATTGTCAGTGCCAAGAATGTGGAAAGTTATGATTATATCTTAAAATGCCCTCAAATACCCACATATGGAGGGTTTCATCCAGTTCCAGTTTTACCTTTTTAGGCAAAGGCGGTGATAAATTTGCTAACATCTGGAGGAGGGCACAAAGTAAAGCACACTGAAGCAAGCAGAGATAAGAAAATAATTAACAAGGGGCGGAGCCAAGATGGCGGAGTAGAAGGATGAACCAGCTCTAGCTCTCTCCCCATAGCCCATAAAATACCTGTAAAAAACAATTCTAAACGAATTCTAGAACAGCAGAAACCACAGAAAGACAGAGTGAAAGCAATTTTTAGCCCAAGACAGTCTGGAAGGTTGACAGAAAAGATCTATCACATTGGGCTAGGAGCAGAGCACAGTCCAGTCTTGGCTGTGCCTTAGGACAGGATTGGAGCAGGCTTCAGGGTGCAGAATCATGGTTAGCAGCTGTGGTTCCCAGGTTTCTCAATTCACAAAAGCCAAAGACAGTTTCAAAGGTCAGTAAGAAAGCTCTTTCACCTGGGTGTAAAGGGAGCAGGGTCCAGTTCTAGCCCTAGCCCAAGGTTGGCAGCAATCACTGTGGCAGCAGTGTACATTTTTGGAGTCCTCTGCCTAAAGATCCTGGGGAAATTGAGAAGATTACATGGATCTCAGTCTTGAGAGGTGATCCTGGGGTGAGAGAGAGTGCTGGCTTGGTGGAGCTAGTGCTGATGGTGTACAGGGAATGATACTCACAGATCCTGGGCAGAAAAGCTTGTAGCTGTTCTCAGAGGAGAGTGTAGGTCAGGAGAGGACTCCTTTCCTTGGATTGTGCCACGTTGGAGGAACTCAGAACTTACATGCACCTAGAGTATACCCTCTGACAAAGGACTCAAAAGTGAAGTAACTGACTGGGAAAATTCCTAAACAAAGGGGAAAAAAATTAAATAAATAAAATAATAATAAATAAATAAATGAAAATACTAAAATAAAATTAATAAATAAAAATAATAAATGAAATAAAGTAATAAATAAATAAAATAGAAAATAGAAGGTTACTTTCTTGATGAAAAGATATATTCTTCCATCCTTTTAGATGAGGAAGAACAAAACATATTATCAGAGGAAGACATCAAAGTCAAGGCTTCCACATCCAAAACCTCCAACAGTATGCACTGATCTAAGGCCATTCTTGAAAGAGATCCCAAAAGGAAAACTCCTAGGAATATTGCAGCCAAATTCCAGAGTTCCCAGTTCAAGGAGAAAATATTATAAACAGTCAGAATGAAAAAATTCAAGTATTGTGGAAATACAATTAGGATAATACAGGAATTAGCAGCTTCTACACTAAGGAATTGAAAGGCTTAGAATATGATATTCCAGAGGTCAAAGGAGATAGGATTAAAAGAAAGAATCACCTACTCCAAAAAACTAAGTTTTTACTTCAGGAGAAAAAAATGTAATTTCAATGAAATAGAGGATTTCCAAGCATTCTTGTTGAAAAGATCAGAGCTGAATAGAAAACTTGACTTTCAAACACAAGAATCAAGAGAAACATGAAAAGGTAAGGAAGCCTTAGGGAACTCATTAAAGTTGAATTGCTTACCTTCCTACATGGAAATATGTTATTTGTAATTCATGAGATCTTTTCCAATATTAGGGTAGTTAGAGGAAATATGTACATATATACCTATGTATATGTGTGTAGGTATGTATATCTATGTTACATATGTGTAGGTATGTATATGTACATGAGTGTATATATATGTGTGTATATGTATATATGTGTATATAAATATACATAGACAGAGGGCACATGGTGAGCTGAATATGAAGGGAGAATACCTAAAAAAAGTAAAATTTACTGTAGAATGGAATGTACCAGGAGTAAGAGACAGGGAGAGGCAGAATGTAGCAAATCATCTCACATACAAGAGAAAAAGAAGACTTCTACAAAGAAGGGGAAGAAGGGGGATATAAAAAGAAAAAATTAAGCCTTACTCTCATGGGATTTGGCTTAAGGAGGGAATAACACACACTCAACTGGATATGGCAATCTATTTTACCCTGCAGGAAAGGAAAGGGACAGAAGAGGGAAGATGATAGAAGGGACAGTAAATTGAGGAAAGGGATAATCAGAAGCAAACACTATTGTGGGAGGACAGGTCATGGGAGAGAATAGAATAAATGAAAGGCAGGATAGGATGGAGGGAAATGTGATTAGTCTTTTACAACATAAATATTATGGAAGTGCTTTGTACTGTTACACATGCGTGACCTATGTTGAATTGTTTGTTTTCTCAATGAAAGTGGGTGAGGAGGGAGGGAGAGAATATGGAACTCAAAGCTTTAAGAATGAATGTTAAAAATTGTTTTAGCATGCTACTGGAAATTAAGCTATACAGGCAATGGAGTATAGAAATCTATTTTGCCCTACAGGAAAATAGAGAAGAAGGGGGATGGAAGAGGGGTGGGTAATAGAAGAGGACAGACTGGATGAAAGGGTGGATGGAGTGCATGCTGTCCTGTGGTAAGGGGTGAGGAGAGATGGGAAGAATATTTTGAATTCAAATTTTTGTGGAAGTAAATATTAAGAGCTGAAAAATAAATAAATTATTTATTAAAAAAAAGAAAATAATATATATGACAAATATAACATACATAATAGTAATCATGAAAAAGCACAAAATAAACATCACACAAAACAAGCTCAACATCCTAGAAAAGATATAATAATACGCTCTCTCTTCCCTTCCTTGCAGAGACTATTCTGCATTAATAGGATTTTCCATATATTATATATTTTTTTAATTTTTTGACAAGTTTTGCTCATTTTCTCATCTTACTCTTGTTATTTTTATTGTATGGGATGATACCCCGGAATAGGAATGAGAAATAATACAGAAAAACTTCTTTGTAATAAAATAACTGATATATTTTATATGTGTAATATATAATATTATGTAACATGTAACATGTTGCAATGCATGTATGTATGATATAATATATAATCTATTGTAATATATAATAATATACACTATAGGATATGTAATATATTTTATATAAATATAAAATAAGTTTATATATACACATATATTTATCTAAACTTCATGAGAGTCATCTTCAAATATTATGAATCTTATCATGTAGAAAAGAGATTCATTGTTTTCGGCCCTCAAAGCCAGAACTAGGAGTAATGGCAAGACATTGCAGAAATGAATAATCTGACATACTGTAAAAAAAATGACTTTTCCAAATAATCCAAAATTTCCCAGAGTGGTATTAGTGGGCTTAGAACATACAAGGATCTTGGTGATGAGCATTTTTTAGTGGAAGGCTGGAGGACCACTTGGGGATGTTGTAAGTTAAATTCTTATCAGTTGTGGGTTGTATTAGATTGCTCCTGAAAATACTATAACCATTCAATTCTGAGATTCTGTGAATTTAAGTGTCAAAAACCTTTTTAAAATTTGACTCCGGTACAGAATTGATATTTGTATTATGACAAATGTATTACCTGTCTTCATAATCCATGCAGCTGAGAAGCAATATGGAGTAGTGGATGCATCACTGGACACTAGGCCCAGGAAGACTGTGTTCAATTCCTGCCTTTGAAATAAACTGATTATATGACCCTGATACAAGTCACTTAGCCTCCCAGAAGCAGCTCTTTAAGAATATAAGTGGAAAAATTACCAACCTTCCTAATAGAGGAAATTTTCTCACCCCAAATTTTCTTATAACAATAAAATTCTAGATCTAGTCCCTAACCTTATGATAATCCTATTTTAAAACATAAATTGCATTCAACAGGAACACCTAAACAACTAAATAAATATATTTAGAGTATACACCAATTCATTCACTGAGCATTCCACTAAGAGATTTAGATGAGGAAAGAAATCATAATCCCTAAAATGTGATGCAAGACTTTAATCATCACTTGATTTCTGTTGTGGCACATTCAGATTTTCCTGGGCATCTTGCCATGCTTTTGCTCAACCTTCTATCCCTGAGCTCAGTTCTGATTTCCAAGTTCTATCATTCAATTATCCTTGTGCTGATTATGGCAGGGCTCTGCAAAAACCATGCATAAATTTCATTGTAGTTAGAAATATGCTTAGATATGTGATTCTACATGTTTCCATCTGGAGTAAAATCATAAGCAACTGTCACATTTAGAATCCACATATAAATTACATCGTTATTCTGAGAATACCAATATCCATCCAGCAACTTTGATCTTCATGTCCATGCATTATTATGGAAATGATTGCATAATGAAGTGTTTCTGACAATTCTAACAATAAACTCATCTATAGATGACAAGGCAGATCCACTTTATATCTGATCTTGGTATTCGATGTCAGGGCACTTTACCTTTCCAGAGTTATATCATAACATTGCCTTTCACATATTCTAGATCCCAGACAAATTAGATATTTCCTGTCTCCTATACAAGCACATTCATGTTTCTGTATCTATGTTCCAGCTGTTCCCTTTGTTTGAACATAATTCCTTTCAAGCAACCATCAATCCACTTAATCTGTAAAACAAATTTTTTTTAAAAGGATGTAGTGGTAGATTTATTTAATTGGGGACATAAAACAAAAAGCACATATATCAAGAATATAGCTAAGAAAAGGTCTACTTAAGATGGAAATAATAGTTTAGTATATCTGGGGTTGACCAGTTATGATGAGTTTTAGGCTTTCTTTCCTCCATTCACCAATTACAATAGCTTGTCCCCTATATAGGACCTCCAGACCTGAATGCATTAATCCTCCAGGACATGGTTTTTGAAGGTCCAGAAGGTACAGCATCAGGTTAGACTTCAAGAAAATGGTAGATGCAGTTAGCCATAAAGAAGATAAGTCATAGGCAAACTGCACTAGGACCAGCAGAATATGGTGGACTCTGTGAATTTACACTCATTCACCAATAGGATATTCAACTAGTTTCAAACATACCCAGTTTTAGCATTGGTTAGCCAAATCACACCATCTTTTCCAAAATAAAAACATGACTATGAAATATTCTTTAAACTAGATGTATTAAATCTGCATCAACCAGCTATTCTGAGTATAATTACACCATCAAAATAGTAAATATTAGTGACATGACATAACCTACTCTTAATGAACCCATGATGATAGATCATCCTTGAAAGGAGTTTCATTATCTAATTAAACCTTTACCTTCCATTCCATTGTCCACGTACTAAAAATGTGACCTTGGACAGATCATTTAACGTTTCTTAATCTCAGTTTCTTTTTCTGTAAAATGTGGAAAATAACACTCATAGACATCTATCTATTACATATCAGAAATATTCAGGAATAATCTAAAGCCAAAAATCAATTGGCATTGTCTATATGTTTTTTTAAAATAAATTTATTTATTTAACATTTTACATTCATTTTAACAAGATTTTGGTTTCCAAAATTTTCTCCCCATTTGTCCCCTCCCCAGACTCCAAAATGCCGAGCACTCTAATTTCCCCTATCACCAATCTGCCCTCTCTTCTTTCACCCCTCCCTTCCCTTACCCCATCTTCTCTTT
>CM053771.1:122195191-122237814 GCA_028658325.1 Potorous gilbertii | reverse complement strand
CAGGCTTCCTGCCCTAAACAGGTACTCGAAATAGCTGACACAGGAAAGGGTAAACAAAGTTTCAATTGAAATTACAACTCAGGACATCTGTGTTTTTCCTTATCACTAGCATACCAGGAGAAGGGTCTGGTAAGGAAGTCCTATTTGCTTGCCTAACACCGAAAGGCATTCTCTGAGTTTAACAAAGGAGACTACTATGTCCAGGGTCTTCTTAATTCAAACTTTGGCCCTTATTAAAGTCTAAAATTTATATTAAATGTTATCAGTGGACATACCCACATAAAATTATCCCTCCATTTTCTGATCATGGGTCCTATGTTGAAACATAGCACACCAAAGAGCAATGTGTAGTGAACATGTCAGGGTTTGTGACCTGAAGGAGAATGGATGAATCTGTCCTCTGATGGGAGGATCTGTCCTTAACTTACATAATAAGAATGCCCTCCCTTCTGTATTTGGCACTCCCTCCTCCTAAAAAGAGGTGTGACCAAGAACATTTGGACAAAGTGTTCAATTCCTCTGAACTCTGCTGTAATAAATTTTCCTTGATACCTTTTAGTGTCAAGCGTGTTTCTAACAATAATGTCTATAATGAGTACAAAATTGCAAAAGAATGAAGAACCATCAAATAAATGAAAATGAATGTTAAAAAAATTACAAAGAACAAGCTTGTACCCATAGAAGGCATATAAGACTCATGTACTATTTTGTAGAGGTAAAAAATCCAAGAGTATAGAATATTGCTTATATTTAAATGAAGAACTTGTACTAGGAGATGCCTAAAGTCTTTTGTAGCTCTAATTTGAAAATGCATTAACCAATTAAAACACATTCTCTTGGAAGAATTCGTTAGTTATGTATTAATTTGTATTGTCTCTTTATCCCCAGTCCTAGCAGAATATATCCTACTTAGTAGGTACTTAATCGTTGCTTATTGAGTTGAATCCAATTCTTATTAGTCTAGGAAGCTGATCAGTGCTCTTTCCAGAACAACCTGATGATCTTATGGAGTGGGAGTGGGCGCAGGGGGATGAGGGGGAGGAGGAAAGAAAAGGAACCTTTCTTGTGATTTTGAATTTATTTTCCTGAGGAAGGGTGGGACATGCTCACTGTCATTTTTATTTTTAGTGCATTGGGAAAGATTTATGGGGATATGTCCATTAGAATCTCACTGAGTTTCAGGACCTTTCCTTAAGTCTCATTGATTGGATACCAACTCATTGTTTTGGATCCTTGTACAAAAATAGTTTGGGGAAGAATCAGCCTTTCTCTTGGAGATCCTAAAAAAGCTCCACACCGAACAATGAGCAACTAAACTAAGAATGGATGTTGGGAAAAACCTTTGTCTGGATACAGTTTCCTTTCTGGAGGACAATAATGACAACTCTGGGGAAGAGATACATTACAATTACATATTGTTTCTTACCAAGAGGTGTCATTGACAGTCAGTGGAGGGGCCTGTTCTCCATATAGCTTTAGAATAACTCCTGGGCTGTGAGTTACTGGTCCCAGATGTGAAGAACTATAACTTAACTTCTCATTCTGATAAGTCAGAACTGTGATGAAAGGAACCACATGTGCAAGTGCTCAAAGTTACTGAAACTCAGTCTTCTGACATGGAGTTGAGAGTTCCTGTCTCCCTTGGATAGAAGAGCTGAGGGTAGGTATAAGTTAAGGGAGCCAGTTATGACAATTTCCTGGAGAGCTGGTGTACCTAAAAGAGGAAGTGTCTGACTAATGAAATCCACTTAGGAAGATCACAATACAACCCAAAACTGGAAGTGAATCAGTGAGCAAAGCCACAATGTGTGAAGAGCAAAAAACCAGGGCTTTTCCTTCTGTTACTATCATGTTATTTAAATCCTGTAAATGACATGAGAAGGGGATTGGTTGGTTGTCTCTCTAATGATCTCAATTTCATTTTATTTTTGAGAAGAGTGCAAATGCCAAGCTGGTGCTCTTAAACCTATGGAATGTAGAGGTTTCTGGGGAGAAAGAGAGACTCAGTGTAGATGGAAGAAAATGTGTCAACCATTCATTCTGAGTGAATTTGTGTTTTTTGCATTTTCTATGAGGTTAAAATAAAAGTAATCATGTACCCCCTGAATACCTGATGTTTATTCTTATCTTGAGTTCTTGCTTGGAAACTAGGGATCCTTTTACTATATTTGTAGAGGTTTGGACGTGAAACATATTCTGAGATTCTCAGTTTGGGCAAATGAGTCAAAGAGTTATGGTTTAAGTGATCATCTCCATGTTTGAGCTCAGTCTGTTTAAACCCAGTATTTTGGGTGCCAGGCAACTGACTAAACTTCAAAAAAGTTCATCATTTCATGAGTGTGGATACTACTTGCATGGATATAGACAGAAATCCCTCTGATAGCTGATTGCAATGATTTTTGGGAAAAAATAAGTAAACTATGGAATGTCCTTTTCATTTAACTAGGCTAGTCAATCAAGAAAAAAAATTAACATTACTTAAGTGATTCTGTGTGCCAAGTAGTGCAAGATAGAGAAACAAACATAAAGTAACTCCCCAGGCCCAAAAGAAGTTTACCTTTCATCAGACAGACAATATTACATATATGCAAAATAAACTTTTAAAATAATCTTTTTTTTAGGAGCAGTGCTGAAATCCTTGAATCTGGGGATGGTGTCAGGAAGTTTAGAGTGGTAAGCTCATAGTTTGTTTTTAGACCCACTCTAAAAGACTTTCTAACTGGGTAGAAACAGCAAGAGTTTGCACTCCACTACTCATAATCTCAGAGTTCCCAAAGATCCATGCTATAATGAAGTATCAGAATAGGACACTGGTAGAACTATGTGGCAGTTATATTTGAATGTGAAGAAGGAGGTTGGGAAAGGTACTGCTACTACTGCTACTACTCAAGAAAGTTGTTATAATGGAAGGAAAAAATATGTGTATACATGTGTATATATACAATATATGTAAACACTACTTGGTTTTTATATGTGTCATTCATGTACATACACATATGTTTGTATGTAAATATACTAGATGCTTCTCATATGCGTATGAAACATGCATATAGGCATTTATATTCAGTCATGTACATGTACATATAAACATGCATGTATACATCCATGAGCATATACTTACACATACCTAAATACCTATATTGCTAAATGCATACATAGCTACTTAAATATGCACAGTCATACATATATACATGCATAAATACATGCATACATACATACATGTATACATACATGCATGGATTGTACTATGCTTCCATTTCTAGTTAGTTACTACCTTCACTGCTCTGGGAAGAGAAAAGGTGGACCCTTTACTTTTTTTCTTTTAAATATTGCAGCTCTTGAATGCATGTTAGATAAGTTCAAATACTTTTTATTCAATCTCTTTCTTCTAGGAGAAAACAGAAAAGCAATCATCCTACTCCTCACCCTGTATTTTAGAGAGCTGTGGAGACTGAAAAAAGTCATTTGCCTGTACATGGAATCATATAATTTGAAAAGACCTTTAAGAGGGACTTGATCACATCTACATCTTTTGGAAGGACTCAAATCAGATGAGATTTCAAAATTTCTCATTCTATCCTTCCTAATATCTAATGATCCCAATTGGAAAATCTTTCATTCAAATTTCTGTTAGCACCTTAAGGTTTACAAAGAGTAAATTTCTTGGGACAGCTCTAGGATTTGATAGAGAATCACTATACCTGTTTCTATGATGAAGAAACAGGATATGAGTGGCTAATTGACCTATGTAAGTTTACATAGCTAGTAAGCAGCAAAGCCTGGATTTAAACTTATTGCATTAAACTATGTTAACTCTTTATATTTTAATTCTGGCTCTTAATCCCATTCCTCTTCTTTCTGACCATAGCAAAGAAGGAAAATATTTGGTTGTCATTATACTCTACCTGGACCTATATGGTGCCAATAAATGAGCCATGTGAGGCAGAACTGGTCAGCAGTATTCATCATTACCAGTCACTTAATTTATCCAGATGTAGCTCAGTTAAGCAACTGTATGAACACGGGTTTGAGGTGTTAAAATAAGAGGTATGTACTTTGGTTCTACCCCTGATTCTTTGGCTACTCAGAAGGAATTCTCTTTATTTCAAGCTGCCAAAGTGAAAAGACTTTCTCTCCAGCTGACTTTTGAAACTACAAGCCTGATTTCATAGGTGTTGACGGCTGAGGTTTACATATACTTGGAAAGAAAATATTTGATGGAAACTGAAATATTAGATGCCTCAAAGCCCCTAGAAATGTTGGAATTTGATTTTAGTTCTGTCCTTTGTTCCTTGCTAGGACAAAATCAAGACCAAGCCTATTTGGTTCAGCTGAAATTCTCGGTATTTGCTTCAGGGAAGCAAATATTCCTTGAAGTATGAGAAAAACAGAACAGACTTGTATCAATATTTCTGTGAAATACTTTTCTCTAGAGTCAGAGATGCTGGTTATTTGCTGACTTTCTGGACTCCTTACAGTAAATTATATTTTGGGGTTTGACATAGTCCCTGAAGGGTTTGTCACAACAAATTTGTGGCATCTCTGCATGATTACTGAGTTATTTGCCTCTGTTAAGTTGTGTATGTTAACTTATGTTTACAAGGGCTTCTAGTAAGCTACTAGTGAGAAGAGATTGTTCAACACCTCGGAAGGACTGTGTTAATCTCAGAAAATTTTATCTAACTCTTAGTTTACTAAAATAGCCCTGACTCACTATCCAGCTACGTCTAGTGCTTAGCACAGTGTCTGGGTACTAGGAGACGCTTAATGTTTGTTAACTGAATAACTAATCTAAGCAAGGCTAATGATATTTCACTTGGTCTTCCTTTAGACTAGAGGACATCATTATTATCAATTAGAATTTCTGAGGAAATGAAGTTTCCTCAGTGGATTTTCTGGCTTCCTCACAAGGAAGATATTTTAGATATCTGTGCCCAAATCAATCAATAGTCATTAGATTTTATGTGTTTTTTTCATTTTACAAATATTCATTAAGCATTTCCTAGCTAGAAATTAAGCAGAGCAGTAACTGGAAGAGATATTCAGTATAAATTAGATATAGTTCCTGTCCTAATAGAGCTTACAGTCTATGAGAGGGGTATGCTGCATGCATGGAATTATTTTTATTTTACAAAAATAATATACATCAAAGATACAACTTTTCAACCCAGCTCATTTAACTCCAAAGCTAGTGCTCTTTCTACTATACAATGCATTCCTCTTTTGCTAGGCAATAGATGTATATATCTATATCTATTTATCTTTATATATCTACATATATTTATATATACACATACACATATATACACATTATATATGCATATATAGATATATAATATATATATATTAAGCCAAGGAGTAACATGACTAGATCTATTCAAAGGGATTATATTAGACTGGATATGAAGACTGGGATATTAAAAGGGATATGAAGGATATGAAGATCGAATAAATGAGAGCTTGGAGATGAGATTACTTGTTTGGATGATATTGGAGTATTCTAGGGAAATTATGAAGGCCTATTATTAGTATAGTGCTAGTGTGATGATATAGAGGATAGGATGATATAAGAGAAGCTACAGAGGAAGACTGGTCTTTATAGCCAGATATACTTGATAACTTAGGTGAACATAAGAGAGAAGAGAGAAGAAACTGTCCAACACCAACATTTCACATATGAGAGACAGGATGAATTATGAAATCGCTGATAAAAAGAGAGAAATAAGAGAAAAGATTAGGGGAAAATTATCACAATGAATATATATTATGTTATACATAATTATTAATATGATACATCATCAATCAATATAATCAAAATACAATCATATTCTATAGTTATATAATAACTAATATGATATGTAATCATTAATAATATTAATTCATCCAAAATTATCTTCTTTTGCAGAAACCTTATGAGGATTGTCCTTCATTATTATTCCAGTTTTACAGATGAGGAATTGATACACTTGGAGGCTAATTCTTGGGATCATAGAATTAGAGCTGGAAGAGATATAAAAGTTCATCTCGTGCCGCACCATCAGCTTTCAGATGAGGAAACTGAAGCCTAGATAAATGACATGATTTGACTAAAGTCTTATAAATAGGAGCAGGGCTAGGATTTGAGTTCAGTTCATCTGACTACATTTGGCATTCTTTTCAATATACCACACTGTCCCTGCTTGTTCAAAGTCACATAATTATTTTAAGTCCAAGGATTTATTTTAGATTCTCTGACTTCAAAACAAGCCCTCTTTTTAATAGCCAATAGTGCTTTTCCTAGGTTCAGGTTTGGCCATGTTGAGTTTTAGAAATAGGTGAGACATGGGAATGGGAAGGCCTTATAGCTAGATCTAGCTATAGGGATCTAGATATAGGAGTGAGCAGTAATTCTGAAGAATGAGATTAGTTTGACATCTATACATATTAAATCATGGGCATAAGTGAGTATGGGCATAAAACTAGGGAGAATTTGAAGAGAAAGAAGAAAAGATCTTGTTATCAACTGTTATTGATTCTTTCTTTATAATATTTCTGAAATTTATACCTTTCTTTCCATGTCAGTTGTCATCATTCTAGTTCATACTGCCACCTTCTCTGCTTAGAGTATGAACAGTTATCTCCTAACTGACTTCTAGTGTCTCCCCTTCCATTACATCCTAACCGTTGTTATATTAATTGTCCCCAAACACCATATTGATCTTGTTTTTCCCCTGCTTAACAGCTTTGTTTCCCACATGAAAATTTCCCATGAAATGGACCAAACTAGCTGCCTTTCAAGGCTCTTCATTGCCTCTGCCCTTGCTTATTTCCCATTGATATCTTTCACTAATCCCTTCTGCTCAGACTACACTGGTATATACTCATTATTCTTCAACTGTCACATGTTAAATTCTCCCCAACTGCTACCCCACTCCATGTAATCCTTTAGTAAAACATATGTCATACATTGTAGAATGTTGCTATCCCTAACTTAGAGAGTTTGGTCTTCGGATTATGGAGGATCAGAACATCATTGAAGTGATTGATGGTCCTCCCTGCAACGTGCTTATCTTCTGTTTTTGTACTCATTTGGCTCAACTTCACGGAGAAGAGTGGAGGAAGTTGATCCCCAATCTTCCATACTTCTCCATTTTCTCCTCCACCCAAATTTATTTGATGGTTTTAATTGACCTTGCCAAAACACCATGTCCACTTTCTCATAGTAGCCAGGTAGTATAGTGGATTGAGTGAGGCATGTGGAGTGAGGGAGACCTGAATTCAAACTCTGCCTCTGACACTTACTACCTGGGCACTGAACCTCTTTTGGCCTCTGTTTTCCTATCTGTAGAATGAGCACAATAATGGTACTTACCTCTCAGGTTGCTGTGAAGATAAAATGAGATGTTTATAAAGACTTTAACCTTAAAGCCCTTTATAAGTGCTATTATTATTAGTTTATACCATTCAGTAAAGGAAAATTATATGTATATATATATATATATATATATATATATGTTATATGCATATATGTGTGTGTGTCTACATCTATCTATCTGAGGGAATAAAGCATCTTTATTTGATTCTTTGGCACTCTTCTTCCCTTAAAATTTGACATATATGAGTTAGACATGTGGTTTCCTGCTTTGTGATCTCCATCAGAGAAGAAAAACATGTATGAGCAGAAAGAGACATTTGTATATTTGTCTTTCTGCTAGACAACTTAATAGGAAGACAAGTGTCTTCACTAGGATAGATCTGTGGTTTTCTTTGTGGTTAATGTCAAACCATAGGGAAACTTTGGCCTTCAAATTCAAGGTGATTTCCATTGCTTCAGTTAGCAATGACCCTAAGGACAACTGGATGATTGTGCTTGGTTAATTCTACTGTGAGAGGAGCACTTGTTTCTAGAAGTCATTTTAGATCTTAGGAGGCCTGGTATGAAGGATCCCTAAAGAGATTCAAGTTGGGCCATCTTTGAAGTCTGGCATCACATCAGGAAGAGTCTTGTTTTCAACAACCTATACCTCTTCTCCTCAAGCCAATTCAAAACCCTTACCATAGTTGTTTTTTTTTGTTGTGTCTGACTCTTTTTGGGGTTTTCTTAGTAGAGATACAGGGATTCCTTCTCCAGTTCATTTCACAGATGAGAAAAATGAGACAAAAGGATTGAGTGATCTGTTCAGGGTTACACAGTCACGTGTCTGAGGCCAGAGTGGAACTCAGGAGGATGAGTCTTCCTGAATCCAGGCCTGGTCCTCTATACAGTATACCACCTAGCTGCCCCTCTTGATAAATTAGATTTAAAGAATGCTTTCTCAGAGGCCCCTGGGGCCTAATACAGCCTATAGCACTGGGGACCCAGGAAAATGGGAGTTGGTGCTGGTTTGATCATGTCACTACCCTACTCAATACATTCCATTGGCTTCCTACTGCCTCAAATACAAAAATCCTGTTTGATTTTCAAAACCCGTCATAATCCAGCCCCTTCCTACTTTTTCATTCTTTCTACATCTTGCTTCTTGCCACATATTCTTCATTCCAGTGGTACTGAACTCCTGGCTTTTCCACAAACAAGTAACTCTGTCTCTGACTCTGGAGATTTTATCTGGCTGCCCCTCATGACTATAGTTGTCTCTTTTTTCATGTCTCCTTGCTGGCTTCCCTGGCTTCCTTTAAGTCCCAACTAAAATCTCTTTTTACAGGAAACCTTTTCTCAAACTCTCTTAATTCTAGTGCCTTCCTTTTTAAAATTATTTTCTCTTTCTCCAATATATAACTTGTTTCCATATATTTGCTTGTCTCCCCAATTAGACTGTGAACTCTTTGAGGGTTGGCATTATTTTTTAACCTCTTTTTATACTCCAGTGTTTTAACACAGTACCTGAAATCCAGTCAGTACTTAATAAATGCTTACTGGCTGACTGGAATAGTCAAAAGCATCGCTCTGTAAAGTCATCAGGGATTCAAAAGGGAGTAGCCTAATAGAACTCAATTGATGGATGGAACTCTTGTCAGATACTATTTTATTTTTCTTTCTGGTTCAAGAGGAAGAAAGCACTTTTTTATATAGAGAGAAACAATTGTACATAAGGTGAATTTGTAGATAAAATATTTTGTGAAGCAGTGCCTGTGTGAATGCATGGAAACTAGCACTATAATAGTTTTTAAAGCATTCAGCAACAAGCAAGTTTCAGTTTTTAAAGAATAATAATCTAGGGTAGATATGAGACTTCTTATATGTATTTGTTAGGGATGGGTAGTTTGAACATTGGATGAAATTCACAATGGGTTTTTGTGTACAGTAGGCAGTAAAAATGCCATACCTATATTACACACACACACACACACACACACACACACAGACACACACACACACACACACGCACACACACACAGACACACAAGCTCACATGGTATATATATATATGTGTTTGTGTGTATGCATATATACTTACACCCATGCATACATACGTATATATTTATTTACACATTTATTTATATTCCTCAGGTTAGTAGTATCCTTAGTAGAAAGTTAGCCTTTTGATTCAGATGAGTTTCAACTGACAGAATAAAACCTTCAATCTTTTTAGATCTGTCAATTATGTAGTACTTTTCACTTATAAGTCATTTTAAGTGACTTTTGCTTCACCTTTCTTTGTAGTTCTTATCACACCAGCTCTGGTGTTATTGGGTGAGCGATTGCAGGGATAACACATTGAAACTGTAATAGTTTGAAGTTTCTGTCTTCCAAAGAAGTACATTTGGTGAAATATGTGTTAGCCTTTTTCTTGAACAAGTAGTTTACCAATTTGAAAAACTCCCTTAGTTTACTTCACTATTTCCCCTCATTCCTCTCACTTTTCTAATCTCAGAAACATAGCATTTTTCAACTGTTATAAGTAAAGTGATATGATGTTTTATTTTTTAGTGGGGCTAATATTTGAGTTTGTTGTATATATTTTCTCAGATGGAGAGAAATCTCTTTTGCATTTGATACTCAGAAGTTCCATTGACATGTGATACTGCACATCGTGTACATAGAATGAAACTGATGTTCTTAGGGCTTCAGTTAGCAAAATGCTTATGTGCAAAGCATGGTGGGCTAAAGAGTGACAACATTCTGCAGTGAAGGAAGTTTTGGTATAACAAAGATATTGTAGTAAAGGGGCAGCATTAGAGATATATCCATTTGATTCAGGACACACCCTATTGTAGGTCTCCCTTCTCTTTACTTGCTATCTCTACATGTTCAGCATATGTAGACATCTATCTGGAGCAGCTAGGTGATGCAGTGGATAAAGTCACAAGCCTGGAATCAGAAAGTCTCAGTCTAGCCTTAGACATTTAGTAGCTTTGTGACCTTCGTCAAATCCCTTAATCCTATTTACCTCAATTTCCCCATCTGCAAAATGAGCCATAGAAGGAAAAGACAAACAACTCTAGTATTTTTGCCCAAAAGATCTCAGATGGGATTATGGATAATTGGATGCAAGTACAACAAATGAACGGCAAGATATCTATATATCTGACTATTCTTTGAATTTCTTACGAGTTCAACTGAAAATAACAACTATAGAAACAACAACTGCAATCATATCTACTGACTTGTTTTTGTCATGGAGCCAATAAAAGGGTTGAACTAGATAAGCTTTAACATCCAAAACTGTACAAGTCCTTCTGTGGGATTTAAAAGAATCATGGAACTTGCCATCAGGATCTGGAATTATTGGCAGAGGAGAATTGGCATAGGGGGTAGATAAAATTTATACAAATAAAATAACTAGATTAGAATTTTAAAAATATAATTAAGGGCTAAAAACAGTGGGCATCACTGGGAGGAGAAGGAGCAGCATAGGGTTATTAGGGAAGCTATGGGGGGAAAATGGTACCTAAGATTAAAAGCATGGCATGTTTCAAAGCATAGCAATGAGCAATATTCAAGACCTTGTGTAATATTTCTTTTGATTAATGATCATAAGACATGACCTACAACCAAAGATTTAGGTTCGTAAAAACTGGGTCCAGTATTGGAGTTTTCACATTAAGTAACTCTAGATCATGAGTCAGATTTTCCTGTCAACATTAGAATCTGAAACTTGACTATACCTTCATAACAAAAAGGGAAAGGAATTTTAGCTTTCGTATGTGCACAAAGGCTAAGATAAAATCAAATATAGGCCAGAATATATTTAACTCTCCAACCTAACTAAACTCATATTCAGATGGCAGGTATAAATGACGCTGTGAAAGGTTGTATGCTTTCTTAGCTTGTTGGATATGCTAGAAGTTTATTTCCCCCATGGTGTTTGTATTCACTTGGCCTTCCCACCATATTCATAGAATTTCAGCCTTGAAAAACATTTAAAGAAAGCATCATAAAGTTTTGAAACAGACACTAAGTAATTTCTTTACGAGAGCAGTTTCCACTAAATGAATATAGTTCTTGATGTATTCTACCAAATGCTTAGGAAGTAATATGATTTTTTTCAGGTTTTTTTTTTCTATATGACAACCCTTGAAACATAGCTATCATCTCTCCTTAAGTCTTATCTTTTCCTTGTTATTCAGTTGTTTCAGTCATTTCTGATTCTTCATAATCCCATGCTTGGTTTCCTTGGCAATGATTCTGGAGGGATTTACCATTTCCTTCTCCAGGTCATTTTACCAATGAGAAAAGTGAGGCAAACAGGGTTAAATGACTTGTCCAGGGTCACACAGATGATAAATGTCTGAAGCCAGATTTGAACTCAGAAAACTAAGTCTTCCTGACTCCAGGTTCTGTTTTCTATCTTCTGAGCCACCCAACTGCCCACTGTGCTACCTAGTGACCCAAAATAGCTTTAGTCTCTTCAACTAATTTTCATGTGACCTGATCCTCATTTTCCCCCTGCTATCAATCATTCTACTCTGGATGAACTCTAGTTTTGTGATGTTCCTACATAATATTTTGCCCAGAACAATGCCCAGTATTCTAGATAATGTGCATATTTCTGCTTCTTCACTTCTTGGCTTCTCTCATTTTGATTGGATTAAAATGGATTGCTGCAGTCAAGAAATATCTGAGAATGTGGAGCTGGTGAATTTACTCTTCAAGCCTCAGTATATGGCATCCCTCTATAATTTGTCTCTTGCATGTGCCAATGCCTTTTTTGCCTTGCCATCATTAAGCAGTTTTGTCTAATTAAAAAACAGTTTGATTTATAATCCTTGAGGTTAAATAGTCATTAACTTGTCACTGCATTACTGCAGCTAACTGATTTCTAAACACATGAATACACATAGTCATATTTCTTATTGTATAGAAAACTGAAGGCAGATTTTATGCAACAAAATGTGATTATTCAATAAGAAATTCAATTCTGAGGCTTCAATCCAAAAACAGGAAGTTTGACAAGAAACAGACAAAACAAGAATATAAACTCTCTCATCTTTCTTCGCCCACTCTTCTAGTAACCTCTCTTCCACAATTCTCTGTACTCATGGCCCAGGTATATACCTTACTAGACTTTTTCTTTGCACTTTTATCATTCTGAAAATAGGGATTTTTAATGACAGAAGAAGGTAGTATTCTCTTACTTTCTCTAAATTGTCTACCACAATCCTTCATAACTCCAAATTTAAGAACTGGTAATAGTGCCCAAGGTCTTACCTGACAGAAACGATTTCCATTTGTATAGTACTTTGTGATTCTAAAATTTCATATTATACATATTTTTATTTAACCTTTCAAAACACCACATTAATCAATCCATCCATTAACGAGTATTTTTTTTAAGTGTCTAGGATGTGTTAGCTATTGTTCTGGGAAATGAGGTTACAAATACAACAAGTAAAACATTACCTGTTTGCAAAGACATTATATTTGAATTGGGGATAAAAAAAAAGGATAGATACAGATACTGTCTATCTATCTGTCTGTCTGTCTGTCTGTCTGTCTATATAGAGTAAATATAAAGAGATTAAACACAAGTAATTAAATGCAAGGTAGCCTGGGAGAGAGGGCACTAGCAGTTAAAGGAATTGAGGAATACTTTATGTAGAAGATAGTGGTTGGAATACATTCAAGATCTGACTTTTGAAGCAGTAGAGGGATTCTATAAAGCAGAGATGAGAAAGGAGTATAGAGAGGACAGCCAGTGTAAAAACATGAAAGTGGGAGATAGCGTGCCATGTGTGAGATATAAGAAAGGCAATTTGTTTGGGTCACAAAATGTGAGAATATAGTATTATTCACTTATACTGGAAAGATAACTTGGGGTCAGGTTTTGAAGGGCTTTAAAATGTAAATAAAGTCAAGTATTTAATAAACACTTACTATATGTCAGGCAATGAGCTAAAGATAGGGAAAAGAAAGAAAGATAAAAAGCAATACCTGGTACCAAGAAGCTCACAATCTAACTTGAGAAAGAAATGCAAATTACTATATTCACAAAAGACACATACAGGACAAATTGCAGATCATTTCAAAGGGAAAGCACTAGCATTAAGAGGATTCAGGAATGACATTTTATAGAAGGTGGTACTTTAGTTGAGAATCAGAGGAAGCCAGGGAGGCCACGGCATTGGGATGAGGATGAAGAACACTCCAGACATAGGGTCAGCAAGGAGAAATAGAGTTGGCAGATGGAGTATGCTGGGTAAGCATCAGTCAGGGAGCCAGTGTCATTCTATCATTGAGTGTATAGAGAGTAAGATGCTGTAAGAACTTTAGAAAAGTAGGATGAATCTACCTTATGAAAGGCTTAAAAAGTCAATTAGAGAATTATTTTTATTTGATCTTGGATATTATAGAGAATCACTATAGTTTACTAAATAGGGAAGGATGGGGGCTATGTCAGATCTGTGCTTTAGGAAGATCACAGGTAAGTAGAGGAAGAACTATAGTTGGGGAGATAAGGCAGGGAAACCAATCTATTCCGATACTCCAGGTGTGAAGTGATGAGGGTCTGCACCATGGTAGTGTCTGTGTCAAAGAAGAGAAGGGAATATATTTCAGAGCTATAAATAAAAAAAAGAAAAGAAAATTGACAGGCCTTGGCAATAGATGGGGTTTGGGCAGTGGAACAGAGTGAGAATTTTTAGGTTATACCTAGATTTTGACCCTGTGTAACTGGTAGGGTGATGGCACCCTCCATAGTAATAATGAAGTTAATAAGGAGATAGCTTTTTGGGGAGGGGGAGAGAATTAAATGGGTTCAATTTTTGGATAGGTATACTTTAAGATGTCTAGAAGACATTCAGTACCGGATGTCCAATAAATAGTTGGAAATGTGAGATGAAGATCAGAAGGATCGTATATGTGAGAATCATCTGCATAGAGATGAAAATTTAATCTATGGGTACTGATGAGATCACTAAGTGAAATAGTTTGAAGAGAAAAGATAAAAATATCTAGGACAGAGCCATGGTGGGACAGGAGGGACACTAACAGATGTAACTATGACTGGGATATATATTCCCCGAAATAGGACTGAGATGGAGTGATCAAACTAGTCAGGAGAAAACAGAAGATAGTAGTGTTATGAATAGTTAGAGAGAAAGGAATATCAAGAAGAGGATGACTGGCAGTGTGAAAGGCTACAGAGAATTCAAGATGCATAAGTACTGGGAAAGGTCCACAAAATTTGGAAATTAAAAAATCATGGGTAACTTTGGAGAGACCAGCTTAAGCTAAGTGACACAATTAAAATCCAGAGTTAAGAAGAAAGCAAGCAGAAAAGAGATGGAAAAACTGATTGTAGATGGCTGTGTCTAAAATTCTAGTCACAAAAGTGATGAGAGATACATTATGATAGCTAGTTTGGATGCATGAATCAAGTGAGGTCTTTTGGAGAACAGTGGTGTCAAGGATACACTTGCAGGTAATAGGGAAACAGTCAATAGACAAGAAAAGATTGAAGATTAATGAGAGAGGAGGGATGACACAGGGGGCAATCAGGAGTTTATATTTGATTCTACAGGTCATATGACCTATTGAATCTTTTTGAGTAGGGCTAAGACATGGTCAACTTTAGACTTAAGAAATGTCAATTCTGGAGAAATGTGGAGGATTTGGGACAATTGTGATACCACGGCAATGATCTAGGTAACAGGTGACAGGCACCTGAACTTAAGTGCATATTCTGTACTTTATATGAGTAAAGAGAAGACATTAGATATGACAGATGTGGAGATAGATATAGTAAGGTTTGACAATTGATTTAATACACCATGTAAACAAGGGTGAAGAACCTAATATAACACCAAGGTTTTGAACCTGGATGACTAGATAAATGGCGATACTTTTGACACAAATAAAGGAATTTGAAGGAAGAATAGGTTTTGGAAGGAGTAGTGAATTATCTTTTGCAAAGGTTGAGTTTGAGATGCCTTCAGGATTTCCAGTTTTAAAAAGTCCAATAGGTAACTGATGATGAAGAATTGACATAAAGGACAGAGACTAGAGTTGGATATACAGATCTAGAAGTCATTGGCATAGAGATGGTAATGAAAACTATGAGAGCTGATGAGATCCTAAAAGAGAGTATAAAGAGAAAACATTAGAAGTCTAAGAGAGAGCTTTGGAGAATATTCAATTATGGGGTGTCACCTGGGTGGTAAAATCAGCAAAGTATACTGAAAAGGAGTACTTACTAAGGTAGGAGGATGATGCAATTTAGGGTTGCTGGGAACCCTGAAATGTTGAGGTACAGTGTAATGTCTGCCTGCAATGAATCCACACACTCAGTCTTCAAGTTAGTGACAAAATTAACAGTAACATTAATAGGAGTGGGTGGAATTCCTAGTGAACCTGCAACTAGTCACACCTGGGGTGTTACTGATGTTTTATATGAAAAAAGGGACAGTGAAAGTGTCTGAATGAGATTAAGGAGTGTTAAATAGGCTGGGGTGGGCCAGTTGAAAAGATTGTCTAGTAGTAAGTTAATTAGGTTATATATATGGGCTAGAGTGGGCCAGTTGCCTTGGGCAGAGGCCAATGATCTGGGCTGTTGAAATGTATGGAAAAATTCAAGGACTAGGTTGCTTTCAAAGCCATGGTCTTTTCCTTTTAGGGTTCCAGGTGCCATCACCCCAGCAGAGAAGAATCAGGTTTGAGAGCAAATTCATGAAAATTCAGAATAAGGAGTACCTGGGTGAAGTTGATGGTCTATAGTATCAAATGCTGAAAATATGTTGAGAAGGATAAGATCTGAAAACAAAAACATATTTGAAGATTAAAAGATCATTGCTCAGGCTGAAGAAGTTTCTCTTGAGTGATGCAGAAAAAAGCTAAATTGAAAAAAGGATAAAGAGTGAGAAGAGAGAAAGTAGAAGAGACAAATAAGAGATGACTTTTTTCAAGGTAGAGGAGGATAGTAAGTTTATTATCTCCATTTTCTAGACAAGTAAACTAAGATTCAAAAAAGTTATTTGACTTGCCCAAGGACATTGAGCACCCCTAATCAGGCTTTCTCATTTCAAATCTGGTGCTATTTCTACTGTACCATAGAACTTATATCTAGGTAAATAGAACTTTAATTTCCAAAACAGAATCTCCAAAACTCTCACAAATTTACAAATCCTCAGTTGAGTCCTCACTGTGTTAGGCAATCCTTTTCAACACAATATCCTACTTTCCACAGCTACTCTTCCAAATCTTTTTATCCTTGTCAAACCTTCTCCCTGCCCCATTATCTCAGCTGAGAACGTTACCTTAAGTTTCTTTGACTGTCTCCTGTGTCTAGAATGCTCCACCATATTTACTCCAAGTATTGATTACCTTGACTTCCTTTTAGTAACAACTAAAAATCCCACTTTGTACAGAAAACTTTCTCCAGTCCTGCTTAATTCCAATATCTTCCCTCTGTTAATTATTTCTTACTTATGCTGCATATAGCTTACTTTGTATATATTTGTTTACATTTTGTTTCCCCCTTTAGATAGAAGCTCCTTGAGGGCAAGGACTGTTTTTTGCCTCTTTTGTATCCCAGCACTTAGCACAGGGCCTGGCAAATAATAAACACACAATACATGTTTACTGAAAGATCAAAAAGACGTTGGTGTCTACTACAGTAATGAGGCAAGAAGTGACTGAAACTGAGGATAGGAACTATTCCTTTAAACATCTTGCTTATTAGTGAGTTGAATAGGCTAAAATTGTTCATCTTTATAGAAACTTTTGTTAAAACATACCTGACGTTTTTTGTATTCTAAGCACTGCAAGCCAGTTGAAGTCTTTTTTTTTTTTTAAGTATAGCCATGAAATCTTTTCAATGAGATTTCAGATTCAGAACTGATATAAAATGCAATCACTATTCCTATTCACCATCTCATGTTGTGGGTAAGGTGTCTTAAATCTGCAAATGAATTTTAAACAGTCCTCTAATATTAAAAAAAAGTTTTTACATAGACCTAGTGACAATTTTAAAAAATGTATATTTTGGCTTATAATCTATGCTGTCCATTCCAACATTCAACAATCTGTGTTTCATCAAAAGAAATTTTGGGTAAGTATTCTTTATCTATCCAAATTCATTTTAAAGAAGAACCATAAAAGTTTGTTGCTTCTGCTTTTTCCTAGAGTCATTAAGTTTTTTCCTGACTGTATATTGGGCACCTCTGGAACCCCCATTAACTCTCTTAGGCTTCTGGTGGTCAACTGTTATGTTACTGCTTCAGGGAGGTTCATGGTTGTCTGAGATTTGTATTTACTGATTCCTGGTAAGTAAATTACCAATTCAGTGCCCATCAAGAAGTCTCTTCTTTCTTTTAAAGTAGTTATTTAAAACCAGTGAATTATGGAAGTACCAGTGTGTCATCGGACACTGGTGTGTTGACTGGAGCAAACTTAAGGAGATATAGGTGAAGCATATATCTCAAGATTAATCAGGGATAATTTAGTTGTTCTAAAAGTACTATGTTTCAGTCATTTCCATGTAGTCTGTTTCAAATGCCAGTAAAGGAAGGAAAAAAATAAAAAGGAAGATCATAGACAGAGAAAACATGGATATATTTTGATTTTGCCCAGTTAGTTACATTAAGGATATCTATCTTTCTTTTTTGTTTTGTTTTGTTTTGTGGTCCAGTGCTGCCCAGTTCACTGCTCTGCCTCCTAGCCCAATTGAACTGTTATTGACTGTTCCCTCTCTCCCCTTTTTATGCATTCTCATCTAATACTCTCCTTCCATGCTTGTAATGCATTTCCTTCACAGTCTGCTGAAATGATGATGATGATAGCTGATATTTATGTAATGCTTTAAGTTTTACAATATTTTACTTAAATTATTTTGTGTCTATTTAATGATGAAGACCCTGGGGCTCTGAGGCATTAAGTGATTAGCCCCTGGTCCTGTAGCTAGTGTTAAAGATAGAATTTGAAAGTGGGCCTCTTGACATCAAGCTATCAGTCTCTAGATGATTACATACTACTTCTTTATCTCTTCTTCTTTGAAGTCTCAGCCTAGGCACTGGCTCCTTCCCAAAATTTTCTCTTACTTTCTCTCCACCCCCAGCGGGGAAGAAATCTTTGCTTCCTCTGCTTATCCTCTGACATTTTGTCTGGATCTATCTTTTGTTTTTATAACATATATTGTGTCATATGTATATGTATTATGTTCCCTCTATTTGACTGTATGTTCCTTGAAGGTAAGAATTTTGTTTTTCACCTATAAAATGAGTATATTGGACTATATGGATATTAAATTTCCTTCTCTCTCTTGGCTGTAAATTTTGTGTACGTATGGAGTCTTCTCTATTAGAGTTTTAAAGCCATTTGTGGACTGATCTCAAACTACATTTCCAGTCTTATAGAGATTGTCGCACACATCTTTTAGTAAAGCCAAACTGGCTGTCTTTCTCTCATGTGTGAGGCACCCTATTATCTGTTTCTTGACCTTGACACAGGCTGTTCTCTATGCCTGAAATGCATTCTCTCCTCCAAATGCCCCTTAGAATCACTTAATTCCTTTACAACTCATTTCAAACTTATACAAGACCTTTCCTGAATCCATTGGTTTCCTCCTCCAAACTTACCTTGTAATCATTTTGTACATATATACATATGAGTGTGTGTGTTTGTGTGTGTGTACACACACATATACAAACTGACCATGTTATTTCCCTCTTTAGAACGCAAGTTCCTTGAGGTTCAAAGTCTTTCAGTTTTTTCTTTCAATTCTTAGCATCTAGCCCAACTCCAGGCACATAGTAAGCATTTCTTAAATGTTTGTTTATTTTTATTACCTAAGTCCCGGGACAGCCCTATGAATTAGGCCTACTACCCATATTATTCTCGTTTTACAGCTAAAGAAAAGACTAAGCGATCCAATGACTCACTTATGATCATATCAATAGAAATGCCAGAGGTGGCATCTGAACCCAGACTTGACTCTCAGTCCCAAGCCCTTTCTTATTCTCAGGCTTTCTCTGAGGCTTCTCCAAATGAAATTGTATAATAGAAAGCTCTACCCTATAAACAGATTCAGATGTAGGCTGGGAAGAGACAAAGCTGTTCTGTTACTGAAATAAAGGTATGACTATTTCTGCTATTTATAATTGCTTGCTCCCGGTAGCTATGGCTTCAACAAAGCTCACATCCATTATGTTAATTCACACAGTCCACAGTATTGCCTGAATGTCAAGATTACGGATAAAAGAAAGCCTTGAGGTAGGGAGTATCAGAAGTTCTCCTTTGGCTTGAAGGCAAATACATTGTGGAAAGTTAGAAATTTACTTTCATGCTCTTTTATCTACTTAACATTTCAGCTAAGTTTTCAGCTAGTGTACCTGATCATTGAAAGATTCCTTTAAGATAAAATGTGAAAGGCTTTAAGAAAAAGGTTGCTATCTTTTTGGTTTCTATTCAGTGCCTTTGGCAATGCTTGTGAAGGCAGTCTACTTTTTAAATACATTCCAATTTCAAAGTGCCCTCTGCCCCTGGCAGACTCCCAAATTCTCTCCTGTAATTCTTTGGTTAGTGTGTATGGTTCAAGTTTCTAGTCTAAACGATATTGCAATATTGCTGCTTCTCAATTTTGTCTATACTGCTAACCAGAATTCTACAGGAAAATGGTCAAAGGTACTAAATGAGGAATAAATGAAATGTTACTGACCAGTGGAATTAAAGACTTAACAATTCAGAATTTTTTTTTGTTGCTTCTTAACCTCAGGTGCAAGAGGAGTTAATATACTTCACCAAAAAAGTAGGATTTCATTTTTCAGTCTTTAGATTCCAGTGCTTTTAAATAAAAAATAAGTAAATAAATAAATCAGAGAGAGGAGCACAGCTGGAAACAACACCTCTGGACTAGATTGCATTGGGTTTTAGTGGGAGTTGGCTGGGCTTGGAGTCAAATGTTTTGAACTGAAAACCTGGGTTCAGTGAATGCTAGCATTAGTAAAGTACTTAACTCCTCTAAATATGATCTTTTATCCATAAAATGGAGGTAATACATGTAACATGTGACTGGTCCCACCAGTGGGGGTCCCCTAGGTATTCTTTAAAGCACACAGTGTGCTCTTTTTTGCTTCCATTCTGCATAATGGCTTGGTGTGTCTGACTCAGAAATAGGCATGCAAAGGTATTTTGTGATATTTTCTTACTGAGTGGAAGAAAATCTTTTAATGGGCTGCTGAGCTAAAACTGACTGGGTTTCTACAGAGAAACTCATCTTTTGTCCCTTTCTGGTGGTTTTTGAATGATGAGAATGAACTGCTTTGGGCCTATATACTGGGAAGAGGCTTCACCTCTGTTAGAATGAAGCTGTGAACACATACTTTTGTGAAAGCCAAAGCTAATATATACCTGAGACCAAGTTCCTATTCAGGTCTTCCTGACTTCAGGCTCAGCCTCTGTGCATAGGGTCTCCAGTCCTTTTTACCACACTTGACATGTTTTATAGAAGTGCAACATCTTGTCAGTGTCCTTTCTAAAATGTAACACCTCAAGCTGAACAGATACTTCAAATGTAGTCTGTCTGGGGCAGAGTACAAATACTATCCCCATATTATAATGCTCTTAATGTCATCTAGCATAGCATTAACTATATTGGCAATTATATTGTGAAGTTTGAAAATTTCATGAGGCATAATTTCTGGGTAATTAGCCATTTTATTAATAATGCTATTATTTTATTAATAAAAGAGATCAATGGAATATCAAAAGTCAAAACTGTCATGTCTGCGGGCATGTAGGTTATATGCCCTTGGAGAAGTGAGTCTTCCAGAGGGTAGCAACTAACTCTGATTGGTTAACAAATAATAAGAGAGAATGAATATTATAAAAGGAGGCTGGATCTATTCTAATGTATTTTGATTATTTTCTTTATTTATAAATTAGCCTCGGCCTTGGAGATCAAAGAATTTATCCCTACCCAAACCTCAAGAGAGCACAATGGGTAGAAAGTCACCTTAGATTAGATTCCTTCTAAGATTGGATGGGCTCTGATCATACTGGGGAGAAAGTTCAACCTTCAGAGAATGAGCTTTGAAAATGAGGACTTTTTAACTCTTTTGTGGTGATAAAGAATTGAAAATTTCAGGGATGCCCATCAATTGGGGAATGACTGAACAAGTTATGGTATATGAATGTGATGGAATAGTATTATTCTATAAGAAATGATGAGCAGGCAGATTTCAGAAAAACCTGGAAAGACTTACATGACTGGTGCTGAGTGAAATGAGCAGAACCAGGAAAACTGTACATAGCGACAGCAACACTGTGATGATAACTTTGATAGGTTTACTTGTTCTTAGCAATACAATGATCTAAGAAAATTCCAAAAGATTCATGATAGAAAATGCTATTTATATCCAGAGAGAGAACTATGGAATCTGAATGCAGATAGAAGCATACTATTTTCTCCCACTTTTTTTTTCATTCTCTTGGTTTATCCCTTTTGTTCTGATTCTTCTTTCACAACATGTGGAAATATGTTTAATATGACTGTATGTGTATAGCTTATATATTACAGATTACATACCATCTTGGTGAGGAGAGAAGCAAGGAAGGTTTTAATCCTAGCTCCTTTGACCTCTGGAAAATCATATTCCAAGCTCTGCAATCCCTTAATGTAGAAGCTGCTAGATCTTGTGTTACCCTGATTTTCTTTCCACAATACCTGAATTGTTTCTTTCTGGCTGTTTGTAATATTTTCTCTATGATCTGGGAACTCTGGAATTTCACTACAATATTCCTGGGAGTTTTTCTTTTGAGATCACTTTCAGGAGGTGATCAATGAATTTTTTCCATTTCTATTTTACCCTGTGGTTCTAGAATATCAGGGCAATTTTCCTTGATAATGTCTTGGAAGATAATGTCAAGGCTCTTTTTTTCATAGTTGTCAGTTAGACCAATAACTTTAAAATTATCTCTCATGGATCTATTTTCCAGGTCAGTTGCTTTTTCCAATGGGATATTTTATATTGTCTTCTATTTTTTCATTCTTTTGATTTTCTTTTACAATTTCTTGGTTTTTCATAAAGTTCTTAGCTTCCATCTGCCCCATTTTAATTAAAAAAATATTTTCTTCATGAGTTTTTGAACCACATTTTCCATTTGGCCCATTCTGCTTTTCAAAGCATTCTTTTCTTCATTGACTTTTAGAGCCTCTTTTGCCATTTGGGTTAGTCTATTTTTAAAGGTGTTATTTTTTTCAGCATTTTGGAGTTCTCTTTTAGTAAGTTATTGACTTGCTTTTCATGACTTTCTTGTACACTCTCATTTCTCTTCCTAAATTTTTCCTCCACCTCTCTTACTTGATTTTCAAAATTCTTTTTGAGCTCTTGCATGGCCTGAGACCGTGGCATATTTATTTTGGAGGTTTTGGGTGTAGAAGCCTTGACTTTTACGTCTTCCTGTGATGATATGCTTTGTTCTTCCTCATTCAAAAGGATGGAAGAAAATTCCTGTCCACCAAGAAAATAATCTTCTATAGTCTTATTTTGTTCCCCTTTTTTTTTTTTTTTGGCATTTTTCCAGCCAGTTACTTGACTTTTGAGTCCTTTATTCAGTGGAGGGTAAACAATAGGGACATGTAAGTTCTTAGTTTCTCCAAGGTGGCACAATCAAGGGAGAGGAATTTATTCTCTCCTGGCCTGCACTCTGGTCTGTGAGCATACTTTCCTCTCCAGAGTTACCAACAGCTTCATCACAACAGTGCTTCTCCTTGCTCCAGGACTGCCACTGAGGACTGAGACCCAGATTGACCACTCAGTTCCCCAAGGGTCTTTAGGCCCAGGGCTCCAAAAGTGGACACTGATGCAGTAGTGACTACTGCCACCTTGGGGCTGGGCCTGCAACCAGACTAGATTGTCTTCTCACCCAGGTGATAGAGCTTTCTCACTGACCTTTGAAGCTGTCCTTGGCATTTTGGGGTTGAGAAATGTAGTAACTGCAACTGCTACCCATTATTCCTTTCCTGGAAGCCTGCTCCAGTCCTGTCCTTGCTGCGCTATATGGCCAAGGCTGGATGTGCTGTGCTTGGAGCCTGGTGGGATAGACCTTTCCTGTCAGTCTTCCAGGCTGTCTTGGATTGGAACTCTCTTTCATTGTGTCATTTTGTGACTTCTACTGCTTGAGAATTTGTTTCAAGTCAACTTCTGTAAATATTTTATGGCCTTGGGGGAGAGCTAGACCAGATCTGTCCTTCTACTCCAACACCTTGACTCCAACCCCTCAATAATATTTTTTAAATGAAAATTAATTTAGAAAAAGGGGAATTTCAGATGTCTCCAAATCATGACACTGTCCACTAAAAGCCCCAGATTTTTTTCTACATTAGGAACTGTTGTTTACACATATAGGTTTACATGTTTTTATCCCAATTATATAACATCACTTTTATCCCTATCAAATATATTTTTGTCTTAAAATTTTTAATTGAGGCTCTTTCCTTTTTTATTTCAAATAATGTCCCTTCCCAATAACCATACTCTTGCCCTACCCCCTCAATTCTTCTTTACAATAAATGCAATTGAGCAAAACAAAACATATTATTCATATTCTTTTGAATCTCACACCATTTGATACATCATTATGGCCTTTTTGTACACTACCTCTGTAACCCAATATATTAGACATCGTCCTTGCTTCTTGAATTCTGCAAATTCAAGTCTTTGCATACTAGTACCAGAATAATTGATAAAAGTGTTAAGTAGCATATGTTCAAATGCAGATATCTCATGCTTTGCTTGAAATGTCCCCTCTGTTTGATATTGATGGCCCCTCTTCTGGTTTGGTCATTCAATTAGTTCTGCATCTATATAACTTCACAGATGTCCTTCCAGTCTAACAGGGTGACATGACAGACAATATTGAATGCTTTCCTGAAATCTAAGCATCTCATGACTAAAATGTTGCCATGCTCTATAGATTCATTTACCTTATCCAAATAAAGAACTGAGGTTATTCTGGTGTAGCTGATTATGGATAATATCAAAGTAAAATTTAGTGATTATTACTTCCCATTCTAAATGCTCACACATAACTCCTTAAAATGTGATCTATAGTTCCCTCCTTCTCCAAATAAAAGTTAAACTTGCTGACCAATATTTTAGAGTCCACCCTCTTTTGAGAACTAATACCTTTGCCTTTTTCCATTTCCTCAGCACTTCTGTTTCAGACCTCTTTCAAAGATCACAAATGTCAATTAAATGATAAGATCTAACTTTTTTTTCTGTATAAAGTTCATCTTCAATGAGGGCAAATAGGTGCTGTTCAAAGATTCAGTTCCATCCCATCAGTGATACCTATCATATTAAATTTGTCTCCTTGTGTTTGGATCTCTAGATCACCTTTTTGTTTTAATTTATATTTTGTGCATAGGTACAAACACATCTTTTATATAAGGTTGATACAGTGCTTTACATCTATTATCTCATTCAATCCTCCAAACAACCATATGACAGTAACTTTTAATGTTATTCCAATTTACAGAAAAGGGTACTGGTGCTGAGGGGGTGATTTACCCAGGTTCACCCAGCTAATAAGTGTCTGAAGTAGAATTCAAATGTAGGTCTTCCTGAATTTAAGTCCAATCCTTCATGTAATATACCACCTATTTGCCTGTCATGTGCTAGATACTGTGATAGATGCTAGAGATTAAAAAAAAACAAAACAAAAATGAAATAGTCCCTGTTCTCACTAACTTACATGGGGGTAGGGAGTGCATGGTATACTATGGACTGGTGTTAGCAAATAATACTTTCAATAGCTTAGCTATATGGTCTTACTGGCTAGTCTTTGTACATGACTGTATCTCATGCCTATTTACTTTTGTAATATAGTCCCCCTGTCTAGAATGCTATCCTTTCCTGCATGTAACTTTTGGAAAACTTTCTCCTTCTTCCTCTCCATCTCTCTCCCACCTTTAGCTCTTCTGTAGCTCATAACTCTCAAGCTTCAATTTCCCTAGGAGCTGAGATTACTTGCTTGTAAACACCCAGCCTTCTTCAAGGCTTAGTCCAAATGTTTCCTTTTACAAGAGGCTCCCTAAATCATTTTTACCATTCTTCCCACCAAAGAAACTCTGTTATATTTTATTTATTTCTCATTCAGCTTACTAGTTGTACAACCCTGTTCAAATAACTTAACCTATCAATTTTCTAATCAATTCTCAGACTCTTCAGTGGCAAAGATGGTGTCCATCTACGTTGTTATGACTCAGGGGTAGGCAACCTGTGACCTCAAGGACACATGTGGCCCTCTAGGTCCTCAAGTGTAGTCTTTTGAATCTGTTCTTCAAAATTTGGATTCAGTCAAAGGACCATGCTTGTGGACTTAGAGGGCCATATGTGGCCTTGAGATCCCTGGTACTAGTTTCCTCACCTGGGAGTTTCCTAAAAATGAAATCACAGATCTGGTTCCTATCTTCCATATTTTGTTTTGATTTAGCTATGTGTATACTATTTCTTCCCCCTCCTTCTTCACCTTTCTGACAATTAAGCATGTAAGCTTCTCAAAAACTCTGTTCTATGTCTTTATATCCTAAGTACCAGGAGGTATTTAATATTTAATACATCTGGTTGAATAGAATGGAATAAGCTGAGACATGATATAATGGCATGTATAGTCTGCAATTCTCTGATACCTCTCATTTTTTACTCATGAATGACATTTTCAAATATTTTTGACATCTTGACATGTCCACCAGTGCATCATAGTCACTGAATAAATTTAGATGATATTACTAAAGTCTTGTAATTTTTCTTGCTTTTCATCAACTTTAAATACACACACACACACACACACACACATATATATGTGTGTGTGTGTGTATATGTGTATATATATATATATACACACATTTTATATGTACATATAATGTATGCAACTAAATCTTGTAACTGATATTTTTAACCCTGATCTGATCTATACCAGTCCTGTTTGCCCAATATGAAACCTACTGTGTCCCCTATCACCTGTGTGGGGGACCTTCTCTCGATTATCTGCCTATGGCTTTAAAACTGCTGAGACTGAACCTCTTGGTCTCTTTTCCGTCATCTTTTTGACTGCATTTGTATTCATCACTCTCTCTCCTGTACCCTGTGTGAATAATATGAACAGAACTGGTGAGAAGAAAAGAGCCTTCTATGTGCCTCCTCTTTTATTCCAGCCCTGAGAAATGGACCTGGGGTTGTTTGTTTCTGTTCTGTTTGTCATTAGTTTCAGGTGCTGGAGGTGAGCCCCAATAGGAAGCAATAGTTCAGGTCTTAGCAACTTTGGAGCAAGTGAGGTTGTACAGCCAGGATAATGCAGCCACTAGCTTGGCTTGGCTTGGAAGTGCTGAGGTTTGGATTTGAAACTGGGATGGTGCTCTCCAGGAAGAGTTAAACTATAAACCTAATCACTTTTCCCTCTGCAGAAACTGAGGTTATATAAGGGGAAGAAGGATTATGCCTGCCACGGACCTTCTGAAATGATTGTTATCTTTATAAAGGGCTTTTATTTCATTGTCATTATTTGTTTTGCAAAAATTTATCATGAGCACAACCTACCATGTGCATTTTGATGTGGCCAAATGTATCACGATGTGCCATTTCCTGTTGCCTTTTGATACAATAAATATTAATAATGCAATATAACAATGCAATAAAAATACCTAGTTGAAGGGTTTTGTTTGCTTTTTATGAAGAACTTTGGGGATATCTTTCCATTTAATTAAATTTGCTCATTTTTTTTGCTTCCATTTAATAGTGAAAGTCTCAAGATTAGTACAATTCACTTTCTCTAGGAAAATTTCAGCTTGTTAGTCAAAGAACAAAGGTCTCATATTAAGAAAACTAATAACTGAGTCGACCTTTAAAGATGGTCTAAAAACTGTGATTTTTACAACCCTCTACCCCCTTGTCCTTATCTTCTATCTTACTACATATTGGAGAGGGTTCGACCAGTTCTGACAATCATTTGGTGTTTTGTTTTGTTTTTCATATGCCATCGTCAACAAATGCAGCACCAAATTACTAGCCTATTGATGATAAGCTTTGCCATGCTTAACCATACTCTGTAACACTGTCTTTTTGGTGCAATTTTTCCTTCCTGCTATTCTTTCTCCTTACTCAGTGAAATGAATGAAAAGTCCAAGAGAGAAAGTTTCTAGGTAATTAACAATCATTTTATTAATTAGACTTGCTCATAATCAACAAATTGATGGTCAGTTTCTTTTGGTAACCAAAGACACCTAATGGAGACACTGAATACCTTAAATATTTTTTTTGAAAGGGAATGTCTGTGACTGAAGAAATCAACCCTGATTGGTGAACATTTAAATAAGGAGGTAATCTAAAAGTTTTTAGTTTCTTCTGCGGAGAAAATGATTTTATCATGAGATTCAGCAGCTTCTAGAAATTAGGATAAAGGAATCCATCTCTACCCAGACTACTCTGGCTGGGTTTCTCCTTCATGAGTTGAGACACTCTAAACTCTAATGGAGGGGTAGAAGGGCATAAGTTTAATGTTTTAGGGTTGGAATTCACCTACATTAGATTTTGTTTATACTTCAAACAGAAATATAATCCTGTTCCCCAGAATTACAGCCATCTCATCTAGCAGCTTTGTCCTTCAGGGGCTAGCTGACTGATCTAGAGGAGCTGGTCTCTGAATGAAGAAATAAAAAGAAAAATCCTTAATCCTAATTTAATAATTTGTAACAATGATGGGGATAATAGAATAGAAAAATAGCTTCCCTCATTAGCATGGATGATGCCATGAAGCAAACTGGTAAGAAGGGAGGAAGAGGCTAGCTCTCAGATACAGAGTCAATCTGTAGATGATATTATCCCTGAAACCCTGTCAGAAGAGGCTGTGTTCTACTGACATAGCTTTGGAGGACTTTGGGTCACTTCTACCTTGCCATGTAACAGCCAGGTGATGCAGTGAATAGAGTACTGGGCATGAAATCAGGAAGGCAAGTTCAAATCCTTCCTCAGACATTAGCTGTGTGTGACCATGGGCAAGTTCCTTTATTGCAATCTGACTGTATCCTCAGCTGTAGACTGGGAATGATAATTGCAACTACCTCCCAGGTTTTTTGTGACAGTCAAATGAGATATTTACAAGCACTTTGGAACTCTTCAAGTGCTATATACATGATGGTGATGATGATGATGAGGTATTAGGGTAGAGCCTTTCTGAGTTATATAATCCTATCACACAGCAATAATAATATAATAGCAATAGTAATTTCCCTTATAACATTATTGGAATGATCAAATAGGATAATTATTTCTAAAACAACCAGCCTTTTTTTTTTTAAGAAAATGTGATCCATAAAGTACACTAAAGGTTACAGTTACCATTGAAATTTAAGGGTAAACAGTAAATAATAACTTGAAAATATGCCTTGCAGGATTTCTCTCCTCCTATTCTAAATCTTTTCTCTCATGTTATTAAACAGTCTATATCACTGTGCTCATCCGATTGCATCACCAATCAATAGTATATGAAGCTTGCTAGATACTCTAATACTTCTATCGATTTTCATTGAGCAACTGGGGAGCTTGAAAATAATGTTTTTTTTCCCTTTTTGTTCTAGGTGGAGATAGACAAGGATCTATCTGGTAATAGAAAGAAAAGCTTCATAGTCCAGAGGATGAAGGATATTTATGGGGCTCTGCTCATTTAGGACCTAGGCAATACATAATAGCTTTGTTTTCCTTTCCATTATTCTTTGACATAATTTGTCTACTCAACTTTGAGTAACTTCTTTGGTGTAATGCATGTTTTACTATACATTTTTGAAAACTAAGTAGTATATGAAAAAGATCATGGTATATATACTAGGATTTCATGGTCAGAAGGAATGTCATTATCTAGACCAATCTAACCTGAAAAACCTTGTTAAAATTAGCGTAAGTAGTCAAATGGCCTTTGCTTTCAGTGAGGGAGAACTTACTCTTTCCTGAGATCTCAGGAATCAATTTCACACAGTTTTAATTGTCATGAAGTTTTTCTTCATATCCAGCCTAAATCTACCCCTTTGAAACTTCCCAAAGCATTTATATACTAATCTAGCAATCAATTTACCAAGTATTCATTAATACCATCTATGTGCTAGACACCTAGGGCCAACTAGATGGATGGTTCCATGGATAGAACACCAGGTCTGGAGTCAGGAAGACCAGTGTTCAAATCAGGTCTCTGATGTTTACTAGTTCAGAAACATATCTTGGTATCTTGGACATTTCACTTCTGCTTAGTTAGCTTAACAGCTAGAGTGCTGAGCCTGGAGTCAGGAAGTGGTTGTTAACTTGTTTCACTTATGTGAGTTGTGTTTGACTCCTTGTGACTCCATTTGGAGTTTTTCTTGGCAGAGATACAGGAGTAATTTGTCATTTCCTTCTCCAGCTCATTTTGCAAAGGAGGAAACTGAGGTAAACAAGGTAAAGTGACTTGCCCAGAATCACACAGCTAGTAAGTGAGGTTGAATTTGAACTCTGGTCTTCCAGACTCTAAGCTTGACACTCTGTTCACTGTGCCACCTACCTGCCTCCAAGTCAGGAAGACCTTAGATAAAAGGCCTTATACACTTACTAGCTGTGTGGTCCTGGGCAGGTCACTTAACTTCTGTTTGTGGGGGAATGGGTGGCAATAGTAGCTCACAGGAATGAACTCATAAGAGGCATTGACTTGAACTTTGAAGGACAGAGGAAGGAACAGATTTTCAGGATAGTAGGCAGAATGTGCAGAGGTATACAGATGAGAGATGGGATGATGTTTGTAAGAGAGAAAAAGGTCATCTTGATCTTATTGCAGAATATGCGAAAGGTAGCTATTATATAATAAGCCAGGAGAGAAAGGTTGTGACCAGGTTGTCAAGAACTCTAATCCAGCAGAGGACTTTGTATTTGAAACTAAATGTAATACTGAGCCACTGAAATTTTACTAAGCAGGGGAGTCATATATATAGATAAAATCCTTCCAAATTAAGGATACAGGAGGAAGGTGAAGGGGATAAGCATTTGTGTGGTACTTACTGGGTGCCAAGCACTGTGCAATATGCATTACAAATATTAGGTTATTTGATGCTCATAAGAACTCTCTGAGGCAAGTTTTCTATATTTTTCATTTTACAGTTGAGGACACACAGCTAGTAAACTTCTGAGGTTAAACTCAGATCTTCCTGAATCTAGGTCCAGCACTCTATCCACTACCCATATGATGTGCGTGTGTGTATGTGTGTGTGCAGTATATCTATACTTACATATGCATGAATATCTATGTATATCTATATATGTGTATGTATATGTATCCTTAATGGCTGGGGATTAAAACCATTTTAATTAAAACAATACATTTTCAGGAACAATGCATGTCAATACTATATCCTAAGAATGTTATTGTAGAAAATAATCTATGTAAATTAATAATGCAAAAAGTAAAACATTTCTGCATCTTTTGTTAGTAAAAAGTCAATTTTAAATTTGGGTTAATAGCATAGAGACCATGATATTTAATAGATGTCATGCTGGGCTTGAAGTGAGAAAGATCTAGTTTCAGACCTTGTTGCTGATATTTCCTAGTAGAGTAATCTTTGGCAAAATATGTGAACTCTTTGTGTCTCATACAAATACCTAGACCTTGTCTATTAAATCATAGATGGGCTTCCATCTGAGTTGAGGCAGGGAGTTCTTTACTACAACAGTCGAGTCAAACTCAATTCAAAAAAGTCACTGGGCAACATTGTCTTCATCTCAAAATTTAATATTATCTATGTTGTTTTGCATTTTTATTTTGTTAAATATTTCCTAATTATATTTTAATCTGGTTCAGGCCACCCTTGGTAATATTCCTTGTGTTTTTGACAACTCTGGCCTATAGAGCCATAAGTAATAATTCAGACTGCTGGGATAAGCATTTTAAAGAGGAAATGGAAGACTGTAGGGAGAGATTTTAGGATACAGATAGTGTCTTAATATTACCCTATTAGGTAGAGACAGAAAGTCTGATGAAGGGAAGCCTCTGGTAGAAAGTAGGATTAGAACCATAGAATCTTAGATTTAGAGCTGAAACAGAGCCCAGCCCCTTCAGTTTACATACGAGGATCCTAAAATCTGACAGAAATGAGGGATCTTGTCCAAGAACACACATGTTGTAAGTGGCAGAGCTGACAGTGGTACTCTAACTCCAAATCCGATGCACTTTCCATTGTACCATCTCAGTGCACCAATGTATTGTGTTCAATGCTGAACTGGGCCATAGCTGAGAGGAAAATACCAAGTGGTATTATTCTTTTTAACAAAGTGCTACCTATCAGTGGGTACAACTACTGTCAATACCCTCTAAATTATGCCACTGGGGCAAGTCTCAAATTGCCTTCCCTAACTTTGATTTCCTGCTATGACAAAATTCCAGATCTTTCGAATATTTGCTTACTCACTTTTGTAAATCTTATAGGCACTATTTAGATCTTTACCATTGAGCAAACTCAATTTTGTGAAATTGTCATTTCTCCTTTAAACACTATTTTATTGAAAATGGAATTAATTTTGAGCATACTTTCAGTTGTTTTTGGTCTTATGAGAGGAATGTAAATTACCATGCAAGTTCACACAATAAGTGAAGTGTTGTTTCTTCCACATTGGTCTGTATTTTGCAGAGACTTTTTAAAAAGAAAGAGCACAAAGTCCACATGATTGAAAAATTTTCTGAAAGTTTCTGCACATTATAACTTCTGATATTGGTTTCAGTATCTCATATAAACAGATCTCAATAGTCTCTCAAGAGAGAAGGTCAGAAACATTTTTGACTCATTGTGAGTTTTCCCCGGGTAATGTTAATGTAATCATCTGTAAGCACCATACACCAGGCACTTTATTCCACCAAGGTAATTGTTAGAATCTCAGAAAAGGGCTATATTAAAAACATATATTTTTATCTCTTTCCACCTCTGGCAAAAAATAAAAATTCTGGGATGGTGATATTTCTGAGGCTGCTTCTTCATTTGCAAAGCACAAATTAAATAGTTTCCCTGGGACTGCTTTTTAAGATATTACCATTGTTTGTTTGCTTTAATGAATTCTGGGAGCCAGCAATCATTTAAAGGGATCGTTCAATTTGCCGAAAAACATCTAAACCACATTTTTTTTTAACATGAAATGAATTTGACAGTTTAAGTTAGTTCAGGATTGTCAAGACATGAAAATCAGGAAAAGAAAAACAGGTCCTCCTGAAAGTCAACAAAATCTTGGGCAGATGCAGTGTTCTGAGATTATATCTCCCTGTATTTGTTTGTGTGCAGACCTATGAATTCCACAGGGTAGAGAATTCCCCACCTAAAAACTATTTTCTTTGTTGAAGATGTGTGTTACTTGTGCACAACTTCTAATCACAGAGGGTCATGTGGGGCACTGAAATGTCCAATGCCTTATCCATAACAACATATTTCATCCGTTAGTGAAATCTTCTTGAACCCAGGACTCAGTCCTTTACTTACTAGTCCAAATTGCTACTGACATCAATTAATATATAAATAAGTAGCAGCATTTTACATTTGCATTTGTTATCATTAAAGGTGTCAGAGTAGTATGATGCATAGAGAGCTAGGCTCTGGCAATCTAGAATTTAAGTCTCACTTCTAACATTTACTGACTCTGTGACTATGGGAAACTCACAACTTCTTAATGACCTCTGTACTTTTTTTAAGACTTTAAGTTTTAGAAAAGGTGCTAAGCTCCATTGTCAGAGTCCTGTATACCAATGAAACCGCAGGTCTAGTCTCTGTCCCTCTCTCTGTTCTTCACAATGACTTTCTCGGATTCTTGGAATGACTAGTTCCATATTTTAGGTGAGGGAAAATTCAACAAAAGGGAAAATGAGGAAATGATAGTTATCAGAATTACTATACTTCTTTATTAGGTTCCTGAACTGAATTTTTTTTAAGTATGGCCTGTATAAATCTAGGATTCCCATTCATTGTTTGATTTTATCTTCATTCATTTAATTTTTTTTTAAGTTTCTTGCAATTTAATATTATGAATGGCCCAAAAATTCTGGCTAGAAAAATTAAGGATATTCCAGAGCCATCACAACTGTTATATGGTACAGCAGTCACTTTATAGATTGCAGAATTCTATTAGGAACTATTAGGAACTGTTGTTTAACACATATTTAAGAAAGAAAACTTTGACTTTTCACCTTTTTCCCCCTTAGCGATATGAATTCCTTTTGTCTTTTGGAATTATTAATAAAGGTTGTATTTTAAAAATTCTGCTTTGAAACCATTTGATGTTGCTTAACTTAAAGGGAAATCAATGATTACTTTATAAAATGAGATCAATCTGGAGTACATCTTATTTTTTCTGGTACTAGGGTATATTGCATAATCTTTCTTGCTGTGTCCTTTTGTGCTTCTGTTATGATGCTAAAGAAAGCATTTTATATATGTAACACTTATAGACTCTGAGCTCATTACTGCCTCTGATTGAATCCTGCCTTTATCAATCAAGAGTCTTTGCAAGGAGTAAAGTATAGAAACAAGAGTTTCTTTAACTAGAAACAATGTATATATTTGTATTGTTAATGTGATTAAAGATCTTCCCCACACATTAATGAAGCTGCCCATTAAGAGGAGTTTGCATAGGGAAGATTTGTAGGAACACCCACAACTTTTGTTAATGAGGCTGGTTCTCAAGGGTTGGCTTTAAAAAAAGGTATAAATGAGGGGGAGGTTTTACTTCTAGACTTAGTTTTTGGTAAGAAGATTTGAGTGTCAGGTGAGAACTTTGGGAAGCTGCTAAGGATCCTTCCAGCTTTGAGAATCCAGATGTTGTGCTTCTCTCTCTGGTAACAATGGTCAGACAGTAGGGACCCAACTGGTTGTTGAGTTCAGGCAGAGGAAGCCATGTTTGTTGATCTTTTGATTTCTTTATATTTTCTTTGAAATTCAAAGCGCTGACTCCCTGAACTAACTGAATGATATATGTACTTGGTTAAAGGAATGATACATATGCTTGATTAAAGTGATTCTTAACCCCTCAAAAGTGGCCTTTCCTTTTATGAATGTAAATAAAAGAATCAGTGATAGCAAACCCTGCTGTGCATGTTGGGGGGCTTACTGTTACATCAAGCCAGGGGATAACCAATTAACATCAAGTCATAGAGCTATTTACTCAGAAACTATGTAGCAAGAACAGAAATTTTAAAAAAAATCATTAACTGGAAGCCCACTTTTCTACACTCCTCCCATGTCTCAATCCCTGGATAGAGTAGGCTTTAACTTAAAGTAATTGCTACAAGCACCTTTTTACTGAGTTGATTGCTGGCATAAGTACTAGATGAAATATTCACTTGTTTTCAGAATATGAGATCTCTGCCTCTCGGTCAATCTACTGGGTTAAATTTGAGTCAAACATGTCACTCCTCATGCCTGATTCCTCACTGGGCTTTGATGCTAGAATACTGATAAATTCTTCTATTGACTCCATTTGCTGAACCTGTGATCACTCTTCTGACATTTCAGAGCTAACAAGGTTTGAATCTAATTTGTTCAGTCTTTGAAATTCATTCACCCAAAATTATGGAGAAAAAAATAAACCTGATGGAGGTGGAAGAAACTGTAGCACCATATAGTCACAGGTACAAGGCTACTGGGAGAGGGAACCAACTTGGTCTCCTGAAGGATTTCTTCTATCTCACTTGAAAATTTCCAAGGCAAGAGAATGAAATTCCTTCTATTCTTGCCTTTTGTATGAATACTCAATTCCTACTTAGGAGTCAATTAAATAGCTTTCTTTCCTCCTATAATAAGCAGACAAGAAATGTGGTACCTATGCATCCTCTGGACTGTGGAGAGATAAAAGGCACTGCCATCATATATTTGCGACAAGGGGCTAAGTATATCCCTTTAATTGCTTTTGATTGACTATATTTGAAAAGGCAGAAAATGTATGATCTAAGGACTAAGTTGCCATTTGCCAGTCCTCCATTTAAATATTAGTTAAACTATTGTTAATACCAAAAAAACAGGGAAAGGGCAGATATACCATCAAACAAAAATAGGTGAGTCATGTAAGAAAAATGGTGAAAGATATGTGGATCATCCTAAGGTAGATCTTCAGGACCACACATACTTGACTAAAAGGTCAACAACTCAGTGACATGACTTCATTTCTGGTTTTTCAAATTAAAAAGAGGAAATAGATAAGATCATAATTCTGATTTTCACTGGATCTGTCTTCCAATTGTTTATCAAGAGAAGCTGTTCAAATGGATGGATAGATGAATAATATACAGAGCTGTTTCTTATTTTTGACTGAAGATAAACGTATCCTTTTATAATAGCCAGAGATTTTTTTAATGAGTTTTAAAACATTGTCTGTTGCTACAATTTCATCAGCTCCCAGTGTGCAAGTGCATTCTATTAATTTGATTCGATGATCCATCTGTAATTTGTAATCTTCCAGTTTCCTGGGGCAATCAGAGGTGAAGTGACCCATTCATGGTCATACAGTCTGCTATGTATCTGAGGCACAGCTTGAACACATGTCTTCTTGCCTCCAAGGCTGTTCCTCTTTCCATGCCACCTCTTTTCACATTGCCTCTGGAGTTAATTTTGATTGTAAAAATAGGGAGAAGATATGCTTAGACTTCATATGTACACTCTGTAGAGTGAAATAGGAAATTAAACAAGGCCATGGAAAGTAATTTTGTCTTAAAAGCATAAAATTTTTTATCTTCAGTAATATTTAGAAGTTTGAAATAAATTATTTTGTGACTCACCAGGCAGGAGTACTCAAAAAGCTAGTTCCATCCAATTGTCTCAACATGCAACAGTGAGAAAGGAGGTGACTCTTTCAGAGAAAATGTTTCAGAAAGAAAATGAATTTAAGGTAGAAATCATAAGTCGTGCTATATTGAACATAGAGTGACTCAGAATGAAACCAAAGGTCAACCTTTCCAAGTGGGTATTTGATGATATAATATTCTTTTAATATCTACATGCTATCCAGACCTCACATGCGTTAGGTTTCTTGTCATATACATCAGAGAGGATTTGAATTCAGATTTTCTGACTCTATTATTAGTGATGAAGGGAAATACTACAGAGGAAACTAATAATTCCATGTTTTATTTTATGGTTTCACTTAGGGAATTGTAGGTTGGAAGAAATGAGCTCAGTTGGAAAAGCTCTTTGGCACTCAGAGCTAACTAATACATTTTCCAGTCTGAATAAGTGACAAAAATTTGTAACTCATTACAGCAGTGAGAACTGATGAATTTTTTTTTTTATCAATTCCTTTGTTTTCCGACTGGAAAGGACATGTCTGTTCTCTACATAGCTCAAAATTCTCTGGCTCTCCTCATCTCAGGGCTCTCAATTCTGGTGACTGTTTGGTCCCTTTTCCAGGTAAGATGAAAAAAGTGCTAAGAAAAACCCCTGCATTCTATCAGTTCCTCATTATCTATTGCAGGTTAGATGCTGTGGAAAGATATAAGAAGACAATGATCTTTCTTCATTTAAATATGTTTTTTATCTTGCTTCTCCCTATCCTATCCTCTTCCCTCTGGCGGGGGGAGGAGGAAGATAAACAAACACCACTGTGTAAATGGGGATCTAGATCATTCATTGAACACCTGCTATATTATCAACCCCAGGTGGAAAAGGTGAGGATACTGATTTGGGGATGGTCCAGAATGGAAAGGTCAGGAGAGAGTATGGAGCATATTGGCTTCTTTACTGACTGTAGAGGCATTCCCAAAGGCCAATCAGTCTCAGCTTGGGCTCCTTTGTCATTCTACCTTCACTACACTCTGGTGGCATGCAAATCCTTCATTCACAAAGTTTAGAGTGATACCACACCATAAGGGGAGAGGGCTTGGGACCTTCTCCCTTCTTAGCCCCCCGTTAAAGGAGCTTGGCTGCAAACATTGGCACTTATTTTTCTTTGCCATTTTCAGGGAAGGATATTAGAGCCTCCGATCTTGTGGCTTTCAAAAGTTTAAGAGGTGTTGGGCTTTCTAGGCCCTCAAGATATGAACCCCCTTTTGTTAAAAACAACAACAATATTTATAAGAATAATTACTGATATTAAGTAGTTAAATGGAACTCACTTAATGACAATTTTTAATAGTTTGTCATTGATGCCCAATAATTGAATGAATGCGTACAAGGATGTTCTGAGTATGAATAGGAGCCGACAGATTTCATACATAATTGCATAAATGCAATTAGGATACCCTAGAACCCTTAGGAGCAGATAAAGTCTTCCTGGTTCTGTGAGAGTTAACTCCAGCATGTTAACTATAATTGGAACAAATACCATAGTCAAGCTAAGCAAATCCCCATATTGGTCATGCCAGAAAAAAGTCTCCCATTTTGCATATGGAAGCCATCACTACTGAGGACATGGGTAACATTCACCTTCATTGGATGTCTGGAATCATGGCTAATCATTGTTCAAAGTTGTCTTTCAATGGTTTATATTTGACTATGTTGTTATACTAGTATGATTTTATTCCACTATAGCTGCTTACTTCAAATTTGGTCAATGCATAAAATCTTCCCAGGTTTCTCTTCAGTTGTCTCTACTGTCTTTTTTTTGTTAAAATGAATATTTTGTGGTTGTTGTTGTTGAGACTTTCCCCTGATTAAGGAGGCGAAACTCAGGAAAAAAGAGAATTCAAAGAGCTTTTTAAAAATACATAGATAGCCTCAGGATTAACCAAGTGGTTCAAAGGAAGTAACACAATTGGGAAACTGAGTCAAGAAGATTCTATCTTTGACCTTGTCAAGGTTATCCCCTCAACACAGATGTCTGCCTGTAGGAGTACCCTGAGTGCATTCATTCTGGGCAGCACAGGGCATGCCCCTGGAATGGTGGATTGTTGACCTCATGAGAATTCAGTCAATCACGCCTGCAATTAACACTTAGGATAATATGAGATTTGAGTCCCGCAAGATGTTAACTCAAATATCAAGTTGCACTAAACACAGCTAGGGCTGATTGTCTCTCATGACGTTACAATAAGAAAAGTTTGCCAGGCCTTTAAAAAAATTCATTCAACTTCCTTTCCTTTTTCTTCTAAAGTTTAAACATCCTGGTATAAAAAAATCTAATTTTGGGGCCTGGGGCTTTTTCAGTTTTAGCAATTCACAGGAGTTTTTATTTTAACAGATAAAAGCCCTTCTTACCTCTCTCTTTCCAAATCTCTAAAACCTTCTATTCAGACTACAACATCTCTTAACTTTCCATTCATTTTCTCACCTCCCTACCTTCCTTAACCCTTATCTTTTTTCTTTTAAACTTAAATTAAAGCTCTTAAAAACTACACCAGTCTTGTTTCTTTCATGTTCTGATCAGACATTTCCCTTATTCTAGCTTTTCTATGAAATTCATCCTTACTCTACTGATTTTTTATATCTCTCATCTGCCTTAACAACTTGACCACAGTCAGAAAGAGAAGAGACTCTCTTTTAAAATTTTTTTAAAGGCTTGAAATTCCTAAAGAGCTTTCTCATTCCTAGTCACCTTTCCTTCCCCCCTCATTGTAAATATTTATTCTCATTATCTGGTACAGGGTCTTGGCAATAAGATAGTGGGGGTAGGGTAAGTGGTTTCACATGGGACCTAACTCTGTCTCTTTTCATAACCTCTGCAGAGGTTTTCTAAATCTCCCTTCTCATTCCTTAATTTCTTCCCTTTTATCTTTTACTCTCAAGGGTAGTCTGGTCTTTATTTTGAAGAGGGCACTTGCTGCTTCAAAGCCTCTCTCAATAGTCTGAAAATCCCAAATTTGCCTAAATTATCTCAAATCAAGTTTAGAATGTACAGCTGACTGAATACAATGTCTAACTAGTCCCATCTCTTACTGGCTGAATTTTTTTTTCTTTCCTCCTAATTATCGTAGCTCCTATCAAGCATCACATTCAGTTCTGCACATGTCGCAAACTACTTCAGTTTATACACCTGAGAACTGCTTCAGTTTGTATACCTGAGAATCCTACTTACTTTATAAATAGGGGCATTTCTATGCAAATTCATGTAAGGTCATTCACTTACTTGCCTCTTCTATGCATGTGCTTTTTCTTCTGCTTTCCCTTCTTCGTGCACAATTTAAAAACAAACAAACAAAATTTGGATTTGGGGACCTGTATCTCCTTTACCTGTACTGAGCTTGGAGGAGCTAAATTTTCCATCATTTCATGGCTTAACTAATTGCTATTGGGGTGGAGAGTGATCCATTACAGCTTTATATCAGGCAGTGCTTGATTTTCAACTTTCCAGGCTAGAGAAGGCCCAATCCTAGTGATAGCTAGTGAAGCCCTCAAAAACCCCTAGTTGGCATGCCATCTGTTAAATGAAAATTCTTTCTTTGGAATTTCACACTGATTCATGAAACAAAACTCAGCTAAAAGAAAATTAAAAGAGTTAATTAAAAATATGCCAAGGTAGCAACATCTTGATGGGTTAATAACTGATTAGCAAGGGATTCAAGATAGAGCCAGCTTTTATTGAAAATTTTCATAATGAAATAAAGATGATTTGGATACGATCTTGTCAGCAAGTGGGATAGACTGTTGCATCTAAACTCCTGCCCAAGGTAGCAGGTAGATGATGTTTAACAGGTAGAGGCAATGTGTTAAATCATAGGTAATACAAAACCTGCAGACTAGGTGATGCCTTCCCCAACAGAGACTCTCCTAACACTGATTGACAAGCAGGGCTAGGAACAAATGGCCACTGAGTCAGTATTTTCAATACTATCAATTTCCTTAACAATTGAGGAGTGACTAATGAATGAATTATGATATATTCATGTAATTGAATACTATTTTTCCATAAGAAATAATAAGGGGGACAATTTCAGAGAAGTCTAGGAAACTCTGTTGGAACTGATAAAGAGTGTAATGAGAAACACCAGGAAAACATTTTATACTATAAAGTAAATGTAATCAAATAAAACAAATTTGAAAAATTCAAGAACCAAAACTGTATTGATTAGCCATGATTTCCCATGATCAGTAAAGATGAATGCTAGTCACCTTTCAACAGAGGAATATAGTGCATGAATGGATGAATACACCTCTATACATATATGAAGAAATACACATATATATTCAGAAATGAACATATATATGTACACACATACATAAGCACATAAGAAATTAGGAAGAGCTCAGAGTAGAAAAAAATGGAACCAAGTTCATGAACATCATTGAATATTCATTAATTGGCAGGTAAGTTTCTTCAAAAGAAATCAGTATCCAAATACCACAGAAAGCACTTCCCAGTCCTTTTCATCTTCTAGTTCTGGGGAGGAATTAGCAGCTCTCTCTCTCTGTATTTCCATACACACATACATACATGCATATATATATATATATATGTATATATATATATATATATATATATATATACATACATAAAATATACGTATATATGCATACACACAGGCATATGGTGGATTTATATATATATATATATTTTTTTTTTCTAGAAACATATTACATCTAGAAATTTTCCTATATTTCTTTGATCACTTTGGATAATAGACCTAACAGTGGAATTACTATGTTAAAAGGTTTTCAGTTTAGTAACTTTGGACATAGTTGCAAATTCTACAATAGCTGAACAAATTCAAAGCTCCAGTAACACTGCTTCAATGTTCCTGTTTTTCTGTAGCCTCCCCAACATTTGTCATTTTCTTTCCTTCCTTCCTTCCTTCCTTCCTTCCTTCCTTCCTTCCTTCCTTCGTTTCTACCAGTCTGATGGGTATGAGATGAAACATCAGAGTTGTATTAATCTACAATTGTCTAATTTTAGTGATTAGCATTTTTATATGACTCTAGATTTCCTTAAAAATTGCCTATGTATATCATCTCACTGTCAATTAAAATGGCTCACAATTTTATAAATGTAATTAGTTTCTTATATCTAGGAAATTAAACATTTATCAGAGAAACTTGCTGGAAACCTTTTCCCAGTTAATGATTTTCCTTCTAATGTTAGCTCCATTGGTTTTGTTTGCATATCCATTTTAACTGTACATCACCACAATTGATCATGTTATCCCTTGTCATTCTTTCTAGCCTTTGTTTTATTGGGAACTTTGTCCCTGTTGATATATCTGAAGAGTAAGGTTTCTTTTCTCACTCTTCACATTTGTTTATGATGAAATTGAAAGAATCACAGTAGGTAATGAAGAAACAAACCTGTCACTCTTTGCAAATGATGTGATGGTACACTTAGAGAACTCTAGAGAATCAACTAAAAAATTACTTGAAATAAGCAACAACTTTAGTAAAGTTGCAGGGTGTAAGATGACCCTCATAAATCAACAAACAGTATTGCTTTATATGACTAACAAAGCCCAGCAGCAATAAAGAGAAAGTGAAAATCTATTTAAAATAATTGTAAAAAATATAAAATACTTGGGAGTATATATGTCAAGATAAAGCCAGTAACTATATGAGCACAATTAGAAAACACTTTTCACACAAATAAAGGCAGATCTTAAAAAAAAATGGAAAAAATATCAATTGCTCATGGGTAGACTGAATCAATATAATGAAAACAACAATTTTGACTAAACTAATTTACTTATTCAGTGCTATACCAATCAAACTAATAGCAAATTATTTGATAGAACTAGAAAAAGTAATAAAAAAAATTCACCTAGAAGAGCAAAAGAATGCCAATGAAGTTAATGAAAAAAATACATAGGAGGGTCACCTGACAATACCAGATCTCAGTCTATAGTGTAAAGAAATAAGCAACAAAATTGTTGAGGGCCAGGGTAGAGTGTGGTTGACAAGATCAGGATAGACCTTCCGGGGAAACTGTTCTTTGAGACTCTGCTCATTATCATCCGCAGGCTCTCCACGCCCCCCAGATGTTGTTGTCTCTGTGAGGCAAACAAGAGGATTACAGAAAATAAAAGATATGTAAAACAGATGCCCCTATGCTCACAGTCTGATTAAATCAGTCTTATAAGATTTATTTAATCACCCTGACTGATTTAATCACTGGGACAGGAAACTAGCAGAATGTCATGAAGATTTGCAGTACCTTGTCTATATAAACACTAAATAGCAAGAACAATACTCAACAGTTGTTCCTAAAACTTTGAGTTCCAACTTCTCCCCATCTCTCCCTCCCCACCCATTTCCTTTGGGAAGGCAGGCAATTCAATATAGGCCATATCTGTGTAGTTTTGCAAGTGACTTCCA
>CM053771.1:122180691-122194287 GCA_028658325.1 Potorous gilbertii | reverse complement strand
GTACCTGTTTAGGGCAGGAAGCCTGCCACTCATTAGTGGTGGGATTTCCTTTCTTGTAGTACCTCACCAAGACATATGTTTACACAGCCTGGAATCGCAAGGCCCAACCGACACTACTGTGTTAATTGTCTTGTCCTACTAAATTTATGATTTGTTCATCTGAGAGACTTCCTTTCTCATGGCAAAATGTATATAAGCCAGAAGATTTCTGTACTAGCCAGTCAGAACATTTCTGGCTCCATAATGCATTATGTTACTGCTATCTTTAATAGGGAATTGATCAATTAATTAATTAAATCATAAAATGTATGCATTTAGCCTGTTGCCTTTTCTTTAACCAAGTTTTCAGGTCAACACCACTTATATACAAATTTCAGACCTTTTTATCTCACCACACCAGGTCACAACTCTGATTAGCTGTCACCACTCAAAGCTGGGAGTTTTCACTCTGTGGAAACATAACTGCTTTGTTTCTCACATTATTTTTAAGGAAGCTTATGTCACTTTATATCAATTTACCTAAGTTTTTCAATGCACATTTTTCACATCCATTATATTCTTCATTCCCTAGGGTTCAGTAATATTCCATTACATTCATGTAACAAAATTTGTTGAGCATGTATTCTGTTTCTAATTCTTTGCTATCACAAAAGTGCTGCTATAAATATTTTGGTGTATATGAGGGATTTCTTTTTATTCATTGCCACCTTAGAATATAAGCATTGTAATAGAATCTCTAGATCAAAAGGCATGAACATTTTTGTCACTTAACTTGCATAATTTCAAATTGTTTTCCAAAATGAACCAGCAATAATCTATTATTCCTACTATGTCTCCAAAACTGACTATTCCTGTCTTTTGTCAGATTTTCATATTTGGAGAGTGTGACACAAAATCTTGGGGTTCTTTCAATTTGACTTTCTCTTATTAGTGATTTGGAGCATTCTTTATAATTTTATTAATAGTTGGCAATTTTTTTGAGAATTTTTTGATCCTATCCTTTACCTATTGATTGGAGAATGACATATCTTATAGATTTAATGGGGTTTTGGTGCATGTTGAGATCACCTATGATGGGGGAATCAATGTGGGAAATGTCAAGGACGTGTTTCTAAGAGAACACATTTTGCCTTAACTTAAGAATATCCTTTTCTTATTAGTTGCAGAAGTGTACTTGTCTGTATCTTTAAGTCTATTTGACTGAGGCACAGTCACTCTCTTTTTCTGATATCATACAGTGGTAAAGGAGTCATTTACTCACAGCAGAATGACATGGAATAAAGGGAAAAGAGTTGTACATGGACCTTACATTTCCCCTTAGTTCCTCTGGCACCAAGAAATTTGCTTGGAGTATTAGTTTTTTTTTTTTTTTGTTTAACCCTGTCTTTTAAAATGTTATTTATTGCTAACATTTTTTCTTTAAATCTTGACTTCCAAATTCTCTCTCTCTCTCCCAACCCTCTTCCACCTACTAAGAAAACAAGTAAAAGCATCTTTTTCTTCAAGTCCTATGCAGCCCTGCATTCTGGCACTTTTCCTCAATTTTCTCCATCATATAGTTTTCCAGCTAAGTGACACAGTGATAGGCATTTTCCTATACTTCTTCCTCCAAAATAAGACCACAAGCAGAGTTGATGTCTGCTGCTTACTGTTATAGAATGGTGGTGCTAGGGCAACAGCAGAGAGAGCCACCAGAAACTATAAAAATAGCAATGAAATTCACATGAGTTGATAGATTGGTTTGTGTGCTCTGCTCAGAGTGGAAGCTGTTGACAGGGTGTGTTTTCTGCATTTATGTATTAGGGGTTAGTACTTACCACCATTCATTCATAAGATTATTACCTTGCTAAGCTTCTTGGTTTTTTGGTCTTCGATGATAGCTATAATTGCTCTCCCTCTGGCATGTAATTCCTCTTTTTTTTCCCCTGTGGAAAGGTAAAAATGACTGGGGACTGGAGGAAATGTCTAGTCTAGCATCTTTCTAGTCACGTGGCGCACAAATGGATCATTGAATAATAGCACTCAAGTTTAGTCTTCTTCACTCACGTGAGTTTTACAGATAATGAGCAGTGCTCTTTCATTCACACCTGTATATGCATTTTCCAGTGTAGAAATCAAGAGTCATAGGTCTGCAGATAATTCAGGTACCAGCTTCACCAAAAATCCAAATATGCTGAATTATTTTGGTTAATGAATGAATTCTTTAGTTGTGTAGCCAGAACTGAGCATGCTAATAGTGTAGTGCCTTGTGGGGACTAAAACTGTCCAACTTATAATAAGAGATTGAGGCAGAGTTCTGAGCCAATGGCACTTTATTAAAGAGTTCACGGTCCCCTCTAATGAAGTGGACCTCAGATCTCCCTTCTCCAAGGACCTTGTTTGTATAGGGTGTGACAACACAAAAATGCAAAAGAGTTATGGTAAAATACAGAATTTCATTTGTTGGTAAACATTGCTCTTGAGTCCAAAAATGACATATTAGCAGGGCACTCTCAGGTTGGGTGAAGTATGAGGCATCTCCACTGACTAAATGCTCATAAGGTGGTCATCTGTTTATGTTGGACAAGAAAGAATGATCTGGAGGTATAAAAATAAATTGGAGTACTTTCCAAAGAATCAAGGCATTCTTCCCATACTGGGTTTGGACAAGGAATTTGAGTAAAACAGGGTAGAGATATCTCTGACAGCATTCTTGTGGTCATACAAGTGGATTGGTAAATAAATAGTTATTACTTAAAAATTTGAGACCTAATATAAGAACCTATCTATCTCTATATGATTTATATAGAATATCAAACTGATTAATACTGATTGGAATAGAGTAGGGTTCCAAATGAATTATTTCCACAGCCTATGATATAGTTTCGTGAAGATTTTTTTTTTTAATTTTTATTTAAGGTGGAGGAATGGAATTAAACATTTACTGAAAGTACTAGATTGATGGACAACAGAAGTGTTTTATTTACTAAAGTAAACAGATCTAACAAGTTTCCTTAAGTTGTTTTTGAAATAGATCTCAAAAATACCCTAGAGGAAATACCTCAGCAGGAAAAGGGGGAATTCTCCATACCTGGTCAGACTTTGCCAATTGTTTTGCAGCAGTTGTGAATTAATGCAATTAGTGCCTGATGCAAAGTAGATATTTGACCCTTTTGAATCAGTATGAGGCCTCCAAATTCAACTTACAAGTGCCTATTGGTTGACAGATACATAGTCAAGTTTCCTTATTGTGTTGGATTTGAACTCTTGCTAATTAATTAAGTCCAAGTTGTCTCAAGCCTTCCTTTAGAAGGTCTTAGACCTAGACTTAGACTCTGTTGTATTTACCTACCTTTCACATTTCTACTGCCCAAGAAGCCTCAGAAAATCAAGGGATGAATTATGACCCTGTAAAAAAGGGAAACAGCAGGCAGATTATCTCCAATGTAAGATATTGCTTTCCACCCCATCACTTTCCTTTTAGTTCCTCTTCTTAACTCCTATTCACTTTACATTGGTCAGGGATTGATGTTTCTTCCTATTACTGTCTTGAATAAATCTCAGGTTCTGCTTCAGATTCTACATTAGGTAGAATCTTGCTGTTGCCCCCTTCCCACCTTTCAGACTCCTTATCATATTGAAATTCTATTGCTTTCTTCTGACTCCGAGCATTTTGACTAACCTTAAGGTTCCCTCCTTCAAATTCCTCCCTTCCCTACAATCCCTCTAGTGCTTTTAAGACTAACTCCTGCTTGGTCTGTACTATCCCTGCTACTGCTGTAGTTCTGGTTGGTCCCTGGCCTGCTTCCAGTAGACAAACTCACAAGAACTTCCTCCTCTCCTGACCTTGACATTACCTACCAGCAACCGATCATCTGCTTTTTTGAAACAAATTTTTAATACTGTGAGTATAGTTTAAAAATATAAAGTAAATAAGTCCCCCTCTCCAATTATTAACAAGCAAAAATCAAATTCCCTTTTTTCAGTTGAATTATTTTTTTCCTAAGTTTAAAAATGACAAACATCAAAATATTGACAGCAAGTATTGTATCTCCTGGATTTCAGCTGACAAAAGAAATTTAAGTGCAAAACTTGTGAGTTTGGTAATTTTTAAATATAGCCAAAGATCTAGGGAGGTACTGAAATCCAATGTATGTGCCAATAGAGGGCTGAGGTAAAGGAAGAGTGAGGGCAGCTAGATGCTGTTACTGGGGCAGTTAGGTAGCTCAGTGGATAGAATCCTGGGGCTGGAGTTAGAAAGACTGCTTGTGTGACCATGGGCAAGTTATTTAATCTTATTTGCCTCAGTTTCCTCAGCTGTAAAATGAGCTAGAGAAGGAAATGGCAAACCAGTATCTTTGTCAAGAAAACCCCAAATGAGATCATGACTGAACCACAAAGAAAGAGCAAAAACTTTGAAGGAATTGTAGGAGGAAGATGGCACAACTTTAAGAGAGATCTATTTACTTGTTATAAGTCCTCTACTAATGTCCTTTTTTTCCTGGTGTTTGTTTCCTATATTTTGTCCTGCTGTGATTCTTACCAATAAAGATTTTAGAGGCAGGCCCATTGATGATCTATATGTGACAAGAACTTGAGTACCTTCCCATCTCATCCCCCAATCAGTTATAAGGTGATGAATTTTTCGCTTACAGAAACTCTTGAAGTCAATTGAAGTTACAGAAGGGTCACAGTCACTAGAAAGAATGCTAAAACTAACAAAATTACAAATCTTTAATTTTATAGCTAACATGTGTGCCTTGTTGCATTGATCTTTTTTTTTAAATTATGGTCCATTTAGAGCTCAAAAAAAAAATCTTCAATAACCTAGAAATTACACTTTGTTTTAAATCAGCTTCAGTTTGGTATGAGCTCCCTAAACTGCTAGTATTCACTTGTAGGTCTATTTGAAATAGGCTTGAGTCACAGCTTTGCTTTTATCCCCTTTAATATGTAGCTTTAATTGGCCACATTGTGGTCAACCTTAGCAGAAAGTCAAAGGAGTTCAAGTTTCTTTAAAAAGAAAAAACAGTATGGCCTCTCCTGCATGATGATCCATTTATGCATAGAAAATTTCAGTCTTTTGGATCATAAATCTAATAATTAGTAGCATACATATGCACATTAAACCAGAGTCAAGAATCAGATGACAACAGAAAAAAATGGGACTTCAAGGAATGCTCTCCTCTCCTCCCCTCATTTCCCCTCCCCTCTCATTTCTCATCTCCCCTTCCCTTCTCTTGTCCCCTCTTACCCTCCCTCTTTCCCGTTGTTCACTAACTTTCTCTTACTCTCTATTTTCTATCTTTTTGTTCTGTCTTTTGTTCTGTTTTAGAAAGATTACTTCTTCTTAGCAAAATCTAAAAATCTGGAAATGATTGGGCAGATATTTACTGTTCTGAATAGGCAGACCAACTGATTAATTTCATTCTCTGAAAATTTATAATTATTTAGATCTATTATTGTTATAGGAATGGTTCTGTAGCTGTGATTTCTTCTCCATTCCCCCACCAGTTTTTTAAACTCCCAGTGAAGTCACTACCTTCACAGATACAGATCAGTAACTTGCCTGTAACTTAAAGAGATGACCGGGACCCTAAGGTAAAATAACTTAACCATGGCCACCCAGTCAGAATGTGTCAGAGGTACAACTTAAACCAAGTTCAGCCCTCTAAATAGTACATCACATCAACCCTCTACTCCAATTTAATAAAACTTGAGAAAATTCTGATTTTCAAGGTATAAAATACTCAAAATTTATAGAGAATTTTTACATTTGTTGAGTCTAAGTCACCAGATGAAATGTGTGTGTGTGTGTGTGTGTGTGTGTGTGTGTGTGTGCGTACAGTCAATCCTTAACTTGTGCAGGAGTAACATTTCTAGCAAACTGTGAAAGTTAAAAAAACACACAAATGGTGCTTATGAAATATAAAATGGTATATTAGATAAAAACCCAGGTTTTTAGAGTTGTCTGGCCAGCCCAATGTTGAAGCAGTCTAACTGAATCTCAGAGAGGGAATCACTCAGGAGTGGAGGGAAAGTTAAAAAAAATAAAAATCTATTTTCTAATCCCTTCCTTTGACCAGAGGAAGAATTTATGAGACAGGCCCAGAATATTCAGACTCCTACAGCAGCAATGACTAGAGGCATTTAAAGCACTAGGAAGTAAGAACAGATTAGACATACTGAGGAAAGGCAGTTCTACAATCAATCAGAACTCTACAATCAGTATAGGAGGAAAATCTGCTATATCATACACCTAGAGAAATTTGAAAAGATCCAATAAATGGGGGAGAAAGGCTTCCAGCAAAAAGATCCCCAGGAATTGTGTTTTCTTTTTTGCCACATTGGCACATTTGACCTAAGCTTGAGGTCACCTTCCTTTATACTTTGTATGTACTTGTTGGAAAATGTGTCAGAAAATGAAAAGATGCTTTGTACCAACTGATTATTTTATACTCACAACAACCCTGGAAAGTAGGAGCTGTTAAAAAACTCATTACAGAGATTGAGGAAACTGAAGCAGATTATTAAGTGACTTTCCTAGGATCACATAATTATTAGGTGTCTGAAACTGGACTTGAGCTCATGTCTCCTGACTCTAAGTCACTTGCTTTAGTCACAACATCAATTTATCAGTCAATCAGTAAATGTTGTTACTGTTTGTCCTTCATTTTCAAATGGTACTGAGGGCATTACAGAGTGATGTCTTGACTAATACTCGATTTGGATTTAAGTCAGGCAGAGTTGCACAAAACTGTCCGCTTCACTCTCTCTTCCAGAGTCATCAAGGCATGGTGAGAAGACAAGAGTCAAAGTGACTGGTGATGGTTTGGGATGCAGTAGATGAACTTGGCATTTTTGATGTCTGACCAAAGTCCAAGTGCTCCACAGCACCTGCTTCAGCCTACTTCATGGCCATTGGAACAAATTGTTTTTATCACCCCATTCCACTGGAAGGGAGTCTTCACATGCTTGGAGTGAATACTCCCTTCACAACTCACCAACAGATTTGAATCCCATTGGTTACCCTTAATCTGGTTTAGCCCATCTGCCAAGATGGTTTATCATGTTTTGTGGCTGCTATGCATGCTATAGCTTCTTGGAGCAACAGGTGAAAGTTGAGTGCAAGGGAGGCACCAAAACAAAATGAGCATCCCTGAAAAGGACTCAGCAAGCCCTTACACCAGAGGTGCTAGTCCTTCATATAACCCAAAGCTTCCCTATACACTAACCAACTAATAATCATAGCAGACAGAGCAGAGGAGAAGTACCATGAACTACAGTATTAGAAAAGCCAGCTCTACTCCCTCAGATACAAGTAGGACCCTGAGGGGGACATTAGGAGCTGTCTCCTGTGGACCTGACTTGCCAAGATGACTAGGTGGTTTGTAGAGAGAACTCTTTGGCTTTTTACCTGGTTCACCCTCCTGAAAAATGAAAGCAACAACCAGGGCTGACATAACAATTCAAATGAACTGAAATTTTTATTATACAATGAGGCAATGAAGCATAAGGAACATTTTATTTTGAATGATAGGTTCCAAGGTCTAGAACTGGCAGGAGTCTCAGAAGCTCTCTGGCCCTTCTCCCTAATTTTTTTATAGAAAGGGAAACTGAAGCTGAGAGATTTAAGTGTCTTGTCAAATAGGCACCAAATATCAAATGTTAATTATGAAGATATGACCTCTGACTCAAGAGCTAGTATTTATGTACCACATAATCAAAAGACCTGAACCAGAGCCCCAGTATACTATATGCCCTATACTACCTATAGGACTTTGATCAATTCAGTTAAATTTCCCTGAGAGTTATCTCATTCATCTGTAAAATGGCAATACCTGAAGTTTTGTTATTGAGCAGATGGAGAGTATGATGTATAGAGCACTGAACTTGGAATCCAGAAGACTCATCTTCCTGAGTTCAAATCTGTCTTCAAACACTTACTAGATAGATGATCCTGGGCAAGTCGCTTAACTCTGTTTACCTCAGTTTCCTCATCTGTCAAATGAGTTGGAGAAGGAAATGACAAACCACTGCAGTGTGTTTGCAAGAAAATACTAAATAGACTCAGGAAGGGTCAGACATGACTGAAATGGCTCAACAACAATGACAATTTGACATGAAAACCAAGGAAAATATTCATATCAAAGAAGGCTTCTGGATGTCTGAAATTCTTTACTCAGAATCATCCATTTCTCCTTTTAGACCAGGTCCATTCCTACAACTGCCATTAGAGAAAGCTTAGGGAATTTAGTCCCAAATCTGGTTTTTGCATAATTAGAGACAAAAACTTTCCCTGTTGCTATACAATATTAGCTGTTCTGAACTTCACAAAGCTGCTGATATTCCAAGTCTTGTGGGTGAGGAGTCTGGCATAATCAAGAAAATTTAGAAAGATGATTCATGCAAAAGCAGAGGCTGAATTACACGGGGAATTGTAGGTGTAGAGACGTGTCCTTAAAAGCATCTCTCAGGTGCTCTTTTCTCTCAAAACCAAATAAATTGCAAAGATTTCTGTAAAAAGAGTCAAATAAAATGATTCATATTTGTGTTGACTAAATATAATGTGCATTTTTTTCATTTTGAAACATGGTCCAAACTGTGGATGGAACTTTTTTCTTTATCCAATGTGACACATGCAGAATCTTCTCTTGTGCGTGAGAAATTAAAGTGCCTTTACTGAAATTAAAACAAACGTGGTGCCTATTAATTCAACAATGTTCAAACACAGAATTATCCATACTATGTTCTGGATAACTGTTATTCTCCCCAACATGAATAATGTTTGACTCTATGAGAAAATTTTGATTCCAGTAATATATTTCATTCCAAAATAGGAAACACAAGAGTAATAGTGTGGATTGTAAACTCAAGAAGTCTATAGTTTGATATGAAAGTCAAGAAAAAAATAAAGTCATCATAAGCTTAAGAGAGTTAGTTATAAAGGAACATAATAAAGCCAAAACTGTAACAGGACAACTGAGGCTTTGACCAAAGTCTTATCAGATTCTCAAAGGGAATTGAATTGAATAGCTCATGCCAAAAGCTAATCCTTATCCTGGAAGGCATTGTAGAGGACATCTACTGATTCAGTCATAGGTAGGTGATAGTATGAGCCCTCACACTTATATAGTAACTTGAATAATTATATTCTGTTTCTCACAGGGTCATTTGGAGGTTGCATCCAAACCATTCACTGGAGTCTGAGAAAAAAATAAGACATCTCTTCTTCCTTCAGGGGCTCAAGGTTCTAAAATGCTGGGTAATTCCCTTTAAGCCTTTGGTGGGCGGATTGGGGATAGTAGATAGATCCTGATCTTTAAACCTCTGGGTTTTGGCACCTGGGCCCAGAATGGGTGGGCATAGAAACACAGATGTGTCAGAAGAAGCAGGTTTAGGCTACCACATAGAGGACGAATTGTGAGCAGTACCTCATCTGGTATCTCTTTCTCTTTGTACTGGTCTTGATCCAGCTCAAGCTGGGAAAGAGATGATGGCAAAGAGTTGCCATCTTATCTCCCCCATTAGACTGTGAGCTTCTTGAAAGCAGACACTGCACTTTTCCTTCCTTTGTAATGCCAGCATTTAGCATGGTTCTTAGCACATAATGCCGATTGACTAATGATAATTTCTCAAATAAACCTCAAGAATACTGTTTTGTTTTTTTTTTTAATTTTTGCTTTGATTTTGTTTTTCCTGTCTAGACCTGCGATTTCACTGCCTTGGAGAAGGCAAGTATTAGGCTTACCAATGCAAATTTATAACTATTTATCAATTTATAATCTTTGAGAGTTCCTAGAGTATTCTGAGAAGTTCCCTGATTTGCCCATGCTTACAGAGTGTGTTGTGTCAGGGGAAAGACTTGAACCTATGACTTCTTTACTCTGGGACCAGTCCTCTCCTGCATGCTAAACTACTAGTCAAAATGACTGTACTACATTACATTTCAGTGGAAAGAAAGCTTCTCATAGAAATAGACATAGGCCAATGTAGAATGAAGCAATCAGTGCAAGAATAGTAATATACACAATGACTACAACAACAAAACAGTCCAAACCAAAAGTTGTGCAAGTATAATGAATGAATTTGGACAGAAAGAAGAGGTATGAGGATGTCTCACCAAGGCAATATTCAGAACTCTGGTGGTGACTATGAACATGTCAGTGCAATTCTCAGTTGCAAAGTATAAAGACTCTCCATATAGAAGGCAGAAGAAAAACCATTTGTTCAGATCCCAGAAGGCCAAATTCCAGAACCAGAAAGCTAAATCTATCATGGTAGCCAAGAAGTCAATTAATGTGATCACTGCAGAGGCCAAAGCCATTACAAGCCTCTCCCCCTCTGCCAGGGCCTTCTCACAAGCAAACAAAGGCTGAGCCTTAGCCTTGCCATGCCTACCTACCTGTGACCTCTCTCCCCTGCCCTGATGCTCACTCACTTCCTCCTGGTTCAGCTCCACCCTTCCTGTTCCACCTGTTCAGCAAGCTCCTCCCTCCACATGTGACTTAGGCTTCCAGGTGATTTAAAGCAAGTCACATGGGCCTACTAATGAATGAGAAAGATCTTTTCATTTAACTGGCTATTACAAAGGAGCACCTCAGCCAGCTCCTTTGGAGCAGTGAAAGTCCATGGGTTCTGAACATTGGATATGGAATCAAACTTTTGGATTTATTGATTGACTTTGCTGATTTAGAGTTCTTTCTTTTTTTATATATATAAGTTTTTGTACAAGTTATGGTTCTCTAGGAGAGGGTAGAAGGAGAAAAAAGGGAAAAGTGGATGCAATAAAAATAAAACATGTCTATAAAAATCTGTTACTTTAAAAAGAACTTAATCTTGAGGTCAGTGAACATTTCATTTTTCTATCTGAATATTGAGCTCCTGTCAGCATCTTGTCCTCCACAATTGGTGTTTAATAAATGTTTTTTAATTGAATTGGCAGTTAGTCTTCATCCTTTCGCATTGTAATTTCACTTATCTCTTAGCAGCAGTTATGGTTACTCATCACCATTACGTTTATCCTTTTTAGTCCTTCTCAGGTCACCTCAGATACAAAAAAATTAATAGTTGCTCATCAGGATGTTGCTACATTATTTATAAACTAAGAACAGGGAGATGTAACAACAAGGCACTGTATATGTCCCAGCATACAAGGAGGGCCTGCGGTACAAGTTCTTAGATCTGCTTTTCCACAAGGAAAGCAACTTTTGAAGGGTCAACAATCCACTTTAATCAAGCAAGTATATTGTTCACTTAGTTCAGAGGAGAAAGTCAGCACCCTGAACTTCAGAAAAGGATGAACAGAAAAACAGAGATCAACCAATAGACAGGTCTTCCAACTTTGTGACCATAGACAATACATATATCATTACCAAAGACAGAAGTACCAATATCAAAGTCAGGGGGCTCCTTAGCAGCTTCCCAGAGTCTCATCTGGCACAAGAACCTTCTTCCAAAATATAAACCCCAAAGAAAAACCTCACCTCAGGATATATATGGTCTTTTCAGGGCTGGAAGGCAAGACTCTTGTGACCCAGTGCCTCACTGGAAATTAACAGAAGGTATCTGAGACCTATTAATGGGTCAGGAAAATTTAACTCTTCCTCCCACTCCCCATCAACCTGATGTTAACATTACAGGAGAGAAAAGAATAACTGTATTTTTACCTCCCTTTAAGCCACCAGTCATATTATCAGATGATATCTTTGGACTGGAAGTATTTCTTGCTCAGGCCTTTCTCACTACCCTTTAACTAGTCTAACCTCTTCTGATTACAAAATCACTTTTCTGATTCAATTGACTAACATCGAGTTGGTATTACACATAAAGTAGCTTATTAAATATGTCAAACGCCCAAGACTGAAGGCTGCTGCTACCCATGCTAAGGCTCAACTTAGTTAAGGAATCCTCAACTTGATGAAAACATGAAAAAGAGCCTCATATACCATATACTGTAATGCTTCTCCAGAAGTCAGCTTGTTGAAGGATGTTTTTAATTATCACACACTCTAACCAAAACTAGTTTCATTTTTTCTTTTGCGTGTATGTTTATTTTCCTGCTATTGCACAGCAACTGTATTCAAAGTCAAATCAGCCATAAATCTTTGACACATAGTAACCAGTCATACTGTCTATGAAGACAATGGTGGATGAAGAAGCAGGGCTAAAATGAAAGCTATTATGAAAAATATATGATGCTTATAAATCTTACTTTTATTCACAAGAGAAACTCTTTCTTCTACAGTGACCCTTGAAGGGAGAGCATTTGAAATGTGATTTTTTTTCCTTGCCACTCATGTACTGCATAAATGAACATTCTGACAAAGCTGCCTTTCTTAAGCCAAGCAATTTCAGAGATAATTCCCAAGTGGGACCCAAATATAATCAAACAAGACATTTAGTGCTTTAACTACTTATCATCATTAACTAAAAAACAAAAAACATTAGAGAATGGATAAATTCTACCTAAAAATCAGACCAAAAAGCATGTGTACCATGCTCTTGTCAGACAAGTTTCTAAAAGTAATTAGGGAAATCCCCAGTTAGAAAAGGGATCTTCCTATAGGTTAGGGTTAGGGGACAGGAGAAATGAAGCTTAACATAGAAAGATAGACATAATCTGATACTTAGACTGGGGTAGATAATAGAGTGACTGAAGATCAGTTATCTCTAAGAATCTTGAGAGTCATGGGAAAACTGCTGCTGATCAAAAAGTGGAAAACCACATATTATTAAAGCACACATTTGGTAATACATGCATCAAAAACAGAACCAAAACAACAATAATAGCTAAAAAAAGAAAAGAAAACTTCAGTAACTCTTTATTATGGCTACAATGAAATGCAAACTCCTCTCTTTAGCATCTCACTCCAGTGTACCTTTCTATATTTATTTCATAATATTTTATTTACTCTTTTTTGTAGGGGGAGTGGGAAGACATGAATGGTAAGTTTAACAGGGAATCAAAACCTCATATAAATAAGGAGATAGTGATAGAGAACATATAAGTATGCATTAAGTTCATGTTGAAGTTTATTTTTTTATTTTTATTCATTTATTTTTATATTCATTTTTTAAAATTGAGTACTAAATTCTCTCTCCTTCCATCCCTTTTGCAACTCATTGAGACAGTAAGCAAGATGATGTCAATTATATATGTAAAATCATGTAAAACGTATTTCCATATTATCCACGTTTAAAAAATGAAAATGCGAAAAAAGGAAGCTTTAGTCTGCATTCAGAGTCCAGTTCTCTCTCTGCAAGTGAATAACATTTTTATCATGGATCCTTTAAAATTGTCTTGAATCATTTTATTGATTTAGAGTAGCTAAGACTTTCACAGTTGATTATCGTTACAATAGTGCTGTGATGATATACAATGCTTTCCTGGTTCTACTGGCTTCTCTTTGCATCAGTTTACATAAATCTTCCCAGGTTTTTCTGAAATTATCCTACTTATCATTGCTCATAGCACAATAGTATTCTATCATAATCACACCAGAACTTGTTCATCCATTCCCCTTTAGATCAACATCTTCTCATTTGCAATTCTTTGCCACCATGAAAAAAATTCTAAAATTATTTTTGTGCATAAAGTCCTTTTCCTTTTTCTTT
>CM053771.1:122150985-122180191 GCA_028658325.1 Potorous gilbertii | reverse complement strand
GTTCCCCAAGAAAATAACCTTCTATGGTCTTATTTTTTTTTTCCTTTTCTGAGCATTTTCCCAGCCAGTTACTTGACTTCTGAGAGTCCTCTCCACCCCTGGCCTAGGTCCACCCAGTTAGTGCTTGGGGTCTGAGATTCAAATGCTGCTCCCCAGCCTCAGGACTTTCAGTGCAGGCCTGGCTGCTATTCAATGTGAGCTTAAGTTCTGGTGCTAAGGTCGGGGCAGGACCACCTCCCAGGCTCAGTTCCCTCAGGGGGTTTATGCAGAGACCTTCTGTAATGGAGCTGCTGCCAAGCTCCTGCCTGCTCTGAGAGCCTCTGGCTGTCCACTGTCTCTGTCACTGCCTCCCAAGGGGGCCCGAGTTATGGAGACATCCCGCTCCCCTCTCAGCCTGTCCAGGCATCTCTCTCACTGACCTGTGCTTCTGTGGGTGGAGGGACCTTCGTGGCTGCTGGAGATTCCATCCCTCAAGTCTGCTCGGATCTGCTGGATCTATTCCTCTCAGTTCCACGTGGCCAGGGCAAGGCAGGGCTCTGCTCCCATCCAGGGCGCAATGGACCTTTTGGATCAGTTTTTCAGGGCTCTCTGGAATGGAAATCTCCTTCACTGTGTTGCTGTGTGGCTTCCACTGTTCCAGAATTTGTTGGGAGTTCTTTTTAGAGGAAATCCATGGGCTTTGGGTTTGGAGCTAGCATATGTGAGTCTTTCTACTCCACCATCTTGGCTCCACCCCCCCCAAAGAAATTTTATTTTAAAGAAAAGAGAGGACAGGAGATTATGCTCTGGTTGATTACTGAAGGGAAATCATCATTTTTTCCTGGATCTGTGTTTTATTTGTACCCTTTGGATATAATGCTTACACAAGGAGACTGTTGTAAAATGCTTTTTGTACTGCATCATCTGTAGCCAGCTCCATACAGACATAAGTTTCCTCACTGAAACCATTCAGATTACAGACCAACTATACCTTAAAGTTGGAAAATCATACCTAGCTTCTTCTTTAAATTTTGTTTTAGAATAAGTCCAGGCCTCAGAACTATTTATTTAATAACAAAACAAAAGAGAAAACTACAGTATATGATGGGAGACCTGACAGTATATTTTAACCTGTATAATTTGCAGAGTCCACTTTCTGCAATAATCAAACATGCCAAATACATAAGCATTATAATTGAGGGAGGGGAAGAAGATCATGAAAATTATTTCTATATAAGGTTAAATTTCTGGTCCAAAATAATAGGGATGATTCAATTCAAGGAATCACACCTTCACTCTGACCATAACTTCAAACCTTAGTGAGTATGTTCCCTTTTGCAACTAGCTGGGATGATTTTCAGTACTACCCTCACTTCAATGAATCAGTCTGACCCTGATTTCCTCTGTAGATGAACAGCTCAGTCACCAAACCATTTTGGTGAAAAGGGGGTGACCCCACAGCACATAGATATATGTATGGAAAGAGAAGACTTTCTAGGAAGAAGAAAGGGGGTTGGACTTAAAATGCAACTGCAGAGACTGTGTGGCAAGCCAAAAATAAGATTCATTTCAAACATCACATGTTTTCCATTGCTCAAAGTCAGAATTCTGAAATCCCCCAGACTTGGTAGTTTATACTGGAGAAAATTTAGAGACTGTGGTTTAGAGAGTGCACAGCATTCATAGGGGTAGATACAGAACTAACCAATCAGAAGGCCAATAAAAAAGTTTGGGAATGAGTAGAGTTACAAGCTCTGGTTGGAGCAGTGGTCAGGCAGTGCCACATCATGATACATAATTTGCGTACAAATTGCTTTATCAAATGATAGAGTAGAAAGGGCTCCAAGAGGAAAGACAAAAAGGAATAGAAAAGAAAGCTTAAAGATAAGCCAAATTGCCAGATGTAGATAGTGGTCAGGCAGTCAATTTGAAAACATGAGGCAATGACTGATACCACCTCCCTTATCAAAAGACAGCAAAGGCAAGTGGAAAAAAGTCAACAGTTGTTCAATAAGTCAAAAAGCATTTGCTCAGTATTTACCATATGCCAACCACTGCTCTAAGGACTATAAATACAAAGAAAAACAAACATAGTGAACTTGGGGATAAGCTGAGTTTCCAAGCAAAAAATTTAAGCATGGATACTCTCAGAAATGGAAGAAAAAATTATTAGAAAGAACAAGAAAAGCAATAATACAATGAAAAATATTATCTTGCAGGAGAAAATGAGCCAATGTCTACAAATGAAAGGGAATGCAATTAAACAAATTCTAAGGACCACTAAGGGGAAAAATGGATACAGAGAAACCATCTCTGGAATAGATGAAAACAGAAGTGGGAAGTAAATATGGAAAATATGACAGAAGTTAGACACTTCAAAGAAGATCTGAGACAACAAGTAAGAGAATAGGCAATTTAGAATACAGGACAGAAAATGTTTCTAAGGTAATGTATCTTTGAAAAAGTGAACATGTATAGGCCTTGAAAAATGCATAGTAGCAGGAAAAAATGGCAAAGCAATAATTGGAAGACTGGAAGAACATATGGCTTCCACATTTGCTGAAGTAAATGACCTTGAATCTGGGATGTACAGTGATAATTTCAGGAACACAGTTCTTCCAGAAATGAAATGATTCAATAAAAATCCCAAATGCAATGCTATATGAAACAATTCAAGAAATATAGCTGGAAATGTTCCAAACAAAATAAAATAATGTTGTGACAGAATACAAGATCACTGTAAACCACGAAGGAAAATAATTATTCAATTTCAGAAATTTAATTGCAAACAAAAAAGTGAAGGAAAAGTCCTTCAGACATCAAGGACAATCTGTTTGAAGATCCAGAACTACTCCTGGTATATAAGAATACAAAGAAGAGATAAGATTATACTATTCCAAAGAGCAAAGGAAAATGAGAAACATACCACAGTTGCATAGCTTTAAAAAATGGCCCCACTAATCGACAAAAATAAAAGGAAATTGAAGACTTTAATGTGAAAGGATCAGATGAGATATTTTTATTTAATATTATGTTTATTTTCCCCAAATATATAAGAAAAAATTAGCATTCATTTTTACAAGATTTTGAGTTTCAAATTTTTCTCCCTCTCTTTGCTCCTCTATGATAGATAGTTCAGTATAGATTATACAAGTATTATGATGAAGAACATATTCACATATTTATCACAGTTGTGGAAAAAGAAATAGAGCAAAAGGAAATAAAACCATAACAAAAAACAATGAAAGTGAAAAAAAATATTCTTTGATCTGCACTCTGAGTCCATCAGATCTTTATCTAAATATGGATAATTTTCTTTCCTGAGTCCTTTGTATTTGTCTTGTGTCACTGAGATCTGAATCATTTATAGTTGATCATCATAAGATGCTACTGATATTGTGTTCAATATTTTCCTGGGTCTTCTCATTTCACTTTACATCAGTTTGTACAAATCTTTCCAGGATTTTCTGAAATTTGCCTGCTCATCATTTCTTATTGCACATTTGTATTTCATTACATTCATATTCTACAGCTTATTCAGCCATTCCCCAGTTGAAGGGCATCTCCTCAATTTCCAGTGTTTTGCCACCATGGAAAGGATCGCTATATATATTTTTGAACATGTAGACCTCTCCCACCCCTTTTTCTATGATCTCTTTGGTAAACAGACCTAGAAGTGGTATTGCTGGGTCAAAGAGTATGCACAGTTTTGTAGCCTTTTGGGCATAGATTCAGATTGCTCTCCAGAATGGTTGGATTAGTGCACAACTGCCAACAGTGGATTAGTGTCTCAATTTTCCCACATCCTATCCAGCACTTATCATTTTCCATTTTTGTCATATTAAGTCAATCTAATGGTCAATCTAATAGTATCTCAGAGTTGTTTTAATTTGCATTTCTCTAATCAAAAGTATTTTAAGCATTTTTGTCATATGCCTACAGATAGGTTTAATTTCTTCATCTGCAAATATCCTGTTCATATCCTTTGACCAGTTATCAATTGGGGAATGGCTTGTGTTCTCATAAATTTGACCCAGTTCTATATATATATATATATTTGGGAAATGAGACCTTTGTCAGAGACACTTGCTATTAAGACTGTTTCCCAGCTTTCTGTTTTCCTTCTTATCTTGGTTGCATTGATTTTGTTTGCCCAAAAGCTTCTCTGTTTAATATGTTCAAAATTATGTATTCTATATTTCTTATTGCTCTCCCTCTCTCGCTTGGTTATGAATTCTTCTTCTCCCCATAGATCTGGTAGACCATTCCTTACCCTTCCAATCTGATTACTTCTTTGGCTGTGGCACCTTTTAGCAAGATGTAGTTTCCTTCCTTGTCTCTTTTAATTAGGTATATCTTTGCTTTTACTTTGGCTAAGGTCAGGATTACTACCCTGCTTTTTTATCACTTCAGTTGAAGTGTAATAGATACTACTTCAACCCCTTACCTTTAATCTGTGCGTGTCTTTCTGCTTCAGTTGCATATCTTGTAAGCAATATATCATAGGATTCTTGTTTGGTTTGGTTTGGTTTGGTTTTTATCTACTCTACTGTCTACTTCCATTTATGGGAAAATTCACCCCATTCATCTTCACAGTTATGGTTACTATTTGTGTATTTCCCTCCACTCTGTTTTTCCTTCTCTTTGTTCTCTCCTTTGCTACTTCACCAGTGTTTTGTTTCTGTCTACTATTTTCCCTGATCTGCCCTCCCTTATGTCAGTCTCCATTTTCCCCTTTACTTAATCTCCTTCTGTCCTATTTCCTGGTTTCGTAAGATAAATTTCTATAGTCAACTGATCATGTATATTATTCCCTCTTTGATTCAATACTGATGAGAGTAAGGTTAAAGCGATGACCATTGTCAACCTTCCTATCTTCTCTTCCTCTGTAATATATCCTTCTTGTCGCTTCATGTAAAATAATCTCTCCCTTCCTTGTGTACCCTTTGTACTCTACTTTCACATCCCTTAATTTTTTTATGTCATTCCCTCAAATTGATCTTATACCTATATCCTCTATGTATATTCCTTTTATCGGTACTATTAGTGATGTATCATCTTCCTGTATAGGGATGTGAACTGTTTAGGTCTATTGAATCCCTTGTTTTTTCTTTTCCTTTTGTGACTGTTTATACTTCTCTTGGGTCTTCATATTGGAGGTCAAATTTTTTTATTTAGTTCTGGTCTTCTTATAAAGGCTTGAAATCCTTCTGTTCCATTGAACGACTATTTCCTCCCCTTCATGTGTTATGCTTAATTTTGTCAGGTAAGTGGTTCTTGGATGTAGACCTAGCTCCTTTGCCCTCCAGAATACGATGTTTCATAACCTGCTATCTTTTAATGTTGCAGCTGCCAGGTCCCATGTGATCTTCATTGTGACTTCCAGATATTTGAATGGTTTCTTCCTGGCCACTTGTATTTTTTAATTGATCTGATAGATCTGAAATTTAGCTATAATGTTCCTTCGGGTTTTTATTTTGGGATCTCTTTCCTGAGGAAGAAAACATTTATAAAGTACTTAGCCCAGTGCCAAATACATAGTGGCACTAAATTAAATGCTTGTTCTCTTCCCTCCCCCTTCCCAAAGAGTCATTTAAGTCAATCACAAAGAGATCTTAAGTGTAACCCAAATTGCCAATTGTAGATGGTGGAAGAAAAAGAGTGTGGAAGCCTGATACAAAGCTTGATACAACCTTATCAAAAAAATAGAGAACGGAGGGGTCAATGGTTAATTAGGTCATCAGGGAGAGAGCTTGAAAATAAGTTAAGCTTTCATTGGATCAAATAAATGACAATAAGTAGGTATTTAATATGATAGTGATGAAACCACCAACATTATAACATAACCAACAACTTCCATAGAAAGTCTTTAGACTTGAATTCAGAGGGGAAAAAATGTTCTAACAATTAGGGCTTCTCCAAAGTGGAAATGAATGCCTCATGATATGGTGAATCTTGCTTCATTGTAGGCCTTTGAGCAAAGTTTGGATAACTACTTCTCATACTATAGAGAGAATTTACTTTTTTCCATTAAATACCTTCTGAAATCTCTTCCAAATCTCAAATTCTGTGATTGATTCTGTCATCATAGTTCTCCTACCAACTTGATGAATTTATAATGTTTTACACCATTGTTAAGGAATTTTCTTTTCAGAGGGAAAATAGAAAGCCTTAGGCCTTCAGAGTACCCTAAAAGATGAATGGTCATATTTGAGTGTTGCCCTGAGATGAATTAATTGCTTCAGACTCATGGAAAGATGGTCTTATAAAAATGAGTTAACAGTACTGCTCAGCCATCTTTTTATTCTTCCTCTTTCCACATTTCTTTGGTAAAATCCCAATAGCACAGCACATGTTATGGGGTATTGAGAGAAATGTGAAGAAGAAATAGATCCACAGTCTCCACAGAGCATGAGCATACACATTGGAACCTTGATAAAAGGTTGTAAGTCAATCCCGAATTATGTTTGAGGGGATAGGGATGTTCTTCCATTTTTTGTTGGAAAAACAGACTTTGTTTTGAGAAATTCCTCGTTTTCAACTTTTCCTTGTTAAGGAGACGCATCAGAAGATAGAATAATTGGGAGGGACGATACAGAGGAGCACTTGTATTTGTATATAGTCCATCAATTAACAACCTTTAAATAACTGGTCATGCGACAGCAACACACGGCTACAAGAACGACATTGTCCTTGAACTGCCCCCGGTCATGTGGACAAAGACATGTGCTTCTCATCCACACTTGTCATCCATGATGCCTATCAGGAAGATGGCATTCAGGCAGAAACCTAGTCTGCTCATGCATTTTAGAGGCTTAAGTGGATGACAAAGTCTATTGGTTCCTGTTTAATGGCCCACATGAAAGGAGCTTTCTCTCAACAGTGTTTATCTTCTTTCAGAAACAATTCAATAAAACTACTTCAGTTCAGCTCTGGTAACTTATTCCTAGAGTTATCTCTCACCCTCTTAACAAAGTGCCACTTGGCATGCCTGATCACTTCTCACCTGGGCTACTGAAACAACCTGATAATTGAACTCACTGTTTTAAGCCTGTCTACTCTCCAATCTATTCTTCAGTCACCAAAGTGATATTCCTCAAGTACAGATTTGGCCACATCACTCCTTTGCTCAAGAAAATCTATTGACTCTAAAATAAAATATGTACAAATTCTGCTAGTTGTCATTTAAATATCTCCCCAATCCGGTTTCAGCATCATTTCCAGGCTGTTTCTATCTTACTCCACTTCACACACTCTACACTCCAGCTAAACTGGCCTGTTTGAGGTTCCTAGTAAACAACTTATCATCTCCTTTTATGTATTGGCCTGGGGTGATCCTGCTATTGGGAATGCACTTTATCCTCTTCCCCTCTTCTTAGAATTCCTATCCATGCTACAAAGCTGAGTTCAAAAGTACCTCCTGTATGAGGCCTTTCCTGATCTCCCCAGCTGCTGGTGTCTCCTAAAAAGTCTTTGTATTTCCTTTTCATTTAATTTGCCTTTTATATATACATGCTGTTTCTCCCAATAAAATGTAAAAAATAATGTAAACTCTTTGAGTGCAGGGAATATTTTATTTTTTAATAAATTCTATCTTAAGTACCCACCACAGTGCCTGGCATATAAAAATATGTTTAATAAACACTTTACTACAGAGTGGTATAGCAGAAATATCACTGCACCTAGACTCAGAGGACCTTGGTTAACATTCCAGCATTTCTGATACTTATTCCATGGTCATGCAACTTTATGTCTCAGGGACTTGGCTTTCTTACTTGTAAAATAAGGATGCTGAACTAGATGTATTAGAAATAGTTGCATTAATTTGTTTTTAGGCAAACAAATTGAGGAAGGAAGGCAGGAAGGAAAGAAGGAAGGAAGAAGGAGCAAGGAAGGAAGGAAGCAAGAAAGGAAGGGAAGGAGGGAGGGAAATAAGAAACAATCAGTGATTAAATATTAATAATGTGCCAGGGTCTGTGCTAAGCACTTTACGAATAGTATTTCATTTAATCCTAGGATGTAGGTGCTACTATTATTGCCAGTTTATAATTGAAGGGCCTGAGGAAAATAGAAGTAAGTGGCATGCCCATGGTCTCCCAGGTAGTAAGTATCTGAGACCAAATTTAAACTCACTTCTTCCTGACCTCAGGCTTAGTCCTCTATCCACCACACTACTTAACTGCCACCAAGGGATTCAACCAGTCAATGAACATTAAATATATAATAAATATCTACTTCCATAGTACTGTACTAGGCTAGGAATGTCAAGAAGTGGATGATGTTCAGAATTGGGTTGTCCAGAAAGAATTCAAGGGGCAGAGGTTCTCCTAGACAAGAGAGCTTTATTGTCAAAAAAGTGGCAGTGTAGTCCTTAAGAGCACTAGCAACCTGGGATAAGACAGAAACTTACTTTTATACCCAAGTTTTGGACACTCATCTAGAGATCAAGGTTTTCTCCCACATGGGCAGTTAACAACAGGGAAGGATGTCAGGAAAGGGTAAGCAGGTGTATTGGATACCTTACAAAACAGTTCAGGGATGTGGTCACAAAGTAGGGAACTTAACTTGTGGCATACAAGGATAAGGGCACCAACCATAGGAATAAGTGATGTAGACAGAAAACAAGGTTATCTTGTCAACAGATAGAGCCTCCTGTTACTGGGATGATTCAGATTTAGACAAAGTGCTCATTTTTGCTGGGCAGAAGTCAGTCACATAAAATATAAGTACAAAGATTGAAAAAAATCTCTCTAGGAGTTTACACTCCAGTAGGAGAGACAACATACACACATATGCACACACATACATATACACATATATGCGTGATATAAATGTAGTGTTAATAAATGGAAATACATACAGGCTATTTAAATAAAGTAATTTGGCAAGGGAGCAACTAGTGGTTGGGGCCCCTCATCAACCAATCAACCTCCTTTAGAGACACTTAGTGTAATATGTATAGAGCTATATTAGGGCAAAAGCACTCTCAGAAACCTTCCCAATGGTTTAAAAGAGAATAGCTTTCATTGAACACAGACACATGCTTTACAACCAAAGAATGATGACTCAAATATCTGTCCTAGCAAGAGATAATCTGCATTGCCAAGAGAAGTCCAGTTTTCTATGTGACAGAGAGATAGGGACAATGTGGTGATTTATTTTTTGCTCATTTACTTTCCTACTTCAGAGTGATTCAAGCCCGTGCAATCCATTTAAATTCTTTTTTTAAAAATTCTATAAATTCAAATTCAGGGATAGCCAGGGAAAGAAGACATCTTGGGTAAAGGTGACAAGGAAGAAGCCAGACTGACAGCACTCATTTACTATAGATAATTTCTGATATATCAAGTAAAGAACTGTCATGAGGATAACTGCAAATCGCTTGTTTTCCAGGATTTAATTCCAGAGACTCAACTGTGGAATGATTAGTACTGGCAAGGTTTTTTAAACAAGAAATGAATAAAACACCATGGAGTTTTAAAAAAAGGATGTAATAAAGAGTTTCATTTCTCTAATTTTAAATTAAATAATTAATGTCAGCTTAATTAAATTGCCCTTCTCCTACTCCCCTTTTTTGTAATCATTTCAAAGGTCATTCATTTCTTGGCTGACTCATCTAGTTCTGGTTACAGCCCTTGGCTCCTATTTGAGTTGAACTACACAGAGATATTTGTCACTATCATTAGATTATAATATATGGTGAAGATAATGTCGAAGTCATATTGCCTGGCTCATTTTCTGTCAATAATGGAGTGAAACAGGACTACATGGCTAACCCAACGTTATCCCCATTCTTCATGCATCTAGTCTTGGTAAATGGATATCCGTACCAAAATAATGGTATCACTGCTATCCGCCATTCATTTCACCATACTACAGACCTTTCCTCTACCTTTGGAGGCAGTCAGTTGAGATCTATTGTATTTTGATGCCTTCCTAGAAACATGTTTACCATGATGTGTGCAACAGAGAAGAGAAGAATTTGGTAGATTCTGTACATCTGCAAAAGCTGGTGTAGCATTGAAATGAAGTATTAACTTCTTCTCATAACTTGCAGGATGACCAGAAAATGTATAAAGAAGGCATGAGGTAATAGTGGTGTTTTATTCCTGAATTCCAGCAAGCCAGTCCCACGGACACAAAATCACAATCCTATGGAAACAAGTCACCAATTCAAAAAAGCAATCCCTAGTGGCATACATCATTACATGACCACCTTATTCATTCCTTAGGGCTATTCTAGCTTCACACACATAAACCAATCAGGTAGAATGCAGAGCTGGACTTAGCGCTAGGAAGACCTGACTTCAAATCCTTCCTCAGGTACCTTTAGCTTTGTGTCCAAAGGAAAGTCATTTAACTTCTTTTAGCATTGGTAAAATACAGATAATAATTCGGTCATAAAAAGAATAATTTGTCTCATAAATTGTACACAGTAAAACGAAAAGAACAGTAGCTCTGAAATTAGAAGACGTGGGTTAAAATCCTGCTTCTGATGCTTGCTTCCTGAGCAACCATGGGAAAGTCTTCTAATTGCCCTAATATTGTTTCCTCATCTTTAAAATTAGGAAATTAGATTAAATGGCTTCTTGGGCCCTGTGAAGTTCTAGACCTAAGTCAAAGCAAGTCAACACATATTTATTAAACACGACTATGTGTCAGTCATTGTGCTAAGTACTGGGAGTACAAAGAAGGGAAAAAACAAAAGCAAAAACTGACTTTGTCTGGGAGGATTCAATGTAAAGGGAGAGACAACAACATAAAACAATGATATAAAACAAAACATAACAAAGTACACAGGATGAATTGAAAATAATAGAGGTAAGGCATTATCATTGAGGGGAATTAGGAAAAGGTTCCTATAGGAGGTGAGATTTTAATAAAGACTTGAAGGAAGTCAATATGTGGAGATGAGGAAGGAGAGTATTCTCGAGAATAGGGAACAACCAATGAAAATGCCCAGAATTGAGAGAAGGAATTTCTGCTCAAAGAACAGAAAGGAGACAAGTGTCCCTGGATTATAAAATATGTGGAGGAGAAAGGTAATGCATAAGAAGTTTGGAAAGGAAGGATCCAATAATTTGTTCCTGTAGAGAAAATAAAATAATTTAATACTTTAGGAAGAAATGTAATATGGCAGAAAGAGTAAGTACTGGGTCTGGACTTAAAGAACCTAGATTTTAATCTGCTCTAACATTTCCTACTTACATGACTTTGAGAAAGACACATGGCCTTCATGAGCTTAATTTTCTCATATGAAAAATGAAGAGATTGTGATTAATGATCTCTGAGACCCTTCTAGCAATAAATCTGTGATCCTATGGCCTTGTTGTTTTCTAAATAGAATAATAAATAGTTGAGAAAAGGAATGAGCAAAGTTTGTACGTATTTTGTTCATTGAATTTGTTTTTTCATCAGTTTGAGGAATTCATCCCACTGATGCTGGTCTGGTCTGTAACTTGTCTCTAACTTAGTCTTAGGATGTCCTAGGTCACTGAAAAATTAATTGACTTGATTATGATCGTATGATCGGAATGAGTCAGAAGCAGGAATTGAACCCAGGTCTCCTAATTTCAATGTCAACACTTTCCCTATTCTATAATAATTAAACAATTAGAATCTTCAATTCTTTCTCCATCTATATTTATAACTAAGTCAATCTTGATCTCTATTGCTATTGCTATAATTATAGTCATGGTTAACTATTATCTGTCTATATCATCTCAATCTTTTACTTGCTTAAATTAATTCACATTGGCTTTACTATGAGTTTATTAAGAAACTGAAAAATGGCTAAAGGAATAGAAATGAAAAGGTAAAGATGAACAGAGGCTTTAATAACTTTCCTTGAAATAACTGAAGTTGTATTGCAGGATCTGACCTAACAGCATCTTCATTAATGAGCAAGAAGAGGGTGTAAATAACATCATGTTAATGAAATTCACAGATGATAACAGATTGAAAACTGTCTAATAGACACCACTGTTGACTGTGATATAACAACAAGGAGTCTGAACAGCCTAGACATATTGTTAGACTTTTGTTTTCAAGCAGAAGAGAGAAATTTAGTTCTAAATTAGGAGAAAAAATGCAATTAAAATTTCTGGAAGAGAGGGTTTATAACACATATATTATATAAGATGAACAGCATAGAAAGCTGTTATACACTATCTTGCCACCTCAAAAAAGGTCATAAAATTTGCTATTTTCATATTCAACATTGGAGAAGTTAATCAGATGAAGAGACAACAGTCATAAAATATAGGTCTTGATCTATACCTCACAAAGACCAGAGGGATCCTACTTGGAACACTTGGGATTTTCATATTCAGATGCCTCGATAGCCAGATAAATGTTCTGTCTAGTGTGCCAAAGAAGGTTATGCCTCTGGGGTCAATGGTGAATGAAAAGTGATAAAAGGGATTATCTATAAGTGAGAAATGTAACATCTGCGCACTTGAAAAATGTTAACTCAAAGAAAGGAAAGGACTCTTTTTACCCTGCCCAGAAAACCACCAAAAGAAATGAATGCCAAATAGATATTTTAATGTAGAAATTCTAACTCAGAACATATGTTGAAAGAAAGAGGCCTCACTTAAGAGAGCTAGTGAATGACTGATGGATTTCCAGAACACAAACTGAATTGCTTACGTGGGTGCTCCATGAAAATAGCATGTCAAAGGAAAATTTCTGTGGACCCCAAAATAATACAAGATATAAAAACACAAGTATTTTGTCAGAAGTACAGTACTACCACAAAGGTCCAATCACTCTCCTGTCCAGCTCTGTCTTCTGTGACTAGTATATCCACAAGGGAATTTCCTGGGAATAATTCATGCCATTATAAGTAAAGTTTCCACTATAAACCTCTTTCCGCTTCAGAGTATTGCCAATTAAATTTCAGAACTAAAGAGGAATTAGTTCTACATTCTCTCCTCCTCCCTTTAAACCATTCTAACAAGACCCTTGGTTCAGGGTTCAGTAGCTGACCAGAAAGACTGTCCTTGGATAGCCTTCACTCTGAACTTCACCCTTAGCAACAGAATTTCTGGTTATGGCCCTGAATATTAATGACATGTAGAAGCCTCACTATTTATCAAGTCTCTCTATTAGTGAGTTTGAAAAATAGAACATATTTCCCTCTGAATAACTCCTGTCCCCCACTTCTCAATACAGCCAGTAAAATCAAGTGACTATGACAGATTTCAGACAGCTTGCAAATGGAAGCCAAGAGACAGAGATGAGGAGAGAAACCATTCCAGGAGTAGAGCACAGCTAGAGAAAATGTTGAGTCAAGAGCTGAAGTATCTTGTTAGTGTAGGAAAACTGGTCCAGGCAGAAGAGTTGAAATGCTCTTTGGTCCTCATTGCCACTTCTAGGTTTTACTTCCATCACTCAGTTACCACTCTTCCTTTAAGGTTCATGCTATTTATATCTATTACCAAAGTAAAATCCTGTTGGTTGTGTAGACTTCAACATCACCCACTTTCCATCCCACAATGGACCAGGCTATAAAGGGCTTTGAATACCAAACAGAAAACTTTTTATTTGATCCTGAAGGCTTTAGGGAGCCACTGGAGCTTATTGAGTAAGGAGGAATGCTTTGGGAAAATCACTCTGGTGACTGAATGGAGGACAGATAGGAGGGGTGACAGATCTGAGGTAGCAGACTCACTAACAGGTCATTGCAACAGTCCATGTATTACGTGAGGAAGGCCTGTACCATACCGATAGCAGTATCAGAGAGGAGAAGGGAAATTATGTGAGAGATGTTGCAAAAGTAAAATCAACAGGTCTTAGCAATAGATTAGATACAAAGGTTGAGAGATAGTGAGGAATCAAGAATTACACCTAAGTTGTGAATCTGGGGAACAGGGAAGATGGGCAGTTAAGGGTGGAGGGGTTTAGGGAGAGGATAATAAGTTCAGTTTCATATGTGTTGAGTTTAATATTAAAGACAAAACACTAAAAATTATGATCAGATTAAAGGGATGTTGAAATTCTTGAACATGAAGATATCCCTTTATCAGCGATGGCAAGATCAAACGTGTGATGATGTTTATATGTAGCTGAGGTGGGGTAGAGGAATGGGTCATAGAAAGAGAGTAGGTTGAGGAAGAATGTTTGAGGGAGAGCCAACATGTATGTTGAGGGGGCAGCAAGGGGATTCAATGAATAGAATGCCAAAGCTAGAGTAAGGAAGACTTATTTTCCTGAGTTCAAATCTGACCTCAGACACTTACTAGCTGTGCAACCCTGGGCAAGTTTCTCCATCTGTAAATGAGTTGTAAAAGGAAATGACAAACCACTCCAGTGTCTTTGCCAAGAAAACCCCAAATGGGATTATGAAAAGAGGGACATGACTGAAAATGACTTAATGATAATGATATGTGTGTTGAGGTCCTCAGGTTTGGGGGCAGGAATTAGAGAGGAGGGAAATTATGAGTTATGTCCCAAATTCATTGAGAAAGGAAAGATCTTAGGGTCAACAGCTAGGAGGATTTTAATTTGGTAGTAGATCTCAATAGCATGAAACTTGAAGGGGGAGAGGTTAGCTGAGTGATGGAGGTAGAAGAACCAGTGACAGTGAAGAGGATATTCTAACTTTTCCACCTTGACTAGAGCTGAGGTTAGAGGATGAAAATGCAGTCAGTACTAGAAATGGTGGCCATTGAGGCTATATCATCGGGGGTTTCAGTCACAGCTAGAAGATATAAGGAGTCAAAGAGGAACAAATTTAAGATGAAGGGAAGTTTATTGCTTATTTTAAAAGATTTTCCAGAGAGCATAGTGGAAGAGTTAGATCGACTTTGGTTGGAACTTTGAGGTGGGAGGGTTAAGAAGGATGGGTATAAGGAAATAGCTGATGGGGAATGGGGTTTGAATAGGGTTTCAGAATAACTTGAATGTGGAGAGTATGACCAGATATAAAATGTTCTTCATTGAGCAGAGAAACCCACTCCTCAGAAAAGGCAGGAGGCTGGGTCGAAGAAAAATGTAGCATGAAACAAAAGACACAAGGTCAGGTGGACAGAAGGCATTTCCTTTTACACTAGTTTTTCATTTTTCCCCCTTTGAAAGTCAGAGATTAGACAGAAAATGATGCAACAAAAGAAAGAAATCAAACCTACACTGCAGGAGATGGAAGTTTCACTCCCTACTAACTGTGCTCTTTCCTCAAGAATGAAACAGGTGTAACTGTAGACAGATGACCTGAGGTCAAAGGGAATGTTACTCCTTTTTATAAAAGAGCAAGCCAAAGGAAGGTCTTCAGATGGGTTCAAGGGACTAAATCCTTGAGATACTCTCTTATATGAATACAACATCCAAAATGTAAGTTATTAGATAAGTTAGAAATTTGCATACAAGTCAAATAGAAAACAATTTTAGTAAGGAGTAAGCCTCTAGTAAATGGAGAACTCAGGTTAAGCCTCTTGAAAGAGGCAAATCTTGATTGTGGTTTAAAAGAAGCAGAAGTGAAAAGGAAGTGCATTTCCTACATGGGGAACCAACTCTCACTCAGGTCTCTCTTCAGATAGGCTCCACTGAGTCAGGCCTCTTTTTCGTCTGGCCACTATCTGCTTCAGGAGGTATCTTCAGCTAAACCCCATCCTTCCTTTCCTTCTTTAAATCTGAGGTCCTTTTGTCCTCTTAAAGAACAGGCTAGTTTCTTTCCTATTGACAGCAGACAATTGGCAGTTGACAAATTGATAGTAATTTGGCCCAAGCTACAGACCATATCTTCCACAGTTGAGCAGGGCAGTATATGAAAGTAGAGACACCTGGAAGACCACTGAACAATATCTTGCATTCCTGAATTCTGCCTATACTCCTTATTGAGGGCATGTAGCCATTCGAATCCAGGCCACCTGCCCCTGCCTTCTTCCTTTCAGAGACTTTCCCAGCATTAGCCCTGGTCTAGACAACCTACTTTCAGCCTCTGTCTTTGCTCCAGGCCTTCTCCAGTGGTCCAGAGGCCATTGAGGGGTCCAGATCTACTTCAAACTGCTTGCACTTCCTGTTCAAATTTCCTTGAGCTATGAATTCTCCTGCATCTGGTTGCTGTCTTAACCCTGATAACACTCACAAGACATATCATCCCCACCTTTCATGACAATTTCCTTTGAGGGAAGATATAAAACAGTCTAAAAATATTTCTCTTCTTTCTAGCTACCAAAACTTTGCCTGAAATGGTTGTTTTCTTTCGTTCTCAAAGAGGACCAAAATGACATCACCATGACAAAGTGAAGTTTCAATGTGTATGCCTGTGGCTGATCAGACCAAAATGAGCTCGGCATTCTCTACCACAGATGAGGCATAGATAGTCCGTGTGAACATTTGGGGTGGTTACTCCAAATTTGCACATCCTATGTTTCCTTTGTGCTGCTTCAATTCTGCTTTACTCATAGAGCACATCATCTTTTCTGGGGTGGGCTTGACATGCTGAGTGGTCCTGTGCCAGTGTCTCCCATGTCCCACAATCAAATCCAATGTTCTTGGAAGAGACCTTGAGAGTGTCCTTGTATCACTTTTTCTGACCATCATGTGATCACCTGCCCCATGCGAGTTCTCCATAAAATAGTCTTTTTGGTAAGCATATATTTTGCAGTTGAAAAACATGACTGGTTCATCAGAGTTGTAGTTTCTGAAGCATAGTTTGAATGCTTGTCAGTTTAGTTCAAAATAATTCCTCAGTGACTATCATTCTCACCCATACTACTTTTCCCATCCCAGTGATTCTGAACCTCTGACAATTACTGTACAAATCCCATTCTCTCTCTTCTATAGTCATTTAATTCTATCATCACCATTTCTATCCCATGAATAACTCATTCCAGGTGTAAGGAGTGAGCAAATGGAGAACTCGTTAGGCCTCTTGAAAGAGTTGTATATCCTCCTACCCCATCCCCTACCCTTTCCATCATGCACTCTGGAATGCATGCTCCATAGCTATTAAATTTCTTTTCATCTTAAAACCTTTTTTCTTTTCTTACTCCTTCTATCCTTTGGCTCTCACTGAGAACTGACTCACGCTCGTTGACACTGCATCATCCCTGCCTGGTCTCCCTTTCCAGCACTGATTGTATATTCATTCACTTATATTCTTCAACTCAATTATCTTGGTGAACTGATGGTAGTCATGTCAGAAAATGACTTAGTCATCATTGTCACTTCCAGAATCTTTCATTATCACCATCACTCAGAAACCTCATAGTTGTTGAGGATAATTCAATTAGAATTTATCAATCATTCAAGAATCCGATAGCTTTTATCTAATATATTCCTTGAAAGTCTCTTCCCTTCCTCCGTGATTTCGGTGTCTGCTCATAATCTTGGAGGCAACTAGATAGCACAGTGGATAGAGTGCTGAACCAGGAGTCAGGAAAACTGGGTTTCCAATATGGCCTCAGACACATACTAGCTGAGCAAGATACTTAACTTACTTTTGCCTCACTCTCTCTAACGCCTAAATAAAAATATAGCACCTATGTCCTAAGGTTGTTGTGAGGAACAAATGAAAATATTTGTAAAGCACTTAGCACAGTAACTGGTACATAATTAGTACTTAATAAATGATGTTGCCCTCCTTTTCTTTCTATCCTAACTACTTCCCTTTATATTAGGGGCCTTCAAAATACACACTGATACTCCCTTATGTATCCTACCTTCTTAGAATAAAACTAATTCATATGACCTGCTTAACCATCAGCCTCAGCAACACAAAGATTAATATACTTTTTTCTTGCCATCACACACATTTAATTTCATGTTCATGAACTCTATAACTGTTTTACATGATCATATTTTAATCATTCTATCTTTCCCTTCTTATAGCTCCTAACCTTGTTGTTCATTCACACTGGGACCCCTAATTATTCAGTATTTTAGTTCTCTATGGGTCCAATCACTAGCTACATCATCCTCCCTCCACTCTTTGGCAAATCAGTTAACTTTATAATATCGCCTACACTAGAGTCCCTTGTCTCTGTCTTATCATCAATTATGCCTTAAGAGATTCCAACCATGGATTTCTCCCCACTTTGTCCTTTTCCATCTCTGTCTTATATGGAGTAGTAGTATTCCTTCTTAACAAGGCAAACTGTGCACAAGCACCCCGATCATATTTTGTCCTGTATCGTCCAGCAGATTGGCCTCCCAATTGCCCTTAGATTATCAATAACCTTTTATGTTTTGTTATCTACTGGCTGATTCTTGGCTACCTACAAATATCTTCATGTCTTCCCCATCTTAAAAAAATACTTATTTTAAGTTCTTGTCCCTTATGAGTTACCTTAAATCTCTGACTTTCTCAGCTAATTCCTTGAGAAAGTCTTCCAAATTTGGTGATTCCATTTTCTTTCCTCTGATTTATTCTAATCCCTTTGAAGCGTGGCTTTCAACCTCATTATTTAACTGCTTCTCCAAGGTTACAGATGATCTATTAATTGCTGAATCAAATAGCTTTTTTTTCTCATTATGGTGTTCAGGTTTTTTGACTTATGTTCTTCTGAGAGACCTATAATCTTTAACTTGTCTGTAAGATATCCTGTCACAGAGATCAGTATGTATTGCTTGTATAGAAAACATGAGTTTGGATTTTTTGAATGTTATTATTTTTACTTGTTATTCTCACTATCTCTTGTGAATTAAAAAAAATCATCTCTATTTGAATGATTCCAGATCTATCTAGGCAAAGTTTCTGTTGTGATCTCTAGTCTCAAATCATTAACTACTTCTTGGATATCTCATGTCTTATAGGCATCTCCACATCAGCAATAAATTTTTTTAATTGAAAAACAGTTAAATTAGAATAAAATAAAGAAAATAGATGGAGGAAAAATAATTTAAGAATCAATAAACTACCTACAAGATATGACCAAAAAAAGGAAAAGAACGTATACATCACATTTTTTCTTTTTTTATTTTGTTGAGAATTATCCCACCCCTTCTGGAATCACAGTGGCTTTTTACAGCTTCTATGCCACTGGTGATCAGGATAGAATATTTGACTTGTCCCATTACCAGTCTGGGATGTTTTTCTCTTCTTATCCCACCCAGTTCTGTTCTGGAGGTCTAATCATATTAGTGTTGGGCTTAATACAGCTACCCAATCAATTTTAAGTCTGCTTTGCTTCACCGCCTGGATGTCATATTTCAAGAAATCATGAATTATTAGAATAGATTGAAAACTGAATATAGAAAGAATACACTGGTATTCTCTTGAAAGAAACACAAAAGGGAAAGTCCCCAGGTACATCATGGCCCAAACCAAGAAAAATACTGTAAATATTCAGAAAGAAATAGTTCAAGTAATGAAAAGTCATTGTTGGGATCACACAAGCTTTAGCAGTTACTACTATGAAGTTTTGGAGATAATGGAATATAGTATCTTGAAAATCAATAAATAGGCTAATAAATAAAAGCAAGCTACCAATCAAAAATGGGGAAAAGAGATCTTTAATTAGATAGAATTCTCCCAAATATTAGTGTTGAAATGACCAGAGCTGAGTAGAAACTTTGAAATACAAATATAGGAGTCAAGAGAAACATAAAGATACAAGTGAGCAATATGGAGAGACTAGACAAGGAAGGGTTTTTTATATTCTAATAGAGATGGGCAACACAAATATCCTCTCAAAATTCAAATGTTACTAGGGATCAAAGAGGGTGCTAAATAAGACAGCATAAAGGACAGATTTTTAAAGTTTTGATTATCTTAAAAAATAAAAAAGAGAGGAAAAGTAATCCACTAGGGAAGAAAGGAGAAATGGTGGGAAAGTATCTTATATAACTGAGATATATAAGGTGAAAACTACACAAACAGGAAGGAAGGGATTGGGGAGAATGGGAGAAACTGGAACATCATTTCTTTTAACTGATCAAAGAAGAGTACAACACACATAGATATTTGGGTATAGAATTTCATTGAAATCAACAGGAAAGCAGGAGGAAATGTAGAGAAAAGAAGGAGAAGAGTAAGAAACAAAAGTATAGACCACTATCCCTAATGATTGGAAAAGATCAATTAAGTCCCAATTCTAAAAAAAGACAATGCTAAGGGATGTTCAAATTACTGAACAACTGTGCTCATTTCACACACTAGTAAGGTGATGCTTAAAATTCTGCAAGCCAGGTTTCAGCAAGATGTGAAATGAGAATGACCAGAAAAGTAGGCTGGCTGTTGAAGAGGCACAGGGTAGAAACCAAATTGCCAACATTTGCTGGATTGTGGAGAAAGCAAGGAAGTTCAAAAAGAAATCTACTTCTGCTTCATTGTTTTCACTGAAAGTTTGAGCTGTGTCGATCCAACAAAATGTGGAAAATCCTTAAAGAGATCACTTATTTGTCTCCTGAGGAACTTGTCTTATGTGCCAAGAAACAACAGGTAGAACTGAACATAGGTCAACTGATTGGTTGAAGATTGGAAAGGAGTGGCAAAGGCCCACCTGCGTGCCAGTGTTGAGCCCACAGGAGCCTCAGCTGTATGCACCCAAGTAAAGCTGGATCCTTCCCTTCCCCAGGCAGGTTATTCCCCCAGCGCCCACAGCTGTGCAACAAGATGGAAGGATTGGTGGCTGATTGAGAAGAGGTGGCAAAGCTAGAGGATGAGCATTTAAACAACTTGGAATCTCCCATCCAAACAGATGTGCACTTTCCAAGACTGATACAATTGTTTTGTGGGTATATTAAAAGTGGAGTGAGGTCAGACAAGAATATTTTAGTGGTGGGTATTGTAGACCTCAACCCTGCGAGTTTTCAAGATCAGTTTGATATGTGAGGACTCCTAAGACTCTCCTGCAGATGTGGCCATCGAACTGAAAGCAGTATTTACAGAGAAGCAGCTGCTCAGAAATTCATGTATATTGGAAGAAAGAGGTGAAGAACAATCAACAATTCCTTATTTCCTTTTGTTCCAGACCAGCCTTTTAATGTGGAAACTCTTTGTGAACACCCATGACTGAGAGTATTTGTAGATGGACACCAGCTATTTGATTTTTACGATTGAATTAAAACATTGTCATCAACTGACACAATAAAGATCAATGGAAGCATCCAGATCACTAAACTTGACTGACTATATCACTGTCCCTATTCCAAATGGAAGCAGATGCCACTTTTGGTTGTCTGGAATAGCATTCCTACCAGGCTATGGAGACTTAACAAAAACAAAACAAACAAACAAAAATGTAAGCTTCCTTGTCTCTTCTATGTGTGTTTAAACCCAAAATGGGCATTTGAATCAGGGTTTACCCTCATGAAGAAAACTTTTGCGTTAACAGACACTGAGCCATTGTCCTGGAACCAAGTAATATGTTTATGCTGGGCTTTGTTCCTATCAAACTAGACTAGGTGTGAGATTGTTTGGGGTTTGGGGCTCAAATGGCAGCAAGTATATGTTCATCTTTCTTATGCAGAAGGAGTTTTGCAAACCAAAGTGCTAAAATAATAATAATTTTAAACATGGTACACAGAAAAGTTTGTTGTTGTTGTTGTTTGTGTAACCAATTTCTGTACTGAAGTAGATTCATGTAGCACAACCAATGACATTTTAGTCAGGGTATTTACATGGAATGCAGGTTGTTCAGTATTTTGTACAGCACAATATTAATACAGTTTTCAAATCTTAAAAAACAAAGACTTTTAAAGGAGTATGACAAGGTCATACATTGTCACCGCATTTAATGTATATGCAGAGTACATCGTGAAAAATGTCTGACTGGACAAATCAAAAGCCAGAATTAAGTTTTCCAGGATAAATATCAACAATCTCAGGTATGCAGATAACATCACCCTGATGGCAGAAAGTGAAGAAGAATTAAAAAGCCTGTTGTTAAGGATAAAAGAAGAGAGTGTAGAAGATGATTTGAAGCTCAACATTTAAACAAACAAAATAAGATCATGATGATTTAATTAATTAATTAATAACCACTTAATAGAGGTAGAAGAAATGAAAGCAGTGTCAGATTTTATATTCTTGAGCTCATAGATCACTTTAGAAGACAAATACAACCATGAAATTAAAAGACGTGTTCCTTGAAGGGAAAACTATGGCAAATTGAGTCAACATATTAAAAAGCAGAGACATCACGCTGCTGACAAAGGTCTGTATAGTCAAAACCATGGTTTTTCCACTTGTACTGTGTGGCTGTGAGAGAAAAACTGTAAGGAAAACTGAGTGCTGCACAACTGAAACTTTTGAATTGTGGTACTGGAAAAGACTTTTGAGAGTTCTTTGAACAGCAAAGAGAATAAACCAGTCAATATTTAAAGAAATTAATTCAAACTATTCATCAGAAGGACAAATACTGAGGCTGAAGCTTAAATATTTTGATCACATAATGAGAAAACAGAATACAACCTTAATGTTGGAAAAGATTGAAAACAAAAGGAGATAATAGAGAATAAGATGGATAGATAGTATCATAAAAGCAACAAGCATCAGCTTCAACAAACTTCGGGAGATAGTGGAGCATAAAAGAACCTGCCCTGCTATACAGTCCATGAGATCATGCCGGTTGAACATGACTAAAAAATGAGTCAAGTAAAAGTTAATTGAAATCACAATTTCTGTAAAATTATAGGCTAGAAAACAAATTCATTTGAATTATGAGCATTTCTATAAAATTAATTAAAGACAACAGGGAGAGATTGAAAGAGAAATTCTATTTAAAATAATGTTATTAGTAGTAGCAGCAGCTACAGTGATTTTAGGTTTGCAAAATTCTTTACAAGTATTATCTCTTCTATTATTGCAACAACCCAGGGAGACAGGTGCTGTTCTTATTCTTACTCTATAGATGAGGGAACTAGTAGACAGACAGAGGTTAAATGATTACTGGGGTCACCCAGTTAGTGTCTATAACTGTATTTGAATTCATATCTTCCTGACCCTAAGTCCCATGATATTTGATACTACTTTCACATGTAAATACTTGAGAGTAGAACTGTCAATTATAAATACATACCTCTAAGGCACTGTTTATAGAAATATAGATATAAGTAATTGGAGAAATATTTATTGCTCACTGGTAAGACAATATAATAAAAAGTATACTACAACATACAAATCAAACTACCAAAGAATCATTTTATACAAGTGGGAAAAATAATAATAAAATTCATATAGAGACAAAATAAAAAAATCAATGATTTTCAGGGAATAAAAGCAGGAATGAAAAAAAACAAGAATGCTTTGCTAGTATCAGATTTTAGACTATATAGCAATTGTCAAAATAATTTGATATTGGTTGAAAAAAATGATTAATGGAACATATTAGGCACAAGTATGCAGAATTAATCTAGTTGCCTAGTTTTCAATAAACACGTAGAACTCCAGCTATATATGTAAGCATCCATTATGCAATAAAAACTTAATGAAAAATTGAACAATAATATGGAACAAATTAGCTTTTAGGCCAATATCTCACATCTTATACAAAGATAAGCTCCAAGTAGATACATGACCTAGATATAAAAGGACCCAGCATAAACAAATTAGAGGAAAATGAGAAAATTATTCATCAGATTTATAAAAAGAATAAAATACAGTTAATGAACAAGAAAAAGGACCATTGAAGATCAAATGTTTAAATTTTGATTGGATAAAATTTAAACATTTTTGCACAAACAAAACCAATAAATCTAAGATTCAAAAGAAAGCAGTTAACTAGGGGGAACATCTTTGCAGCCAGTTTTTCTCATAAAAGTCTAATTTCTAAGATATGAAAATAATTGTTAATCTAATTTATAAGGTTAAGAGCAATTTCCTATTTGATAAATAGTCTAAGGATATGAATAAACAGTTCTCAAAGGAAGAACCCCAGGCTATCTATGAATAAATGCTCTAAGACCCTGATAATTAGAAAAATGAAGATTAAAATCATCCTGAGGTTCTAATACATACTCATTTGAGTTATAAAAATGACTAAATTAGAAAATTATAAATATGGGATTGTGGGGTGGGGGAACAGGCATATTGGTACATTGTTGGAAAATTTATAAATGGTTACAACTGACTTGGAAAGCAATTAGCAATTATACAAAAAAAGATACTAAATAATATATACCATTTGACTCACTGCTAGGTATGTGCCCTAAAGAGCTCAAACAAAAAAAAGAAAAGGTTCAACATGTTCAAAAAACATATAGAGGGGAGGAACCAAGATGGCGGAGTAAAAAGATACACTTATGCTAGCTTCAAAACCACAGCCTATAAAATATCTGTAAAGAAGAACTCCTAACAAATTCTGGAGTGGTGGAAGCCACAGAACAACAGAGTGGAGAAGATTTCTGTTCCAGAAAGACCTGAAAAACCCTCACCAAAGGTCCGTTGCACACGGAACCAGAGTGGAACCCAGCCCTACCTTGGCCGCGCAGGCCCGGGGGGAGCCGATCTGAGCAGGCTTCAGAGATGGAATCTCTGGTGGCCGTGGGGGTCCCTCCACCCACAGGCGCTGCAGGTCAGTGGGAGAGACTTCTGGGCTGTCCGAGAGGGGAGCGGGGTGTCTCCATAACTCAGACCCCCTTGGCAGGCAACAGCAGAGGCAGCTGTGGCCAGAGGCTCCAGGAGTAGGCAGGAGCTCAGCAAGGGCTCCATTATGGAATGTCTCTGCATAAACCCCCTGAGGGAACTGAGCCTGGGCAGCCGCCCTGCCCCTACCTGAGAACATGATTTAATCTTACCCTGAATAGCAGCCAGGCCAGCCTCTGACAGCCCTGAGGCTGGGGAGCAGCATTTGAATCTGACCCCAAGCAGTAGCTGGGTGGATCTAGGCAGGAGTGGAGAGGAATCTCAAAAAACATATAGAAACTCTTCATCTCTCTCTCTCTCTCTCTCTCTCTCTCTCTCTCTCTGTCTATCTATCTACTAACCTACCGACCTATCCGTTAGATGGAGAAAAGTTGGGAACCAATTTATTTAGAGAATGGCCAAACAAAGTAATGTACATTAATATAATGGAATAACATTAAGCTTTAAGAAATGAGGAAATAAATGATATCAAAGAGACTTGGAAAGATTCAAATTAACTGATCCAGAGTGAATTGACAAGAACCAGAAGAACCATTTATACGACAGTGTTATAAAAATGAAAGATTAGAACTCTAATCAGTAAAATGACCACCTGAGATTCAGAAGACTAATGATGAAGCTTATTAACCACCTCCAGACGGTGAAGTGTTGACCTCAAGGTACAGAATGGGTACTGCTTTTTGGATGTGGCCAATGAGGAAATTTGCTTTGCTTGAATATGCATATTTATTGAAAAGATTTTGTTTATCCTTTTCTCTCCAATGGAGTGATGACAGTAAGGGGCATAGAAAATAGATTTCTATTAACTGACTATTTTAAAATCTCACTTATTTAACACTTCAGTGTTTATAATTTCCTCTTGACAGCCACATGTTAGGTGTAATACAAACTGTCTTATCGTTATTTAAGAAATAAGAAAAAGAAGGACCAGGAAGATTAAATGATTTGATAAAATTCATATTATTAATAAACAGTTGATCTGAGACCTAAATCCTGGTCATCTGATTCCAAATCCCAAGTTTTTTTCTTTGACTTAAGCTCTCTACTACCCTACCATAGCCCTCAGTTTCTTCATCTGTAAAATGGGAGAATTGGAAATGATTTCTTTGTCTATATGATGCACAAATAGAATATTATTTTATCATAGAGTTGATTTACTTTATTTATTCAGTATCTACTGCCTGCAGCCATTGCTCATGGGCCTCCAGGCAGATTTTTATAAACATAGTTGTATACTATTAGCAAAACAATGAACTGCAATGAAATGCAACAGCAACCAAATTACTGGAGTTTACCTTTTACTATAGCCTGAAGGCAAACTAGCTTTTACACTGCTAGATCCTGATGGAGGAGAGAGTTTCTGAGTAAAAATATTTAATGTAGTGATATCGCCTCATCTTTAGAATTTAGTCCTGAAAAGGCATGCTGATGACTCTGGCTTCTCTACAGGCAGGTCTAGCTGATGACTATAGTCAGAAGAGAAAATGATGGCGCAATTAAACCAAAGCTCCATGTGATTAAGGCTTACAATCTGGCATTTATCACTCCATTTTGCATCTTTTCGCAGGGAATAAGATGATTCTTCCTGGAGAAGCTCCTCACTTCTAATCTTGTCACCATGCTGCTAACTCCAACCTGATTGACACCACCATCTTCAACCACCTCTCTCCTCTGATTGAAATGCTTGAAGACAGAGTACCAAGCTCCTCCCAATGACTTTCTCTCTAGAGGACAGAGGCTGGGCCTTCAACTCACTCAACTTTGCATCTGCTGCTCTGGCCAGTTTCTACTTCACAGAACAAGATGTCCCACCCTGGGTAGTTCCTAATGTCATGTTCCACCACACCCCAAGCCCCCTGTTTTTAGCCTCCTTTTGCGTGTTGTCCCCCGCCATCAGATTGTAATCTCCCTGAGGGCAGGAACTATCTTTTTATTAATTACATTTAGCATGGTGCCTGATGGTTAATAGTTGATTGGTTGTTGTTCTTCCATCTCCAAAAGGACCAACATGACATCATCATGATAAAGTGAAGTTTCAATATGTACCACTGTGGCTGATCGGATCAGTAGGGGCTCAGAATTCTCTACCACAGACTGGGCACAGATAGTCCATGTGAACATTCAGGGTGGTTACTCCAAATTTGTGCATCCTCCGTGTCCTTTGTGCTGTTTCTATTCTGCTTTGCTCAATAGAGCACAGTACCTATTCTGATGTGGGCATGACATGTTAAGCGGTCCTGTGCCAGTGTCTCCCATGTACCACAATCAAATCCAACATTCTTGAGAGAGACCTTGACAGTGTCCTTGTATCACTTCTTCTTGCCACCATGTGATCACCTGCCCCATGAGAGTTCTCCACAAAATAGTCTTTTTGGCAAGTGTACATTTTGCATTCAAACAATGTGCATTCAAACAATGGAATCACGTCCATTTGTTCTGTCTTAGGAAGATTCTTTTTGTTTTTTTTATATGGAAGTTTTTATATAACGTTTAACAAACTTTTGGGGCCTAATTCTATAACCAAGGTCTCTACTCAAGAACCAGATTTTTACATTACTAATCTTTACCTCTTAGTTTCTCGTAGCTTGGTGCTGTTTGGTTGTGGTGGAGGATTGGGGAAGGTAAACAGCAGGGGTTCTTATGAGTCTGGAGAACTGTGGGAAGTTAGTAAGGGTAAGGGGTATTGAAAAGAATTTGAAACCTAATAGCAGAACAAAAGTTCCAACTATTGCATATACAACAGGTAGTCAACTTTTCATTATTGCTGGTACAGAATGAGTCACCAAAGGATTATTACTTGAACATGATATTATGAAAATATTAATAATGTGTTGTTTGAATGATGCATCCACCAGGACAAACAAACAACCAAACAAAAAACACCTTTCTTATTTAGAACCTTTACTTTTCTAATGGATATATACTTATTTTTTTAAATATAATATAAATTTATTTATTTAACTTTCTACATTCATTTTAACAAAATTTTGGGTTCCAAATTGTCTCCCCATTTGTCCCCTCCCCCCAGCCCAATATATCGAGCATTCTAATTTCCCCTATCACGAATCTGCCCTTTCTTCTATCATCCCTTCCTTCCCTTGTCTCCATCTTCGCTTTTGTCCTGTAGGGCAAGATAACTTTCTATTTCCCATCACCTGTATTACTTATTTCCTAGTAGCAAGAATATTACTCAACAACTATTCCTAAAACTTAGAGTTCCAACTTCTCCTAATCCCTTCCTTCCTAACCATTCCCTTTGGGAAGGCAGGCAATTCAATACAGGCCATATCTGTGCAGTTTTGCGAATGACTTCAATAATAGTCATGTTGTATAAAACTAACTATATTTCCCTCCATCCTATCCTGACCACCATTGTTTCTATTCTCTCTTTTGATCCTGTCTCTCCCCGAGTGTTGACTTCAAATTACTCCCTCCTCCCATTGCCCCCCCTTCCATCATAACCCCCATCCTCCTTATCGCCTTCTCCCCCACTTTCCTGTATTGTAAGGTAGGTTTTCATACTAAAATGAATGTACATTTTATTCCTTCTTTTAGTCAAATGTGATAAGAGTAAACTTCATGTTTTTTTCTCAGCTGTCCTCTTATTCCCTCCACTCAAAAGTCTCCTGCCTGCCTCTCCAATGAGAGATAATTTGCCCCATTCCGTTTCATCCTCTCTCCTCCCAATACATTTCTCTTATACATTTACCTTAATTTTTTTAGGATACGATCCCATCCTATTCAATTCCCTCTCTGCTCTCTGTCTCTGTGTGTGCGTGCATGTGTGTATGTGTGTGTGTGTGTGTGTGTGTGTGTGTGTGTGTAATCCCACCAACTACCCAGATAGTCAAAAGTTTCAAGAATTACAAATATTGACTTTCCATGTAGGAATGTAAACAGTTCAACTTTGGTAAGTCCCTTATGACTTCTCTTTGCTGTTTACTTTTTCATGCTTCTTCTCATTCTTTTTTTTTCATTATTATTATTTTTTTTTAATTTTTTATTTCTTTTTTTATTATTTTTTAATAGAAATTAATTTATTAAGCTTTTTACATTCATTTTCACAAGATTTTGGGTTCTAAAATTTACTCCCCATTTGTCCCCTCCTCCACTCCAATACACCGAGCATTCTAATTTCCGCTTTCACCAATCTGCCCTCTCTTCTATCATCCCTCCCTTCTCTTGTCCCCATCTTCTCTTTTGTCCTGTAGGGCCAGATAACTTTCTATTCCCCATTATCTGTATTTCTTATTTCCTAGTAGCAGGAACAATACTCAACAGTTGTTCCTAAAACTTTGAGTTCCAACTTCTCCCAATCACTCCCTCCTCACCCATTCCTTTTGGGAAAGCAGGCAATTCAATATCGGCCATATCTGTGTAGTTTTGCAAATGACTTCCATAATAGTCATGTTGTGTAAGACTAACTATATTTCCCTCCATCCTATCCTGTTCCCATTGTTGCTCTTCACTCTTTTGATCCTGTCCCTCCCTGAGTTTTGACTTCAAATTGCTCCCTCCTCCCATTACCCTCCCTTCCATCATCCCCCCACCCTGCTTATCTCCTTCTCCCCCACTTTCCTGTATTGTAAGATAGGTTTTCATACCAAAATGAGCGTGCATTTTATTCCTTCCTTGGTCAAATGTGATGAGAGTAAACTTCATGTTTTTTTTTCTCAGCTCTCCTCTTTTTCCCTC
>CM053771.1:122127330-122150485 GCA_028658325.1 Potorous gilbertii | reverse complement strand
CAGGATCAAAAGAGAGAACAGAAGCAATGGGGGGCAAGATAGGATGGAGGGAAATATAGTCAGTCTTACACAACATGACTGTTATGGAAGTCATTTGCAAAACTACACAGATATGGCCTATATTGAATTGCCTGCCTTCCCATGGGAATGGGTGGGGAGGGAGGAATGGGGAGAAATTGGAACTCAAAGTTTAAGGAACAGCTGTTGAGTATTGTTCCTGCTACTAGGAAATAAGAAATACAGGTAATGTGGAATAGAAAGTTATCTGGCCCTACAGGACAAAAGAGAAGATGGGGTAAGAGAAGGGAGGGATGAAAGAAGAGAGGGCAGATTGGTGATATGGGTAAGAAAAATGTTCAGTGTATTGGGGAGGGTGGAGGGGACAAATGGGGAGAAAATCTGGAACCCAAAATTTTGTGAAAATGAATGTAAAATGTTAAATAAATAAATTTATTTTAAAAAAAAGAAAGAAATCATCAAGGAAAACTGCCCTGAGGTCCTAGATGCTGAGGGCATAATAGTCATCAAAAGAATCCACTGATCACCTCCTGAGATTTCAATTTTAAAAGACCAAGGAATATTGCTGCAAATTCCACAATTATCAGACCAAGGAGAAAATATTGCCAGCAGCCAGAAAGAAACAATTCAGATATCAAGGAGCTACAGTCAGGATGACACAGGACCTTGCAGTTTCTACATTAAAAGATTAGAGGGGTTGGAATATGATATTCCATAAGGCAAAGGAGCTTGGACTACAACCAAGTATCAATAACTCAGCAAAACTGAGGATAATCTTTCAGGCAAGGAGATGGATATTTAATGAAATAAAGGATTTCCAGACCTTCCTGATGAAAAGGCCAGACCGAAATTTGATCCTCAGATATAAAACTTAAGAGAGGCATAAAAAGGTAAACAAAAAAAAAAGGGTGAAGAAACTTGCTATTTAATATAGACAAACTGTTTATATTCCTATATGGTAGAATGATACTTGTTAATCTTGTGAATTGTATATTTATTATGAAATTAAAAGGAATATATGTACAAAGAGAGTGTAGGTGTAAAATAACTGATGGGATGACAAAAAATAATTAAGGGGTGTGAAGAGAGAAATGGAAAGGAGACATAAAAGGGTAAACTACATTATGTGAAGAGGCACCAAAACATATTATAGTAGGGAGAAAGAAGGGAGGGAGATGATCATTGCTTGAGTTTTCCTCTCATCAGATTTGCCTCAAGGAGGGAATAGCATACTGAGTTAAATATAGAAAACTAACTTGCCTTACAGGCAGTAGGAGGGGAAAGGGGAAAGAAAAGGGAGGAGGTGGTTAGAAGGGAGGGAAGAAGTAGTAAGGGAAAAAGGAAAAAAAATAGGGGGCAGATAGAAGGGAGAGAAGATTGAGGGAGGTAGTGCTGAAAAACAAAACTCTGAGGAGGAGGAGAAGGAAGAAATGTGAAATAAAAGCACAAATGGAGGTAGGGGTAGGATCTTGAGAAAGACACAGGTAACAATTGCTACTGTGAATGTGAATGGCATAGACCCTCCCATAAAATGGAAGCAGACAGCAGAATGTATTAAAACAAAACAAAAACAAACAGCTACTACTACTACTATTACAACTATACTTCAGCTAATCCTCTTTCCCAGGAGAAAGTGGCAAGGTAGTAAGCAAGGCTCCACCCATAACTGTGCTGTTGTGGTGGGTGGGAAAAGCAATGTTCTCTGCAGATAGGGCAAGGTGGTAGAAGGGAAACAATATATTAACCACAACTTGAATCTGTTCATTTCTAGAAATCAACTGCCTTTTAACATGGTTCACTCCAGGACAGAGTTAGTGAAAGTAGACATTGCAGATGGGAGAAAACATAAAGTAGAGGAGACCCTTAGCCTCTGTTGGAGGATCTTACCTTCCTGGGATGCCTCTTCCCCCTAATATCAAGGACATTTCTTTTTCTGGAAACTTTTCTTTCCTGAAATACCAAAGAATTCCCCTCCTTAATTACCTACTTGCCTTGAGGTATGACATGACTCTGGATGGACTAATCTCTGAAAAGCTAATGTTACCATGCCTCCAGTGATGACAAATTTCAAAATTTGGTTGAAAGAATGCTTGCCTACAAGTCCGAAGACCAGTGTTCTAATCCCTATTCTGTTGTTAACTCGATGTCTCTATTTCCTCTCCCATGACACAAGAGGAGTGGACAAAAGTGGTCTCTAACGTTCCTTCCATTTCTAATAAGCTGTGACTCTATGAGATTTGGGTTCCATTTGGTTAAACCTAGGATTAGCCTCCATTTCATTGGAAATTAACCAAACTTTGCCTTATTACCTTTGGTAAATCAGATCTCTTCACTGAGATCTCATTTTCCTTCTCTGTAAAATCAAGAACCTAGACAAAATGATAGCTTATATTCTTTATAGTTTTGGCATAGTATTTTGAGAGTGAAGAAGGGGTTGGGTTCAAGTCATCTACAATCTCTTTGCGGAAGATTTAGCAGTCCTCCCCTACTCACAAGTAATCAGATCTCCTGGAAGCCAAGTATGAACAAAAACGTGGCCTCAGCCCTAATTATCAATGATAATTACTTAAAAATAAATCTTCCAAGCAGTTTTCTTCATATTGTATTTACTTCAAACACACACACACACACACACACACATTTCTAAATTTCTCTATTACATTGTTTCTCTGGATGCATTGTAAATGTCTTGGAGAAAAGGTATATTTCATTTTTTTTTGTTTGAATCTCTCGCACCTAGCGTTAATGTACCAGACATAGTAGGATCTCAATACATTCTTGTCTGATGACTGATTGATCTCTTGCAGATAGGAAGGCAATCTCACAGCTGTGGTCTACTAGCATCCCCACGTCTCTTTCTTGCCCCACAGGGTGGTGTCTATTATTCACACTTGCCCGTATTGAGTGTGTTTTTCATTCGTTTGCCCTATATATGTTTTTTGGCATTTTCTCTTGGTGCAAAAGTTCCCAATTTTACATCTGGAGTCAGTTTTACTACTCCCTATAACAGTATAGATCACTACCCAGTCATTTCTTCTGTGTCATTCTAATCCATGTCCTTCCACAGATTCTCTACAAAATATATATACATGCATATATACACAACACATACAAATACATATATGTATGTGTGTATGTATGTACATATGTATATATACTCAGAATACGTTGTGGATATCATTGCAACCCCCAGTCCACTGATTTGTTATCTCTCAGCTTATTATCTCATACCATGTCTCTTTTTTCTTAGTCACACATAATCATGATGATGCCATTTCTTACTTTAAAGCAATCATCAAACTCAAATAAACATGAATCTCTGCAGCAGATTGACTTAGACAACCACAAATTAACATATCTATGTTATGTTGTATTTTTACTTACTTTGCTAAACATTTCACAGTTACATTTAATCTGTTTCAGAAACACTTGGGACATTTGGTGGTGGGAAAGTTTAACACTTTTGCATCTAAAATCTTTATCGACAATATTTTGTAAACACAATTACTACAAGCATCACATAGAAAAACCTAATTAATAGTTAATGTTTTTAGAGCACTCTAATATTTAGAAAATACCTCTTCTGAAATAATCCTTTGGGCATTTCTCTAATAAGGAAATTGAGTTTCACGAAAATTAAGTAATTTGCTCAGAAGTCATACTACCACTAATTGTTGAGGTCAAAATTTGAATCCAGGTCCTTAGGATTCTAAGGATAGAGATTTCTACCATATTCTACTTCCCAATGATTCCATGGAAAGGTAAAAAAGAAATTATGCAACTGGAAATTGAATTCACTCTTGCTCACTACTATCTGATGAAAAATTGTAATTTACCAGGCCTGTACCTGATGATTTATTGGAATACATAAGTGTCAGACATTCCCCAAATATCTGCAAGATCTGTGTGAAAAATTGGGAGACACTATTTCCTGGGCTCCAGCACAATGCAATTAGTTTATGTGCTTTTTCATCTGCAGTGAAAAACGTAGGCTATTTGTGAAATGTCCCGGAAAGAATATTATAGAAGCACAGAAGGTAAAAGGCAGTATCAGCTTCTTCCAGACTATTTTCTTTAAAAGGTCTTGCTTAAATACTAATAATTTATAGTAAAAGTTAGAAAGAAGCAAAATCTATACAAGGACAGAATCTCTAATTTCATGACAACCTCTGAACCAGGCCAATAGTTGTGTCCTTCTAAATGAGAATCACTGAAGAACAAAAACTGTTTCCCAAAGAGCATTCTATAGGAGTCCTGAAAAAAGGATGCTTTTGTTATTTATTTTTATAGAATAGAAAATAAAGCTTCTTGGAATTCATTAAGAAACGTTTCTTTTGAGTTGATTCAAGAATTTCACATTAGACAAATTTGGTGAAGAAAGATAAATGTAGCTTGTCCCTTCCCTCTTTTCTCACTCCTGCTCTAACTCATGAATACTATAGGCACATGCACCAAAGAACCAAGGCCTTCATATATTCTGTCTCGAGTTTGAGCTCAACTATACCAGTACCAAAATTGCAATCCAGAATATAAGACTCCTATTGCCTCTAAGCTTAGTTTTCTCCCTGCCCTCTCTTATCAAAACTTACATCAAGTCTTATCAGATACTTTATCTGTGTCACATTCCCTCAGGATTTGTTGAAGAGACTGGTTTACTGATCTCTGATAAACTCAGTTCAAAATTTTTCAATGAAATTCATTAATGGCTATTTGCATTTCCAAAAAAGACTACTGGTGATAGCATCAAACAAAGGTGAAATACTGTCAGACTGTTTTAGAATTCTTGGCACTTTAATGTTTTAGGCTACTAGGGAATGACTAAACAGATTATTGTATCAATGTATCTGATAGCCCTCTTGATATCAGGAACTATTAATGAAGTTTAATGTTTGTTTTACATTGAAGGTCCACTGTGGAAAATAGGGAGAGCAGTCATAATCCTTCTATTACCTAGAGGGAAATAATTCCAGAGGGGTTTGGTACCTCCTTTGCCAGCACACAATAATGGCAATATAGTTGACTGGGGAGTATGAACAAGGCCAGACATCAGGCAGTTTGTCATGGCAGTTTGCAATGGAAAGAGTCAAGGGAGCAACAGATAACAGTGCAACTCAATTTCAGCCAGTATAAAGGACAAGGGACCAGCAGACATTATGCCATCTTTTGTGTTCCTGCCAAAGGCTACTGACAAATAGGTGCTCACTGAGTATAATTTCCCTGCTAGGAGAGCAGATAAAAGCATGGCAGTATACTTCTCTGGTATCCAGAATGGTATACTAGGAATCATGAAATGCTTTCCAATAGAATATAAGGAAAAGATCTAGGATCTCTCATCAATCAAATATGGTAGATAAAGGGAATTTTGTAGAAAGTTTTGAATAGTATATAATATTTTTGTTTCTGGTGTGACAGAATTATAACTATGTGTTGACAAAGCTCCAGAAAGTCCCTGTTAAGGAAATAGGAATGTTTCTCTACTGTCTAGGTCATGGGGAGAGGTTAATTGTTTCAAGGACAAAACATAGAAAAAAAAAATGAAGAACCAAAGGGCAATTCTTACCCAAGTGAGGAGATAAGAAGGTAGAAGAACATAATAGAAAAGAGAGGAAAGAAAGGCTTCTGAACATTTGGAATTAAGTAATAATTTTAAGTGTTAAAAGACACCTAAAGGAGAAACTCAAGTGTCATCTTGTGAAAGATCATCCAACAATGCTGGGGGTGGAGGGAGAGACATGTAGTGGGTGATTACTAACTAAAAGGAGTTAAGTCTTTTTTATATTAGCCTGATGTATTCATACCTCTGATGTTTTCCTGGAACATGTATTCAGGACTTGATAGAGATCCTACTGAAATTTGTCAGACCTCATGACCACTCTCCACTCTTGGAGGTTTTCATAGAAATAAAGAATTTAACAGAAATAACTTTGAAAACATTGTCAAGAATCATGAAGTACTGAGTGAGATAACTAGAGACCTTAGGCACAGATGTAGTATTTCTTTAATATCAGTCACTTATGTTAAGGAAGTCAATAGAATAAAGTTGAGAAATGGCAAAGAAGATGATATATAAAAATGTGATTTACATGTTTGGAACACAACTTAATATGTAGGTATTGGCACATAGAGATGAAATAAAAGAGCCGTATTTCCTATACATACACACATAGATATGCATAAACACACACATATATGTGTATATATACATATACAAATGTGTATATGTATAATGTCTGGAGTGTTGTAAATCTATTTTTGAAAATTTAAACTGAAAATAGAAAAATTCCCTTATATTTTTCAAAAATAATAATCAGTGATTGTAACATAAGAAAAGTAATTCATGATAGCTATGTGGGTCAGTGAATAGAGTGGTAGCCAGGAATCAGGAAGACTTGAGTTCAAATCTGACCTCAGACACTTACTAACTGTATGACCCTGGACAAGCCATGTAATTTCTGCTTTAATCCACTGGAAGAGGTAATGGCAAACCATTCGAGTATCTTTGCCCAGAATACTGCATGGGTCCTATTATCCACAGGGTCATAAAGAGTCTGACACAACTAAACAATAACAGCAATTTATGATAAATATTCTTCAATAAGAGAGCCTTCTGTCTCAGATATCTACCTAAAGATACACAAACTCTGGTTTATAAATAGAATAACCACAGTACCCTAACAGATGGCTCCATATATATTCCCATAGATATCTCTAAGATTTGGTGCAATGAGGGACTCATGTCTGGAATGTGGGTCTAGAGAAATAATAGCTTATTAAAAAAAAACAGAATTAGTAAAGGGCCAAGGGAAATTATAAGAAGAAATATTGATGTATAGAATGTAGAAACCAGTGGATAGAAAGCCTCTAGATGAAGAAGGAGAAATGAAAGCAATATTATTATGCAAGTATAATAAAGACCACCTGGACAGACAGAAGATTAGATGACTAACTAGATGAGTGGAGGGGACAGATCATAAAACCCAGGAGGATATAATAGTGTTGGGAGAATTCAATTACCCAAACAATTGCCAGAGCACCATCTCAAAGGCAGAGGTTCTGAAAAAATATTGGCATATACTAATTATTACTCCATTTTCCAAATCTAGAGAAAGTGATAAAGAGAATTATTATGCTGGATATTATTCTAACAAACAGGGAAAAATAACTTTGTAAAAGCAGAAATAATGGCAATCTAGGGAATAATCAACCATTAAATTTTAAAATTGATTGTGGAAAAGCATTATGAATCCCACCCTTGTGTTATCTAAAAATGTAGAGACTTGCCAAGCAGATTTAGAAGGATTCATAGGAAAAATAGTTAAGATAAATTTAGTTATATATGCCATAGGAAAAAATGACCCCAATGGTGGGTTTGAACCTCATAGAAATGAAGTTTAAAGGCAGCAAATCAAAAGAATATTGAGGATGAAAAGATGCAGCTCTCTTTAGAGGCTGGAATAGCTACATAGAGAAGTTGCTCATTAATTCGATTTTTAAGAAGTTCTGGATAGATAGTCATGAGGAAAAATAACTGAGGAGAAAGGCAAAAGAAGAGAAAGTGGCAGGAATATAAATATTCAAGCTGAGTGGGTGGACCATAAATGACGACACCAAAAAAAAGATGTTTTAGTTACTTAGGAATAAGGGAAGTCAGAGACAGAACCCTACCTGGGAGTGGAAGGAACTAGGGGATCCAATAATAATAGGTAACTGTGAAATGTTAGAGTTACTCAATCATTGTTTTATAATCATTTTTTATACCAAGGGAAATGATCTTTAGGCTGGGAAAGATAAAACTATAATGTTTAATAAAGTGCTGAAAATTATGAATACTCTGACTACGGAGAAGTTTAGAAAGACTTACATAAACCGATGTAAGTAGAGATGAAATTTAAAAAAATACACGACTGTTGGTTGTTGTTCAGTCATTTCAGTCTTGTCTGACTCCTTGTGATCTCATTTGGGGTTTTCTTGGCAAAGATACTACAGTGTTTTGCCATTTTCTTCTCTAACTTACTTTATAGGTGAAGAACTAAAGCAATCAGGGTTAAGTGACATGACCAAAGTCACACAGCCAGTAAGTTTCTAAGGTCAGATTTGAACTTAACAAGATGAGTCTTGAGGTTTAGTACTCCCTCCACTGTGGAACCTGGCTTCCACACAATGATTACTTCAATCTAAAATGAAAAGAATAACCACTACAAATCAATTAAAAGCAAATATTACAAAATTTCAAAGAACAAGCATCTCTCTAAAGGAATGATATAAGAAGACACCACCATACCTCCCACACACTCTCCTTTGCAAGGCTGTGAGAGAAACAGTTATGAAAGATTTCAAACATTTTCAAATTTTAAAATATCAGTTTTGCTATTTTTCCTTTGCTTCCTTTTAATTATTTTTTCCTGTTAAAAACATTTTTAATGGGATGGCTCTCTGGGAGGGTGATAGGAAAGGAATATATGAGCCAATACAAAAACAAAAAAATCAATAAAATGTATTTTTAAGTATGGTGATCAATGTAATACATCTTTGTAACTTCAAGTCACTTGTCCTTGGCAAACTGTATCATCTGATACTGAAAAAGCTGGCATATCTAATAGATGATACACTGTTGGAGATCTCTGACATATCATAAAACATGGAAAAGTTTTTGCTAAAGAAGGGTAGCTCACTGTTGCAGTCACTGAGGCAAGCCTGGGTAGGAAGCTAAGCAAAACCAGAAGGGGAGAGGTGCAATCATTTGGAACAATATGGAGGGCTTCATCCTTTGGGAAATGGCCAAGCAAATTATAGCATATAAATGTAATGGAATATTGTTGTGCTATAAGAATTGATGAAAGGGATTGGTCAGAATAACCTGGGGAGATTTGTATGAATGGATACAGAGAAAAGCAAGAAGTCAGGAGAACTGTTTATAATTATAGCATCATGCAAAAAGAAAAACAAAACACATAAGGACTCAAAAATTTTTAATAGTGCAATAACCAATGATTATTCCAGAGGACTGGCTATTAAGCATGCTCCCCATCTCCTAATAGAAAGGTGATAGTTTCAGGGTATAAAATGAAACATATTTTGGGGGATACATGGGCAGTAGGGGAATTTGTATGACTTGATTACATATTTATTATTGCTGTTCTTTTAGTTTTCTTTTTATCCAACAGGGATGGGAGGCATGAAAGAGATATAAAAAAAGGTTTTTGTTCATTGAAAAAGTAAAATAAAATTTAAATTTGCAAAAGAATGAACACAGAGAACTAGAAGTTACATTGAGGATAGAGAGAAAGGTTATTAAAAAAATAAAGGAGGGAAAGAGATATAAGAAAAGTTAACTATGCCTATAAAGGAAGCTTCAAAGATTGGAATTTGAGGGCTAGTACAGTTACAATTGTTGGTAATGTCCTAAATATTTTAAGAAGGCTGAAGGGCTATGGAAATGGCAGTCACCAGAGTTGAAGGGAAAGAAGTGTGACACTAATATAGTGGAATTTTGAAATTTTTTTAAATTTGTGGAATGAAACAAACATCTCCATAACATAGTACTATAAAAACTGATTTCATAAGAAACTGTAAATCTACTATTCATAACTTGCTATTTCTTTCAAACATATAGCAAAATAATCATGTACGTTTCTTTTTTTTTCTTCCTTCCTTGCCATTCCCTATCCTAGAGATGGCTAAGATGGCTACTAATAGATGCAAATATGTGTATGTATATGTATATGTGTGTGTGTGTGTGTGTGTGTATACACACACACACACACACACACATATTTATCTGTTCTATACATATTTCTATTTATCAGCTCTTTCTCTGGACACAGACAGCATCTTTCTTCACTTGTCCTTTATAATTAATTTGGGTATTTATAATGGTCAAAATAACTTATTTGCCCAAAATTGTTATTAAAACAATATTGCACAATGTTCTCTTGGCTCTGCTCATTTTGTTTTTCATTATTTCACACAAGTCTTTCTATGATTTTCTAAAATCATTGAGTTGTATCAGTTCACAATTCCACCAACAATGAATTAGTGTCCCGAGTTTTCCACATCCCCTCCAACATTTGTCACTTTTCCATTCTATCATTTTAGTTAATCTCTTAGGTATAAAATGATATCTCATGGTAGTTTTAATTTGCATTTCTCTAATTAATAATTATTTAGAGTGCTTTTTGTTCATATGACTATAAATTGTTTTAATTTCTTCTTTTGTAAACTGTTCATATTCTTTGACCTTTTATCAATTGGGGAAAGATTCTTACTTTTACAGAATTGACAAAGTTTTTTTATGTGTTTTAGATGTGAGGCCATTATCTGATAAACTGTCTATATTTTTCCCCCAGTTTTCTGCTTACCTTCTAATCTTGACTACATTTGTTTTTATTGTATAAAACATTTTTAATTCAATGCAATTAAAATTATATGTTTTATATCTAACCTTGCTCTCTGTCTCTTTATTTATAAATTGGTTTCCTATCCATAAGTCTGATTATTATTAACACATTTTGTATCCATATTGAACTTCATATACTGAGGATGAAGGGAGGAAATAAGTTGTCAAGGGAAATTGTGTTAAAATCATTAAGGAAAAGAAGAAAATACAGGGAGTTAGTAACTAAGAAGAGAAGAGGGTAAAAGAGTTGTATGGCATCCCATGGTGGAATATTCTTTTTATTTGTTATTTTGCATTCCAAATTCTAGCATAGGGCTTTGTATTCTGGGAAAACTCAATGAACACGTGTTGGCTGACTTTTAAACTGGGGTTTGTTTTCCCCAGCCTAAGGAAAATATTTTCCTGGAAAGTAAATTCACTTTTTATCTTTACTTCAAGTCAAACCAGCTTAGCACTTTCTGGAATATTATAATGAAGGCAAATAGTCTATTGACCACATGAGCACAGAAAGTGTTACTAGCAGTCACTTGTATGTGGACCTTGATGTATCTTTCTGATTGACTGGGTATGTTGTTTCCATAGAGATTCCCTATAGAACTCAGAGCCTCATTCCCCTTCATCTCTTTGTTCTTTTCACCCATCCACTGTGTGGATCCTGACTCAAACAATAACAGACAGCAAGATTAATAAAGCCCAAGTTTTTCAAATGAAATCACCTTAGGTATCAAGGCCCTTAACTTTGTAATCTGTTTTCAGCGACTGTAACTGCTGTACAATCACTTCCAGCATCTATCAGGAGAACAGAGAAAGTCCTTCATTCCATCTTTGATCTGCTTCTTGTCACTGGAGATTATTGGTAAAAAAATGCTTTCACAGAAATTCATTTTACAATTGCTCTGATGTTGCTGGGAAAACAAGAGCTTTTCTTCTTTTTTATTTTTTCTGTATCATAATTCACTTTGGTTATTCCATCATCATCAAGAACAACAAAACACATTTAAGTACCAATTAATCATGCATAGCTTTGTGCCCAGTGAAGTCACAACCACTGAGAAACAGACTGTCATTGCCCTATAGAATATTACTATCAAAAACAAATGATGCTGTCTTCAATAAATAGTCAGGAGAGCAAAATAATTAAATCAATAAGTGACTGGACAGTAGCCTATTTACATTGTGCATGATTCAAGAAAAAGTGCATTGTAGAGAGATGGATAAAGTCACTGATCTGGCAATGCAGAGGCACTGCCTACAAATGAGGTTGAGCAGCTTTGGTTGCTCCCCATCTGCAAGTCATCGAGCTTGCTACTACTTCAAGGATGCATACATTTTAGCAACAGAAGGTAGGCAGGTATAATGCAAAATCTGCTCCAAAATTCCTTTTTTCTGAGAGATCTCTCTTTATCCTGCAACCAAGTGCAATTCCATTCCCATCTAGCACCCTGGCTGCAACAGAGTTCTGTTGCAAAGTAGTCCATAGTGCTTACTGTGTTTTTATATTATTTCTAGAGTTTAGGAACTGTCATTGTGATAGACTTACAGTCTCTAGAGTTCTGATCAAGAAAATGAGCTTATTCAAGAATAGCAAGAACTAAGTGGAGGAGATGGACATTCTAAGAGACTTGGCTACATATATTATTGAAATAAAATGTGCATTAGAGCCTTGACCAAAGCTCAAAACAGAAAGGAATATATTAATTTTGAGTTAGTTGTTTTGTTTCGTTTTGGCATCTCCACATTATTTGGATTATTTGGATTTCAAGCTGAAAGGGACCTTAGATCAGATTATTTGTAACATTTTACCTATATAGATAGGGAAACTGATGCCCTAAGATGTTAAGCCATGATAAATCAGGTACTTTGAACTATAGAATCTATAGTGTAGTTTTTACAAAGAAATATATGCAAGTCCCTGGCCTCAGAAAGCTTACAGTCTAGTTAGGGAGATATATTTGACATGTTAACTAAAAATACATGACAATACAAAATTAGAATATATGTATGTGTGCATCATTTCATAAAAATATAGATTTTTGGATAAAGTTGCTGATGTTAATATTGATATGAATATAGATATTTAAGTGATATAGATATGTATATGTATGTAGATATAGACATATAAAGAGTAATATATGCAAATTGATGATGAAAAGATAATTTCAAACTCTAGTGATTGGGTCAAGGATTATAGTCAAGTGGGATTAGAATTGGGCTTAAAAGGATTGGCAAGATTTGAAGCATTAACAAAAAAAGAGTCCCATTTGAGAGCTATTGAGTAAACTAGTCTAGGTAGAGCAAGAGGTTAATGTTAGGGGATGAGGAAAGAGAAGGCTGGAAAAGGTCAGATACAGATTACAGAGAGGTAAGGGGTGGGCACTATGTTAAGTGTTTTACAAATATTGTCTCATGTGATCAACCCTGGGAAGTTGATGCTCTTCTTATCCCCATTCCACAGCTAAGGAAACTGAGGCATAAAGGAGTTAAGTGACTTGCCCATGCCACTCAGTAAATAAGAGCCTCAGACCAGATTTGAATTTAGGTTTTCCTGACTCTAGGTTCATCACTCTACCAACTGCATCACCCAGTCCATTCTACATGGGAAAAATTACCACTGAGGAAGGTGCTAGATAGCTGTGACATTGCTCAAGTTATATAAAAGCCCTAAACCTCAATGGATTCACCTATAAAATAAGGGCATTTCAGAGGATTTTAAGACACTTTCTGTGCTACGATTGCATGGCTGTTTTTGAGTGGAGAGTAGTACAATAAAAGATATGTTTGGTTGTGGGGTTAAGCTCCTATAATGGAGGAAGGATATCCCAGTTAGACAAATGAATGCTGCTCTAAACCTGAATAATCATTTATAAAAACCTGAACTTGTTAATCAATATTATAGCATCTTAGGGGAGGCAGAGCTAAGGTGGTAGGGTATCAGTGAGCTCATCAAATCTAGAAAACACAGCAGATTGAATCCCAAATAGGAAATTTTAAAAAATCACAATGAGGCATTTTTATCCAGTGTTGGTCAGCACAGGGACTTAGAGAAGTCTGATACTATTAGGAACAGGGTCTGTTCAGAAGCATACCCTTTAGACCATTCCAGGCCATGGGGAAATTATGCACCGGTGCAAAAATATTTTCCAGATCCATCAACAAGGGGCTTAATCTTGTGTAGCCTGCAAGAACAGATGCCAACTGGCATCTCTGCCATTCACTACCCGGTTTTTACTCATAGATCCAGGGTAGACTGAAGAGGGGACCTGAGCCTAGGGGTGAAATTCCAGTATGCAATAGTGTTGTGTGTGTGTGTATGTGTGTAGATCTATATATCTATCTATCCATATATCTACTTATCTACTAAGTTGGTGCCCATCCTTTGGAAAATGGTTAAACAAATGATGGTACAAATGTGATGAATACTATTATGCTGTAAGAAATAATGAAGGAGATACTTTCAGAGAATCTGAGAAGACTTACATGAACTGATGCAATGACACGAGCATAAGGAGAATATTGAATACAACAATAATAATTATATTGTAAAGACAAATAAATTTGAAAGGGGTAGGAACTCTGATCATCGGAATGACCAACCACAATTCCAGTGAACTTCTGATGATAACTGCTACTAACCTCCTGGTAGACTAGATTCAAAGTACAAAATGAAGCTTAAAAAATGACCAGTGGAAAGGTGGAACCAAGATGGAGGAGTAGAAGCAGTGACATGGTAGAGCTCTCCCCCCAAACCCTTCAAAATATCTGTAAGAAAATGACTCTAAACAAATTCTAGAGCAGCAGAAGCCACAAAATGACAGAGTGAAACAGATTTCTAGCCCAAGGCAATCTGGAAGGCTGACAAGAAAGTAAAAATTCACCGGAGTCTGAGTGGAACACAGCCCAGCATGGGACATGCCAGCACAGATGAAATTGGAGCAGGCCTCAGGGTGCTTAATCATGGGCAGTTGCAGCAGTTTCTAAACTTCTCAACCCACAATTGCTAAAGTCAGTTTCAGAGGTCAGTGGGGGAACTCTCTCATCTTGGTGAGAGAAGAACATGGGCCAGCCCCAGTCCCAGCCCTAGTCCCAGGGTGGTGGCAGCCACTGCAACAACAGTAGTTGCTTCTGGAACTTTATGCCTACAGACAGGGAGGGCAATTGAGTAGTTGTTCTGGTTGGTGGTCTTGCAGTAAGAAGGAGCAATGACATGGCAGAGATAGTGGCCACTATGGAGAGGGAATCCTACTTGCAATTCCAGGGTGGAAAAGAGTACTTGTAGTTGCTCAAAGACCAAAATGCAGGCAAGGAGAGGAGTAAATATCCCTCCTTTAATCATATGCCTTAGGAGGAACTAAGAATGTACAGGTTCCTAGAGATACCTCTGAAAACAGCTGCAAAAAATCACTGAAATTTGAGGCAGTACATCCTCCACTTAACAAAAAAGCCCCAAAGTCAAGTAATTGGCTGGGAAAATGGCCAAATAGGGGAAAGATAAGACTATAGAAAGTTACTTTCTTGATGAAAGGGTATTTTCCTTTTTGTCCTTTTTATTTATTTTTAGTTTTCAACATTCACTTCCACAAAATTTTGAGTTCCAAATTTTCTCCCTATCTATCCCTTCCCCCCACCCCAAAACACCCTACATCTTGATTACACCTTCCCTCAATCTGCCTTCCCTTCTATCATACCCCTTCCTTCCCTTATCCCCATCTTCTCTCTTGTCTTGTAGGGCAATATACTCCATTACCTGTAGTTCTTATTTCCCAGTTGTATACAAAAACAAATCTCAACATTCATTCCTAAAACTTTAAGTTCCAACTTCTCTCCTTTCCTCCCTCCCCACCCATACCCACTGAGAAGGCAAGCAATTCAATATACTATATATATATATATATATATATATATATATATATATATATGTAGTTTTGCAAAAGACTTCTATTACAGTCATGTTGTATAAGATTAACTATATTTCCCTCCATCCTATCCTGCCCCTGTTTATTCTATTCTCTTGACTTTGTCTATTGTCTAAAGTGTTTATTTCTAATTCTCCCTCCTCTCATTTGGTTTCTCTTCTATCATCACCCATGCCCCACTTATCCCCTTCTCCTCTACTTTCTTGTAGTGTAAGGTAGGTTTTTATACCAAATTGAGTGTGCATGTTATTCTCTCCTTAAGCCAAATATGATGAGAGTAGGCTTCACTTCTTCCCTCTCACCTCCTCTCTTTCCTCCTCCATTGAAAAAGCTTTTTCTTGCCTCTTTTATGAGTGATAATTTGCCCCATTCCATTTCTCCCTTTATCCTCCCAATATATTCCTTTCTCACCCATAAGTTTTCTTAGATATGATCCCTTCCTATTCTACTCACCCTGTGCTCTGTCAGTATGTGTGTGTACAATCCTTCCAACAATCTGTACTGAGAAAAGTTTCAAGAGTTACAAATATTATCTTTCCATGTAGGAATATAAATAATTCAGCTTTAGTAAGTCCCTTATGATTTTTCTTTGCTGTTTACCTTTTGATGCTTCTCTTGATTCTTGGGTTTGAAAGTAAAATTTTCTATTCAGCTCTGATCTTTTCATCAAGAATGCTTGAAAGTCCTCTATTTCATTGAATGACTATGTTTTCCCCTGAAGTATTATACTCAGTTTTGCTGGGTACGTGATTCTTGGTTTTAATCCTAGTTCCTTTGACTTCTGCAATACCATATTCCAAGTCCTTAGATACCTTAATGTAGAAACTGCTAAATCTTGTGTCATTCTGACTGTATTTCCATAATGTTCAAATTGTTTCTTTCTAATTATTTGTAGTATTTTCTCCTTGACCAGGGAACTCTGAAATTTGGCTACAATATTCCTAGGAGTTTCTCTTTGGATCTCTTTCAAGAGATGATAAGTGAATTCTTTCAATATTTATTTTTCCCTTTGGTTCTAGAATATCAGGGCAGTTTTCCTTGATCATTTCATGAAACATGATATCTAGATTCTTCTTTTTTAATGATGGCTTTCAAGTGTGCCAATAATTTTCTCTCCTGGATCTATTTTCCAGGTTAATTGCTTTTCCAATGAGGTATTTCACATTATACCCTATTTTTCATTTTTTTGGTTTTATTTTGTAATTTCTTGGTTTCTCACAAAATCATTAGCTTCCATCTGCTCCATTATAATTTTTAAAGAACTATTTTCTTTGGTGAGCTTTTGAACCTCCTTTTCTATTTGGATAATATTGTTTTTTAAAGTATCCTTATCCTCATTTATTTTTTGGACCTCTTTTTCCAATTGAGTTAGTTTATTTTTAAAGGTGCTATTTTCTTCAGCATTTTTTTGGGTCTCCTTTAGCAAGCTATTGACTCCCTTTTCCTGATTCTCTTGCGTCACTCTCATTTTCTTCCCAATTTTCCTCCATCTCTCTTACTTAATTTTCACAATTGTTTTTGAGCTCCTCCTTGGCCTAAGACCATTATGTATTCATTTTGGAGCCATCTGACGGAAAGCATTGTTCTTCCTCTGAAAGGATGGAAGAAAATACCTGTTCACCAAGAATGTAACCTTCTATAGTCATATTTTTTTCCCTTTTTGGGGCTTTTCCTCAGCCAGTTACTTGACTTTTCAGTCCTTTGTCAAGAGGGGAGTATATTCTGGGGACCTGTAAGTTCTTAGTTCCTCCAAGGTGGCACAATCAAGGAAGAGGAGTTTACTCCTCTCCTAGCCTGCAGTCTGGTCTAGGAGCTACCAAAGCTTTTCTCCCCAGTATCTGCCAGTAGAATTCCCTTTCTAGAGCCTCCACCAGTTCCACCGTGCCAACCAGCACTCCTCCTCACCCTTGGTCCACCTCTCTGGGCAGATCAGCAGCTCAATTCCCCCAGGGACTTTAGGCTGAGGGCTCCAAAAATGAACCCTGCTATTGCTGCTGCCACTGCCTGGGGCTGAGGCTAGGTGATGACTCTGCTCCCTTCTCACCCAGATGAAAAGCTTTCTCACTGAACTTTGAAGTTTTCTTTGGCCTTTGTGGGTTGAGTAATTTGAGAACGGCTGTTGCTGCTGGGGGTTTTGCCCCCAAGGCCTGTGCTGGTCCTATTCCTGCTGTTGCCCTGTGACCAGGGATAAACTGGGCTCCATGGGCTGAACTCCATGGACTGAGTGCCACTCTGCACCCTATATGATAGACCTTTCCTGTTGGCCTTCCAGGCTACCTTGGGCTGGAAATCTCTTTCACTCTGTTATCTTATGCTTCTGCTGCTCTAGAATTTGCTTAGGATCATTTTTACAGGTGTCTTATGGTCTGTGGGGGAAAAGTTAGAGTATGTGAATATTTCTACTCCACAATCTTAGCTCCACCCTTCTGAAAAGGTATTTTCTTATGTCCTTGAGGATGAGGAAGATCAAAGCATACAACTGGTGGAAGACAGCAATATCAAGTCTCCTACATCCAAAGCCTTTAAGAAAAATATAAAATTGTCTCAGGACATGAAAGACCTCAGAAAGGATTTTGAAAATCAGTTTTAAAAATTAAGGCAAAAATTGGAGAAAGTAACTATAACAACGCAAGAAAATCATGAAAAATGAGTCAACAGCTTTATAAAGGAGACTGAAATAAAATGCTGAAGAAAATAACATCTTAAAAACTGAACTAACCCAAATGGTAAAAGAGGTCCAAAAAGCCAATAGATAGAATGACTTACAAAGCAGAATTGTCCAAATGGAAAAAGAGATTCAGAAGGTCATTGAATGACCAAGAACTGAAAATTAAGGGAATGTCCATCAATTGGGGAATGGCTGAACAAGTTGTGGTATTTGAATGTAAGGGAATACTATTGTGCTATAAGAAATGACGAAAAGGAGGACTTCAGAAAAGCCTGGAAAGACATATTTGTACCAATGCTGAGTGAAATGAGCAGAACCAGGAGAACATTATACACAGTAACAGACACAGTGTGCGAGGACTGCTTCTGGTAGACCTAGACCTTCACAGCAATGCAAGGACCTAAAATATTCCCAAAGGATTCTTGAGGAAAAATGCCATCCACATCCAGAGAAACAACTATGGAATTGGAAAGCAGAATGAAGAAGACCATTTTCCTTTGTGTTAAGTTTTGTTTTGGTTTGGTTTTTCTCATGATTTCTCACATTCTTTTAATTCTTCTATGCAACATGAATAAGTTTAAAAAGAATGTATGTGTAGAACCCAAATAAAATTTCATGCTGTCTCTGGGAGGGAAGATAGAGGGAGGGAGAGAAAGTTAAATACTTATGGAAGTGACTGCTGAAAACTGAAACAAATAAATTATTTTTTGTAAAAAAAAGTTCACTGAAGAAAATAATTCCTTAAAAATTAGAATGTAGCAAATACAAGCTAATGACTTTATGAGAAATCAAGAAATTATAAAACAAAACCAAAAGAAGGAAAAAATAGAGGATAATGTGAAATACCTTATTGGAAAAACAGTGCACCTGGAAATAGATCCAGGACAGATAATTTAAAAATTGTTGATTCGCTTGAAAGCCATGATCAAAAAGAGTCTAGAAATTATCTTTCAAGAAATTATCAAGGAAAACTGCCCTGATATTCTAGAACCAGAGGGCAAAACAGAAATGGAAAGAATTCTCCAGTTACCTCCTGAAAGAGACTCACAAAGGAGAACTCCTAGGAATAATGTAGCCAAATTCCAGAATTCCCAGGTCAAGGAGAAAATACTATAAGCAACCAGAAAAAAAACAATTCAAGAATTGTGGAAACACAATCATGATAACACAAGATTTAGAAGCTTCTACATTAAGGAATCATGCAGCTTGGAATATTATATTCCAGAGGTCAAAGGAACTAGAACTAAAATCAAGAATCACCTACCTTGAGAAAAACTTCAGGGGAAAAAAAATGAATTTCAATAAAGTAGAAGACCTTCAAGCATTCTTGCTGAAAAGACCAGAGCTGAATAGGAAATTAGAATTTCAAATACAAGAAAGAAGAGAAATTTTAAAAGGTAAACAGGAAAGAAAAGTCATAAGGTACTCATTAAATTTAAACTGTTTTTATTTCTCCATGAAAAGATTATATTTATAAGTTATGAGACCTTCCTTAATATTTGGATAGTTAGAGGGACTATGTGCATATAGGCATATACATGTATGTGTGTATGTATATGTACATATGTATATATGTATGTGTGAGCATGTGTGCATGTATGTGTATATTATATATGTGTATATATATGTATATATATATGTGAATGTGTGTATTTCCTCTCTATCTTTCTATATATCTATCTAGACAGAGGGCATAGGGTAAGCTGAAGATGAAGGGAGGATACCTAAAAAATAAAATTAAGTGTTAAGAGGAATGTACTAGGAGAAAGAGAAGGGGAGAGGTAGAATGTAGAAACTCATCTAACATAAAAGAGGCAAGAAAGAACTTTCACAATGGAGTGGAAGGGGGGGAATGAAAGGGAATAAATGTGTCTTATTCTCATTGGATTTGACTTAAGGATGGAATAACACACACTCAATTGGTTATAGAAATCTATCTTGCCCAGAAGGAAGGTAAAGGAAAAGGGGATAGGAGAGGGAGAATAATAGAAGGGATGGAAGAGGTAAGGGTAATTAGAAACAAACACTGTTGTGGGGAGGCAGGTCAAGGGAGAGAATGAAATAAACGGATAGCAAGAGAGGATAGAGGGAAATGAGGTTAGTCTTTTGTAACAAGACTGTTATAGAATTGTTTCTCATGGCTACACAGGGATGCCTATATCAAATTGCTTGCTTTTTCAATGAGGGTGGGTGGGAGGGAGGAAGGAAGAGAATGTGTAACTCAAAGCTTTAAAAATGAATGTTAAAAACTGTTTTTGCATGTAACTGGGAAATAAGATGTACAGGCAATGAAGTATAGAAATCTGTCTTGCACTATAGGAAAATAAAGGGGAGAGAGATAGGAGAAGGTAGGGTGATAGAAAAGAGGGCTGATTGAAAGAAGGTGTGGTCAGAGTGTACACTGTCTTGGGTTGGGGAAAGGGAAGAGGTGGGGAGATATTTTGGCATCTAACTTTGGCAGAACTTGTATGATGAAAATTGAAGATAAATAAATTTTATAATACAAAAAAAATGGCCAAAAACATATTTGTTTTGCTTGAGTTACATTTGTACTAGGGATGCTTTCTCCTTCTCTGTCTCTCTGTCTCTATCTCTCTTACTGAATTCTGTGGGGGTTGTGGGAAGGAGAGAAAACTAATTTTTGCTGATTAAAAAAATAATTTTAGAAAAATAACATCTTGGAGGAGAAACCAAGATGGCAGAGTAGAAGAATGGACCTGTAGAAGCTCTCTCCTCACAGTCCATAAAATAACTGTAAAAAATGACTCTAAACAAATTCTAGAGTAACAGAAGCCACAAAACAACAGAGTGAAAGATATTTCCAATCCAAGATAGCCTGGAAGACGAGCAGCAAAAGTCTATCACACCAGACTCAGAGCAGAATGCAACCAAATCTTCACCATGCAGCATGGCAGGGACAGGACTCATTCAGGCTTCAGAGTTGCAGAATCACAGGTAGTGGTGGCAATTCTGAGATTTCTCACTCCACAACTGCAAAAGACTGCTTCAAAGGTCAGTGAGAAAGCTCTTTCACCTGGGTGAGAAGGGAGCACGGTCTGGCCCTAGCTATGTACATTTCCAGGTGGCAGCAGCATCCATTTTGGGAGCTCTCTGCCTAAAGACACTGGGGGAATCAAGCTGCTGATCTGGATCTCAGCTCTTGGTGGTCATCCTGGGGTAAGGATGAGCACTGTCTGGTGGAGCTGGTGGAGGCTCTGGGGAAGAAATTCTACTTTCAGATCCTGGGCAGAAAAGCTTGTGGTTCCTCCCAGACCAGAGCATGGAACTGGAGAGGAGTCTCTCCCTTGATTGTGCCACTTTGGAGGAACTGAGAACTTACATATCTCTAGAGTATACCCTCCACTTGACAAGGGACTCAAAAGTCAAGTAACTGCCTGGAAAAAGTGCTCAAAAAAGGGGAAATAAAAAGACTATAGAAAGCTATTTTCTTGGTGAACAGGTATTTTCTTCCATCCTTTCAAATGAGGAAGAATAAAGCATACCATTAGAGGAAGATGTAAAAGTCAAGGCTGCTGAATGCAAAGCCTCCAAAATAAATGTGCAATGGTCTTGAGTCATGGAGAAGCTCAAAAATGATTTTGAAAATTAAGTAAGAGAGACAGAGGAAAAATTGATAAGAGAAATAAGAACGATGCAAGAAAATCATGAAAAGTGAGTCAACAGCTTACTAAAGGAGACCCAAAAAATGGTGAAGAAAATACCTTCAAAAATAGACTAACTCAGTTGGAAAAAGAGGCCCACAAAGTCAATGAGGATAAGAATGCTTTAAAAAGCAGAATTAGTCAAATGGAAAAGGTGGTTCAAAAGCTCACTGAAGAAAATAGTTCTTTAAAAATTAGAATGGAGCAAATGGAAGCTAATGACTCTATGAGAAACCAAGAAATTACAAAACAAAACCAAAAGAATGAAAAACTAGAGGACAATGTGGAATATCTCATTGCAGAAACAACTGACTTGAAAAATAGAATCAGAGAGACAATTAAAAATTATGGGCCCACCTGAAAGCCAGGATCAAAAATAGAACCTAGACATCATGTTTCATGAAATTATCAAGGAAAACTTCCCTGATATTCTAGAACCAGAGGGTAAAATAAACATTGAAAGAATCTGCTGATCACCTCCTGAAAGAGATCTGAAAATAAAAACTACTAGGGCTATTGTAGCCAAATCCTGGAGGCCCCAGGTCAAGGAGAAAATATTGCAAGTAGCCAGAAAGAAACAATTTGAGTATTGTGGAAAAACAATAATGGTAACACAAGATCTAGCAGCTTCTATATTAAGGGACTGAAGGATTTGGAATATGATATTACAGAAGTCAAAAGAACTAGGATTAAAACTAAGAATCACCTACCCAGCAATTTTGAGTATAATACTTCAGGGGAAGAAATGGTCTTTCAATGAAATAGAGGACTTTCAAACATTCTTGATGAAAAGACCAGAGCTGAATAGAAAATCTGACTTTCAAACACAGGAATTAAGAGAAGCATGAAAACTCAAACAGAAAAGAGAGATCATAAGGGACTTAACTAAAGTTGAACTGTTTACATTCCTACATGGAAAGATACACACACACACACACACACACACACACATATATAGGCAAAGGGCGCAGGGTGAGTTGAATAGGAAGGGATAATATATATATATTTAATAATAATTTACAATTTAGTAATAATAGATAATCTGCCCCATTCAACATATATATATATATATATATATATATATATATATATATACATACATATATAAGTAGATTTTTAATGAAATGATATTTTCCAGAGAAAGACCAAAGAGCTGTAGAATTTCAGAGTTGGAAGAGAGCTCATATTATATAATCTCAATCAGAAACTGAATCCCCACCATCATGACACACCATTCAAGAGCTGATCCAACTGTTGCTGGAACAATTTCAATTGGAACATCCACTGCAGAACACTCCACTTTTGCCTTACAGGAAGGAAAAATTTGCTTCTTTTCAATTTTGACTTATCGCTTATTTCAAAATCATTTTTGAGCTCCTCCATGGCCTGAGCCCATGGGGTATCTATTTCAGATATTTGGGATACAGAGGCCTTGACTCCTATGTCTTTACCTGATGGTAAGCATATCTCTTCACCGTCCTCAGAGAGGAATGGCGCA
>CM053771.1:122082110-122126830 GCA_028658325.1 Potorous gilbertii | reverse complement strand
AGTTTACACATGGAATCATGGGAGAATTTGCTTTAAATTTTTTTAGCATACTTTCTATGCTTAATGAGCATCTGCATTGGGGTAGGGGTTGAAAGAGGAATCTGAGTACATTTCTATAGGTATATATTTTTTAATTTTAACCTCCTAAAAATTAAGTAGAGAGCTGGTCATGATGACAGACATCTTTAGTTTCTGTTGCTGGGGAAGCTGTGGTTCATAGATCACTTGAGTTCAAGGGTTCTAAATTGTAGTAGTTTCTATGCCAATTAGATAATCACAATAAATTTGACAACAATATAGTGGGATTTTCAGGCTGTTTAAGGACTGAATCAATGTAGTTCAGTTTGGAAATGGAACAGGATAATCTTGATCAGCAAGGGGATATAATTGTGAATGGTTACTGCACTTACAGGCAGGGTGAAAAAGGGAGATCCAGTCTCAAAATAATAGACAGACATACAGAGAGATGGATAGGTAGATAAATATACAGAAAAATGAGTGATTGAATAAATGAATTACTAATTCCATGGAATAAGCAAATGAATGAATGAATGAGCAGATAAGTAGATCAATAAATAAGTAAATTAAAAAAAACAAATGAATAAATAAATTGAAATTTAGAAGTAAAAACTTAAGGACATGATATTAGTGGTGGGGCTAAATTTAGACAATGTAGATTCTCAGATTAACTAGAACTGTTACAGAATATTGACTTTTTAGGGGTATTTATAAAACTTATTTGGGCTGCTTTCTATTTAAAATGAAGACAAACAAAATAACAAACAAAAAAGAAACCCTCCAACAACTCTATCTTTAAGTTCCAGCTGTTCCTTCAAGATTAGAAGGCATATGGAATCCATTCCAACAGTACTCAAATTCCCACCCTGGAGCAGATGGGTATAAATGACAATTTCACTATTTCAATAATCTGTCATTTCATCCATTCAGGCATCCCCTCTGCTGATGAAAATCATCAACATTGCCTAGGTTTAAAGGTCATCTCAAAAGTTGTCATGGTTAAAATATTCACTGCCCTCATAGCCAAACTGGTGACAAGTTGAAAAGGCACCATAAATGGGGAAAATAATCTGTGAAGGAGCTGAGTCAGATAAAAATTTGGTTTTATCTCCTAGTTCTTCACTTGACTTGCTCTGAGACCTTATGTTTTACATTTTTCTCATGAATAAAACTGAACATAATCCTATCTGCCAGCCACTGGAGAGGCTATGAGGAAAGATTTTATAAGTTCTATGAAGTACTTCAAATAGCTTACAGAAAATATGATGTCAATGCAAGGTATAACTTTAAACTGTGTTTCTTTTTAATTCTTCCTTCCAGTCTTCTGAATCTCAAATGTAAAGGATAAAGTTGGAGTTGAATAGGATGGGAGTCCTTAAGAGAAAGCGGTGTCTAGCAGTGGCTACAATAGTCTACAATCATCTTCCTTTTCCTTCAGTTGAATCCTGTTCTTCGGGTTTCTGAAATAAAGGACATCTACCAAAGGAGAATGTCAAATTTGGAAGATATCTCATTATGCTTGAGTTGTGTTAGGGATGTTATAGGGAAGATGGATACTTACTACAGATTGAACTATGTATTCTCTAAGGTGATAGTATCATAGATTTAGAGCTGGAAAGGAGACTGTCTAGACAAAACCCCTCATTTTGCAGATGAGAAAACCAAGGTTTAGAGATTAAAAAACAATAACTTACACAAAATCACACAGCTAATAAAAAGCAGATACTGGATTCAAACCCAAGATATATGACTCCAAATCCAGTGCTCTTTGCACTGTACCACATTGTGCCTTTATTTCTGAGATTCTACAATGTCTTCCTATGGCTCTTTAACTAATCAGTGGCAGACCCAGAGCCAGCCAACAGTGCTCTGTATCCTTAGGCCACATTCTTTCCACAATATCACAACTGCCTCTGATTGCAAGGTTTAAAAAAAATTATGAAAATGCATTCCATTCCCTTACCATTACCATAAAGATACAAAAACTGTTAGCATTAATGGAAAATACTCAGTATTATTCAGAGAAAGGAGAGGAATAAGAGTTCATATAATGCCTACTATATGCCAGACACAATGCAAAGTGCTTTTACAAATATTTCATTTGATCCTCAACAACCTTAATTTAAAAAAAAAGTAGTGCTATTACTATTTTGTCCATTTTACAGTTGAGGAAAACTGAGGAAAACAAGTTAAGTGACTTGCCTCGGATCAGAACTGGTCAGTGTCTGCAGCTGGTTTTGAACTGAGGTCTTCTTGACTCCAGAACCAGAGTTATATCCAAAAAAGAAAAATCTCTTTAAAGTAATCCCACAAAGCGTCAATGACAAAGGCGAGGTTGGAACATCTGCTGCTAAAATGTTTTGTATTTATCAAGACATATAAAGGAAGGAACTAAAAATAACAAACTTTTTGGAAAAGCAACATAATGTTAAATATAGGCATCTCTACATAATAGTCCTAAAATTACTAGTTTTATCTCCCAGCCATTGCAATTCTCACTTCATCTTTTTCTTCTCCTTGCTTTCTTTGTACCCAATGAACCATTTCAAGCCACGTTTCCCTTTTAACCTCAGTAAATATTATAATGTATGTGCAGTATGTGTGGTACCCACCACAGAAACTTCTACTGGTATGCAATTTTATAATTTTGTCTTGTGTTATCAATTATTTTGATCCATATTGAAGGTCATCATTCAATTACAATTAAATAGCTTAGTTTTATACACACACACACATACACACCTCATAATTTCATTATTTTCTAAATTTGTGGAGGATTAACTGTATCATTTTTTTTCTAAAGAAAAACTTAATCTTGTTCATTTCAAAATCTAGGAAGAACTGTGTCAAAACTATGGCCATCCCATCCATCACCCTGATTGTCAATTTCTGCTTCATCCTAATCCACTCGTGACCTCTTTAGCTTCCTCTCTGCTGCACCAACCCCATACCATTCCCAAGAAACTACAAGAATGGAATGAATGTAAGTTTTTTACATACAGTACAAGAACCATGTCTCCCAGGTGATTAGCTCTAAAAGGACAGGGAATATATGCATATGTGGCACTGTGGGAAGAAGATTGGATGTGGAGCAGAGAATCTGATTTAGAATGAATCACTTATCCATTTCCTCTACTTTTTACCTATGTGATCTTTCTGCGTGCCTGCTCTATGATTTATTGTCTTAAAAAATTGCCTGGGGACACTGAGAGGTAAAGTCATGTGCCCAGGCTTCACATAAACAGTTTTCTTCCTAAAGTTTTGGAAGTTGGCTCTCTATCCATTAACCCTACTACAATTCATGGGAAATGGAATGAAGAGGTAGAGGCCTTGGATCATATTAGCTAATAAAAGTTTCTTCATTATTTTTTTTCATGATGGAAACTATTCAGGGAATGGCAGAAGTGGGAGGTGTTTCTAAAGCAAATGTTGTCATCTCAATGGGTCCAAGTTCTTTTAAGAGTACTGCCTCAAACTCTAGGAAAGTACTTTGCACTTCAGGGACTGTCCAAGGAAAGAATTGACTGATACAATGATTGCTGCAAATTGGAGTCAACAAACTATCAATAAAATAACCTTAGAGAATCAAGGTCTTTGAATGGAACATTATGACTATAGACCTAATGCTGTCTCTTTAAGGAAGAATAGATAGATTCAGTTTAGATTGGGTAAAGAATCTAGCTCCGAAATAGTTTTAGCTCCAATTATAGTTTGAATTATTAAGAGGAAAAAGGAAAAAAAAAGAAAAACAAAAGAAAAAATTTTAAAAATCTTCTTAAGGAATTTCAGAGCTTGAAGGGAATTCAAATTGTTATGCAGTCCTGTAACCTGAACAGGAAGACTTTACACGATACACTCTTATTTCTTCTACCATGAACATTATGCAAGATTTCTTTTCGTGATTTGTTTTACCCCTTCAAGGTCTCTTCCAGAGTTGATTTTATGCTGTGAAGTATAAGATATAATAGAAAAGTTAAACAAAGGACCTTACCCCAGGAAAGGATGGTTACAATTCGAGATGAAATCTGAAGAGTACCAAAGTCACCCATTGCTATAGATACCCATCACCACTTACCATCTAGACTATTGAAATATCCTCCCAGTAGACCTTCTTGCCTAGTCTCTCCTTATTCTAAATCATTCACCACACCGCTGCCAAAGCAATAGTCCTAAAGCACAAGTATATTTGGTGATGTTGTACAATGCACAATAAACTCCAGTGACTGCTTATTAGTCATGCCATCAAATTTGAACCCCTCTGTCACATAATCCCTTCCAACTTTATCATGCATTACATTCTGTGGTCTAGCCAAGCTGGCCTTCTTGTTCATCACACACAGTCTTTTATGTTCCATCTCTACGCATTTGCATAAATTGCCTCCTCTCTTTATATGTGCTCCCTCCTCACCTCTACTATTTAAATCCTTAGTTTTCCTATATATCAACTCAATATCCACTGGAGTGTTTTGCCATCTTCTTTTTCAGCTCATTTGACAGATGAGGAAACTGAGACAGAGTTAAGTAACTTGCCCAGGGTCACACTTCTAGTAAATGTCTGAGGTCAGATGTCAACTCAGATCTTCCTGACACCAAGTCCAAAGCTCTATCCACTATGTCACCTACTAGTCCACCCCTCAAAAATATTGTATTTATTTTGTATATACTTATCTGTGCAAATGTTATGTACAAGTCTCTTATATTATATTTCAGTATAGGTAAACTACTTGACATCAGGGACAACTTCATTTCAGTTTGCTCAGGACTCAATATGGTGCCTGGCATATAAGAGACATTTAATAAAAATTTGATGATTGATTTACAGTATCTATGAAGAAGGTACATCACCTACATAAGGTATAATAAAAGTGAATTAAAGATCAATCTCTATGCTCCACAGCAGTGAGTTCCAATAATTTTTGAAGCTGTAACACCTAATGATTATTTCCTTTCATGATTATTGCCCTCTTGCCCTAAAGGACTATAAACTGGGAATAGTATTTTTAAAAGGAAAATGGAAGTAAATTCATCTTGTTTGGGAAATTTAAAATTGATTGAATGGACCAAAGTAGTTATCAATGGTTCAATATCAATTTGCAAGAAAGTGTCCAGTTCAGGGATCTTTGTTTGTAATTTGCTATTTATTTTATGTAATCTTTTTGTATAAGAGAATAAATGATATATTTGTTATATTTGCCAAAGATTCATTTCTCAGAGGGATAAATAATACAATGGACATAAAAACCAGGATCCAAAGAGATCTAAAAAGGTTTATCCATTAGGTTAAATGTAATTACTTGGAATTTGGTAAGATAAATGTGAAGTTTTATACTTGGGTTCAAAAATCAAATTTAAAATTATATACAGAAAAGTGTGTCTCAACAGTCATCCATGTGGAAAAGGATTGAAGTCAAGTAGCCCTGCTTGGCTGACATATTATCTTATTGACTCATATAGGATTAATCAGCCATGAAAGTGGACCTTGGTCCAACCAGATCTCTAATCTTGTGTTCAGTTCTAGATGCCATGTTTTAGGGAAAGCATTGAGAAATTGATGAACATATGCAAGAGGCTGATTGTAGTAAATTTGAGGATTGGTTGCAGGAAATGGGGATGATGGGAAAGAAAATACTTTCATGCTACATGACTTTAAGTATTTAGAATGCTGCCATGTGAATGAGAGAAGAAACTTATTTTGCTCATTCCCAGAAGACAAAACTAGAAAAATGGGTGGAAATTTTAGAGAAATATTTAGATGTGATATCAGGAAAACAAACAAACAAAACTCCTTCCTCCTAACAATTAGAACAACCCAGAAACAGATGACCTTGTCTTGGGAGTTAGTCTGCTCAGTTCCCCCTTACTTAAGATCTTTAAACAGGGGTCAAATGACCATTTGCCAGGCATATTAGACATAAGGTAGTTTTTAGACATCAGCTTGGAAATTATGTTAACTTAAGCTGGAAGGATCCTTATATATCAACTTTTCCAACCCCATCAGAGGTAGAGATTAGAGTGTTAATCCTGGAGTCAGGAAGAGCTGTGTGATGTTGGGCAAATCATTTAACCTTTTACTGTCTCAGTTCCATCAACTATAAAATAGGGATTATTATAATACCCACATCACAGGGCTGCTGTGAGCATTAAATGAAGTAATATTTGTAAATTTATTAGAATAGTGCCTGATACAAAGTTAATGCTTAATAGAAAATACAACATTCTGTTTACCTGATGGAAGGTACTTTCCCAAATGTCCTGTTTTTCAGATGAGGAAACTGAAGCCCAGAGAGGTTATGTCATATGTCTCAAGGCCCAAAGATATGAGTGACAAAGCCAGTTTTCAAACATGCAACCGTGGATCTCCTTGGGTTATATCATATTGCCTCCTAACCATGCAGTACCACAAAAATAAGGCTTGCAATTATCTGAGACCACAATGCCTACTATTGAGGAACTTAACATTGTGTAAGAATGTGGGCATAGGTGTGTGTTTGTGTGTGTGTGTGTGTGTGTGTGTGTGTGTGTGCTCATATACTGAATTCGGCGGGAGGGACTATACTATACTCTATTAGACCAATGGGGGATGCCAGAAAGAGCCAATTTTTATCTCAACTATGTCACTGGTCTTGATAAAGTTACTTCACTTATTGGTTACTCAGTTTCCTCATCTGTCAGATTAGGGACTTGGATTAGATAATCTCTCGTGTGTAATATCTGTAAAAAATAGTCCCAACTATGGGATCGGAAGAGCTAGATAATGCTGTCACACCTGCTCTGTGGAAAGTCACATAGCTTCACTACGCTGCAGTTTCTTTATTTGTAAAATGGAGATAACCCCCAATTTAATCCAACAATCAATTTACTAAAGCACCTACTACATGCTAAGTGCTAGAAATGCAGGAAATCTATGCTGCTGTCTTGCTTTGGTGAGTTTAAAAGATAAATGTAAAAAAAAAACCCAGTTCATTTTGTGAATGTGTTTTCTTTGAAGAATTTTCAGTTCTTCTAAAGCTAATAAAATAATTTTCCCTCTAAAATAACTGGTATCTCAAATGTTTGGGTTTTTTTTAATGGCCATTTTAAGTTTCAAATACTAGGAAGAGATTCATATGTGTCCATCTGAAATACAATCAGAGGTAAGTCTCCAAGGAAGCTCATGCCAGTTTCCCTGTGCAGGCAGAAAGTACGTACAATGAGGAAAATACAACAGAAAGACATTTTGTTTACTACACTAACTGATGAAACGTACCTCTTCAAATGTGCTGTTTTATAAGTCTGTTTCCTGCTGGTATTAATTGACATAATACAATTACAAATACCAAATAGCCCAAAGATATTTGAGCTGTTTTCCTCTGAGGAGGATACAGTAGTCTGGCTTAATTTGGAAAATGTCTGTATGGAGTATTGCCCCCAGCAATGTGTGGGCAGGAATGAATTTTTCTTCTTCTCTGTTTCCTTAGCTTATGTTCAGGTGTGAGTTGATTAACCTACTGTTAGGCATCCCATGTGGCCTCTGTCTATTGCTATCGTTCTGAACAGCTCATCAAATATATTGGGAAATAGTTCAGATCTGTGTGTCATTTGGAGATTTTTTTTTCTGGAGGGAAGTCTGATATTTACATTCTCCTTTGAGGTGCTGTTTTTCAAATATAAACACCTTACATTGCTCTGTAACCAAGTGAATATGTTTCTGGTCTCTCTTCCAGTTGGCAAACACCATTAAAAGGTTACCATTTACATAAGATCCATGCACTGTGGTAACCTTTGCAGATCAGACATTGACTCCTAGAACTCTGCTTTGTATCATTATATTGGAAATGGTTTTGAATTTGGGGCAGAGTGCACCATGTTTTGGAGAAAAGAGTGGTTTGGGACTTAGGACATTCAAGATTGAGGTCACCACTAAGTAGAGGGTAGCATGTCATTGTAAAAAGAAGAAATGTAATTCGGTTCAATTTGCATTTACTCAGTGACTACCTTGTGGCAGACGCTGAACTTGGTACTGGTGATGCAAAGACAAAAATGAAAATTTCCCTGCCTTTGAGATCCTTACATTCTACTGGATTTAAAATAAGTAGATGTTGTGTTTGGATCATCGGAGTCATAAATAGATTGAAAAATTTCACCTTGTCCGAGTCCCTTCTTTTGCAGGTGTGAAAAGTGAGGCCCAGGGAAAAGAAGGGATTTCACCAATGTCACACTGGAAGTAACCATTAACCATCAAAAAACATGAAATTCAAATTCAAGTCTTCTGACTCTAGAACCTATATCCTTTACATTATACCCTGTGATCACATCCTAATTGTGGTGAGTATTACCTGTGCATACTTGAGCATGTAACTTCATCTTATCAGTAAAAGAAGGGGACACACTAAATATCTAAGGTCTCCTGTCATTTCATTTCTATGAACATAGTTAGCTATGTGGGCTTGTAGAAGTCACATTACTTCCTTGGACCTAAGCTTGTTTATCTGTAAAAGAAAGGATTTGACACAGTAATTACAACTGAAGAAGGCAGTCAGTGTCCTGAGTCTCTGGGTCAGGAGCTCAAAACTTGCTCCAGACATTTACTGGAGGGCAAAGAACTTAACTTTTGTAAGCCCTAGTTTTCTCATCTATAAAATGGAGACAATAAAGGCATCTACCTCACAGGGTTGTTTTGAAAATCAAATAACAAAATACATGTAAGTAGCTTTGTAAACCTTAAAGCTATTTTAGTATTAGCAAAGAAAAACATAAAGGCAAATGTGCAAACTAGTCATTGAAAATTTTATTATTTAACATATATTATCATATAAAATATGTATCATAATAATTTATCATATTTTTATCATATCATGCCAAATTTAAGTTATATTCTTCATGTTTATGAGATAGTATTTTAATCTTGATGGAAAAGAACATTGGATATAGGGTCAACAGATCTGGTTTCAAATCCCAAGCCTGTGACCCTTGTGACTTTAGTGAAGTCATTTAATTTCCCTGGATCTTAGTTTCTCCATTTGTAAAATGAGTTGAATTAAGTGATTTTTGAGGTACCATCCAGCTCTGCCTCTATGATGCTATGATCTACTTGTAAGACAATATTTCCTCCCTCTGGGTCTCAGCTTCCCCATCTGTTAAATATTTGGAACTGGATTAGATGATCTTTAAGGGTTGTTTTTTCCTTTCTAACATACTCTGTTCCTATCAGTACCATTAAAAGCAATGGTATCAGACTCTTAGTTTTTGGTGGGTAAGCCTATATTTTCTCTATAAAGTTGTATCCATTCAATATATGAATATTCTATACAGCACTTGAAGATTCACCCTCTAGCAACTGCATACATGGGCCAAGTGAGATGGGTCACAAACTTTGTGTAGGTTTGGAACAGCAGTATAAGAATGATTCTGTGCTGAATAAAAGCATTCCTTAGAGGTATTAAGGGTAAATACACATTCTCTTGGCCCCAGAGATAGATGTACACCAGAAAAGGAACTTTTCACAGAAGGAAAATGTGATCAGTGTTTTGATTTGAGTATATGTCTCCATTTCTCTTTCCTCTTTTCTTTCTTTCTCAATGTGGTTTCCTCAGCAGGCAGGGAAGTGCCCTCAGGCAACAGCAAGGCCCCTTTCTCTGGTGCCTGCTTATGTTCAGCTAACTGAGCTGCCAGGCTCTCAACCTCTTCCTTTCTGCTGTCCCCCACCCAGCCTTCCAGACCTTTATGGAGCCCCTCACTAACTCTGAGTCCATTAGGCAGTTACATAAGTGTCCTAGTGTCCCAAAATAAGTCAGAGAACATTTCAAAAAGGCTAAGGTGACAGGGCTAAGTGGTGTTTAATTTATTTTGAAGATTGTCTTTTTACACTTTGGAGATACTATTCTATTATAGGTCCAGGTTAAGAAAAAGAGCTGTCAACTGACTGAACCTTGAGAAACCATAAAGCATTGTTTGAGCATTCTCACAGGTTTTTTTCCTCTACATCTAGATGTGCCAGTTGTTGTTGTTTTAATTTATTTTTTTTAACCCAGAGCAAGTGCTGTCAGATAAGAAGGATAAATTTTCCTCATTAAAGAATTTCTCAAATTGAGTTAAACTGTTGACTCACTTTTTAAATAATCTGATCAAAGTGACTTAATTAGTTATTTTAAGGTTAGGCAAAGATGGGAGAAAGAGAAAGAAACACTGTACATATCAAATGTGCTCAATTTGTTAGATCACCCTATCTCATCAAATAAGATTCAAATCACATTTGGGAAGGACATATCAATCCACAAAGCCTGTGAAGGAAATTCTACGTCCAACTGCAGTAAAAGCTCTGATTTGTGACAATTTTACATTAGACACAAATGTAAGTGGGCTTCTCTCTTCTCATAACCTTTAAACATCAGAAAATGTCCTTTCATCAAGTATTTGTATCATAACATTTAAAGTAGATGGTTCTCCTAAGTATGGAAAGATACATATATTACAGGAATACCGTTTTATTGTTTGTTCATTTTATTGTTTTAATAAAGACCAAACCAGTAAAGTAATGTAGTGGAAAGAGGACTGGATTTGTAAACTGGCCACTTGGGTTTCCTTCTTGGTTCCAATACTTCTTTGCTGTGAGATATTATACACTGTACTACCCCATCTTAGTCTAAGTTTTCTTCTTGTAAAATGGACTAGATTACTTTTAAGGCCACTTTAGACTCTCGATATTGGAATCGAAATCATTAATTGAACTTAAAACCTACTACTTTATTTTGAGTCCCAAACATTATTTTATAAACAGAAAATTCAGAGACAAATATCAGAGTTTGACCTAAAAATAGGAAAACATTTCTACAAGAAGTCTATTTCTAAGACTGAAGTAATTTAATCAGGTTTGGGTTTCATGTTTTAGAAATAACATTGACAAACTGAAACACTTTTTGAAGATGGTAAGCAAATTGGTGAGGAAAGTCATACCATACTACCACACTAACACTACTATGCCTTAGGAGGAAAAATTGGCTGAGCTGGGGAATAATTTCTTAGAGAAGACGTTAGGGTTGAGGGAGATATATTATAGATGTCTTAATATTTGAAAGGTTACCATGTGGAAAAGAGACTAAAAAAACTATGCTTGTTTGTAGAGAGCAGAACTGGGTCAAGTGGGTGAAAAGCTAGAGAGGGGCATTTTTTGTTATTTTGTCAAAAGAAAGAATTTCTTAATAAATAAAGCTGTCTCTAAATGGAATCATTTCTTTTGAAGGTGCTGCAGTTGTGCATGTGTTGTTTGTTCACTTGTGATTGCTGTTAACTGATTGCTTTCCATGGAATGATGCATCCAGATGATTTTTTTATTAGAAAGTTATATGGGGGTTTTGGGGATCAGAAAAGGCATGCCCTAAATGTCATCTGAGGTATCGTAGCATCTCCCACACCCTTTCCTGAACCTTCCCAAATCACTGCAGAAGCAAAACAGATTGAGGACCATTTTATAAGGTTGTTGTTGTTATTTCATGGGTTTCTGTAAGCAAAGAATTCACACCAGGTGGGTATCTTGATGGTGATTATCTCTTCTGATAGCTAAAGTGGTTCTCAGACAGCAGTTATAGGCTTTTGCCATGACCACACTAAAAACAACTTCCCAGCATGGGTGTGTGCTAAACTGGCACGACCTTCAATCACTTAGACCAACTTTTATGCTATGATGAGGTACTACAATAGGACTGTGTAGAGGGAGAGAAAAAAAATTCTAAGTATTCACTACATAAATGAATTAAAGCTGTTTAAGCGTGTTTTGAAGAACTAGGAATAGCAATATACTATAATGAAAGGCACTCCAGGTTAGGAGCTTGGGAAGGGGGCAAGAGAAGGGAACAAGCATAGATAGATAGATAGATAGATAGATATTAAATAACTTAACAGTGTAGTAGTGCACTGTCTCATTTAATCTTCAAAACAACCCTGTAAAGTAAGTGCTATCATTATTCCCATTTTACGGGTGAGGAAACTCAACTAGACAGTGGTTAAGTAACTTGCCTGAAGTTATGCACTTAGTAAATGTCTGAGGCTGGAAATGGAACTGAACCCTGGTCTTAATTTCACACTATTGACTGCCTTGGAAATCTATTTCTGGTTCTGCCACCAACTGTCTATGAGGCCTTAAGCAATCTACCTAACCTTGCTAATCCTCAGTTTCCTTAGGTGTAAAATGAGGGATTTGGACCAAATTGTCTTGATGATTCTCTCCAATGCCAATGTTCTATGATTAATAGAAATAAGGATAATAGCTCTCTACAAAATGAGACGCACATTAGATGACTCATGTGAACTTTTCTCTCTCCTTATTGATTACATTAGGAAATCAGGCCAGAATGTTTTCTCTGAAACACTGGGGGAGAGGAGGTACAAAAATTACTCTTCTTACATGTGGTTATTTCCCAATTTTACTTTAAATGATGACTCAGAAGATAGTAGGGAATTCAGAACTGGAGACCAGAAGCTCCTGATGATTCTTCAAAATGGAACTGCTTTATAAGAGTGTAAATTATACACACGGACATACAGTTATTTGTATATATATATGTGTGTGTGTGTGTGCTTATATATATACATATGTATGTATGTATATTGATGTTCAGTTGTTTCAGTCATAACTGACTCTTTGTGGTGTTATTTAGGATTTCCTTGACATTATCATTTCCTTTTCCAGCTCATTGACAGATAAAGAAACTGAGGCAAACAGGGTGAAGTGATTTGTCCAGGGTCACACGGCCAAGCCCAACATCCTATCCACTATGCCACAAGGTTGCCTTACATACATACATATATACATATACACACATATGTAATATACCTTACATATACAATGTTATAATATTTTGGATTTTGAGACTTTTGAACAAAGTGTTGAGTAACTAGTATTGAATATTAATATCAGAAGATCCTACAGAAGAAATTTAAGAATCAAATGTAGTTACTGGTGTATGCATCTTGAAGTCAGAAGACCTGGATTCAATTCCTACCTCTTACATATATAACTGCAAATTTTGGATGAATCAATTGATAGTTCAGTGTCCCTATACGTTATGGATAAGTTGCTGATTTGCATTAATGAAGGGAAATTGTATACTGGGAATTTCAACTTACCTATGAAATCACAGACTGAGACCAATTAGAATTCCCTAAGAAGATAATGCATCAATTTTCACATAGACACTCTACAGACTGCACCACACTACACATACTCATACTTCAGAAATAACATTTTCTATTCACAGTTCCATTACTTATGGTAGCAGAAATGTAAAAACAAAGCAAGTGCCCACAAATGTGAAATAACAGAATGAACTGTGGTATATGGATATAATGAAATATTAAGTGATAGGGAATGGTTGATATGAGGAATTCAGAGAAACATGGAAAGATTTGTATGAACTAATGAAGTGAAGTAAGCAGAACCAGAAGAACAATACATAAAACTAAAATAATATAAAAGAAAACAAGGCTAAAAAAAAAGTGGCTGGCCTCAGGTTAATTTAGGTGGCTGACCTTTTCCCGGAGAATGAATGTATGACAAGATCCATTTGCCTCCCAATATTAGAGAGGCAGGGAATTTAGGAGTGAAAGCTTGTTTATACTGTCAGGGTAACTGTTTCATTTTCTTTATTTTACTTTGTTAAAACAGTACTAGATAATACTTATACAGAGCTAAATTCCAGGGACTACCTAAGCACTTTACAATTATTTTCTTATTTGGTCCTCAAAACAACCCTGGGAGGTAGATGATATTAATATTGTCATTTTGCAAATGAGGAAATTGAGGTAGTCAAAAGGTAAGTGACTTGAGTGGTGTCACATTACTAATAAGTCTCAGGCCAGTTTTAAATTCAGGTCTTTCTGACTTCAGGCCCAGTGCTCTATCCATTGCACAATCTAGCTGTTTTCAAAGAAAGATTCAAAAATGTGTGTGTGTGTGTGTGTGTGTGTGTGTGTGTGTGTGTGCTGGCAGGGATGAAAATGGGAAATAATTGTGGTAATAAAAATAAAAGACATCAATAATTATTTTTAAAATGCATCATTTTCAATCCCTGACATAAAGCACAGCATCCAAATCTTACAATTAACTCACAAATAGTCTATAAGAGGATTTCCATTACTGTTTTTTTTTCAATCCAAGAATCCTTTTCTTGTCCTTAGAATTAAAAGCTAGCCCAAAGCAACATGACTGGGTATGGAGTAATTATTCATTCAGTAGCGTACATGAATACTCAAACAATATTTATACACCAACCAATAATAAAGAAATGAACATTTAACAACCTATTTACAGTGAAGAGAGGCTGGTTTCTAATTAAAATACCATTTGCCTCTGAGTCATTTTTAACATCTTTTATCTTTTACTCTTTTAAATTGTCATGGCTTTAGCTTGTCTTCAAGCCTGTGTGAATATTTGCTCCATTTTTATGCATACCTCTAGGACCAATTCTGATAGATTTACCTTTTAACTGATTTATTATTTTTTATTTCCAGGTTTTGACTATGAGAATAGTAACAATAGCTTGTGTTTAAGAAGTGCATTAAAGTTTAAAAAGCATCTTATGTGCAATATGTCATTTTATTTCAGCAGTGAAGGAAGTAAGGAAGAGAGGATGGGAGGAAAGAAGGAAGTAAATAAGAACTTATTAAGTACCTACCATATGCTAGGGCACAATGCTAAGAACTTTATAAAGATTATACCATTTCATCCTCATGACAACCCTGGGAGGAAGGACTTACATTATCTCTGTTTTACAGCTGAGGAATCTGAGGCAAACAGAGGTTAAGCGACTCTCCAGATCACATAGCTAGTAAGTATCTAAGGCAGAATTGAACTCAGAGCTTCCTGTTCCTGGCCCACTACACCATTTTGCTGCTTTCAAGGCATTGTCACTATCATTATTTCCAATATAAAGATAATAGAAGCACAATCCAGAGGGTCTAAGCAATTTATTCAAGGTTACTTGGCTAGGAAACAGAGAGAAATTGATCCCAGCTCTTTTTGAGTCCAAAATCATTTCCACTCTATGATCTGTTAGTAAGAGAGGAAAATGAAAAGAAAAAAACACCCTGACCTCTTTAAACAAGCTTCATTAGATAAGGAGACAGCTTATTTTAATATATATTGTCCTAAACTGGTGAAAATAATCTAGAAATTTCATTTACCTCCATTAAGTAAAACTAATTACCTACTGGATACCAAAGAATTGGAAAAGGAAATATTGGAAGTTTGACTTTTTCACTAATTTGAATTCAGTAACTTTTGAGTCTACATTAAAGTCCCTCCATTAAGCAGTGTGGGTGAAGAAGCAATGGAAAAAACCTTGAGTGTCTCAATTTGTGATGATAAAGTGTTAAAAAGCACTGTTAAAAATTAGCCACACAATCACAGAATGTCGGAGATGGAAGAGATTTCTCATTGTTAGAAATTATCTCTAGAAATTATCCAATGCCTTTTTATCAGTCCTCATCTTTTTTGATTATATTGTACCATTTAATATTGTTGACCACCTAGTCTTTCTGGATATTCTGTCCTTTGATGAATTATCTTCCATATCCCACTCTTGGATGTATCTTTGGTCTCCTTCTTTCCTGTTTTATATCGTTTCTCATTGTAAGCCAAATAAGTATATGATGACTATTAGACCTCTCCAATCTGTTTCCTAAATACCAGTCCCATAACACAAACTGTTTTTTGAAGTCTCTAGTTGGATGTCCCATAAACACCTGAATCCTCCTGCCTCTACCTATATTCCTTGTTACTGTTAATTGCACCATTATAGTGCAAATCATGTCATCATTTCTCTATGGCTTGTTCTTTCACAATGAAGGATGAAAACAACAACAACATCTTTTCATTCACCCAGATTCATAATCTCAGTCATTCTCTCTGCTCTGTCAACCTTTGTAACCAGTTTTCAAGTTTTGATTCAGACTCTACAATGTATCTCATATACATTGTCCTTTGTCTATGAACATAATCATCCTCTTCCTCATTATCTCTTGCTTGAGTAATTGAAATAGTACATTAATTTACCTACCTGCATTCAGACTCTCTCCTTAAATCGACCCTCCACACAAATTATGACTTGATCACTAAAAGACAGATTTACAACAGCGCTACTTCCTTACTCAAAAAACTCTATGATACAATACTAATGTTTATGTTATTAGTCTTTTAAAGTCCTTCATCAGAGGAATTCAGCCTACCTAGCCAAGCTTATTAAAATACATTCTCCTTCATGTACTCACATTCTTTGTTCCAGACAATCTACTCTACCTACTGCTTCCTTCATTTGGCATTCCATGACCGTTTTCTGTTTCATTGCACAGGCTGTCACCTCACCCATATATTCCTACCTGACCTCTGCTCCCTAGTATTGTGAACTTCCTTTAAAGCTCATCTTCAATGTCACATTGTACAGGAGGGATATCCTGATACCCTCCTCCAACTAATTAGTACCCTCTATTGCCCAGAAATTACTTTGTCACTACTTTGTCCAAAAATATCGGGGAGAGACAGACAGAGAGAAACAGAGACAGAAAATCTTTGCCTCTTTATCATATATGTTATCTATCTCTCTAGTAATATGCAAGTAAATGTCAGAACCTGGGTTTGAGTGCACATCTGTGAGGGTGACTGGACAGTTTTCTTAAAGTATTTAAAGGTCTTTTAAATAAGAGGATTAGATTTATTTAATCAGGCTCCTAAAACAAAATTACCAGAAACGACTAGATATGGAAAAGAAACAAATTTAAAAATCATATAAAGATAAACTATCCTAACAATTAGATCTATCTCAAAATTGGATTTCCTCTCTCAGAAGGCAGTGGGTTAATCCACACTATTAGTCTTCAAGGAATCATTGCAGATTGGTTCGGTTGTAGCAGGATACTTTGTCAGGTTTCAGTTGGAGCAGAGGGTCATTTATTCAATAAGGATTTATTAAGTATCTATTGCATGCCAATCAATATGTTAAATGCTGGAGATGCAAATAAGAAAAATAACAAAATAAGAAATAAGAAAAAAAAGTTCTACCTCGAGCTGATATTCTCTTCAAAATAAGCATCAGCTACACCAAAACTGCATGGGCATATGTATCATTCTGTGAATGAAAATATGTGTTAATATGTATTGTGGACATGGTGTATGTCCCTACCTGTATCACACACACATATACACGTACATATATCAGATAGCAAAAAATCTTTTTTTTTACTGTCTTGTCTGTCTAAAAAAATCATTTCTGACACTGAATCATCCAATGATGCCAAAGGTTTTACTAGTAAGAACTTTCTTTTTTGGGGTCTTTAGCAGCAGTAGTTTTGGAGGAAGAAAGAACTGGTAATTGTCAGATTATTTCTGCAAAAAGTGTGCTCCCCTTGTTGTAAGGGCAAGTCTAGAAGAATAGCCAGAGATTTGGGGGCCATTGTTATTCCTGAGGCCTTTGGGTTTGCAAATCCATTGGTGATAACAAAACAATTTACTTAAAATAACACATGTTGTGGTATTAGGAAAACATCAGCAACATGTACTCCAAAAACTTATGAGTTCAAAAAAATTACCTCCTCATAATGCCTCAAAATGGAGATAAATCCACTCTCCTTGGGCCCCATGGCCTGGTTCCAGGTTCAGACCTAAGGTCAAATTAGAAGAGAAGGAAATACTGTATTATAAACTTACCCATCACTACATAAAGTCTGAGATTTTGGATCAAGAATTTCCTACTGCTTGACCTATGAATTTGGCATGACACATTAAAAAAAATGATGCTCTCACAGGAAAGTTGTGGTCTACTGAGGGCCTGAAAGAGTACTGACTACAACTAATCCACAAACTAAGCATCAGCAAGAGAGGTGAAGTCTTGTAATTCTCATTGCTTATGTGAAAAAGATTTTATCCTTCCCCAGAACTTGATGAATCAGATGAAGCTTATAGAGCACCTTGGCCATTGAATCTTTCTTACTCTATTTTCTAGCATTCTCTTCTACTTGGTTGCTCAGCCACTGTTATGACTCTTTCTCAGTGATTACATTCTTGACTCTAAAGCAAAGATGGTTATTTTTCTTTTGTTTGTTTTCCTTTATTTTCAAAGCGGACCAATGACATCATGGGGTACTTCTTCATCCATGTGTGAATTGAATTTAAGTGAGGTAGAGTTGCACAAAGTCATCAGCCTTACTCTCTCTTCCAAAGTCATCAAAGCCCAGAGTCAAGACAAAAGTCAGGATGACTGCTAATGACTTAAGATGCAGTGAGTGACTTAGGAGTCTTCAATGTCTGACCAAGTTTTTAGAGCTCCACAGTCCTTGCTTCAGACTCCCTTACAGACATCGGGACAAATAGTACTCAGGCCATTCAGTTGGAGGAAATCTTCACATTCTTGGGGTAGAAATCCTCCTAACTCACTGTTGAGTTTGAGGCCCATTGATTACCCTCAGCCTGGTTTAGCATAGCTGCAGAGATGGTTTACCAAGGTGTGGCCATTGCACATGCTACAGTTTCTTGGAGCTACAGATGATAGTTTGAGTGCCAGATAGACATCTATCAGTATTTCCATGTCCAAACCATCTCTCTGTTTTTACTCCTCTATTTTTAGTATTAGGAGAAACTCTGTTTTCCAGAGCTAATGCCCAGCAAGGAAGCTGTGCATAACAGAAATTCTTCGAGCTTACCTTCAGAATGAACTTAGTCATAGAAAAATTCCAGAACTGTTTCCTACCAGCACTAGGTAAGTAGTCCCTGAACTCAAACAAATAGCTGTAAAAACCATATTCCCACTATGAAGCCCTACTATGATCACATTTGTCTCGTTGTTGTTACCCCTCTTTGTCAGGGCTGACTGTGTAGTCACTATCTGCGCTGAGATCTGCCAATGAGAAAGCTGGTCTCCTTGGTATCAAAAGGAAGCTTGACACATGTCTCTACTGTTCCTTATTACCCCCTGTTTAATGGAATGAAGAAAGATTTTTGCTTATGACTGTTGTTAGCTTTTATGTTTTTATTTTATTTTTCAGAGTTAATTGTAGTTTTGATAGTCTGTGTGAATCTTTTGGTATTTTCAGAATTAATAATGGTTATATAACCTCTGTGACTCTTTGGTCCTTTGTTTTCAGAGTTGACTCTTCAAAGGTTGATGAGTAATCCCCTAAAGGGTTCAGTAAATCCTCATATCAAAGGTTCTAATCCTCATTGAGCACCCAGATACTCCCAGATAGAGATGAAGTCACTATCCATATTTAGGTATACTCTGAATCCTCTTAGGGGATGCTGACCCTTCAAGAATGGGGAAGAGAACACTTCTACCTTCAAGGAGCCCCCATTCTAATGGGAGAGACAATTTGTAATATTTAAGATAATTGCATATGAAAAGCAGCTTAAATTCTAGAACAGGGGAATTTATAGTTTCCTTGTCTTTTACTCTGTTCAGATCTCATCTAGAGCAGAGATGTCAAATATGCTGCCCAAATACAGCCCACAACCCTCCTCCTGTGTGTTGCTTGAACCAAATTAAAATCTAATTGGGAAATATTTAACAAAATAAAAAAAATACAATAAAACAAAGATAATACTAACTTGTGGTTTTATAGGTCAATATATCCTGCAGGAAAACTTATGTATGGTTACTCTTCTGCCCTCCACCACTTGATCTAGACTATTAAATTTCATTCTGGATACCACATGGTAAAAATTAAGAATCTAATTTTTTAAGCTGTCAACAGAACTACATCCCATCAACTGATCATCATCAAATTTATTTGATGACCAAGTTTCAAACACTCATTATAGCCTCTGTGTGCTAAATGATAGATGGCAAGATAATAGAACTACTCTTTTTCCAAAATAACCTATCCCTGATTCACAATGGCCATATGGTTATTTTTTATATCACAGTTATCAAGAGACATATATTATCAGTAGGTGAATCAACAAGGACCCTGGCAGACACTGGAGGGCCTGCTATATAGAAAAAGAAAAGTAACTTCTGAAGGGTCAACAATCACTTTAATCAAAAACGTATATCATTCACTTAGTTCAGGGGGAAAAGTCAGCACCTTGAACTTCGGAGAAAAAGAGAAACAAAGATCAATAGATAGGACTTCCAACTCTCTGACTACAAGCAATACATAGGTCACAGATCAACAGATCTGATCAACTTCTGATCATACATACAATTACCAGAGAGAGAAGCACCAATATCAAGTTTTTCAAAGCCAGGGGTGGGAGATTGAAAGTAAAACCTCTCACCTTCACCTGTGAGTATTTATACACTTTTCAGAGTCAGAGGGTATCACAAACCTTGAGAAACAGTGTCTCATTATAAATTAAGAAAAGGTATGGGCCATCCCTTATCAAACTTCCTTTAATAGGCAGGCCCATCAACGAATAGGGAAGATTTTTAACTCTCATTAGCATTACAGTTGGGCCGAGCGGTATAATAAAGACAGCACTGAACTGGATTTAAATAACAAGACTAGTTCTTCAGCCCAGCTATACTGTTTATTCATTTTGTGACCCTAAGGCAGTTCCTTAAACTCTGAGACTAATTTATTTTCTTTTATCTTTTAATATATTTGTGTTCATTTTTAACTAATTTTTAGTTTTCAGCATTCAACAAGATTTTCAGTTTCAAATTTTTTCCCCATCTCTCCTCTCTACCCACACCAAAACAGTATGAATTCTGACTACCCCTTCCCCCAATCTGTCCTTCTTTCTATCATACCTCTCCCTTCTCTCATTGCTTTCCCCTCTATTTTCTTATAGGGTAAGATAGATTTCTATACTCCATGCCTGTATGTCTTATTTCCCAGTTGCATGTAAAAACAATTTTTAACTTTTGTTTTTAAAATTTTGAGCTCCGACTTCTCTCTGTTCCTCCCTCCTCTCTCATCACCACTGAGAAGGCAAGCAATTCAATATAGGCTATACATGAGCAGTCATGCAAAACACTTCTATAACAGTCATGATGTAAAAGACTAACTATATTTCCCACCATCCTATTCTTCCCCCCATTTATTCTATTATTTTTTTTGACTCTGTCCTTCCTCAAAATTGTTTAATTCTAATTATCCCTCCTCCTATTTGCCCTCCCTTCTGTCATCCCTCCAGCCCATGCTTATCCCCTTCCCCCTACCTCCTATAGTGTAAGATAGATTTCATACCCAAGTGAGTGTGCATATTATTCCTTCCTTAATTCAAATCTGATGAGAGTAAGGTTCATTCTTTCCCCCTCACCTCCCCCAGTCCCCTCCACTGAAAAAGTTTTTTTCTTGCCTCTTTTATGTGAGAGATAATTTGCCCCATTCTATTTCTCCCTTTCTCCTCCCAATATATTCCGCTCTCACCCCTTAATTTTATTTTTTAGACAGTATCCCTTCATATTCAACTCACCCTATGTTCACTGTCTATATGTATATAATCCCTCCAACTACTCTAATAGTGAGAAAAATCTTGAGTTACAAATATTATCTTTCCATGTAGAAATGTAAACAGTTCAACTTTAGTAAGGCCCTTATAATTTCCCTTTCTTGTTTACCTTTTCATGCTTCTCTTGATTCTTGTGTTTGAAAGTCAGATTTTCTATTCAGTTCTGCTATTTTCATCAAAAAATGCTTGAAAATCCTCTATTTCATTGGATGATCATTTTTTCCCCTGAACAATTATATACGGTTTTGCTGCATAGGTGATTCTTGGTTTTAATCCTAGCTCCTTTGACCTCTGGAATATCCCATTCCATGCCCTGAAATCCCTTAATGTAGAAGCTGCTAGGTATCATGTTATTCTGATTGTGTTTCCACAATACTCAAATTGCTTCTTTCCAGCTGCTTTAATATTTTCTCCTTAACCTGGGAGCTCTGAAATTTGGCTACAATATTCCTAGGAATTTTCCTGATGGCATCTCTTTCAGGAGGTGATCAGTGAATTACTTCAATTTTTATTTTACCCTCTGATCCTAGAATAATAGGACAGTTTTCATTGACAATTTCATGAAAGATGATGTCTAGGCTCTTTTTTGATCATATCTTTCAGGGAGTTCAATAATTTTAAATTGTCTCCCCTGGATCTATTTTCTAGATTAGTTGTTTTTCCAATGAGATATTTCACATGGTCTGCCATTTTTTCATTCATTTTGTTTTATAATTTCTTGATTTTTTCATAAAGTCATTAGCTTCCATGTGCTCTATTCCACCCTTTAAGTAATGAATTTCTTCAATGAGCTTTCAGACCTCCTTTTCCCATCTGGACAATTCTACTTTTTAAGCATTCTCCTCCTTGAGTTTTTTGGATTTCTTTTGTTATGGGTTAGTTTATTTTTTAAGGTGTTATTTTCTTCAGCATTTTGGGGGAGGTTCCTTTTAGCAAGCATTTGACTTGATTTTCATGATTTTCTTGCATCACTCTCATTTCTCTTCCCAATTTTTCCTTTACTCCTACAATTTTCAAAATCTTTTTTGAGTTCTTTCATGGTCTAAGACAGATTTATATTTTTTCTTGGAGGCTTTGAATTTGTTGTCTTCTGTTTATTTTTGATCTTCTTTGTCATCAAAGTAAGAATCTGTAGTCTGATTCTCTTTCTGGCTTTTGCTCATTTTTCCAGTCAATTCCTAATTTTTGAGCTTTTTGTCAAGGTACTTTCTGCTTGGGATGATGTACTGTCAGCCGCTCAATCCCTCCACAATCTGTGGTCCTAGGGCTCCAGGAACAGACACTGCTACTACCCTGCTGCTGTTGTGGCTACTGCAAATTCCTCCACTCCTTCCACCGTACTCTCTCACATAGGTTCCACGAGTATTTACAGCTGATCTTCCAATTTGTCCTCAGCATTTCAGGATTTTGAAGTCTAGAAACTGCCACAAATGCCAGAAATTCAATCCCCACCAACACTTGCTCATGTCATGCCTGTACTGATTCAGTCCAGGCAGGATTATATTCAGCTACCAGTGTGGCTCAATACATGCTTCTTGTTGAATTTCCAAGCTGTTTTGGACTGGAGATATGCTTCACTCCTTCATTTTGTGGGTTCAGCAGTTCTAGAATTCATTGAGTCATTTTTTGCAGGTATTTAGCTGGGTTTGGGGAGAGAGCTACAGAAAGTTTCTGATTTTACTCTGCCATCATGGCTTTGCCCTTCTGAGTCTATTTTCTTCAGTTTTTGTAGATACAAGAACATGCAATTTTATATATACATATATATATATATGTGTGTGTGTGTGTGTGTGTGTGTGCATGTGTGTGTATATTTATATATATATACATATATATATAATATAGATATTACATATATATTCACACATAAATACATACATACGTATGACCTATAATAAAATATGACTATAATGGTCTGTCATTTAATAGGTATAAAGAATTCTTAGTGAAGAAACTACCTATTCCAATATGTAGAAGCATTTGTGCTGAAATGTTAAAAGATTAAGTGATTTTCCCAAGTTCATGCTCCCAATACCTATCAGAGACAGGACTTACACACAATTTTTCCTGAATCTAAGATTGTTTTGCTATCCATTTTAGATTTCAGCATGCTACAAATATACAGACATGTATTTATGTATGCATAGATGTATATAGACATGTATGTGTACACATATAGGTATATGCATGTGCATATACACATATACATGTGTATACACATGTACATACATAATATCCACACATCAATGATATATACACATAATATACACATTCATGTGTGCGTGTGCATATTTATGCATGTGTGTGTGTTTGGCAAATGACCCTCCTTTCTTTCTAGGTTTTCTCTAGGCTGGTGTTGTTACCCAATTTGCCCTCATATTGCTGATACCCAAAAAGGAGGCCCACTGCTGTAAATATTCTTAGGGTTATAGGGATTATCGTGATGGAGATAAATACACTCCTACTTCTGCTCTTGTGATCCCATCAGTGTGCTTCCCATTTAATACAAGGTAATGATACTAACAAACATTCTATTCACACAAATACACTGTTTACTTTGTTAAGGGAGTGGGCATAAACTTAGAGAATCATCAAAAGGGGTAATCTATGTAGGGAATATGTATCCCTAGGGCAACTCACAACTCTGAACTACTGGATGTAATATCCTTTATTTTCCTCAGGAATAGTATAGTAAGTAGTGTTGCTTCTCTTACTGCTCTACTTGGGTTTCTCCACTTCTGGGTTATTGAGGTTCTCTTATGATCATTTAGCAAAAGCAGAAATTCTATGCCCAATTTTTCCCCTCTTGGCTGGATTTTGAAAGGTATCTATGTTTTCTTCCTTCCTTCTTTCCTTCCTTCCTTCCTTTCCTTCTTCCCCCCCTCCTTTCCCTCTCTTCACATTGGGAATTATACCCTTACCTGAAGGTACTCTGCCCAAAGGAATATAAATTTTGATTGCTTAAACCTCATTGATTGACCAACAATAGCTTTGAGACCAAGCCTCATTTGATTATTATTTGGGCTCTGATGGTTCGTAATAAATATAAATAGCAATTGTTTCTCTTTTGGCCAGAAACCCTGATGGTATTCCCCTCCCAGATTAATTTTCTTTTCTAGGTGAAAGAGGCAGTTCTTTGCCTCATTTCTTACTTAAGTCTTAAAGAATAGATGTTGCCTCAGACAGAATGGGACCTGGGGAAAGATCTTAGCTTAAAAAGGCCAAAATTTTCCACTGCATCCAGGACCATCTCCAGTCATCCTGGTCTGTATCTTGCCTCTGGACCCAGATGACTCAAGAGGAGAGAGTGAAGCTGTTGCCTTGACATAGCCCTACCTCACTTAAATTCAATTCACTTTCAAATCACAGCATTGCCTTGTTGTTTTCATGGCACTCTTCAAGAACAAAGGATGAACAACGCTTCTCAGGTATCTGGGGCAAAACCAAAATTGTTCTTCCACCATTAAGCATTATGCAGCAGCAGATACAAACCTTGTTTTACTCTGCTCAACTTTTCTAAGCAGCAGGTGGCAGAGAGAGTTCCAAAGTCTCTTCCTAGGTCCAACCAGAGGTCTTTTCAGGGATCAGGTCTCAGGTCTCAATTCTTCAGTGAGTCTTAAATTAATGTCCAAAATAGTCTAAGTCAGAGTCTCTTCAGAGGGGTGGAAGGTATCACTCATCTCTATCTCATGATGACAAACTAAAACCATCTATAGCTATCTCAGAAGTAACCAGACAGATTGAAGGATTAGGATTTCCTAGCTATTGTTTTCAAATTTTTCTTGTCAGACATATGCGAGGTGGGTACAAGGAAACAAATCACTTTCATCATCTTCATGCTAAAGGGCCGGGAGCTGCTTTGTTATTGTGATTACTTTTAGAATTTCTCTCACTTTTACTCCTTTTTCAGTCATGTCTGACACTTCATGATCCCATTTGGAGTTTTCTTAGCAAAGATACTGGACTGGTTTGCAATTTCCTTCTCAAGTTCAATTTATAGATGTGGAAACTGAATCAAACAGGGTTAAATGACTGACCCAGGATCGTCACACACAGCTAGAAAGTGTCTGAGGCCAAATTTGAACTCAGAAAGATGGAGTCTTGCTGACTCCAGGCCCAAAACTCTTGTCCACTGTGTCACCTGGCTACCCCACTTCTCTCACAGCTGTCCTTATTTATGTTTCTTGCCCATATTTGAAAAGTAATACCCTTCTAAATATTTTATACATATGCCACATAACATGAATATATTTATAAAACAATACATAGTATCTGTAACTTGACATGAGTAAGTAGTAAATAGTGAGGCCTGGTCTGGCAATTGGGAAGCCTGGGTTTAAGTCCTCTCATGTTCAACTTCTAACTTTGTGACTCTGGGCAAATCATTTAATTTCTCAGTGTAGTAGGAGGTAACTCTTTAAGAGTGTAAATTTGAGAGAATATTGGTAAGCTACAGACAAGAGAACTTTTATACTAGGAGTTCCCCATGCTGATGAAATTATATATCAGAATTCCCCACCCTTTCAATGGTAAGGATGTTGGGGAAGGAGACACATACACACATATACACACACATACACACAGATTCTTATCATCAATTGACATCCATCATTGTTGAGCCTGGGTTCAATGTTGATACAAAGAGTTGTACCATCTAGTGCCTGATTTCTTAATTACTGGGCTGGGACAAGAGGGGAATCATATGCTGTCCAAATAATAATAAAATTCCTCTCCTCTGTAGCTTGTCAGAGGTGACACTTTCATTTTATTTGCACATAATACACAAATCAAGGTAGACCAAAAAATCCCTAAGGAAATATTAAATTTGATCCCTAAGGCAAAGCTTATAAAAGCAGCAAAGAGTTGGAAAAAATACTTCAGAGTAAAATTATGCTCAGTAGACCCATCTTCCTACCAAAACCTCTGGAGACAAGTAAACACTCCAGATGAGCAATTAGGATGCAATTGAATTCTCTGAAGAAATAATGAGTCTTATGGGAAGTACTTGTAGTTAGGCTTTGAGCCAGTCAAGTCCAAAGGAGGAAATTCTCTTGGCTTGAGTCAGGGGTGGCAGTTCTGCAGACCACAGTAAATACTTACAGATTCATAGATATTAAAGCTACATGTAGAGGTGTGTTTGAACAAACTTTTACAGGCTCATGAGAGCTGCCCTTTAAATTTTGTATATGAAAATTTATACATCAGAAACTGGAAAAATGCTACAAATTAGGCTTGATTTATTGTTTTTAATTGTTTAGACTTAAGAAAGGGATGGAGAAAACATTAATAATGCAGATTTAACTTAAAAGTATGTTTTTCAAGCATTTTCCCCCTCTAAAACCTATGGTTAAACATTTTCCAGCATAGCCCTAATTGAACAGGAGTTTAGAGATTATCTAATCTATTCCCTACACTTTATGGATTAGGGAACCCAGGTTAAAATAAGGAAAGTAGATTACCAAGATTACAAAAGTAGTCAATAAGAGGCTCAGAAGTAAAAGACAAATTGCATAAGATAATCCAGTAATATATTTGAAATGAATATTAGGGGCATCCAGTAAAACTCTTTAATTTTTCAGATGACAAAACTAGGGAACATAGAGGTAAAGTGACTCTTTCAAGGTCACACAAGTTGTAAATGGACACCCATACCTTCTGACTTTAAGCCTGATGTTCTTTCCACTACATTATATTACTTCCACTTTTTCTCTTTTCGTTTTGTTACACCTCACAGCTAACTCAACTCTAATAAGACACTAGTGTATTCTTTCCTTTCCTACTTCAACAGCTTATATGACATATTTGATCCTCTGTTTCCAGTCCCAGACTTACAAATAGACTCTAGGTCATATTTAGAGATTCTCTATCCATATCCTCTGCCCTCTATGAAGTGTCATTCAGAATCCTGACTAATACATTTACCTTTGATACTTGTTAGACCTGCCTTTTTCCCAAATTGCAGCTAAGCCTGCCTTTTTGGGGTTCCTAACCTTGATCATCCTCCTTTGCCCTCTGTGACTTCAGTCAAGTTGTTATAAATGCCTCTGTAATTCTAAATGATTTAAGAACATATTTTAAACGTTAACCTCTCTTGGCATAACTCCTAATTTAAAAAAAATATCAGTTGGATCCTCAAAGTCATTCATACATAGGAGCCCTTGTGAACAAAACTATAGTTAGTATGGAGGGCTGGGGACTGGGCTCCGGGTTAGATAACTTAATTAATCTAGCCCAAGTCTCTAAGGAGAGTAATTAAGAAATAATTAGAAATTTAGAGTCAAAGGACCTAGGCTCAAATTTCAGCTTGGTCCCTTGTTATATGTGGCCTTCAAGAAGTCACTTCTTTTCTATGATGCTCATTTTCCTACTTGCAATGAGTGGTTTTGGACCCAGTTCTCAATCTATCATTCTGTACTTCAGAGTCCTATAGCTAGTAAATGAAGGAATTGAATTCGCACCAGAAAATAACAAGAATAAATTACATGATTTAAATCTGAAAACCTTTGAGATCATTGAGAGAGCTTAGAAATCCAGCCTCATTCTTATAATTATAGATGAGGAAACTGAGGTCCACAGGTAGGGAAAGGGGGGCAAAACAGGTAGAACTGAAATGGACTGTGGAAATGATCTAGTGGAAATCTCTTATTTTGCAGAATAAACTTGTGACCAATAAGAGTGAGTGACTTGTTCAAGGTCGAAGAACTCAAAATAATCAGAAATAGTCTTTAAAAGCAAATCTGCTAATGCCAAATCTGATTCTCTTCCCACAATGCTATGCTGTGCATTTAGGTAGGGGTAATGGAGATTGTAGTCTGTAAGCCCCTTCCCAATGTGAATTCTAGCAGATTCAAGGCTAGCAGAGAATGGACCAGTAGTGAGAAGCTTGGAGATTAGCCAGTTGAGGTTTTCTAATCAGCATTGGCATGCAAGTCAGAAGACATGAGTTCCAGTACCAGTGTTGCCACTAGGATCTTTGTGACACTGGACACCTCTCTTTGCCTGAATGAATCTCAGTTTACCCATCTGTAAAATAAAAACCATGAACTCTATGTTTTGTTTTCTTCCATCTTACTATTCTATAATTCAAAGAATCACCAATATGTTAGTTAAGAGAATCTTAGATTTGACCTCAGATGGCAAAAAAGGGCATATCGTATAAGTACCAAAGACATCAAGGCCATGCTATGAGGCTGGAGTAGTGTGATCCATTGATCATACGTTCCAAGTACTACATAAAGTATCCATTTAACTTCTGAATAATTGTGTTCATTACCTCCTTTCTGAGTAAAAAAAAAATCACCTTTGCTTTGGTTAGTTTTTGTACTATCATAGACTTTGAGGTGGATCATCTGGTTTGATCCTCTCATCCCCTCCCCCCCTTTACAGATAAGGAAACTGAGACACAGAACATTTAACCAATACCTAAAATCACACATCTGGAATGGTAAGTAATAAGGCTGAGATTTGAATTCAAGTCCCCTGACTCTAAATCCATTATTTTTTTCTGCTTTCATTATTCTTCTTTGTTAAAGAATGGATCTCTGAGTAGAGGGATAGGAAGGAATGTATTAGAAAGTGAAAGCGATGGAAAAATTAAACATATCACTAAAAATTAAAATAACCCACATCTTTATTCATTCCATTGTCCTTTAAAACTACAACAGTCTGATTCTTTTACAAGCACATACTTTTGATTAATGGGAGGTGAAAAGTAAACAAACATTAATTGAAAAATGAGGAACTGCTTCTTAAGAGGACATAGAAGAAATATTCTAGGAAGGAAAGGGAGTCTGAAAGGATTATATATTTATAATTTACTGATCTTGTAGAAGCAAGCTTCATTAAGCCTGCAGTGCTTTTAACAAATAACAGCAAAGAGATATGTGAATGTGTCCCCATGAAATAACATTACAATGAATTTTCTCACAAAGGTTTCACATAAAGCTAGTTCTAGATCCCTGGGGTATGGCCCATACACACAGTGATTTGTTGATCTGGGTGCAACAAATCATTCCGTGCAGTAAGTACTTTCTTTTCAAATTGTCTATGTCCCAATAGATTTTCTGTGATTAAAAAAATAAGCCTTTACATAATAATGCAATGCTGAAGGTGGCCATAGCAGAATGGAGATCTTTCCTTGATCCCTGCCATCAAATATCAATGAGTACTACTTCTCCCTAGCTAATACACTATAGAAAGGTTGAACATCGATCCCATTCTATGTCCTGTAAAAATCAGCACTGGAAGTCTAGCCATGGATTTCCTATGACAAGATTACAGTGAAGCAATTTTGAAAATTTTAGATTTCATTATAATATTACATATAATCTATCTTTTCCAGCACCAAGGGACAAAAGGGTGTGATGTATCCAAACTGACAACATGCCAAAAAAGCAAATACTGATTTGATTTTAGCTGGAGTTTCAGTAATAATCAGATAAGTATAATCTGGAGGTATATTGGTCCTATATACACATACATACACACACACATATACACATATATTGGACCTTGATTGTTAACTAAGGTAACAAGTGGTTTCAGATTAGCCTAGTGAAACTCATCACCAAATAAAACTTCAATGCTTGGTTTAGGCATGATCTTTTAACAAATCCATTACCACAGCTGTAAGTAGTGTGGAACAACTTGGGCTTTGTCCCAAAGTGTCGACATGGAAGGACACATATTTATTGTGGGGAGGCATGCTTTCTTCCTACATAGATGGATTATTTCATCATGCCTTGACTAGTGGTCTTCCATCAATCCTATTACCATATAGCACTGTCACAAGGTTGCTATTAGAGAGACCCATCAGTGTGCTTTCCCTCACTTAGAAACCACATTCAACTCCAACTTTCACGAGGCAAAGGGCCAAACGCTGTGAAGAAATCACTCCCATATTGTAACTGTACCTGTGGACAGGATTATCATCTACCTCAGAGATTTCAGACACTTGGTCTGTGGACCTCACATGGCCCACAACACTCTTGAGTATGGCCTGAACTACATTAAAATGTAATTCTTCTCTGATTTTAATGTGGTAATGTATTAATAGAAAAAAGAAACAAAAATTATTGATCTTCTAAGTCAATATACTATCCACCGGGGTCCTCAGGTACAGTTTAGTTACTCCTTGTATGTGAACACTCTATTGGAGTCTGATTCCATTTCTCTACGCTGTTTGTCTTGCCCTGCCACTGACTTTGCTCTAAGATGAAGACTTCCTAGTTAGGATTCTGCTTGGAGCCTGACTGCTTTTTGCTAAGTCTTCCCCCACCTCAACAATCCCTAAACAGTTTACTTATGAAAAATGATGGCTATTTCAGTGGGAAATTTACAAAGGGGAAGGAGTATTTCATAGATAAGGAGCTTTAGCTTCACATATCTCACCCTTAGCACTTACAGTACACTGGCTAGGGGGTCTTACAATCATACTCTAGGGAGTGGCCATGTACAAGAAAGATGGAAGAAAGAAGTATTCGTATAATCTGCCTTCCCTTAAAATGGACAAAAGCAAAAACTAAATATTTTAAAAAACACTTTCCTCCTGATTGCATATAATCATCTGTGCCAATGACATCTATCATTCTGCAGTATCCCTCAAATCTTAAGCTATGAATGGTAGAATTCGAATGGCATTTGTTTAAACTTTGGAGAAATATTTTAAAAAAATGATGGCATGACTATATGACTAGGTTAATAAGCAAATGAATAGTAGTAATAAATGATGATCATGAGGGTGGGTATGATGATACTTAGATCACTCTTGTCAATGAGAACTTCTAAACTGTATCCTACATTGTCTGGCATGCCTTCCTTCATCACCATAGTATCACCTTCTGCACATGCTTTCTCAGCATACTCTCCATATATGTAGGCAAGACACACCCAGATGAACTCTGAAAACTTAACTGAACTAAAGCATGCCTGTCTACACAGAGACTAGGATGCATAAGAGAGGCCTTGCTTTTTGTTATCTGCTCCTAAGGAGCTTAGTCAAAGGTGAAAAATCTCTTTTTAAATCAAAGAGTGGAATTGTTCCCATGTGGGTCACGCTGCAGAACAATGACTCATAGGTCAAGAAAAAAGACATTTCAACTTGAAAATGGCCTTGAAATAAGGTTTTAATCATCCATGACATGGTGGAGGCTAGAACACTAGAGGGAGGCTCATGTCGTAGAGCTTAGTACAGAGGCCTATCAGCCTCTTTCCAGCTCCTTTTAATGAAGAGAAATCATAAGAATGGTAAATTATTGATTTACTTATGGAGCTGTGAACTAGGTAGGCCCAGTTCTTTGGGTACTTGCCAGGAAATACCATGATAGCAGTGGAAAGTGAAGCTGCAATCATACTTTAATAAGGTACAAAGGGTGTAGAGACAAATGACACAGAAATTACAGATTCATTCAGATATTCAAACCATTTCAAAGTTGTCAATAAAAGTTTAAAGTCGAGATATCCATGTCATCTCAAAGTTTTAGTACCTGCTGGTCTTACTGAAAATGTCTGGAACTTATAGGAGATTTATACCTTATAAGATCAAAAGGCCCTTACAGTAAGGTTTAGATAACTTCCTCTGATTTAACATATGGTCTAATTATGTAAATTTTATTTAATATATGATACAGTTTGCAAATTATGCACCTTTGATCTTTGGGATATGCTACATGTGAATTCTAGATTTTTTTCTTCAGTCTTACTTCCTGCTATTGTTAGTTTATACTGGCCACTTACAAACTTACTTATTATACTGATTACAAGTGAAAAGTAGCCAGGGTGACCAGAACAAGATACATATACTCCCTGGTCCCTTGACCACCATCATACTCTATTTTGTCTACAGATTAATCTAGACAAAATCATAGCAAGCACAACAGTCACTATAATCTCAAAGGATCCTCATAGGAATCTTGCCTATTTGCCCAGAAAAATAATATGGGAGAAAAGATGAGTAAAAAACCATCATAGGCCCTAGTGAGAAGTTCTTGATATCTACAACAGTCTTTACTTTGCTTCTTGTACAGACTGTGATGAAGGTTATTTCTCAATCTATAAGCAACAGAAGGAGTCTGCAAGATCCAAAAGTCACAGCAAGTCCAAGGCCAGCATGTAGTCTATCACCATAGTTTCCAAAGCGTGTTTTCCTTCAGCTAATTTGTCAAGTCCTCTGGCAGTGTCTTCAATTTGGTCCTTTATCTGTTCTGCAATAAATATCTGTGCAGCCTTTAGCTTCCAGTGGACCTTTCCTCCTGTGATTCCCCAGATTAGGAGTCCAGTAAGGGCACCTAGGACTGTCAGGACATACTCCACTACACACCAGTCATGATACAAGATACATGAGGGTCTGGTGGGTGATCAAATTTTTGCAACTCCAATCTAAGGTCTTCTTCTCATTCTCTTCCCTATCACTACCTGCGTTCCTTCACCATACTTGCTCATTTTCATGCTGTCTGCCACTTTATCCCCTTCCCTTTTTGTACCACTTATCTCTGTAGCTTCTGTACCATTTTCCCCTGCACCCTGTGTGCCTTATTAAAGTGTGATTAAAGTGTGCCTTGTTTAAGTGGCAGTCTTACATTCTCTGCCATTACGGTCTTTCTGAAAAAGTACACAGAGAACCACATTTGTCTGCCCCATTTCATTATTTCATAAATTAAATAGCAATTCAAATGAGTTCCAATATTTAAACTATATACTAACATTTAAATAACATATAGTCACTTCCCTCAGTTAGATCTTTAAAACAGGCTGGAAAAGGAACTGTCAATATTGCTCCAACTAGAGAAGATTAAAAACCAGAGACTTTTTAAATAAAATCTTCTCAATGATAATAATCCTTAGGAAGAAATTCAGAAAGGTGCCAGACTTTTTTCTTAACATGGTAAGGTTTATGTTGCTAAATCATAATTATTCAAACCAGAATACAATGGCTAATCAGTGACTGGTAATAATTTACTATCTCTTGGATTTCTGTAGTAGTTTTACTTTAAGCCCTCTCCGTAGGACCAATGAACTTTCATTTCCTTTCATTTCTCCTGATAATATTCTGTATAACATGAATTGGGAGATATTACTAACCTCATTTCAAAGATAAAAGAACTGAAGCACATGTGGTACCATATTTAGAGAGTACTGGAAACAAGATGGAAAGTTTCATTTTGAAATTTTAGAAGTTTTCTCTCTGTAGAGCATTGTAAGCTAGTTGTTGCTTCGAGAATCAAGTAGTAAGTATTTTAAGTAAGTAAGTACTTCAAGCAAGTAAGCTAGATGATGCTTCAAAAATGGGAACCATAGAGGATACTTCTACATACTGAACAGAACAGAATTTTGATGTCTAATTTCGCAGATTGTTTCTGTCTGCTGGTTCAAAAGATCACTTTCTCTCATTTCTTCTTCTCCTTCTTCCTTTCCTCCCTCCCTCCTTCCCTCCCTTCCTTCTTTCCTTCCTTCCTTTCCTTCCTTCTTTCCTTCCTTCCTTTCCTTCGTTCCACCTGTGTGGAGAATCTCCCTCCTTAGATTCAGCCTTTCAACCAGTCCACAACTTATAGGCTGAGAGAGATACTTGAAGTACTGAAGGGTTAATTGACTTTCTACTTGTCACACAGACAATACTTTCCAAGGTGGGACTAGAATCAAAATCATTCTGACTTCAAGATAGGCTTTTTGTGGTACCTTGTGTCTCCTCAGATTGTAGCGTAACAGATTTAGAACATGAAGAGACACTAAGTGATAGAGAGTAAATTCTGAAACCACAGGCGTGTTTACTAAGGAGTATTAAAAATAGAGTCCTGATAGTAATCTGCTGTTTGATAAGCCCAAAGACCCTAGTTTCTGGGATAAGAACCCACTCTTTGATAAAAACTGCTGGGAAAACTGGAAAACAATATGGCAGAAACTAGTCATCGACCAATATCTTACACCATATACCAAAATAAAGTCAAAATGGGTACATGATTTAGATATAAAGGTGAAACAGTAAGCAAACTTGAAGAGTTTATATGTCAGATTTATAGAGAATGGAAAAATTTATGATCAAACAAGAGATAGAGAACACTATGAAATACAAAATGGATGATTTTAATTACATTAAATTGAGAATTTTTGCACAAACAAAGCCAGCACAACTGAGATTAGGAGGGAAGCAGAAAATTGGGAAAGAATTTTTATAACCAGAGTTTTTGATAGAGGCCTCATTTCCAAAATATATAGAGAACTGAGTCAAATATATAAGAATACAAGTTGTTCCCCAATTGATAAATGATCAAAGGATATGAACAGGAAGTTTTCAGATGAAGAAATTAAAGCTCTCCATATTTATATGAAAAAAATGCTCTAAATTACTATTTATTAGAGAAATACAAATCAAAACAATTCTGAGGTACCATATCACACCTATCTGATTGGCTAGCATCACAAAACAGGAAAATGATAAATGCTGAAGAAGATTTGGGAGAATTGGAACATTAGTGCATTGGTGGAGTTGTAAACTGATCCAACCATTCTGGAAAGCAATTTGGATCTAGGCCCAAAGGATTACAAAAATGTTCATGACCTTTGACCAAGGATGCCACATCTAGATCTGTATCCCAAAGAGATCATAAAATGGGAAAAGGTCTCACACATACAAAAATATTTGTAACAGCTCTTTTTTTGTGCCAAAGAACTGGAAATTGAGTGGATAGCCATCAATTAGTAAATGGATGAACAAGTTGTGATATATGAATGTAATGGACTGCTATTGTGCTATAAGAAATGATGAACAGGTGGCCTTCAAAAAAACCTGCAAAAAGACTTGAATAAAATGGTGCTGAGTGAAGTGAGAAGGACCAGGAAAACATTATACACAACAACAGCCACATTGCATGATGACTAACTTTGATGGACTTGACTTTTCTTAACAATGCAAGGATCTAAGATAATTTCAAAAGTCTCATGATGGAAAATGCTGTCCACATCCAAAAAAGAACTATGGAGTCTAAATGCCGATCAAAACATATTATTTGCTCTCTCTCTCTCTCTTTTATTTCTTTTTTCTTCCTGTTTCCGCTGTTGATTCTAATTCTGCTTTACATATTACATGTTTTCTTGGGTAGGGGAGAGGGGAGAAATGGGGAGAAAATTTAGAACTCAAAATCTTATGGAATTGAGTGTTGAAAACTGAAAAGAAAGAAAGAAAGAAAAGCAGAACAACTATTTGTAAGCCAATGGAGTTTGTGCAGTTAAACTGTCATTGGTATTTCTTCTTTGGAGGTTTGTTGTTTGTACTTTTTTCTTCAAATGCCAAGAATAAAACAACTTCAGCTGTGTTTTGTCACACACAAACACACACATGCATGCGCACACACACACACACACACACACACACACACACACACACACTCTACAACCTTGATCTTATTCATGTTCTCTGCAGACTGGGTGAATGTATTATAGCTATTATAGATCAAATTCTTTGTGAAAATGGAGAAAGTAATAACCCATGTGGTGTATGTGAGGGAAATCTCTTTGAAATATTCACTTGCTCCAAATCTCTTCTACTGATCTGCCACAGGATTAACATTCTATCATTAGAGAGTTATTTGAGATCAGACTTATCTCTAGGAATCCCTTATTAAAATGCAAATATCCCTTAAAGAAAGAACATTATATATATATATAGATAGATAGATATATAGATATATATATATATACTTATATATTCCTCTCCCTTTTGAGGGAAGGGAGAGAGCTACTCATGAATATCAGCAATTCATCAATAACTTTGCTTGCAAGATTGATTTCCCTATGGTCATATACCTATAATGTATCACAAACAGGATTTGAAATCAGGTCTCTCTGACTCTAAGACCAGCCCTCTATCATTAATTTCTCTCTTTTTTATATGTCTTAAACAATTACTTTTTTACTTCATTAGGGATCAATTATCAGTTAAATTACTCCTTAGCAGTATAGCGATGAAATGGGACATAGTGCAGGTAATTTTGATTAGGGTAGGGGAAGAAAAGGGAAAAAAATGTATCTGGAGCACAGGACAATAACAAAGGATGGTTGCTTCCAGTGGGCCACCAACATAGAGAACACTGGACCACTGGAGAAAAAAGAGGACACTGGGAATCTTGTTGAGAATGGGACATTGATGGTGTTGAGAAGAGTGCAGAAATGGAAGTCAGACATAACTGAAATCTTAACTGACTTTAAAATTGTGATAAGGGCTGACCCTAGATCTCGATACAAGTTTCTTTCACAAATATCTCCATCAGGATGTCTCACCAGGACAAGAAATCCATAAAGTCATAGAACATCATAGTTGCAATGATCACCAAAGATCATCTAGTATTACCTAGACCTTATCAGAAATCACTTTAATAGCTAGGAAATGATAATCTTACTTCAATTGAAATATCCCAGTGTGAAGAACTCAGTTCTTTCCAAGGCAGCCCATTATATTGCATCAGTTTTAATTGTTAGGAAGTATTTGTTTTCTTATATCAGACTTAAATATGCCATTCTGCAATTTCATTCCAGTATTCATAGGTCTTCCCTCAGTACCTAATAAGAAAAATATGATCCATATTCAATATAATAGCCAGCACATCCATGCCTTTCCTAAACTGTGCTGTTCAGAATAGAACGCACTATCATTTCCACTACTGCTAGCATTTATTAAGTGCCTACTATGTGGCAGGTCCTGTGTTGAGGGCTTTATAAATTTTATCTCATTTGGGCCTCACAAAACCCTGCAAGATAAGTGCTATTTTTCCTCTTTTACAGTTGAGGAAACTGAGGACAACAGAGTCTCTGACAAGCTCAAGATAACAAATCTGTCAAATACCTAAGCCAGAGACTCCAGTCCCAGCACTCTGGTCAATGTTGCATTTAACTGTCTCAGAATGTTTCCCATTAACATGGCTTAAATCAATAGTGTCAAGCTCAAATAAAATTTGGGGGCCACTAAATGAAACATAAGGATGCTTGCAGATGACATTAATTTAGAAAAAACAGATTAACCTTATCTGAGTTCTACTATATTTTTAATTAGTTTTGATAAATAGTTCTCAAATACATTTTAATCTGGTTCAGTCTACGTTTAGCAGTGTTGCATCCACTGCTATTTTTCTTCTATATTACTTCTGCTATATTTTCTTCTTTTCTTCTTTTTTTCTTTTGCTTTATTATATTTTGATATTCCATAGAATCATTACTTTCCACTTGTTCAATTCTAATATTTAAGGAATTATTCTCTTTAGTGAGCTTTTGGACTTCCTTTTCCATTTGGCCAATTCTATTTTTTAGGAAGCTATTTTCCTCAGTAAATTTTTTTATACATCTTTCCCCATGCTATTTTCATGATTCTCTTGCATTGCTCTCATTTCTTTTCCCCAATTTTTCTTCTATTCCTCAAATTTGCTTTTTAAAATCCTTTTCAGGTCTTCCAGGAATTTTGGGGGGGCTGAGACCAAATTGCCTTTTTCTTTGTGGTTTTACATATAGCCATTTTCACACCATTGTCTTCTTCTAAGTTTATGCCTTGATCTTTAATATCACCGTAAGGACTCTGCAGTGAAACTTTTTTTGGTAGAAATATGAGTCTTACTGCTGGTTTTCACTGGCCTTCCGGATTTACCTGCTTGCTTTCTCTAGAGGGTAGACTTCTTCTGGCTTATACTGGGGAGTTGGGCCTCCCTGAAGGTCTCAGGGAGTTGGGGTTTGGAGTTTAGGGGCTGGCCTTCTTCAGGAGTGGGGCTCTGCTGCTCAGTTGCTATGGTAACAGAGTCTTTCTGGTGGCTAGCCCTAAAGGAGGGATCTTGTTACTGGTCTTCCCCAGGAGTTGGGCCCAGCTGCTAGATCACTATGAAAACAGGGTCTCTCCGCTGGTAAGTCCCAGGGTGGGATCTCACGGTAGGACAACCCCAAAGCATGTCTTTACCACTGGTCAGCAATGGGGTCAAGGCTTTGCTGGTAGTTTGTGCTAGGGGTGGGGCCTTGCTGAACTGCACAGACTGTTCTCTTACCTAGGGGGCTGCTGATTTTCAGGAGGGTGGGCTTTCACTGGAGGATTGCTCCAGGCTGGCCCCCTGCTGTGAGTGGGGCTACTCCTGTTACTTCTGCTCATGGACCTAGCTCCCCTCCCACTCCAGTAAGAAAGATCTTCCCTGCCTGGCTGTTAAGTTGCTTCTTTGCTCCTGGAACAGCTCTGAGGCAGTTTTCTAGTTTGGAGGGGGATTTTGGAAGACTTCAACAGATTCCTTCCTCACTCTGTCATCTTGGCACCAGGAAAGTCTCAGTTTCCTTAGCATAGCATGTTAAAAAAAAAAAAAGGTCCGATCTAAGAAATGAGAAAAGTCTGATAGAACAATGCACTGTAATCCTTTACCTTATCTGCATGTAACTTTTTTTTACAGACTTAGGAGGATAAAATTCACAAACTATATCACATAATTGTTTGGAGATTATAGATTGAAGAAGGATTGTTTATTTTATAACCAACAGTAACAAAAGGAGTTTATGAGTTTTTAATCTTATAAGAGAAAGATGAAGCACTGAGTACCAGAAGACTCTTAATTTGAACTAGTGAAAGTCTTGAAGAACCTAGATGGGGTGGTAAAGAATTGGGGAGGAGCCAGGGAAAAACAATAACAACATGACAAAATCAACTTTAGGAGAGTTAAGTGAAGAAATCACTAGGAGGAGAGTTCAGGTGATGAGATGGCTGTAACTACTGGTTCCTGATGGAAAGATTAAGAAGCTCATTGAAAGACACTTGAATTGCCCTCTAGTATCATCCACGGAGAGATGAAGCCTCTCACTAGGTCCTTATTAGCTCTCTGTTTTCCCTTATGTTTGGAAAGGAGGAAGCAAAAAAAAAAATAAGAGTGAAATATAGACTTTGAAGCTGATTTGCTATTGGGTCAGCTGGTTGACAGCTGATTGACTGATGCAGAATTCTGGTAAGTGAATGGTTGGTTGAATTCAAGTACATTGCCTAGAGACAATTTGCTTGATGAGACTTGTCTTTGACTTCAAGAAAACTATTAGGCAATACAGTAGGATAACATTGTTAAGGTCGTCTATGAATAGCTGGACAATGCTTCATCCATTTGACTATAGATGAAAAAAAGATTTATAACCCCCCAGCACATGGATTTACCTCATTCATGTGCACCAGATATGCATTCATCTGCATAGTTTCTCCAAAGGTATTCCGACTCTCTCCCACAGACACTAAAAGTGTTGGTGTGAGCGTGACCCAAGCTTATGGGTTTATGTTTTATCTGATCAAGGGTCAGATATTCTGGTGTATGCTTTGTGTTGAGTTGTTGTTCATTACTTTTTCATGACTCCAGTTAAGGTTTTCTTAGCAAAGATACAGTAGTGATTTGCCATTTCCTTCTTCAGACCATTTTACAGATGAAGAAACTGAGGCAAACAGGGTTTAGTGATTTGTTCAGGGTCATACAACTAATAAACATCTGGGGTTAGATTTGAACTCAGGAAGATTCATTTTCCTGAATCCTAGACCCAGCATTCAATCTCCCATGCCAATACTGAGCTACTGTGATGATATATTGGCTAATATTGATTTTAACTTAATTTAAAAGTACCTCATTTTACCTTATTATTAAGTAGATGATTACAATCTAGTGGAGTCATTATTTTGAGAGATTAGCTTTTATGCAAAAGGGAATCACACCCATGAAGTCTTAAAAGTTATAGTGGTGAATAGAGGGAATGCATCTACCCATAGAAGGTTCTAGCACCCTGGGAATTTGAATGTAGCTATCAGTTGATGTTTCCAGTTATTCTCTGGAAACTCGAAATTATCAATATGATGGGAGATTGGGTTGAGTGAGTCAGCACAGAATAGGGGGGAGGGTGCATGGGAGCAAGTAGCACCATAAATGCACAATATGTACACATTACTTCATATGTGCCTCACAAAAGCTCTTTAAGGTAGGTATTATTAGAATTATTATTTCAATTTATAGATGAGGAAACTGAAATTCAGAGAGTGACTTGTCTAAAGTCACAGAAATAATAAGTATCCAAGGCGGCATTTAGCCCAGCATTCTATCACTATATTATACTCTTGAGTTTTTATCATGTAAGGAGTGGAGATGTGTATCCTGAAGAAAAGAATACTTAGGAGGAACGTGATAGCTGCCTTCAAATGCTTTTTATCAGAAGTTAGACTTGTTCTGCTTGGTTGCAGAGGGCAGAATTAGGAGCAATTAAAAAAAGTAACAAGGGAGCAGATTTAAGCTTGATATAAAGATAACCATCTAATAATTAAAGTTATTTATAAAGTGGAATGCCAGGTATTAGATTCCTCCCCACATCCCCCCGTGGAACATCTCCAATGAAGGTAAGATATTTCAGGTGTGAAATGGGGATTATTTTTAAGCTATGAGCTGGGTTATATGTCCTCTAATATTCCTTTTAAACTCGGATTCTTTTTAATTGTTTTACAGTTGAGAAAAATAGTACAAAGAAGTTAACTGACTAACCTATGGTCAAACATCTGTTTAGCAGAGGAATAAGGATTCGTCTAAGGTCTCTGATTTCAAGTACAATTCCCTGTTGACTACATTGCATTCCTGTTTAATAGATGAAAGAATTACTGTCAAGAATTTCAGCTGGGAAAGCGTCTCATTCATTTTATGTAATCATTTTCAACTTTCTCATTCCCAGCACCAGATTCTTTCATTGAGCTACATCACAGTTCTTGTGTAACAGGTCATTATACCCCATGGGATAGAATCTTCTGATTGGCTGGAAATGATGACTTTGCCTTATAATACTTTTAAAAATGATAAAGTGATAATTTTATTAAATGATCCAAGAAGATAATCCTGGCTCTGAACTACTGTGGCTGCATAATTGCCAGTAAACTCAATTTTCAAGTTATTAAGTAGAAGCTTTTATGAAGACACTGTAGTCATAAGACATCTAATTACTTAGAAGAGAGCTAAATGATAGCATGGGTTTAAGTATTTCCTAGACAGATGAAAAGAGAGAGAAGTTATTTTCATATTGTCTCCAGTGGTCTGCCTGTCAGTTGAGCTAAGAAATAGCTTAAGTAATCTGGAGGAAAGCTGATGAGGCTAGAACAGTTCAAATTGGCATTTCCATTATTAATGCTCAGTGGGAAGGTCCTTGTCTTGGTCATTTCATCTAACATCCAACAGTGGTTAGACAAAGTGTCAAAGTAAATGAGAATTTCTCCTCCATGAATATTTAAATCTCATTAAATAGTTTTGGAACTTCAACAAATATGATTTGGATTCAATTTGAGGAATCCTTTTAGTTAAAGTAAAACTGAAGGATACAGTGGAAAGAATGCTAGATTTGGAATCAGTACAAGTGAATCCTGGCTCTCTAACTTTCCTAATTATGTGACCTTGAACAAGTCCTTTCATCTCTCTAAAATTCATCTGTAAAATGAAGGAGTTAGATTATATAATTCAGATGGTCTTATCTAGCTCTAAAACCTATTATCTGCTTTTTAAAAATATTATAAGTTAGCAGTGGGTTGTTTTTGTAATTGTGAGAGGTCTTATGTACATAATAAATATCATATGTATTATACAGTATCATATGTAATTTAAAAAGTACAATTAAGCATCTGCTAAGAGAGCCATTGTGGCATAATAAAAACCAAGCTGGTCTTGGAGCTGAGAAGACATGGGTGGTTATATGACACTACTAGGAAAATTATTTAACTTCTCAATACTTCAGGCAAGAGGGCAGCTATGTGGTAGAGTCGAGAGAGCCCCACCCTGAAGTCAGGGAGACTCATCTTACTGAGTTCCAATCTGGTCTCAGAAACTTACTAGCTGTGTGATCCTGGGCAAATCACTTAGTTTCCACATCTATAAAATGAGTTGGAGAAGGAAATGAAAAGCTATTTCGGCATTTTTGCCAAGAAAACCCAAATAGAATCACAAAGAGCTGAACATGACTGAAAAGCGACTGAACAATAACAATTTCAAGAAACTCTCCAAGACTGACTTACACTGGTAGAGGGAGTTTCCTTACTAAGAAGTTTGTAATATCAGTGAAATCACTGGCCTAATTCCTCTGTCTACCCTATCTGCCAGGTGCTAGCAACAGAAAGATGAAAAACAGCAGTCAGTGCCCTCAAGATACTTACAATGCAAAAGGGAGGCTATAATGTAAACACTAATAAAAAGAAAAACAAATCAGAAGAGAAGAAAGGCAAAGGTATGAGCCATATAAACTCATCTAAGAAAATTAATGGAAGAGAAAACACTTTGAAATGTGTGGAAAGCTACAAGGAAAAGGCAGCTTATGAGGAAGAGGGGGCCTGGTAGGGACTGTAACAACGCATCCAAAAGAGGACTCTCTCTAGCTTCTCTATTTTCTTTCCAGCTTGTCATCATTTTTCTAGTCTTTGAGGTTCATAAGAGTTTTAATTAAGATTAATTAGGGTTCTTTTACTGACCTACATAAATATTCAAGTCACTATGTGGAAAAAAGAGTGGCCAAAATGAACAGAATACCATACCATCTGAGGAATGGCAAGACATTCACTGATCTGGTCAATCAAATTGCTTTATATTTTTTAAGTTTCAATCAGCATATCTTCTCAAATGCTTCTCCTCATTTAGTTAATCAGCCAATTATTTATAGAAAAGGGGGAAAATCCTACTTGGATTCCAATAGCACATAATAAAACTTGACTAAATTCCCTGAGATATGCTTTAGGAAATGTCCAGTCAACCTCACAATCAAATTAACCAAAACAATTTTTGCCATCCTCCACGATGACTGACATAATTTGCAGGATCAGAGAGCCCACAATGAAGGATGCAGGATAGTTGGATCTGGGTAGACAAACCTGGAAACAGTGGACAATAGAATTGATTGATGGGAATATAAATTACATTGGCAGGGCTTGGAAGCGGAGTTGTTGGTGAGAGAAAAAAAAGGAGGCAAATCCACACTACATTTTTTTCTAGAAATTTTCATTAAAAGAGAATAATATGATGATGATAGCTTGAGGCAATAGACAAGAGTTGGTAGAATGGAGATTTGAAAATGTTTTTGGCTTTGGGAGAGCCAGTAGAGAGATAAAAATCAAAAATGAGAGAGACAATGCTTGATGTCGTAGCAAGGTCTTTGACAGGCATAAAAAGATGCAGAGAAGGAGGTATCAAGGGCAGGAGGACAGAAGCCAACCTTAGCAAAGAGGAGATTTATATCATCCTCTGATGTGCAGAGAGAAGAAAAACTGGGTAAAGATATGAAGTAGATTTGAGGTATATAGGAAAGATGAGGAAGTTAGCAAAAGAACTTCCTTATATGCCACAAGAAAAGACTGCTCAGTACTGATCAGGAGAAGAAGAGATTAATCATGGTGGATGGTGACTCCATTTAGGGCTCCCCTTGTGAACCTGGGTGACTTGAAGGATAGCATTACCCCGGAAAAAAAAAAAGAGAAAGTGGGTAGAGTTGCTTTAGAGATGCTTTTGGGTTCGACATGACAAAAGAACTTCAGGCTTTTCTGTGTACTTCTTTTTCTTTGAAATTTTCCATAGTTCTACATATTTAAAAATGATTTTCCTTCCTCTAGTTTCCTAATATCTATAAATTAATGATAAATGAACAAAAGGAAGGTATGTTATCTTTCAGGCAATATATCAAGTGGAAATAATATGTTACAGTGGAAAGGATACTAGATCTGGAGTTGTAGGCAGCTAGATGGAACAATAGATAAAGTACTAGGCTTGGAGTCAGGAAGACCTGAATTAAAATCCAGACAAAACACTTATCAACTGTGAGACCTTGGGCAAGTCACTTAACCTTACTTTGTCTCTACAGTTTCTTAATTTGTAAAATGAAGCTAATAAATGAAATGATTGACTGCTATATATTTCCTAATCACCCTGTTAGGTTAATGTTCTTTTGCTGTCTCAAATTTGCCTTCCCTTTCTCAGGCAAACTATAAACTTCTGGTCTTATTCGGAAGACAGTTTACCATAATCATCTTTTCATATTTACTTTTTTCTTGAAATTAAATAAATGAAATATCAATGAAGATGTACAGGCCTATCAAATCATGATTATGTTACTAGATCAAAAGTTTAAAATCTGACTTGAACTTCCGGGAGCCAGGATGGCGGAGTGATCAGTAAATGCTCTCTCCTCCCCCCTTGATGACCGTGAAAGAACCATAAAATATTTCCTCAGAAAAATCCCAGATCAGCAGAAGCAGTAGAAGGAGGCCAGTCGTCTCATAACACCTGAGACGAGGAAAATAGCT
>CM053771.1:122056291-122081610 GCA_028658325.1 Potorous gilbertii | reverse complement strand
CTAAAGGAAGGAATAAAATGCACACTCATTTTGGTATGAAAACCTATCTTACAATACAGGAAAGTGGGGGAGAAGGAGATAAGCAGGATTGGGGAGGATGATGGAAGGGAGGGTAATGGGAGGAGGGAGCAATTTGAAGTCAACACTCATGGAGGGACAGGATCAAAAGAGAGAATAGCAACAATGGGGGGCAGGATAGGATGGAGGGAAATATAGCTAGTCTTACACAATAGTAATACTATAGAAGTCATTTGCAAAACTACACAGATATGACCTGTGTTGAATTGCCTGCCTTCCCAAAGGGAATGGGTGGGGAGGGAGGGATGGGGACAAGTTGGAACTCATAGTTTTAGGAACAACTCTTGAGTATTGTTCTTGCTACTACTAGGAAATAAGAGATACAGGTAATGGGGGAAAAAAGAAAAAAAAATTGCAAAACTATAAAACTAATAGAAAAGTATAGAAACCTTTGATGCAGTAATAGCACTGTTGGGTTTGTATCCTAAGGAGAAAAAAAAAGTGTGGAGGGAAGACATATTTGTACAAAAAAAATTATGGCAGCTCTTTTGTGGTTGTAAAGAACTAGAAATTGAGGGGACACCCATTAATTGGGGAATGGCTGAAAAAACTATGGTATATGATTATAATGGAATATTTTTGTGACATAAGACATTAAAATCAGGATGACTTCAGAAAAACCAGGAAAAACATACATAAATTGATTCAGAGTGAAATGAGCAGAACCAAGAGAATACTGTACACAGTATCAGCAATACTATTCAATGAAGAATTGTGAATGACTTACATTTTCTCAGCAACACAATGATCCAAGATAATAACGAAAGGATTCATGGTGAAAACTACTATCCAGCTCCAGAGAAGGAATTGATGCCTTAACATAGACTAAAGCATACTATTTTCTCCTTTCTTTTTTCTTTCTTTTTTATTGTTCTTCCTTCCTTTCCTTCTTTCCTTTCTTTCTCTTTCTTTTTTCTTTCTTCCTTGCTTCCTTGCTTCCTTCCTTCCTTCCTTCAGCAGAGTTAGCATCTCTTAAGCTATTCCTTTGGAGAAAACAGAATCAGTCTTAATGAAGAGGTGGTTCTTTTATTGTGCACCCAAAATCTGTCCTAGGCTCTATGCTATTCAACATGTTTCCTGGATGAAGGCACAAAAGGAGTGATTATAAAATTTGTCAATGAATTGAAGTTGGGAGGAATTCCTATGGTTTGGATCAGAGTGTCATGATCCAAAAAGAATATGATCAGCCACAATAATGGATTGAATCTAATAAACAAACTTTTTTAAGACATGATGTCTTAAACTTGAACACCAAGAGTCAACTTCAAAAGTACTGGTATGGTTAGACAACAGGCTTTCTGCCAAAGTTCTGCCCATCTTATTGGACTTCAGTATCAAGGTGTGTCAGTAGTAAACGTAACAGTCCCAATAGATAAACTGACTGCATTATTGAAGCCCCAGTGGCATCCTGAGCAAGACACCCTGCTCTTCCTTGATTAGGCCACTTGTAGAGTATTATATGTGATACTTCATGCGGTATTTTATATTAGGAATGAAACTGAAAATTTTAAGATTGACCAAATAAGGATGCTGAAGTTTGTGAAGACACTGGAGACAGTGTCAAATGAGGACTGGTTGAAGGAATAGGGTATGATTAGGTATAGCGGATAATGATGACTCACATTCATATAGTTCTTTAGGGTTTGCAAAATGCTTTGCATGTTACCTGTTTACTCCTCACAACGGCCCTGTGGAGAAAGGACTAAAGTGATTATTATGCCCGTTTTATAGATGAAGAAATATAGGGTTAGAGAAGTTAGATAATTTGTCTAAGATCACATGCATAAGAAATGTCACCAACAGAATTCAACCCAGAGCTCCCTGATTATATGTTCAGAATTCTTTCCACTATACCATTTCAGTTCCTGAGAATAGAAGGCTTAGGGAGAGAAAATGGTCTTCTAGTGTTTGAAAGATTCTCATGTTGAAGGGGTATTTGACTTTGTTTGACTCAAGGAGTCATTTCCTGGAGCTATGAGCAAAAGTTACAGAGACTCAGATTTTTGTCTGATATAAGATACAGACAGTTAGGAAATTGGGATGACTAGGGGAGCCAAAACATTCCCCTCTAAACCATTTCAAAATGACACTTTAAATTGAATTCTGAATTATGACGGTCAACAAAAGATTGAGGCAAAACATTTTCCCAGCCAAAGACAATTTTAAGAGACCAGAAAGAGAGAAGTGAAATTTTGGGGTTGGGAATGACCTCAAGCAACACCAGTAGTGGGCTGAAAAGACAGCTGTGACAGCATCAGCTTCAAGAGCTGTCAACCCAGACAGGTATGAAGGTCTGACAAGTGGTCAGAAAGAGGTTGCAGGGGTAGCTGGTGCTAGTCCTGACCTTTCCTGTTTTCTTACATTTGTTATTCCCCACCATATACTCTTTGATCCAGTGACACTGACCTTCTTCCTCTTCCACAAACAAGCACTCCATCTGTCAGATACAGGCATTTGCTCTGATTGTCTCTCATGCCTGGAATGTGCTCTTCTCCTCTCTGCTAACTGTCATCTCTCTCTTCATTAAAGTTTCATCTAAATCCCATCTTCTAACAGAAGTTTTTCCAAACTCCTTTTAATTTTACTACCTGAGTAATTACTATTTATCATAAATATATATATATATGCATATAGTTTGTACATATTTGTTTGCGTGTTTGTTTTTTCCATTTCATTGTTAGGTACCTGAGGTCACGGACTGTCTTTTTTCTCCTTTTATATCCCCAGTGCTTACCAGAGTACCTGTTACATGGTAGATGCTTAATAAATACCTATTGACCAACTGACCCCAGTTCACACTCTCATTAAATCAATGACTTCCTTGTTTTCCTTGATGCCAGCTGTTCTTCTCCTAAGTCCTTCCTCCAGAAAGTTACAAAGTTAATATTCTTGAAAAAACTGTCTAGTCATGTCACTCATTTGTTCTAGAAGGTTCACTGACATCCTCTGAGACAAAATGCAGTCATCTTCTTGTTCTTTAAAGCTTGTCACAAACTAGCTCCAATCTATCTTTCTCGTCTTATTTGGCATTACCCCTCCTCATGTATTCAGTATTCAAGATAAATTGACCTTTTAGCTGCTCCCTACACAAGACATTGTGACTTTCATCTCTGTCCTTGAATTTGAATAGCCTTTCTTTGATGGCTGGAATGATCTCATTCCTTAGATCTCCTGAAATCACTAAGATACAGTCAAGATTTCATTCACTTCTTGAGGTTCAATTCACTTCTTACAAAAAGTATTCTCCATTTCCCTCAGTTGTTACTATTCTCCACTGTACAAAGTACTTTTTACTCATTGTCTCCTCTTTTGTACTTACTCATCTGGGTACGTATTATTTCCACTCAATATAATATAAGTTACTTGAAGGCATTGATTATTTTGTTTTTATCTTTATATATCCTGTACCCAGCTCAATGCCTGGCATATAATGAGCATGAATTGAATTAAATTGATTTTTAAGTCAAAAAACTGAGAAAAGGAAAAGATTATCTTAAAATTGGTGCACTCAGTAAAAACTTAATAAAGTTGTATTTGAGCTAGCATTTACAGAAAAGGTGTTTATTAATTTTTATTCATGGAGGCAACTGTATGGCTCAGTAGGTAGAACACTAGGCCTGGAGTCAGGAAGAACAGGGTTCAAATCTAGCTTTGGACATTTACTCTCTGTGTGATCTTAGGCAAGTCACTTAACCCTGTTTGCCTCAATTCCTCATCTGTAAAATGAACTGGAGAAGGAAATGGCAAACCACTCCAGTAACTTTGCCAAGTAAACTTCAAATGAGGTTACAAAGAGTTGGACATGACTAATATTACTTAACAAAAACAACACATAAACCTCATCAGGAAATACTTAAAAAGTACTATTTTAAAATCACACACACACACGCAAAACTGAATTGTAGAATTTAGAAGGATGTTAAAGTTTACCTAACCCTAAACTTACCTGATATATGAATAATCCTGTCTACAGTGCTCCCAACAGGCTACCTTTTATTTGAAGCTCTGCAGTGACAGACACTTCACTCCCTTTGAAAGTAATCAGTTCTATTTTGGGATAGCTCTAATTATTAGGAAGGTTAATATTTATCCCTGTTCTACATCTACCTTCCTCTAAATCTACATATCACCTATGACTTCTCTTAGTGATTAAGAAAAAAAAAATCTAATGTATTTTCCATAGGGGAGTCCTTCAAATATTTATTGAAAGAGATTATATTCCCCCAGATTCTTCCATTTTCTAGGCTAAGAATCCCCCTTTTTCTTCAACCAATTCTCTTCTAACATGTTAATCTGGATCTTTTCCATGGAGGCTATCCTAGATTGGACACAATCAGTTTCAAAAAGGTGGTGCCCGGAACCTGATATACTTCAGATACAACATGGAGGACATTTCATGAAAGTATATATTGTCTTGATGTGCCATGGTACCCTGACACCTATTTAATCTAATTAGATATCTTTGGTTAACCTCTGACAAAGACTGGAAAAAATTCATGTTTGGGATGAATTTTCTGTTGAAAGTCTTAAAGACTGATATCCTGTGTTGTTGATTAAAAGACCCCTTAAATGCTTTGAATATGATACACAAAATACAAATTTGTATTTTATTCTAGCATATGTGACAGGTATTTGGCTCCAGAGGTGGATTACAGGGGTCCATACTGCAGAGTTAATATTTGTCCTACAAAGGAACTTTACATGTTTCTAAGAATTTGGGTAGCTATTTATATGAAACCCAGAAATTCTCTGTTCCATGTAGAATGGAAGAGATTATTTTGGCCTGAAAAATTCTGTAGATAGGTAATTATATCAAGATTTTTGAAAAAAACTAGGGCCTGATGAAACTTCCATGGTCAGATGACTGCAAAATCAACCAGGCCCTAACCAGAGTTGCCTTAATCAGCTTGTAGGAGAAGGTTATTTAGTGTTCTTCATTGTGATGCTGGAGAATGTCTGTCATACAATTTTCATTTGCACACAGATTAGACTCAGCTCCTTTTGATACAACAATTAGCAGGTTCAGCTGCTTCTTGAGTTCACTCACAGTTAAAGAAAATAAAACTAAAAAAAAGCTAAAAATGAGCACAGAGACAGATGCTCTTGTTTCCAATAGCAGGAAGATGTCCATCATATTCATTAGTACACTTAGGACATAAGAGCTGGAAGAGACAGGAGAGAGCAAAATATCAGAGCATCACAGGTTTAGATGAATAAGGGGTCTCAGTGGACATCTTGCCCAACCTGCTTATTTTACAAATGAGGAAAATGAGATCCAGAGACATAAATCACCTATTCAAAGCCACACAGCTAATTTATTGAAAATACAGAAACTGGAAGCCAATTTTCTTATTGTCTTCTCTTTGATGTTTCCTCAGCATTATGCTGTCTTCCTGGCTTTTTGTTTGATTTTGTTGCTATTGTTATTGGGGGGAGGGAGCACAGTTTATAATCATGACTTCAATCATGTAGGGGACCTCTGTAAGTGTAGAAGCTTCCTCTACTCTTTAATCCAAATCAGCAACTCATGGACAACAGACTCTTACAGAGTTTCCTGGGGTCATTGAGAAGGTAATGACTTACTCAGGGTCACAACGTCAAATAAAACAAATATAGCCGGAATCAGAAGGAAAGCAGAAAATTGAGGGGGAGGGGAGATTGATAGACACTTTCTCAAGATCTCATATCTTCAGAAATCTATCAAATTCACAAGAATATAAGTTGTTCCTCAAAGGAAATGAAAAGGCAGTGTTTCAATAAAGAAAATAGAAACAATTTAATTATATAAAAATGCTTTATATCATTATTGATTAGAGAAATGCAAATTAAAACAGCCTTGAGATATCATTTCACACCTATCAGATTGGCTAAAATGATTAAAGGAGAAAGTAATAATATTGGAGGGGATACGGAAAAGTTGGGACATTAATTCATCATTGGTGGAGTTGTGAAGTCATCCAACCATTTTGGAAAACAATCTGGAATTATGCCCAAAGAGTTAAACTCTCTATGCCCTTTCACAAAGACAATATGTTTTAAATGCAGGACTTTAATTCATCTCTTCCCGACCTGACAGCTGATCTATTATTCCATGTTCTTATTTAAATATCCATGAAAAAGAAGTGGGCCAAGGACGTGGATGTTTCAAAGAGTTAATGATTTACAATTACATCTATCACTCTTCACTGGCTTACTCTGATGTTATCAAGAGTATAAAGATGAGCCTTTGAAGAAACTTTAAAAGCCTGGGATCTATACCAAAATTAAACAGTTTGGATGGACATAGAAGATTCCTGTTTATATTGTCAAAGGATGTTGAGAGGTTGAGGATTGCTGAGAAAGCTCTTAGGTTCTTAAGTGTTTTACTCAGTGAGATAAAACACACTAGAGCAGAGATGAATGGTGAAATCCCTCTAAAGCCTGTTTGCTCCTTCTGCCAGAGCTAAGATTGAGAATCTCAGTTTTATAATATGTTGAAAAAAATAAGAAATAGAATTTTGAGAAAATATCTATCAGACTGATGTCTTTTAGACAGATCTTGGTGAGAGAGCCTTCTGTTTTGAAGATGATAGGCTATACTTCCCTTTGATTTAATCCTGAAAGGACTACCTTTGGAGTTAATTGGAATAGACAGTTTGGCAATTCTTTCTCCCCAACACCTTTGCCCTCCTTAAATTTTGAGTGGCACAACTCTGGAGGCAAAAATATTTCTCTTTAGGGCTTTTCCCCCTGAAGTGTTATAGTGTATCATATGTTCTGCAAATAAAGGGATTATTATTTTAGAGCTGAGTAGAATATAATACTTTTAAGCTAATTTCTATCTTTTCTCCTTCAATTCACTGATAGACTTCAGAAAAAGAGTTCTTCATGCTATGTTTTTTTTTTCTTTTTGTTTAGTTTAACTCTCCTTATCTCATGCAGATTAGAATTACAGTGAGCACTCTTAGTCTGATCCAGTATTGATGGTGACAGCAGCTTGAATCTGTTCCATTTCTGACCAGAGCCAATTCACCTCTCCTTAGCAGGCAGACCAGAGGTTCTCCTTTTCTGAGAGCTCACTATTCCGGTATTAGCCATAGTGTGGATATTCAATAAATTATATCCTTACTACAACTCAGAACTCCCAAGCTGAAATGATCCACTGAAATGGTCAACCTTCTCATCAGTAGGCATTATACAGGTATCCACCTCCACTTGTGACCACCTAAACTTTCTGATTCTGCTTTATCATCGGCTCAATTCCCAGCCCTCCACATCTTGTCTCTCAATTTTTCCATTCTCATGACTGAAACTACTCTCTTCAGAGTCATCAGTGACCTCCAAATTGCCAAATCCACTATTTTTTTCTTTACTTCTCATCTTTCTTAAATTTTTTTGAACTATTTAGCCAGTTGGCATATTCTTGAATACTTTGTATGCTCTTGGCTTTCATTACATGGCTTTTCCCTAATTCTGTACCTGCTTCTTTGATTGTCAGTATTCTTTGTTGACTCTACTTCCTTCTCCCATACCAAAGTGCGGAAATAGTGTAAGACTTTTTGGCTATTCCGCTATTCAAAGGATCATAAGCTTAGAGCTTGAAGGCATATTGGAGATCATCAAATTAAGTCCATTCATTTTCTAGATAAGATAACTGAATGATAATTATCATGTTATTAATAATTAACAATGTTCATTGTTAATTGATGCCACATAGGCATCAAGTGACAGACCAAAGATTCGAATCCTGGTCCTTGACTTTAATTCTAACCCCTTTTCATTGGGATATACTAATCTTCTTATTCTTTCTCTATTTTCTACTTTTGTGATCTCATGCCCTCATATGGCTTAAGTTCTCACCTCTACACATACCTTTCCAATATCTATCTCCAGCCATAGCCACTCATCTGAGTTTAAATCCTACAGTTGCTGCTGGACTTTTCAATTGACATGTAACTCACTAGTACTTCAGACTCAGTATGTTCAGAATAAAGTTCGTTATCTTATACTCTCCCACAAAACAAACAAAAACCATACCTCCTTTTCCTCAGCTTCTCCATTTCTGTTATAATCATCATACTATGAAGCTACCCAAGCTTGAAATTTTGAATTCTCTCTGTCTCTTCTATCCCTCTAAGGCTCACAGGTAATCATTTATCAAGTAAAATTTTCCTATATAAACAAAGGACTAAGTATTTACCTTCCAGGAAATATACAGAAAGAGTAGATTTTGCTACAGTGACATGCAGAAAGGATGTGCTGTTTGTCTTTCTATCAGAATCAGATAATTGCTACATTTGCTAAACAGATGCCTAAAAATACCTCGAAATTCTTTAAGTTATTGAGGACACTAGACAGACACTAAGAAAAAAAAAGGAAACTATACCACATCTAAATAAAAGTGAAGAGCAAAACAGAAGAGATGAAAAGGAAGAGAAAAGAGAAAAATGGGAAAGAAAAAGCATCTTAAGAGGCAAAGGGGAATCTTGGTCTATGTCAAGGGCAACTGAAGACAGGAAAGAAGGATAAATGAACACTTAGGGTATGTGGTTCTTCCCATAGACCATCTAGGAAGGAAATAACTGCTATCATTTTAAGAAGTAATCTAAAGAATCCAATGATGATGTGAAGGAAAATATCATTTAATAGAGGTAATTTGGGACTCCCTGCTGATATTAATAATGGAGAAGTCTGTTTTCTTCCTTGAAAATATATTCTGAATGTTACAGAGGACCTCCCAAGATTTGTCAAATCTGGTGCTTCACTTGGATACAAATAATACTCCTGAGAAAGTATCTAAAAAGAAATATTGTCTGGGCAGGACACTAGAGACCTTAAGGAAGAGGGAATATTTTTGGTGTCATTAGTGATAGTAGACATGACAAAACAAACATATGGAAAGTGAATAGCTGATTAACAAGATGCTTTCTCAGTATTGGATTTGAAGTTTTGGATCATTGTTTAAAATAAAGGAAATCTCTTGACCAAGAACAGAGCACATGGAGCAACACAGGATTTAAACAATGAAATGCTCTAGGCTCTTACTGCACTAATTGAAAGCACTTTAAGCTAAAAAACAAAGAAAAAAGAAAATTGCATATGTATCTCTGCCAAAGATGGTGCCATCAGAAATAGTTACCATGCTGGATGATTAACAGCAAAAGATTTCCAATAATCCACAGGAGTAAAATTCAAGAAAAGAATAAACAAAAAATCCACTGGCCTGTACACAAATAGATGAAGTATGGATGTCTATACATAAATTGAAGATAGATAGATGACAAACCAGAAGAACTAGTAATTCTAAAGGAGGGAAGGAGACTTGACCTCTTAAGAATCACTGAGTCTAGATGGGATAGTACTCATAATGAGAATATGGCTCTGGAAGGATATACTTAATTCAAAAGAAACTAAAATGAATTCAGATTAAATTTGTTTGCATGGATCCAGGGGGCAGAACTGAGAATAATGGTTAGAAGTTGGAAAGAGGAAGATTTCAGTGTTGTTAGAAAAATAAAAATTTAAAAATAAGACAAGAAAAACTTCCATATAGTTAGAAAGACTGAGAATCAGTTGTTTCTACCTCATTAAAGGTCTTCAAGCAAAGTTAAGATGACATATTTGAGAGGCAAAAAGTTAGAGTAAATAGAATGCTGAACACCAAGTTGGGAAAACCTGGGTTCAGATCCCTTCCTAGATGCTTGTTAATTGTTTGAACCAAATTAGGCAAATTACTTAACCTCTCTCTGCCTCAGTTTTCTCATCTCTGTAATGGGAATAAAAATACACCTGTACACAGGGTTGTTCATGAGGTTTAAACAAGATAATGTATGCAAAGTGTATTATATTTGTTATTGCTATTGTATTCCTCAACATTCATTCATTAATATCGTTTTCAGGAATCAAATTCTTTCTCTGATACTAGTTGTGTCTGGGAAATTTGCTTAACCTCTCTCAGTTTCAGTTCCTTCATCTATAAAATGAGGATGCCTGAAGATATGCCTTCTAGGGTCTGTTGCCATGTAAAATCTGTGATATTAAGTTCTGTGATCCAATGAATGGAAAGGGATGTTGTACAAGTTGTTATTGCTCAGGTATGACCTTCAAGAGTCTGAAAGCAAACCAAGCATAAGGAAACTAAGAGACAAATAAATTAAACGAATATTCAAAGTCACATAATCATTCATATACAGTAGATTCTACATAAATATGCAATAAATTAAATCCAGGGGGGAAAATCTCAGAAAAATTACCACAATACAGTATGGTCCATGATGCAGTTTAACAGCAACTATGTTGGCCTTTTAGTCAAGAGAGAGCTAGATTCAAATTCCAATTCTGATAGTTAGTAGATGTTTTGCTTTGGACAAACTATTGAACCTATCTGATCTTATTTTTTAAATGTAAATAATAACAAATAACTATAGTACCTCTCTCATGGGGTTGTCATAAGGATTATACAAGATAATATATATAAATCACTTTTCAAACCTCAAAATTTTACACAAGTGTCAATTATACTATCATTAAGGGGCAATACAGTTTAATGAAACAACCTGTCTAGGAATTGGTGGAGATTGTCATGTTTCCTCTTGAAAAACCTATATCATGGGTGACAGTCCAAATCTGCACTTGTAGTACCTGATGACTGAGCCTCAGGCCTCCCAGTGGGATCAATTAGAAGCCAATTTTTCAGAGGATAAGCTGTAAAAAGTTAAGAATATTGAAGTCTTGAAGGGACTTCTGCTGAGTTCCATTTGCAGTGTTGTCTCAATAACTTTGCCTGGATTTATTTGGCCTTCTGGCAGTATCTACTATACTAGGAGATAGGATGGACAGTACATTGATAAATAAGGTTCAGGGCAGTCAAGACTGGATTCAGTCTTTTTAAATTCTGTTCATATGTGAATCAAAGGAAAAATCACTCAATTATGACACTGTTTCAGTATGGTTACTAAATGTATCTGACCTCTGGTAGTTAACTACTGAATATGGGAACCTTAATTCCATCTTAACCTTCTTCACCCCATTGTCAGACACTTGCAGTTGAGTGTTTGACAAGACCTAAAGATAGAGATGCTGCTGATAAGAGTGAAATTCAGGAGGAAATTATCAGTTGTTTTTTTAGAATTTTCAATACTTTCACTTCTAAATATATTCTTATCCTATCCTCTCTCCAGAATTATATCCCTTGTAATAAAGAATTTTTTAAAAAGAGAACAAAAATATTCAGAAAAAATCATAAACTGACTCTGACAGTTCATTCAACATTCTATAATAATTACCTCCCCCCCACCTCCGCTTGCAAAGAAAAAAGTACATGAAATAAATCAGGTTCAACTCAGGAGAGGCATAGAAGGGCTGATTATTAATAGCTAATAGTTACAACTCCGTGGTTAGAGCTACTAAAATTCCCTAGATTCATCATTTGTGTGGTTATTTTGTATCACTTGATCATGATGCCTTTCCCTTTGATTCAGGAGGCTCTTCCTGGAGAAGCATCCCATAGGAAACTTATTTTCCCAATTTAGAATATCCATGAATTAGGCTTTGGCAGCAACAGTGACAGTCCTTGAATTTACCTGCAAAATTTTTAAAGATGGTCGATTAGTCCCTGACCCAAGGGATATGTTTGAACATTAGTAATACCTTACAATGATATTCCACTTTAAGATTTACAAGATGCTCTAGACATAAACTTTCTGATCTGAGCTGCACAATAACAACATAAGATGGTATATGCATCATCCTGAATTTATAGGTAAGAAGACTAAGGCTCAGAAAAGTTATTATTTGTATAATATTACCAAGCTAGTATCAGAATTGAGACTTGAATGGAGGCTTTCAGTATCCATAGCTGGTCTCTTTTTGTTTACAGTAGGAAGGACATGCAGATTACAGACACAAATTTATTTTTATTAAGAAGTTAGGTATGGTTTGGGGGAATTTTTTTTATTATATCAGATAGTACAAAAGCTTTATATCTGCTGTTTATTGAGATCAGTGTGACTCAAAATAAAGCATCATTGCATCTACCAAAATGACTTTGCTGGTGCAGCATATACTCTGGTGGCACTAGTGCAAATTCTCTTTTGCCCTAACAAGTTGGGTCCCTAAAATGTGACCACATATCCCTTTAGGGTTCTAGAGGTAATGAATTTCAGATTGTCTTTCCTAATATTGTATCTAATAAGCCCCCACTGCTGTATTTTCATCCATGATTATTAGGGATATCATTTAGTCGACTTCACTTAATTAGATTTTAGAAATGGTATTGCAATTCACAGAAAGAAGAAAATCTTCCCTTACAATCTGTTATACATTCTCTCACAAATACCTATATAATTCAAGGGAAAGTGTACTCAATTTAAGAAGAACTCATGAATGGCAATGTGGTAACATAGATCTTGGAAGACCTTTTTATCCTTTCTTGGGGTGCTCCAAATTTTCTCATAAGCATGGTATAACTTTTGACCCATGGAGTCTGGAAGCTATCTTTAACTTGTGAAGTACCTACTGTAAGTCAGATATAGTGTTAAGTGCTGGGGATACAAAAAGAGGGAAAAGACAGTCTCTGCCCTCAAGAAGCTTACAAATTAATAGAAGAGACAATACAAATAATTACAAACATGGTATATGCAAGATAAATAGGAAATAAATAAAACAGTGAGAGCACTTGAATTAAGAATGGTTCTTATAGAAGGTGAGATTTTGGTTAGGACTTAAAGGAATCCAAGGAGGTCAGGAGTTATAGCAAAGGAGGGAGAACATTCTAGGCATGAGGGATAGCTGGATAAAATGCCTGCAGCTAAGATATGGAGTGTCTTGTTCAAAACAGCCCAGAGACTAGTGTCACTAGATCAAAGAATGTATGTTGAGGAGTAAGATGCAAGTAGGCTGGCAAGATAGGAGGGCCCTAGGTCATAAATGGCTTTGAATGGCAAACAGGTGAAGTGAATAGAATACCAGACTTGGGGAAGACTCATCTTCCTGTGTTTAAATCTGGTCTCAGACAATTTACTAACTATATGATCCTGGGCAAGTCATTTAACCTGTTTGCCTCAGTTTCCTTATCTGTAAAATGAACTGGAGAAAGAAATAGCAAAACACTCAAGTATCATTGCCAAGAAAACCCCACATGGGGTCATGAAGAGTAGGACAAGACTGAAAATGACTGAAGGCAACAGTATTCCAAATAGAGCACTTTATACTTTCTCCTGAAGGCAAAGGAAGCCAAAGAAGGTGGGGCATCTATTGTAGAAAGGCTTTTTTGAGTTTAGTTCCAAAGAATGGAAACTATAAAAGATGATAGAAGGGATGGAAGTATTGAGTTTTTTTGTTTTGTTTTTCAGAATAGGATTGACATGGTAGTATTTGTAGGCAGTAGGAAATGAACCAAAAAAAGGAGAGAGATCAAAGTGAAAGAATGGAAAGGACATAAGGGCCCATCTGTTGGAGAACATAAAATAGGATTGAGATCACTTACACAAGTAAAATGATAAGCGTTAGTAAGGAGTAAGGCTACTTCATGTGAGATAGGGGTGAAAGAGGAGAAAATGGCAGAGGGCACTCAAATAATAGAAGGGAGGAAGGGGGAGGAGAGGGAGTTCACTAATGGTCAAAATAAGGAGAAGAGGAGAGAGTAGTTAGCACAAGGGAGATGACCTGGGAGAGAACTAAAGAAGTAAGGGATTAGAGGATATGATGCACCTAAAAAGCAGGGTTTTGTAGGTGAAGTAAGAGAGATAGATGAGAAGCCAATAGCTTACGGTCAGAAAAAGGGATTGTTTCATAATTCTTGAACATGGAAATGGTACATTTGTGAATGATGACAGTATTAAGGAAGTGACAATTAAGGGTATGTTTGGCTAATGCGAGGTTGGAGGAGTAGCACATGGTAGGTAAGTTGAGAAACAGAATGGCTAGGGTATTTGAGGGAGAATTAATATGCATTTTGGAATCCCCTATAAGAGGGCAGGAGTTGGGGAGAAGAGAAAAATCATCATCCAGTCTGTTCTTTGATCTCAAAACAGACCCTGGCAATAGTTGTTGCCACCATGTGAAGATGCCTGGGGTAGGGGTAGTGAAAAGTCCAATATTTTCCTCATGCATCAAATGATTAATTTGAAATTAATGATACTCTCCCAGTCAAAGGGGAGGGAGGAAGGAAACTGGGGCTCAAAGCTGGGACACTCTCTTCTTCCTCCTGCCTCCTCTAGTTATTCTTTCACAGGAACTTAGCTAGGAATTCTACCTCCTAAGGTACTGGGTACTGAATTAACCTGACACTTTATAGAAGAACCACAGATTATAACCACCAAGTCCCTCAAATAATTGGAATAGATATCCAGGAAATATTACATTCATTGTTTTTCACATTTAGTTTAAAATATTTTATTGGTTGACTGAGACTTCCTTTCTTTAAGATATTAAAGAATCTGGGAGTAGCATCTCATGATTCCTTTAAAGAGGTGAGGTAATTTATCTACTACATCAATGGTTTCCATTCTTATCTTTGGAATCCAGACCAGGTGATTTTTAAGGTCAAGTGCAACTTTGTCTGTGATTCAATACTTCTGTCAATCATACCAATTTGCAAGAGTAGAGATTAAGCTCTCCTTCTGCCTTCACCATTGCATAGGCATTAAAAACTACCCTTGAGGCTAATATTAGAGTCATCTTGTATATGTTCCAAAAATAACAACTAACATTTATGTTGTTGGTTATCTTTTTTATATATTTCTTTTTTTGTTATTTAATTTATTTTTAGTTTTCAGCATTTACTTCCACAAGATTTTGAGTTCCAAATTTTCTCCCCATCTCTCCTCTTCCCTCACCTTATGTTTTCATATAGGGAAAAATAGATTTCTACACCCCATTGCCTCTATGTCTTATTTTCCAGTTACAAGTAAAAACAATTTCTAACATTTCTTTTTAAAACTCTTTCCTTTCTTCCCTCATTGAGAAGGCAAGCAAATTGATATAGGTTATACATGTGTAGTTATGCAAAATAATTTCATAATAGTCAAGTAAAAGACTAACTGTATTTCCATCCATCCTATCCCATCTGCTATTTATTCTTTTCTCTTCTTTGACCCTGTCCCTCCTCAAAAATGTTTGCTACTCACTACCCCGTTCCCCAATCTGCCTTCCCTTCTATCATCCCTCCCTTCTATCCTTCCCTCCTACTGTAGAGTAAGATAGATTTCCATACCCAATTGATTGTGTATATTATTTCCTCCTTAAACCAAATCCTCTGAAAGTAAGGTTCACTGATGCCCTCTCAACTCCCCACTCTTCCCCTCCAATGTAAAAGCTTTTGCTTACTTCTTTTATGTGAGATAATTTATCTCATTCTATCTCCCCCTTTGTCCTTCTCCCAGTATATTCCTCTCTCAAAGCTTAATCTTAATTTTTAGGTACCATCCCTTCATATTCAATTCACCTTGGCTTTCAGGTAGTCCAATAATTTTAAATTTAAATTTTAAATTTTAAATTATCTCTCCTAGATCTATTTTCCAAGTCAGTTGCTTTTCCAGTGAAATATTGTCTCCTTTTTTCATTCTTTTGATTCTGCTTTATAATGTCTTGATTTGTAATATTAGCTTCCATTTTCTCCACTATGATTAAGGAACTATTTTTTTTGGTGAGCTTTTGGACTTCTTTTTCCATTTGGTCAATTCTGCTTTTTAAGGCTTTCTTCTCCTTATTGGTTCTTTTAAATTTCTTTTGCCATTTGGGTTAGTCTATTTTTTAAGGTGTTGCTTTCTCTGGTATTTTTATGGGTCTCTTTTAGCAAGCTGTTGACTCACTTTTCATGATTTTCTTCAATCACTCTCAATTCTCTACCCACTTTTCACTCTACTTCTTTTACAAGATTTTCAATATCCTTTTTGAGCTCTTTCACAGCCTGAGGCCAATTCATATTTTTCTCGGAGGTTTTAGATGTAAGAGCTTTTACTCTGTTGTCTTCTTCTGGTTGTGTGTTTTGATATTCTTTGTTACCAAAGTAAGGTTCTGTAGTCTGAGGTGTTTTTTTTTAACTTTTACACAGCTTACTCATTTTCCCAGTCATTTATTTGACTGTTTAATTCTTTGTTAAGGTAAGACTCTACTTTCAGTGTAGAGGGTATATTGCCCCAAGCTTCAGAGTTTTGTGCATCTGTTTTCAGAGATACTTTCAGGCTCCTATAAATTTCTGTTCCAGGAGAGCTGCTTGTACTTGCAAGCAGTTCATAGTCCCTTCCGAAGTTTCAGATGGAAGTATAGTCTCAGCTCTGGCCTCTATGGTGTTTGTGTTTTGGTCCTTGTCCCATAGAAAGATTCTATGGTTCTTTCGGTCCTCTGCTTTATCTTGTTCATGATGTTGATTGAGTGTTGTGGCTTCTGGTTCTTTCAGTCCAAACCTAGAGAACTTTTTGCTGAGCTGATGTATGGAAAATCTAAAAGCAGGTTTTTGTTTGGTATTTCCCGGATCAGCCCTGGGTTTAGCTTGTTAAGTATTGGGGAGGAGTGGTCTGGTCCCAGCAGATCTCCTCAGCTGAACTGAGGCAAAGGCAGGCTCAGGGGCTGGTAATCTCAGATGCCCTATTGTCTTTCTGATTCCCCTGGACAGCTGATGCACGCCAAGGTGGAAAAGGGAAGTGTTTACTCTTCTCATGTCCTATGTTCTGGTCTGTGAGTGGCCACAAGTACTCTTTTCTGTCCTGGAACTGTGAGGAGGATTCCCTCTCCACCACAGTCACAAACTTTTCCATCCCAGGGCTCCTCCTCACCCCAGGGCTGCCACCCAGCACTGTGTCCCAGATCTAAGCAGGGCAAAGCAAGAGAATCCTGCCTCAGCACCAGGAAAGAATTTCTTATAATCACCCTGTGATCAGCCTCTGGATCCTCACACCATCTGTGGGCCAAGAACTTTGAAAGCAGCTTCCACTGCTGCTATTGCCACCACTACCTGCTGCCTTCGGACTGGGGTCAGACCTGTCCTCTCCTACCCAGGTTCCGACAGACCTTTCCCACTGATATTCTTAGTTATCTTTGGTGTTTGTGTTGAGAAGTCTCGAAACCACCACAGCCAGTGATTCAGATCCCTGAGTCCTACTGCAAGTTTGAGGGGGGCCCAGTCTGTGCCAGTGTGGCCATTGTTGGTCTTCACTCCTCCCCCAGTCTAGTGCAGCAGACCTTTTCTGTCAACCTTCCAAGTTGTATTGGGCTGGAAATTTGTTTTACTCCATCATATTACAGGTTCTGTTGCTCTAGAATTTGTTTAGAGTCATGTTACAGGTATTGGAGGGGTTTAGGGGAGAGGTCAAGCAAGTCCCTCCTTTTACTCTGCCATCTTAGCTCCTCTCCTCCCTCTCCCCCCACATTAACCATCCTTGGTTTTCTAAAAACACCAATGACCTCCTGATGTAATGGGCCTGTGATTACACTCAACCTGATTTTGTTTGCCTACAAAGTTTTACTGGCATGTGGCTTAAGCTCCTGCTACAGCTTCTAAGAGTCACAAGTGAGAATTGGGTGACTGATACACACCAGAGGTGGATGAGCAGCCCTGAAAAGGCCTCAGCAAGTTCTTACACCAGAGGGGCTCATCTTTCCTGGGTACCCCATATACCCCAAGATTTGAGTAATATTCTGTTGTTTAAAAGGATCTTATACCTCAATAATTCTGTGTTTCAGGTAGTGTAAACTATTAGCTTCATTCAGTTGAAGAAGAAATTGAAGACAAAATAGATATTATGACTCATTCAGCATCTCACAGCTAGCAGGTGGTAAAGATAGGGCTCAGACTGGAGTTTTTGTTTTCTTTTGTTTTACTTCATCTTCTTTCTTTTTTATTAGTCTTTCTTCTCTGTTAGTCTGCTTTCACAGATGTGTTAGACAGTAAACTTTCAGACCATGCCTACTGAAGAAGGGAAAGGAGGTAGGGAGAAGAATTTATAAATCAGGAAACAGAAAAGGAGTATGAGCATTGGGCTACTTAAAAAGAGAGGCAGAACATGGCCAGGTTGGAAGTTGAAAGAGTCTAAATATCTGAGCAAAAGCCAGGTTATGGAGCTTTCTGTGAGCTAGAGGTCAAGGGGCATTATTACTTAATGCTGGTGGACTGAACAGAAGGCAGTTTGACTTGAATTGGTGAGTAGGACTTGGAGAAAGCAGACTGGAAGAAAACAAAACAAAACAAAACAACTTTGCTCTCTAAATGTCCAGTGGAGCTATGAGAAGTGCCATAGCCTTGCCTGGCAATAGAATCAGAGAGGAATGAGGATGCTAATAAGATTTATTAGTAAAAATAACAATAACACATTTCTATTGCCACTCTTTTAGGAGGGTAATGTGAATTGAAAGAAGAATCAAAATTATTCAACCCCATTTATATTTTTTTCTTCCAAATTTAGAATCTAGTCTTTTAAACATCTGTGTAACTTGAACCTGCTCAGAATATCTTATTCAGCTTTACATTTATCATAATGTCCTCAAATGAGCAAACATAGAGTTTGGATTGTATTCAATAGACATTAGGGGGCCTTTACAGCAATTTATAGGGTGTCTAGCAATTAATCCCTGCATTATGGTGGGTCAGTAAGTGTTGAACCATTTCTTGCTGTAACTAAACCAATATTAATCTTTGAGACTGAGAAATTGTGTATATAATATAAACCTATCTAGAAATAAAATTCTTATGCATGCAGACACATATAGATTATGTACTAGAATGTACAACAAACACACATTACACTGTCAGCTCTACATACCTGTCTCAGTGGAAGAGCCACTAATAAAAGCGGATAATTTGCACATACAAATTTACCTCTCCCCTAATACTTAGCCTGGGCATCTCTCTAGGTTACCTGTTAGTTCTAAAACTAGCACCAATTACGGATCCTGCCATTGCTCGTCATGTCAATTTCCCAAGAGCAGTTTTACTCAGCCTGACAGCTAGAAAACAGAGACAATGCTTAAAAGAAGGGAATTTTGGTTACAGTCTGGAACATTGGAAAGTCAATGTATTTTAGAGCCAGAGGACCCAAGTTCAAGACCAATGTAACCCTGGGAAAAACACCACAGCTCTGAATCTCAGTTTTCTCAACTATAAAATTAGGGGGTTGGAGGAAAGAACATCCATGGTCCTTTTCAGTATTAAATCTCTGATGCTAAGATCCTAACTATGTAATGCAAAGAACTGGAATACATGCAATTTGTTTGTAATTTGTAGGGAACAGTGGGTAAGGATCATTGAGGAATAGAGACATTGATTTAATTCTAACACAGATTGTGTTTATACATGTGAGGGAGTAATCCAGTTAATTTGATAAAACAAAACCTAAAATAGTGCCTGACACATACTAGGCACTTAATGCATATTGGTTAATTTGCTTTAATAATCCACATGCCCTCTTCTTCCCTTGACCAAATAACACCAGAGTGAATGAACTCTAGTGTACAAAAAGAGAACAAGTTATGCATGACGTTAATGTTTCCAAGAGCACAGTTTAGAGCTTGTATGTCACAGATTTATATTATTTCAAATTGCTTAGCTGGATCAGGACTCAAGATAAGATTCAGCAAATAGATTATGATGAGAGTGCAAGCTCTGGAAACATCTTTAAGTCTTGTCTCAAATCCAAGAAAGAAAAAATCTCTGGTTTGCTTTGTTTTCCTCCTCTTGTCTTACAAACATGAGTAATACAATGTAAAAGAATATGTCTCTGAGTTGTTTTTCTTTTTTCTAAAGGTCATATTTTAAATCAACACTTGTCAATGTCCCATCCCTAAACTATGTAATGAAGGATGATGAAAGGTTCTGTTTACGTTGGGTATTTTAATTGTAAAAACATGAATTATTTTGAAGAAAATGTCTTTCAATTGCTGTCTTGGATAATTTAATTAACATCCAATGAAGCTACTTCTCTCCAGAAATGATGTTCATGGCAGATATAGTTAGAAGGCTTCTTTTACTTAAATATCTATTGTGATCAGCTCTGAACAAGTCCCTGAACAAAGAGATCACTGTTATCTATTTCTCTTGGAAATGTAAAGTAAAAGTTTACCTATCAGCTTCTTTTATCAGGCAGTTTCCTTTACTGGAAAATCAGCTGTCCATGGGACTGAGATGGATAAAGGGTTATTTATTCTAATACAAATTATACAAGATTTCCTGCTCTGATGAAAGTTTCATTTTAATGAGAAATGACATCACCTTTTAAATCATACCTGTGCACTCATTGTGCCCTTCTGTTGTTGTTAGCAGTAATATAACCAGAGTTGCTTTGGGGTAATCACAGGTACATGAAGATATCTAATGATTAATGCCTTAAAATATCAGTGCTGTCCAGACAAGAATGTGTGATAACATCTTTGCAGCTGTCTGGGTGTATTCAGTGAATATTATAAAGGGTGGTATTTTGGCTTAAGTGTTAGAAGAGTTAGGACATTTTTTTGTTCTAGTCCCAAAATTTAATCTTACCAAATGTCACTTGAATAATCCATTGGATGCCATAGATGTTCCTAAATGTTTTGATGGGAAATAATCTTTCAAATAAAATGGAATAAACAAATAGAGGGTAAGGTCTTCTTCTAGGTACTTACAGTTCTATTTAACTGTGAACTGACTGATTGTCCTTAAGAGAAATCACTTATATTGTCATCTAAGAACTAATCAATATAGAACTAGAATTGAAATCATAGAATTACAGTTCTTGGACTAGAAAGGACCTGAGACCATACTGTTCAACATCCTTATTTTAGAGATGAGGCACCCGAGTTTAAGGGAGCCTAAGTGAGTTGCCCATTTCACATAGGTAATATACATCAGAGGTGAGCTTTGAACTCAAGTTTTCTGGCTCCATGTCCAGGCTTTTTGATCTAGGTCAAAATTCCACCTCAGATATTTTTTAGCCATGAGAGCCAAAGTGAGCTAATTAAGCTCCCTGGGCTTGAGTTCATGTACAGCTATAAAATAATCCCCTCACAGGGTTGTTGTCAGGATCAAACAAGTTACTCTGTTAGGCAGAAGGGTGCAGAGAAAATAGTGATGGGTTTGGAGCTTGTAATGATAATTTAAATGAGAAGATCTTTCCCATTCATCACTAGTCAATGTGATCTGCCTGAGTCACATGTGTCTAAGTCATAAGGAACAGGAAGGGGTATAGCAGGAAGGTTGGAACAGGAAAAGATGGAACTAGAACAGAGCTGAGAGAAAATGTGGTTCGTGACAGCACTCTATGAAGTCTAGCAGGCAAGGAAGGATGCAGGCAAGCAGGCAGCTGCAGCTGGTTAGTGTGAGTGAAAGAGCTTGTTTGTGATTTGTTTAATGGAGCTGGTTTGTGGGAAGCCTAGTAGGGGAGGCTTGGGGATGGTGTTGCCTGTTGCCCTCTGCATTGTCATTGTGTATACATTTTTGTTAGGATGGATCTGGCTTTCTAGTGTTTGAATAAATGTTTTGGTTCTGTTTTCCATGGGAAGAGTCTGTTGTACTTCGTGATTCAGAATTGCAACAGGCTATTCATGGCCACCATGCTACAGAGTCAGAGGACATGGATTCCAATTCTTACTTTGCCAAGTAAGAATTACTTGCATCACAGTGGGAAAGTCCCTTAATCACTTTGTGCTTCAGTTTCCTCATTTTTAAAAATGGAGGTATTGAACTACATGACCCATGAGGTCCTACACATTTCTGAATATATCTCATATCTTTTGAAACTTTAAAGTAACATATACATAGGAGTTACATTAATTAGAAAAGAAAAATATATAGACCGCATCCTCCCAGTTCATAAAACAATAAATGTAAAGGGATAGGACATTTGTAGGTTGATAGTATGATGGAGGATAGATAAAGTTAATTTGGGAAAGCATTCTGGATAAGCAACTGGAGCTCTGATTTAAAGAACAGGATAGGTCTTATTTAATGCTGCTGTTACCATCATTAATCCAGGAAGTATACTTGAATTAGACTTTAAAAGAATTTCTTTTTCTATCAGATTGTGTGTCTTGTTTGTTGCTTTAGAAAATATGGTCATTTTGAGTAGGACTGACAAAGCTAGAGTAACATGGTTTTACAGTAAGAAAGAGAAGGAATGAAGGAGGGAAATTAGGTGAAGACTGAAGTTTAGGAAAACAGAGAGAATCAAGAGGTAAAGCAGAACTAGTTAGTATAGAGATTGGTCCCAGTTAACTCCCTCAGAAACAGAGAGAATCAAGAGGTAAAGCAGAACTAGTTAGTATAGAGATTGGTCCCAGTTAACTCCCTCAGAAACAGAGAGAATCAAGAGGTAAAGCAGAGCTAGTTAGTATAGAGATCGGTCCCAATTAACTCCCTCAGAAACTTTGATTAGCCAGTACATAGGGTCCACCAAAATAGTTTCTGGTGACACTGAGTGATAGATTTGGAAAAGTGACTTTAGACTGTAATACCTTGAAAAGTTGGAGAGATAAAAATTCTGGGGGCTTGGAGATGACTAATTATTGTGTATTCAAAAACTCATATGTAGATAAAGAATTCTGATGAAGAAGATAGACATGAATAGCAATTAAAAGACATTTGAATGATAAGTCAAGTAAAAGTTTAGAGTAAAAGACCAAAAGCAGTCATAGGAGAAAAAGATTTCAAAAGACAGACTTTAGTCCCAATGTTTCTTTAAACAGCTAACTGAATGTGGCTGGCTGGGACCCATGTAGCAAAACAACCACAACAAAAAAGAGAAAGCTCTTCACACTTCTCAATATATTGCAGGAAGATCTCTTCTACTCTGCAAGGGTGGAAAAAAACTTGACTGTAATGATTTGCAGAGGGCAGAGGAGAGTAGAAGTTCAGTAAAGAAGTTACATTATTGTTGATATCCAACTGAAGACATAGAGAAAAATAATCCCCAGAAGACATGAAAAATTACCATCATCAGGCAACAGTGATTCTGTACAGTTAGAAGCATGAGATATCTTAGTCATTTCTGTTATCTAAACATATATGTTCCCCACTCATATATTTTGCTATAGATGTTCCATGACCTCATGGGTCCCTAAGTGTGGCCTCTTCCATGTTTATTTTCTAGCTACTCTTGTTTCCGCGATGTATTCCTTCAATTCCTGGTGGTGTGGTAGCCTGTAGTAAAGAGAACCCTAGTCTAGGTGAGAAATCTTTCTTGTCATATATTTTGTAATGGTGTATGTTTAAATGTCTTTTGCCTTGAGCTATATTCTACTGGTCATCTAGTAAAAGTGAACCTACATGACCAGAAGGCTTCTGGTGGTTTCTATAGAAATAGACAAGTTAGGAAGAGGGATGGATTTTTGAGGAAAGAAAATGAGCTTTTTGTTCACATGCTTATGGAAATAGAAAAATACATAATAGAACACCATGCATGCCACCAGTTTTAGACTGATTTACAAACACAGCAGTGAAAACAAGTGGATTTTTCTTGATTTCTAAGGGCATACTTCCTAGGAAGAGACCTCCTTATCCAGGTGAAGAAAGAAATATCCATGTAGCACTTAGAGTATTTCCTACTTCAGACTAGAGCAGCTAGGCAGCACAGTGAATAGTGGCAGAGCCTAAAGTCAGAAAGACTCATCTTCCTTAGTTCAAATCTGGCCTCAGCCTCTTACTGGTTGAATGACTCTGGACAAGCACTTAATTTATAAATATGTAAAATGAACTGAAGGAAATTGCAGACTACTTCAATGGTTTTGCCAAGAAAACCAAAAATGGAGTCATGGAGAACTGGACATAACTGAAAAGCTATTGAACAACAACAACCACCTCAGATTGGTTAGAATCAGTTTCTAGTACTGGAGAAGGGGAGGGGAGTAAATAATTAGCTATTAGAAGACCATGCAAAGGTAAACTTGAATAATTTCAGGTAGTTAAAATTAGGATTTTCTTATTGAGGAGTAAAGTACATTTTATTAGTAATTTTGTGACTTTAAACCCTAAAGTTTCCTGGTCTTTGACTTTGGGGGATCTTTTTTTATGTTTGGTCTCCCTTTGTAATTTTTTTTAATGTTTTAATTTTTTTTAATGGACATTCTCTCTTTTTCTTGTTATCCTCTTTTCATATTGCTCTGACTAGAATTAGTGAAGAATACATTCCTCTGGATGATCCACATTCTAAGAAAATAAGTAAATGCAAAATAATTTGAGAAGTGATAGAGTTCTAAAAACTCAGAGAGAAAAAAAAAGACTTCTTAGGGGACTCAGCAACTGAGCTAAACTTTGAAGGAAGGTAAGGGATTGTCAGAGGTGATGATGAAGAGGAACTGCATTCCAGGTATGGCAGATAGTTTATACAAAGAAATATAAGGAGATGGAATTCAAGTTCAGAGCGGAACTAATGCTTCACATTGCATCTTCTTCTCATCTCACTGCTACTCAGTAAAGCTATCTGGTGGTGATTGTTTTCATCTAGGCTCATATATTATATCATTTGATATTCACAACAATTCTGTTTTATTTTATCCCCATTTTATAGATGAATAAACTGAGGCAAACTGAGATAGAGAAGGATTCCCAGGTGACAACTAGAAAACTTCATGGAAAGTGATGCCTGAAAAAGAAAGGGGAAAATTCGGACTATTTCAAAAAGTGAGATGAGCCTCGAGAAGTGATAGGTTATATATTTAGTGGGGATTTTTTTCATTTATGAATTAGAATAATCTCTCCTCTCAAATTTTGTAATTCTAGAGTATGGGCAGGTTGAGGGAGCTAATGAATTTCATTTAGAAGATGTTGAGTTAGAGATGCCTGAAGGACATCTAGGTGAGGAGGTACAGTAGGTGTTTTGTGATGTAAGGTCAGGATCCTCAATGAAGGCAATTTTATTGCCCCAATTGACTAACATTTGTTAAATACATATTATATACCAAGCACTGTTAGGGCCTATAATATATTTACTTAAATTATTGTGACTTTATTAAGTACTGAAACTTTGTGAATAGTTATTTAAACTCTAAATGAGGAAAAACAAATATGACTGTGGCAGTCAGATGAGAGAAAGATGCAATAAAATATTACCAAATTGATTGATGTATTAATTCAATTCACCTTGCACTCATTTAAGATCCAAAGGCAACTCTAAATTTCTTTGATCATTTGGCATAAAATGAAAGTGCACAAAGATTTTAAACTTTTCAGTCCAAAGGTAGAGAACTTTTTTCTGAGCTGATGTGTGAAAAAGCTAAAAGCAGGTTTTTGTTTGGTGTTTCCCCAATCAGCCTTAGGTTTAGCTTGTTAAGTACCAGGGTGGAGTGGTCTAGTTACAGGA
>CM053771.1:121891983-122055791 GCA_028658325.1 Potorous gilbertii | reverse complement strand
GTTTATATCATATTTAGTAAATTTTTATCAAATGTTTGTTGAATGAATGAATAAAAAAAAATATTGGGCCCATTCTGCTAATCACATGAGATGCTTATAGCTCAATCCCTGTCACTGGCACTCATTCGTGGATCAACCTTGATAAAGATCCTCCTTTCTATTCTGGTCAATATAGACTACAAGAATGTTACAGTTATTCTTTTGTTGTTGTTGATCATAGAGCAGTAGTCTCTAACGTGGAATATATGTACCCCAAATGTGTGCAAGAAGATCCATTGGAGTACAGAAATAAAACATTATTTATTTTTAAATTTACTTTGTCTAAATAAAGGAAAAATAAACTTCACCGATATTTAATATCCACATTCACATCTGTGCCTTTCTTCAGTTCTTATTTCTTATGACCACATGTCACTTCTAATGTCAAAGATATCCTAAGTGGAAAATGTGAGTTTCACCATGCAGAGGGCAAGACCAATATCCCTACTCATTCATTTGCTTTTAACATATTGTACAATATTATAATTCTATCCCTAGTTAACTGCTTCAATGAACTATATTCTCTACTTTTAACTAAATTGACATTTACAAAATGTACAAATAGTTTAAAATGATTTCTACAAAGAAATGTATTGAAATCAATAACTGTAATCAGATGCTAGAGAAGAACTGAGCAAAAGGCTAGTTATAGAGACTGTGTTAGGTTTCCCAATTAGCCAGTCCATCACTGATAGTGCAGGGAACTACTAACAAACAACTTTCAGGACATAGTCCATCATTGCTGTGATGAGATCTTATCTAGCAATGATGCTATATTTACAGTATAGTAACTGTATTAAATCTGAGGCCATTCTCCACAGAGACCAAGGTATCAGGGAAAGAATATCTCTGAGGCACTGGGGTAAATGGTTGTAATTCTGTTCTTGTGATTCAAAGAACATAACCCTTTTTTAAAAGCTTTTCTTAATGGAATTAGAAAATTAATTACTGGAGGTTGGCAGTGGGGAGTGGAACACAACAATATGAAAGTTCAAACCAATAGCATTAGACAAAGACATTCCAGCCTCTTAGAACAAACCTTGGAATCCCACATGAGAGAGTCATCCGGGCTCAAGAAGAAGAAAACCAGACCATCAGCTATGCACTAGGAATATGAAAACAAACCAACAATAAGAAAATGGTAGACTGATATTTTTTCTCCTCTTATTTGTCATTAGTCCTATCATTCAGTAAAAAGCAATGATGCTCTAATCAAACATAACAAGAAGTCAGACAGGGAATGAACATGAAAGTTTTTTGTTCAATAGAAGTCTGTTGGTTATCATGTCAAAATATTGAAAGGAGTCACTTGAGCTTAGAGGTGAGATAGAACTTCTTTTACTCAAAGTCAAGTGTTCCAAATTTGGGGAACTTTTTCATGATGACAAATAGTTGTCAGTAGTATGCTACCTAACAAATATTTTAACACACCTTTCTTTTTATCCCTAGCACTTAAAATGGTGTTTAGTACATAGTAAGAGCCTAACAAACATGATTGACTGACTGACACACACTTACCCTGTCCTTTAATGGTAAAGGTGATATTATAGCAAGTGAAAAAGTGTCTGCTTTTTGAGAGAAAGTCTTCTATTCAGGAGAGAACTTTGAGTCAGATTCCATTGTTATGTGACCAAAAATAATGTCATCTCTTAAAATTTTCATATCTGCATACTAAAATCTTGAAAATAGAATTATCTAAGGGCAAAGTCAAGATGGTGGAGTAAAAAGACACACATACACAGGGTCTCCCCACATAGCCCATAAAATACCTGTAGAGAGGGACTCTTCACAATTTTTGGAGCAGTAGAAATGGAGAACAACAGAGTGGAGGAGATTTCCAGCCCAAGGTGACCTGAAAAGCCCATGGGAAACATCTGTTGCACAGGATGCAGAGAGGAGCACAGAGCCCAGTCCAGCCTTGAACACATGGGACATGGCTCATGAACAGCCCTCCGAGGTGGAATTTCCAGGCTTGGAATCCCCAGTTATAGCAGCAGCCAGTCAGAAGATCCTCCAACCCACAGGTGCCAAAGGTCAGTGATGGGGGTTTTTTCAGCTGGCCAGGAAGGGAGAAGGGCATTCCCATAGGTCCAGCAGCAGGCAGTAGCCCACAGAGGCCACATTGGGAAGGCAGCAGGAATTCTCACGGCAGCCACTACAGAAGCCCGAGACCACTGCCAGATTGTAAAAACCCCTGGGGGCACTGAGGGAGATGGTCTTTGAATGGTGGCCCTGCCCCCACAGCTTGACTAAATCCTACTCCCCCCAGTACTAGCTTGGTGGAACTGGAGGTCAGGTGCCTGTGGAGAGGAAACTCTGTTAAGATTCTGGCCACTAAAATACTTTCCTGCACCCAGACCAGTACATGCTTGATTGGGCCACCTTGGAGGAACTGCTATCTTACAGGTCCCCAGAATATACCCTACTCTTGACAAAGGATCCAAAAGTCAAAGAACTTGTTGGGAAAATGCCCAAAAAAGGGGAAAAAATAAGACCATAAAAGGTTCTTGGTGAACAGATATCTCCTCACATCATTTTGGATGACAAAGAACAATGCTTACCATCAGGGAAAGATATAAAAGTCAAGGCTTCTGTATTCCAAACATCCAAAATAAATATTCAGTGGGCTCAGGCCATGAAGGATCTCAAAAAGGGTTTTGAAAATCAAGTGAGAGAGATGAAGGAAAAACTGGGAAGAGAAATGAGAGAGATGCAAGAAAAGCAAGAAAAGAGGGTCAACACCTTGCTAAAGGAGACCCAAAAAAATGCTGAAGAAAATAAAATCTTTAAAAATAGGCTAACTCAATTGGCAAAAGAGGTTCAAAAAGCCAATGAGGAGAATGCTTTCAAAAGCAGAATTAGCCAAATGGAAAAGGAGATTCCAAAGTTTACTGAAGAAAATAGTTCTTTAAAAATTAGAATGGAACAGATGGAGGCTACTGATTAGCGGAGAAACCAAGAAATCACAAAACAAAACCAAAAGAATGAAAAAATGGAAGATAATATGAAATATCTCATTGGAAAAACAACTGACCTGGTAAATAGATGCAAGAGAGACAATTTAAAAATCATGGGACTACCGGAAAGCCATGATCAAAAAAAGAGCCTAAACCTCATCTTTCATGAAATTATCAAGTAAAACTGCTCTAATGTTCTAGAACCAGAGGGCAAAATAAATATTGAAAGAATCCACTGATCACCTCCTGAAAGAGATCCAAAAAGAGACACTCCTAGGAACATTGTAGCCAAATTCCAGACTTCCCTGGTCAAGGAGAAAATATTGCAAGCAGCTAGAAAGAAACAATTCCAGTACTGGGGAAATACAATCAGGATAACACAAGATCTAGCAGCTTGTACATTAAGGGATCAAATGGCATGGAATCTGATATTCCAGAAGTCAAAGGAATTAGGAATAAAGCTAAGAATCACCTACCTAGCAAACCTGAGTATACTACTTCAAGGGAAAAAATGGTCTTTCAATGAAATCAAGGACTTTCAAGCATTCTTGATGAATAGCTGAAAAGAAAATTTGACCTTCAAACACAAGAATCAAGAGTAGCATGATAGGATAAACAGCAAAGAAAAATCATAAGGGATTTACTACTAAAGTTGAACTGTTTACATTCCTACATGTAAAGACAATATTTGTAACTCTTAAAACTTTTTTCAGTATCTGGGTAGTTGGTGGGATTACACACACACACACACACACACACACACACACACACACACACACACAGAAAGATAGACAGACAGACAGAGAGACAGAAAGTACAGGGTAAATTGAATAGGACGGGATCATATATTCAAAAAAAATAAATTAAGCAGTGAGAGATATATACTGGGAGGAGAAAGGCAGAAATGGAATGGCTCAGGTTATCTCTCACAAAAAAAGGCAAATAAAAGACTTTTCAGTGGAGGAAAAAAGAGCGGAAGTGAGAGGAAAAAACATGAAGCTTACTCTCATCACATTAGACTAAAGGAATGAATAAAATGCACACTTATTTTGGTATGAAAACCTGTCTTACAATATAGGAAAGTGGGGGAGAAGGGGATATGTGGGGTGGGGAGAATGATGGAAGGGAGGGCAGTGGGAGGAGGGAGCAATTTGAAGTCAACACTCTTGGGGAGGGACAGGATCAAAAGAGAGAATAGAAGCAAGGCGGGGCAGGATAGGATGGAGGGAATTATAGTTAGTCTTACACAACACTACTATTATGGAAGTCACTTGCAAAACTACACAGATATGGCCTATATTGAATTGCCTGCCCTCCCAAAGGGAATGGATGGGGAGGGAGGGATGAAGAGAAGTTGAAACTCAAAGTTTTAGGAACAGTTGTTCAGTATTATTCTTGCAACTAGGAAATAGAAATACAGATAATGGGGAATAGAAAGTTATCTTGTCCTACAAGACTAAAGAGAAGATAGAGATAAGGGAAGGGAGAGATATTAGAAGAGAGGGCAGATTGGTGATAGGGGCAATTAGAATGCTCAGGGTTTTGGGATAGAGGGAGGGGAGCAATGGGGAGAAAATTTGGAACCCAAAATTTTGTGGAAATGAATGTTGAAAAGTTAAATAAATAAATTTAAAAAAATAAACAAAATATTAAACCAGAAAAAAAATTAGATAAAAAAAATCAAATAGAATTATCTAACCTGTTTAAAAATCTCCTAGGAGTTTTATTTTCACTTGCCAAAAAATGTAAAAATGCAATCATTCTCCAAAGAGTTCATAACAACTGCTTATGCTAAGAGAAAATGGGAATTTTTTGCTAGATTTCAGCAAAAGTCTTTGTAGAATTGGTGAGTGAGATTGAAAAATTAGTATCATTATTTAATAAACACAGTCAATGGTACACTTAGGCATATTCAGTTTTGTAATTTAACTTTTAAACTACAACAATGATTACAGCAGAGTATAAAGATAAAGTTAGAAAACATATTTAAATATTTGCAACACAAAGCATTAAATGATAATTTTCAAAAATAATTGATAGGAGTTTGTTCAAAACTTGGCAGTCATCTTAAAATATCTAAAGAGATATAATGGAGAAGAGAGCTTTCCTAAGTGCCCTAGGAAGTTGAACTTGAAAGAAGCTGAAGAAGTAGATTGGGGCTTGACTTAAGGGGAAAAATCACCAAACAAATTAGGTTGATTGAGTAACTGAAGTGAAAAGTATTTATTATTGGCTTTACATCATTTTTGAAGTGTTTCCTAGCAGTAGAGTTTCCCAGGGATCTCTTTTATAGGCCTTATTTTATCAGAGTACAATCTTTGAACATAGGTAACTAACCAGAATTGAAATAAGGAAATAATGGAAAAATGAATAAATAAATCAGTAAATAATGTACTTCCTCCCAGACTGCCAGTTCTATTTTCATTCTGATCACTCATATCTGTCATCTGTGGAAGCCTCTCCTATGGAAAAAAGTGTCACCCATTAAGCCAGCCTAGCTAAAGCAGCAAGGCACCCTGAGGGAAAACCATTTGCCAGGTGAATGAAACAACAACCACCACCTTGACCACTGTTTCTCCTCAGACCCTGGAGACAGTTCAGGATCTTGAACTCAATAGTCTTGAAAATCCTTCTTCTAATTGAAGGTTAGAAATTATTGTGGAGAAAGGGCTCACTTTCTTCATTATCATTAGCAACTAGTGCTAAACAACTGTCATCAATGGGCAGATGAACACTAGACCCCTAGGAATGGCAGCACTCCTGTCCCCAACCCCAGATCACCAGTCCTGCTTTCAGCATGAATCTCACATCCATCATCCAAGGAAGCAATTCCTATGGGGAAAGGGCCAACCACCCTAACCAACTGCCAACAAGAAGGTACTATGAAGGAAAGACAGGAAGCAGCATGTGCCAGGTAAGTCAAATCACCACTACTACTTTGACCACCATCTCTCCTCAAGATAGCCTATGGACCTGAACTCAAAAGACTTGGGAATGTTACAGCCCAATACCTAAAACCTTCTTCCTGGGAAACAATACCTCTGATAAAAACAGAGATGGCACATGATGTTGGAGAAATATGTATCATAGAAGCTAGGCAAAGTTTTTTTGTTTGTTTGTTTTTTTTGTTTTCTCTTTAAAAGTATTGATACTATGCCGGAGATTTAACTGTCTTGGGAAACTAAAGCCATAGATTCATAAGGTCAGACAGTAAAGAGGAAAAAAAGTTGTTCTTCATTGAATTTCAAATCAACAGACCAGCATGGCCAAAAAAAGAGAGTGAAGCTATGTTCAAATGACTTAGTGCCTTATCCTTTAATATCCTTTCCATGATATGGCTAAGAAAATCTCTTTGCTATTTGTGAGAAGGTATATGATTTTCTCATTTCGATCCAATTTTGAACCTGGAGATTGAATTAGGCTCAGCCTATAAGTTTATCAAACTTAGAATAACATGCTAGAATGGATAATTAGCACCTTGGATGACACAATCAAGATTCATAAAAAGCATTGACAGGGATGAATTAAAAAAGATAAAGTATGATAAGGATTGGGAAAGCTAGGTGGTGCAGTAGATAGATCATGGGCTTGGAATCAGAAAGACTCATCTTTCTGAGTTCAAATCCGGCCTCAGACATTTAGTATTTGTGTGACCCTGGGCAAGTCACTTAGCACTGTTAGCCTTAGTTTCTATGAGAAACATGGATAAAATGAGCTGGAGAAGGAAATGACAAACCACTCCTGAATCTTCACCAAAAAATAAAGTAAACAAACAAAACCTAATGGGGTCACAGAGAGTCAGACATGGCTGAAAACAACTGAACAACAACAATAAGTAAAGATCAATATAAAGTCACGCATTTGAACTAAACATCTTTTTATAAGTGCAGTGTGGAGTGATTATTATGGGCATAAAGTACTTTATATGAAAAAATAATTGCTTGAGTTTTTGGAATGATATAAAGTCAGGTCACTTGCATAATGAGAAAGGGAGAGGTAGAATATAGCAAATCATCTCATATAAAAAAGGGAAGAAAGAGCTTTTACAATGGAGGGGAAGAGGGGGGAGATGAAAGGAAATAAGTGAGCCTTACTCTCACGGGATTTGCCTTAAGGAGGAAGAACACCTTCAATTGGATATAGAAATCTACTGCGGGAAGGCAAGGGGGAAGGGGATAGGAGAGGGAAGATAATAGAAGGGCCAGCAAAAATTGGGGAAAGGGATAATCAGAGGCAAATGCTATTGTGGGAGGACAGGTCTGGGGAGAGAATGGAATAAATGAAGGGCAGGACAGGATAGAGGGAAATGTGGTTAGTCTTTTTCAACATAAAACTATTATAGAAATACTTTGCATTGTTACACATGCATGACCTGTATTGAAGTGCTTGTTTTCTCAATGAGGGTGGGTGAGGAGGGAGGGAGAGAATATGGAACTGTAAGCTTTAAGAATGAATGCTAAAAACTGTTTTAGTATGCAACTGGAAATTAAGCTATACAAGGAATGGAGTATAAAAATCTATTTTACCCTTCAGGAAAATAAAAGGAAAGGGTGATGGAAGAAGGTGGGTAATAGAAGGGAGGACCGACTGAAGGAAGGAGTGGATGGGGTGCATGCCATCCTGGGGTGGGGAGTGGGAGAGATGGGGAGAAAATTTAGAATTCAAATTCTTGTGGAAGTGAATGTTAGGAACTGAAAAATAAGTAAATTATATATTGTAAAATTTTTTAAAAAATAAGCATCTGAGCCTTAAAATGATGAAACTATGGCTACATCAGAGTTTACTTGAAAAGAATCAGGGCACTTTAATAGACAAAGCTCATTGTGAATTAACAGTGTGATATTCCAGCCCCTCCTGCAAAATAAATAAATGAAGCAATCTTAGCCTGAATTAGGAGAGGAGTAGTATCACGGATTAAGGATATGATAGTCTTACGTTTGTACCTTGCCTTGGTCTGACCAAGTTTGTGTTCAGTTCTTGGCACTGTATTTAGGAATGAAGGACATTGATGAACTTTAGGGGATCCAGAGGAATACAGTCAGCATGGTAGAAGGTCCCAAGTTTCTGACATCTGACAGTCAGTTACATGATATTTAACCTGGAGAAGTAGGAAAGAGAAGAGCATTAGCATTTATATAGCTCAAAATACATTACAGTTATTATCTGCTTTGATTCTCACAACACCACCACAAGGTAGGTGTTTCTATCATCAAGAAAATATAGGTAAACAAAAGTTAAATGACTTGTCCAGGATCACATAACTAGTTAAGTACCTGGGACCAGATTTGACTTAAGTCTTCTTGACTCCAGGTCCAGCATTCTATCCACTGCAGGAGCTAGTAGCTTCAGGTAAAACCTCAGAGGTATTGCTGTTTTCAAAGCACTAGAAAGGCTGCCATGTGGAAGCGGAAGGGAATGCATAACTGATAAGTACTTAGCATGGGCTAAACACTATGTGATACTGTTATTATGGCCATTTTGCAGTTGGAAAAACTGAGGTAGACAGAAGTTAAGTGGCTGGTCCAGAGTAACACAACTAGTAAGTGTCTGAAGCTGGATCTGAACTTAAGTATTCCTGACTCCAGACCTGCCACTGTGCTACCTACCTGCCTCAAGTCTAAGAGGAATTAAGCTTGCTCTGTTTGTCTCTAGGAGGCACAGGGGGCAGGGGGACAAGGGGCACAAAATACGAAGAGGTCACATTAGGAACACTATATAAAAATTCTTCCTAATAATCAGAGATATCTCAAAGTGGGATGGGTCACTTCAGAATTTCTGTCAATTACCCTCATTGGAGGACTTCTAGCAAAAGCTACATAAACTTCGGTGGAGCATCTTCTCAAAAGTAATCTCTAGGTGAGGTGAAGTCAGTGGCCACTTATGTCCATTCCATTTTGACTATGTAGATTTGGTACTAAGATTTTGTTGTTGTTATGGTTTTTTGTTGTTGTTTTCTTTCAATGAAGAGAAAATAAATGCTGTATATAAAAAAACATTAAAAATCCCACAAAAGTGTGAAATTTCTATTAAAAAAACTGTAACTCTGCTTTTCTATTTCATGGCAAGGAAGGATCATTTTTGCACTGATCATGAAGGAAAAAATATGCCTCCTACCACAGAGCAATAAGATAGTTGACCATATGTGCAGAATGAGGTATACCTTTTCAAATATGGTCAATATATTGTTTTGATTTGTTTAACTGCAGTTATTTGTTGCAAGTAAGATTTTATTTTAGTTTTGCAAGTGAGGATTCACTGGGAGTGATAGTAATACATGGCAAAAAGAAAGTTATAACTATATATATATATATACATATATGTGTGTGTATGTGTATGTATGTGCCCATCATATATATATATATATATATATATATATATATATATACATACACATATACACACAATATGTAATTTTTAAATAAGGCTATCTATATGTGTATATAATACATAGCCTTACATATAAAAACAAAATTTTATGGAGGAGATGACATTTATGCAAGGTTGTAAAGGATGGATAGTACGTCTGCCCATAGATTGCATCTGTCCTTTCTTTCTTGAAGAGGATCATGATATCAGGGAGATGATGACATGATTTTGATTTGAGTGAAGGGAGACTGTAGAAGGTCACCAGCTTCATGTTCTCCTCCAGAGCCATCTGGATTCTGGTGTCCAGATATTCATCAGGAAGATTGGAGGAGTTCTGGGATACAAAGGGAGACCCTGGTCTTTTAGGTTAAGGTCTTTACAGGTTCTCACTACGAGTGAGATAAGGTGCATTCAGTGAATAGGCCTCTTTAAGTAGTTACTCAGGGGATGGTCCATTTAATTAGAAAAAAATTAAAAATTAGATCAAGTTGGGAAGGGAAGACCTTCAGGGTTCCTGGTCAAAAGAGAAACAGTTAGTATTTAGCATTTACATTTACTCTGTGATAGGAGGGCAAGGACCTGTTGTCCAATGTATGAGCTCCAGAGTGAATTGGGCTTAAAGCTTGGTCTTTGAGAAAGAAATCTAACCAATAAACCCAAAGAAGAAAAGGCAGTTTTTGGCCATTGAAAATTACTCTCCCCTGGGTAGGAAGGGAGAGGAGGTGACAGCACAGGGGATATGAGTGAGAGTGGCCCGTGCAAGATCATCAGTCTCATTTTCTTCTCCAGAGTCATTTGGGTCTGCAGATATGTATTAGAGGGAAGGGTTCACCACACACAGAGAAGAGTGTGTTTGAAAACCCAGAAGTAGAAAAGCATGATACAGTCTCTAAAAACATAGAACAGACTTTTATGGCAACATATGGGTGCATGAATTCATTTCAGTGACAAGTTTTTATTGCAAAGGTATAAATGGGGCTACTACAATAGTTTGAATAATGTTTCCATCCTCAAGTGGCTTGGAGTCCAGTAAGGGGAATAAGGCTTGTACTAAAACAAAAAATAAAGAACAAACAACAAAAAAAGCCTACAGTCCACAATAAATTCATAAGGAACAAAAGGATATATTTTAAGATCTCTTGGGAGAGATGAATTATTTTCTACCCTGAGGCATGAGGAAGGAATTCATGGATGAATATTATTTGAGTCTTGAAAGGTGAGATCTCTTTGAAAGAGTGGTTAGTATCAGGATGGTTAGGGAAGCAGTTAAGGTTCATGGAACTATGTGAGTGAAAACCCAGTGAATTCTCCTTAAAGCAATTCTACTAGAGCATGTGTTTTATATGGGCATGCATGAAGAGCTGAGTTTGAATGCTGCCTAAGATACTTGTTACATATGTGATTTTGGATAAATCATTTAATCTTTGAGCCTCCTTTGCCTCATCGGAAAAATGAGAATATAATAGCATTGACCATATAAGACAACCGTGTCGATCAACTGAGAAGATAAATGTAGAGTTTTACAAATGTGTTATATAAATGTGAGCTTATGTTATTATTGTTAATATTAGGCAAAGGAAGAAGAGGAGAGGGAATCTATGCAACATATTTGATGGTTGTTATATATACATCCACATACCTTAATATGAATGGTGATCCAAATGGTCCTATGACAATCACATTTTTTCCAAACAATTATTTTCCATCCTTTCCAAAACAATCTTCCTCAGTATTTCTGAAGTGATCATTGATATACATAATCAATTCAGAAGCATTTCAAAATATGAGAGAGTTTTAGTCAATAGCTCTTGCACTTTTTGATAGATTTCATTCAGTTGCTGGATAGACCACCAGTTTGTTAACTTTTTGTGGCGTTAATCAATTTATAATCCAGTTCTAAGAATGTGATTGTTAATGGAAATGGAAAGTCTTTTTGCAACTAACAGAATTGATTTATATCTAAATAAATATATCTCATACATTTTCAGTTGATTTTGTCATCTCAATGACAGTAGTAATGTATTTATTAATCTGAAATTCACATTTTTGATGATTAATCTAGGACTGGATATTAGACCTGGCATAAATTCCCAAGGGATACACAAAAGAACCATAGGGGAAGAGAAATTAAGAAATGAGTATCAAATGAAAAATCAGTATATGAGATTGAAGTCATTTCTATAGGCAGATAGGTGAAAGTAACATTTTTCCCCTTTAAATCTGTATATCACCATGACTGCTGTCAACAGTTTTGACAGGATTTTGGACCCAAAGCAAAAGGTCAATTAGGGTCAAGTCCTATTGAAAGTCATCTAGACACTTTTGGGGATTTAAGAATTCATGCTGAAGTATTCAAGCATGCCATACATCTCCAGATAGAGAGTCAATCAACTCAGAATGCAGATGGAGGTACATATACATATGTGTGTGTGTGTGTGTGTGTGTGTGTGTGTGTGTGAGAGAGAGAGAGAGAGAGAGAGAGAGAGAGAGAGAGAAAGAGAGAGAGATGGCAGTGGAGGTAATGGCCAACGAGGGAATTTGTTTTGCATGTGGTTTTGCATATGTTTGCAATAGTTTTGTTTTTTGCCCTTTTTCTCAGTGGGGGAGAGGGAAGGGTGGGTTTGAGATATTGCAGATGTGAAAATAAAATACAATTTGAATTGAGGAAAAAAAGGGAAGATTCACATAGATGAAGTATGAGTTACTAGGAAGAGACAGGGATAGAGAAAAATAGAATTAATAAAATATTTATATTTTAAGCACTAAAAAATAAAAAAAAATCCCAGAAGTTACTCAGGATAGTCTTGATCTCAGGAGTTGCCCTTTTCTCTGCCCTATGTCCATCTCTCCCCATACTTTTCAGGTAGTCAACACTCTCTGACATCATCAGTATACAATGTGGCAAGCCTTCCTGGTACCCCGCAGATCATATCATGTAGGCAATTACCTACTCTGCCCAATCATCAAGCAAGCCCAGAAACCTAGGGAAAGCTTCCCTCATAGCTAAAGTTACTAATTAAGTAAAGGACCTAGCTGCCATGCTTTTGTGACAGCTAAATGGTACAGTGTATAGAATGCTAAAAACATGGAGCTGGGAAAGCTTGAGAGAAAATATAACCTGACCCTAAGCTTTTCACTTGAGCTGTTTTCACCTGTTTCTTTATCCATAACATGGAGACAGTAATCTCACCTACCTCACAGAGCTGTGAGAAGGAGCAGATGAGACAATATATGCCAAATGCTTTAACGTCCTATATAAAGATTAGGTTTTATTTACTCAGCTAGCGTTTATGTAGCACTTTAAGATTCGCGATATATGTGATGCCTCGTTTGATTTCCACAGAAATTCTGTGAATTTCTAATTATTATCTAATCTAGGTCTAATTCTATCTCCATTTTGCAGATGAAGAAACTGAGACTCAGGGAAGGTGAATTGCACATTTATTATGAATATTAAGTTATTGTTATTTCCCCGAAATAACAGGAAAAGTAACTAAAAACAAACTGAGAAAATATTGTTAAAAGAGAACTTCAGGATACGATGGCGCTTTCATAATTAGAAAAACAGCAAAGGGAAATTATTACAAACATTTGTTTTAGGTTATTTTACATCTTTTATTTTTCTCTAAAGAATTTTTATTGGGGTGGGAAGATTTCAGTATTTACTGAAACATCCCTAATACCCAAATCAAACTGACCAAACTTTATTTATTTACCTTCCTAGTCATTTATTTATTTGTTTAAATTATTTATTTTAGCATACATTTTTGAGAGTTCCCAAGCCTCTCCCCTCAAAATAAAACAAGTACAAGCAACACCTTCAGAGATATAGTTGAAAGTTTATGTTATAAATCATACTTCACTGGCAGAAAAAATAATGGGAACAATCATCACTACTTATCACTGGAAAGAACATCTAGGTAAACACCAACATCTGCCACCTGTGTAAACAAATCTGTTATCAGAGGACAGGTTAAGCTGTATGCTATTTTAACATTCATCAGAGACAGGTGAATTTTCAAATCCCCATTCCTCTATATTCTCAAGAGGGGAAGAAAAGCATTCATACAGGAAAGTTTTAAAACTCTCATTTTAATTTTTTTGAATTATGATTGCCCAAATTCAATTCAGTAGAAAGGATTGCTTTAGATTACAGGAACTGGTTTAGAACTGCAGCCTGGCCTAATAGAATGAGAGGTGACTTTGTGCTGAAAGGATCTGAATTCAAGTACTGACTTTATTTAGTTCCTGGATTTGTGCTTGAAGGCAAGTCACTCATCCTTGGAGGATGTTTCCTTATTTGTAAAATAAGACTATTAATATTTTCACTACCTACTTCACAGAGTTATGTCAGAAAAAATGTTTTATAAATGATGCAGCACCAGAGAAATGTGAGGAATGATAATTGTATGAACAGTGTTTTCTTATAATTCATTTATATGAAAATTGGACTTGCCACATTAACTAATGAATCACAACATAAGCAAACAAATGAATGAATGAATAAAGGAAAGGATGGATGGATGGATGAGTGAAAAATGATCGTTAGGCACTTACTATATGTCAAGCACTATGGTCTGGAGATACAAATTGAAAAGGACATCTGTCCTGGTTCTTAAAAATCTCAGATTCTAATGGTAGAGACATTGTATATATGAGGATGCAACTGCTCAGCTATTTGAGGGGGCCATGGTGGCAATGCAGAGGTAATATATCTTCTTTAGTGACCTTTCCATTTATATAAAAGTACCTATTTGTGAAGTTGGACTATTTGACATTCTTTATCATCGGTAGTTGTGGCTGCCAAGGAATGGGTGGTAGTGGTGGTGGTGGCAGTGGTAGTTGTAGCATCTGCAGAGGCATGTGCATCACTCAGGGAACCAGTCTGGAATCAAGTGTGGTAACCACTGGGAGAGTGGACCACATTTGAGAAAGGGAAGCCACTATACTTGCTGCTCTGGGATACAACTGGGATACAGCTCTCAGTTGCCACCTCCCAGACCTAAGAGGAAGTAATGGACAAAATTTGACTCACCTGTCCCGCCCTCAAGGCACCTTCCTGCTTCACTAATGAAAAAGTTGAACTTGGTGTAAATTACATCTCAACTTCCCCAGGCCAGGATTAGAAGAGAAGGATTAAAAAGAAAAATTGAGAGGTGATAACAACTTTACAGTAACATAAACACTTAAAAGTTTACAAAGACAGTCACAAACTTAGCCTTTGTAGCAAGGGCTCTGATGTGATGTGGAGTGGAGTTTTTCACTGCTGGAAGAATAGACTGAAAGAATAGACTGAAAGATTCATGGATACAGAAGCCACTTCGATGAAGATGAAAGCCCAGGAATTTTTAAGCTCTACAGAGAGGATAGGAGTGGTTTTGGTGGTGGTGGATTGTTGGGCATCTTGGGATTTACTCCAGCATCATCAGCTGGACAATTGAAAGGGAAGGGTACTGCTACCCCAACTAAATTTATTCTTTAGCAGTTGGAGTAATATTGTTCACTAACATACTTAAGTAGAGAGACTTGAGCAGAATTTGCTGCCACATTGGGACTGGCTGAATTTATATTTCCTTCTACACTTCTGCCAGTGGGCATCTAGGTGGTGCAGTGGATAGAGCACCAGTGCAGGAGTTTGGAGGACCTGAGTTCAAATCTCATCTCAGATACTAGACACTCACTAGCTGTATGACCTTGGGCAAGTCTGAGATGAAGGAAATTTATGACTTGGACAAGTACTAGAATTATTCCTTCATTACACAATTATCTAGAGGGGTCAGTTGGCACCCAGGTGGCATATAATCAGTAATAGCCTGGGAAAGATTTTTTTTTTTAAATAGTTCAGCAATGTTGCAGAATCTGGATGATCTATGACCATTCCAACTCATGACTGTGACACAGCTGTCCTTTGCTTTCCATTTCTTACCATGATACTCTTCCTTGGACAAATTTAATGGCCTCTGTTTCCTCCAGGATAAAATATAAACTTTGATATTAGATATTCAAGACTTTACATAATCTGGTTCCAGCCAAGTTTACCATTACTCCTCATGCACCGTATTTTCTAATCATTTGCATCACCCACCCACTTGCCTCTGCAAAAAATGCCTAGAAGGGTTCTCCATTTTAACTGAACCATTAGCACCTTCCGTGCTTACCTCTTGCAAAAAAAGTAATCTTTTCCCCTAAGTTATTAGTCCCTTCTCTTTCTCTGCTTGAAACTGCTATCTATCTATCTACCTATCTATCTATCTGTCTGTCTGTACACAATGTCTGTATGTATATGTGTGCATGCATATATGTATACATTTACCTGTGAGTATGTTTCAATCAAGTAGAATGTAATAGAATCTAAGTCCCTTGGCAACAAAGACTATCAGACTAGATACATATATCTAAATGTATAAATTTATAGATAGGTATATGTATATAACCACAGTATCTACAATTGTTGATCAACATTCCCCAATGTTTTCTTTACCTACTAGAATGTTGGGCCTGTTTTTACTTGCATTTGTATCCTAAGCACTTAGTATATAATAAATAGTTTTCTTTCCTTCCTCCCTCCTTTCCTTTTTTCATCCTTCCTCTCTTCTCCCCTTATTTCCGTCTTTATTTCCTTCCCACCCCCCTCCCTCCCTCCTTCCTTCCTTCCTCTCTCTCCTTCCTTCCTTCCTTTTTTTCCATCTGTCCATCCTAGAACACTATAGCCAGAAAGAACATTAGAAGTCAACTAGTCCAATGTTCCACCAAGTAAAAGAATGCCTTTGTTTTGTAGCAAATCTGACAATTCATGATCACTTCTAATGACAGGGAGCTCTCATCTTCATAAAGCAATCCTTTCCAGGTTTTTGGCATGTTAACTTCTCTTAGTGTTTTGGTCTGAGGCTTTGCACTTTCTATACGAGGCAGAGGGGAGGAAGGAGGCAGGTGAAAAAGACAAAGTTCCTAATAGTGACACAGAATGTCAAGTGGACCATGTTGTTAAATGACAACTGGAAGGGTTTGCTGACTATGTGGTACATACATCATTTACCACATGTCCCATATTCATTATTGATCCACTTGAAAAAAGTTCTTACTTTCTCATAAAGTGCAGTGAAATATATTTCATAGTAGGTAGACTTAGGGCAGTCAGTCACCACAGACCAAAAATCCATGTGTATTTACTTTCCTTGTGATTCTTCTTTTTTCTTCTTTTTTTGAAGCCATAATACCAAATTTTCACCCAGATAGTTTAATCAACATGTATTTTCCCTCTTCTTCTTTAGGAACTGAGTCAGCAGCAAATACTGTCTTAGTTATTTGTGCTATAAAAATTTTCTTCCTGTTTTATTGCCAACCATCAATTCTGCCTGAAAAGGACAATAAGGAATGTGTGTGGGGGTGGGAACTTCCTTTGGCATTTCATAGGATTTTCTTACAATAAGTAACTTTGAGATTATGTGGTCCATTTCCTTCATTGTAGATGAAGTCATTGAGAATTAGAGAGGATAAGTGGCTTGTCCAAAGTCATTCAGAAAGTCAGTGGTAAAAGAATACATGTCAAAGTTTTCTTAATCCAAATTCATTGCATTTTCCACTACATCATACTATCTCTATTCAGTTAATTTTTTTTCTAAGTGGAGATGTGTATGTGAGTGTGTGTGTGTGTGTGTGTGTGTGTGTGTGTGTGTGTGTGTATTTGGGAATTTTTTGTCCCATTTCTAAGAACTCAAGGGAAACCATTAGACAGCTGTTGGTTGGCCTGCAGAAAATAAATTGAAACACATTTCTCCTGATATAATCCCCTGTGTCTACTGCTGAATACAATATCAATGCGATTGCTTATCCTTATTTGTATTCATGATGCCACTTTTGTATACTTTTCTTCTGGAAAGAGACTATTTCCTTTTTCTTTTATCAACAGGAAAAAAATTGCATCTTTCTTCTTTCTCTTCTAAAACCTTATGTAACTTAGCCCACAGCTCCCAGACCCCACCTCAACTCAAGGTCCTATGAAGACCATCTCTTAGCTTTGCAGCTTGCCTCCAAATGAGTAATTTCTCTTTGACTCATTACTTGACCCTCAACCTGGAGTTAATCTAGGAAAATCTCAAAAATACAGTTCAAGTATAGGTTTCCCAAAACATGGATAACAGGGCCCCCCATTGCCTCAAAGGACTAGATGACCATCAGCTTTGGAACATCCTTTTTGAAGTCACCACAGAAAACATACAATGTAAAGTATTCAAAGGAGTTCATGAACAAAAACAGTCATAAATCATATTACACTCATTAGACTCTCCCTCAAAGAGAATAGTATGTACATCACTGGCAGTATACCTAATATTTATTGACTCACCTGAAACAGAAACCAAAAATAAAATTGCCTCCTCCTTACACTGAACAATGAAATTTACTGCACAATAGGTATGGTTAGGGCAGTTGGTTTAGGCTTAGGCACCTTTGGGGCCCCATTATCAAACATTTTTATTTGACATTATAGTTATGCTGTCTAAGATAATATCAAAACTGAAAAAAAAACTCAGATTTTTCCTTAGCCCCATGGCATAGTTTTAATTTTTTTAGCTATAGGTCACTCCTTATTGACTGTTCTCTTCCTTCTCTAAGAAGAAATTATTGAGCAAATCTCCTTAGAGGAAGCCTGTGCCCAAATAATGAAGCTTGGAAACTCATAATCTTTAAAAAATCTTCAAAGTTGGAAGCATTTATTTACCTTAGGATTTTCTACGTGCTAACTCCTGAGGCAGCTAAGTGGTGCAGGAAATCAGGAATCCTGGTGCTTAATTTACCTGTCCAAGTCACATAACCCATATGTGTCACAAGTGGGACTTCAATCCAGGTTCTCTATCCACTGTTTTATGCTTCCTCTCCTGTGAATTAGAAATATAATTAATACCCTCCTTTCCACAAAAATCAAAGAGCTAGATGGTAACCCATAAGCCATCAATTCCATTCTGTAACTGAACAGGAATTTCTTAGACAACGTGCCCATGAGGACTGTGAGATCTTAGATTTTATAGCTAAAATGGGTCTCAGAGGCCCAAAAGAGGTTAAGTTACTTACCTAAGGTCATCAAAGTTGAAAATGTTCTAGTCAGGAGTTGAATCAATTCTCTTCACTTCAGAACCTATGCTTTTCCCACTATCTTAAACTTCTTCCCTCAGGTACTTTAGATTCATTAATGTAATTACGTGACTTTCTCAAGGCAGTTGAGACTACCCTATTTCCTCCGTTCAATTCTGAGTCTAACATTGTATCTACCTGTATGAGTCGGTCAAAAAAGAAATCCCACAAAATCCATTTCAGAAGTGGTCTTTCTTATGGCATTTAGAAAAGAGTTTGTAAGTTTTCTCATTCTCTTTTCTTTCAAATAGTTTTGAACTATTTGCCCATAATATAAGTAACTACAGAAAAATAGATAGATATAGATATATAAATATATATAATGGGCATATGCACACGTATTATATATGCATGAACATATTTAGCACTTTATGGTTTGCAAGGAGATTTTACAGAACTCATTAAAAACTCAAAGCAACCCAGTGAGTAGGGAGCACAAGTATTGTCTTAAATTTATCAATTACTACTTGCATAAGTATGTTTTCTCATGTTTCTTTACCTTTCTGAGCCTTAATTTCTTTATTATGAAATGACATAGTTGAATTATCAATCAATATGTTTTTAAGTACCTATTTCTTTCAGGTATTGTACTAAGTGCTGGGCACAGAACTACACACACACACAAACACACACACAAACAAACACACACACACAAAGATAGTCCCTGCCTTCAATGAGCTTCAGGAAAACAACACACAAAAAGGAGTTGAAAATCAGATGGGAGTGGAAAAAAGGAGGAAGAGAAGGTGACTGACTGAGGGGTATAATGGATGTCAGTCAGGGAGGTCCCAAAGTAGTATAGTCAAGTTGAGCTTTCTTCTTCTTAAGATGGAATTTTGGAATTCATGGTCCCACACTCTAATCAGAGAGGTAGAGGATAGTGACGAGGTGAAATATCAAGTTTTTTGGGATTTTACAAGATTCTGAGATCCTAGGGTGGGGTGAAGAAGTGAGTCAGAGATGTCCCAAATGAGTATAGCCTGGTGAAAAATGAGGAGCAGGGTTATGATGGTAAAAGTTTAACTACCAGTTCTCCTAACAACCCCATGCCCTAAAATATGTGTGCAGAATATTTTTCAAGTTAAACGGTGGTATTAACATCTCCATCAATTTCTTAAGACTACACAGTCAATAAAAGAGAAAATCAAGCCCTGATTTGTAGCATTTATTGACTTCCATGGTATAAATGCTGAAATTTCCAATTTAACAACCACCTCTCAGTCTATTTTAGCTCATCCATTTTTAAAGGGCATCTGGCATCCCATCTGGATCTAAATAAATGACCCTATGATTATTAACTTCTTCGTATAGATGAGAAAACTGAGACGGAGAGGTTGTGTCTTGCCTTTGGTCACAAAGAAGAATCGTATCCAGGCTTTCTTGACTCCAAACCTCACACTCTACTAGGACCCACAGTTTATTTTTCATCAATACCCAAGAGTAAATAAAACACAGAAATGCCCATAAGTATTATTCCCATAATCAATAACGAGTAAGTTTCCAGGGTAAGGGCCCTGGAATCTCTTATTCAAAATTTCTCCTGGAATTATGAATTCAAACCAACAATCATTTTAAACATCTTTTTTTTGAAGTACATACCACTTGTTGGATGTTGTGATCATGAAAATCCTTCCTTTGATCTTTTATTCAAATGACAAGGATGGGGCTCTAAAATGATAATAGCAGCCATGTCCATAGGAATTGAGAGTAAGGAGGCATGTTCTTTTCTCTTTTTCTCACCTTGAACAGAGGTTTCACTGAGCCTTATGTTTGGGTAGCTGTGCTTCAGTCGTGAATGTAGGTCAAGCCCCTCAACTACTGCAGAAGAGGAAGCCCACATGACAGGATTCAAAGCTGCTATCAGGATTTCTGAGGAAGTACCCTTCCAACAGCTGCCTGTGTTACACTGGTCTCCAAAAGCCTTCCCAACATGACAAAGGAAGTTCTACGGCACTCACAGACTCCAGTAATTCACACTATAGCCATTCACCAAAGCTAGTGCCTATCCCCCTTCCTTCTGAAAATTATGAATTGGTCTCAGGCTATGGAAGAGCACACAAGGGATTTTGAAAATCAAGTGAGAGAAGTAGAGGAAAAATTGGGAAGAGAAATGAGAGTGATGCAAGAAAATATTGAGAGAGACGGAGAGATGGAGAGAAATATGAAGGAGGAGAAGAGAGGATTATAAATTTCCTAGAAAGCATAATCTTGAAATTGAACTCTCTAATAGAGAAGGTCGATGTTTTAAGTAGCACCAGCACTGGATGTTACTTTTAGAGTAATGCCTCAATGGAAAAGTTAGAGATTGGACTTTCTAGAGAGAGAAAGAGAAGATATTGAACATATTGCCTCTTAAAGAAAGAAGATCACTCAGGTAACCCCAGCAGTTAGGGGAGGAAAAAATTATTAAAGTCAGTATTTGGGGAACAGAGATCTGCTTTTGTCTCCCACTATTACATTAGAAATGAAAACATTTCAGATGCAATATATATGATTGTCTTCCAGAAGCCTGAAAGTATGTTTGTCTTCTAGAGGGGTAAGAAAAAGGTTGGAGTTTATGAAAATGTGAGTGCTGCTCCATAACAATCCTGAGACCAGTTACCTTCAGAGTGGAACTTCTGTGAAAGCTTAGATGTTTTCTGTTATCTGTTTACGGGCTCCCATGAGGCCCTTATACAATCTGCACATTTACTGTGGAATAAAGTTATCATCCTCTACATTTAGACTATCTTAATTCATATGCATTTGTTACCTAGTATTCATACAATACTAAGAAAATATGACCTTTTGGGGTTGGGCACAAAATCCTAGCAGGCCTGTAAGAGTCCAGAGCCCGTATGAGTCCCTGAGGCACAGGTAATATGCTATAGTTTGGTAGTATGAAGTACTGGAAGGAGTGAGGGACTTAAAAGCTAAAGAGATATTGGTTGGAATCAACCCTGTAGCACTGTTGGGATGGCCAATGAAAATCAGTGTAATTTCAAGGAGCTTCAGTTACTTTATTTGTAAAATGAGGCATGATATAGTGGAGAGTTGTTCAGGGAGTGAGGAAGACTTGAGTCCAAATCCAGACTGTAATCATTAATGTCTGGGTTACCATGCACGGGTCACAAATTCTCCGTCTCCCAATTTGTAAAATGGAGATTATAATACTTGTAGTGTTTACCTCATAGGCTCTTATTTGAAGCTTTTATAAATGTCTGTTGTTAGTGTCATTATTTTCATTATAATCCTATTCTTTTTAACCTTGTAAATAGATTTTATTGGTCTATTTTGTTTTCACAATAATCCGATCTCCTGCTGTACCATATACTCCTTCCCTCTTCCAGAGAGCTCTCCCTTATAACAAAGATTTAAAGGGAAAAAAGGAAGAAAAAAAAATCAGGAAAACCAATTAATATAATGCAAAAATTTCTAATATAATTTGCAAAGTTCTACATCTAAGGATCCTCTATTTCTGCAAAGGATCTGACTGTGATAACATTTCATATCTTATATTGAGACAATCTTCTTTATCATTTTACAAGATTTAGTTTCAGTTGCTTTGTGGTTGTTCTTGGTCCATTGTTACAGTCATTGTTTGCATTGTTTTCTGGGTTCCCCATTCTCATAATTTTTCATGGTCTTCAGATACCAATGGTCCTGGAATAAGTCATAATCAAATCATCATTCCTTTATATACAATATTCTATAAATATTATACAGGTGAATAAAATAACTACTTTGTGTAGTTTAATGGAAGTATTGGGACATAACCTCATCTTTTGAGATTCACACAAAGCCTCAGTAAAAATCTGGAGGAGGCAGGATAACAAAACTTACATTATTCATTCCTGTTCCCACATGATTTTATCCCTTCTACTACATGTCTACATCTTTTAAGTTTTTCACCCTAAGGAGCTTGGCAATTATAAATATTTGGGATGGAAATAACAATCAACATTATTCTCAAGTTTTTATGGATTGAAGTTATATCCCAATGATGGTAGACACTGATTCAATCATGGTGCTGTTCTACTACATATCGATATTTGAATTTTCCAATATATTTTGAATTATGCATTTGTAGTATAGGAATCTTTTGCCCATGGAAGATAGTGAGATTCTAGCTGCTAGGTTATACTATGTTAGGCTTTTGGCAGGTGTTGCATAATTTTCAGCTTGAAGTGATGTGTTCCACTATTTCCATCATTTCCTCATATAATCTGTACCAATTAAAAATACAAACTCCTTAAAGATAACCTTCCTGTCATTTCTGGTGACAATAACTCATTCCTAAATTGTCATCACAGACCTCTATTTCTATTAAGAAATATAAAGAGCTCTACCATTTATTCAACATTTCTTGATCAGTTTACTGTTACCTAAATCCATGCAAATGTCATTCATGGAACACGTTTAAATTCTGTGTTTATATCTAATCCTTTTCATAGGCTTAGACTGCAGATAAACTATTTGTGGTTCCCATTCTCCAAATCCAGAAGCATATACCTGCTGTTACCCTTTACTCTGGTATTGTACAATGAGGACTATTTGTTCCCAACATATTTCTGAAAATTTTTAGTCTATTTATCCTGTGCTTTAAAACTATGAATTAATCTACTTTCTCCCTTTTGCTGGGGAAGTGTTAGGCTTTCTAGAACTGCCAGAAGGTAACAAGGTTCTTATTTTGTTTAAGTTTTACATCTTTTAACTAGACAATATGCAGATTTGCTATGATCCATTTTACCATGCCCAAGCTATGTGTTAAAATGAGTATTACTTAGCTGTTTATTGTTCTAAGTGTGTTCTTCTCATTAAACTTTGACTTCAGCATAACAGTTTCTTCATGTACACAACTCTCCATTCTTTCCTCAATAGCTTGATGACTGATGTGTCTTGCCTGGAAAAGATCATGGTATTTATAAATATCACCTTCATCCATTGATTCAATTTGACCTCTGGATTTCAAAGTCAAACCCTTCAATCTTTTTTATTCTTTGGCCCATATAAAAAAAATCACTTATCAAATCCAAATGGCAGTTTTATATTGTTGGAGGAAATGGGAAGTTAAAGTAGCTGTTTAATGTTCTTTTCAGTGGAGCCACATAAGTTCATGCCACCCTTGGACATCAAGTGATAAATAAGATGTTTGTAAATCTCTCTTCAATCCGTAAGTCATGCTTTGTTCTTTAGAGAAATAATGAAAATGAACTTATAATAAGACTAATACACTTATATACATATATATGTATAATACTAATGGCTTATAATAAGACTACATAGAAGGATATCAGGATGGAATTGTCTCCCAGAAAGATGCCACATTTAATATCAATTATTGTTGTGGTGGCAGTTTTCATTAGAAAACAATTTCCTAATAGAAATCAAATATTCTCTTTTCACTATGCTTGAGTGTAATGCATATACTATATAAGTAATCAATGAGTGCAGAACTGGTTCAAAAGCTTCGCAATAATTTCATTTTATTTTATTTTTTAGTTTTAGTTTTCAACATCCATTTCCACAAGATTTTGAGCTCCAAATTTTCTCTCCATCTCTCTCCTCCCACCCCCCAAGACAGACTGCATTCTGATTACCCCTTCCCTAATCTGCTCTCCCTTCTATCACACCCCTCCCTTCCCTTATCCCCATCTTCTCTCTTTTCTTGTAGGGCAAGATAGATTTCTATACCCCATTACCTGTATTTCTTATTTCCTAGTTGCATACCAAAACAGTTCTCAACATTCATTCCTAAAACTTTGAGTTTCAACATCTCTCCCTTTCTCCCTCCCCACACATCCCCACTGAGAAGGGAAGTAGTTCAATATGGGATATGCATGTGTAGTTATGCAAAAGACTTCCATAATAGTCATGTTGTGAAAGACTATCTATATTTCCCTCCATCCCATCCTGCCTCACATTTATTCTATTCTCTCTTTTGACCTTGTTTCTCCCAAAAGTGCTTGCTTCTAATTACTCCCTCCTCCTATTTGCCCTCCCTTCTATCACACCCCACTTATCCCTTCTCCCCTACTTTCCTATACTGTAAGATAGAATTTCATACCAAATTGAGTGTGCATATTATTCCCTCCTTAAGCCAAATGTGATGAGAGTAAGCTTCATATTTTCCCCCTCACCTCGCCCCTTTCCCCTCCATTGAAAGAACTTTTCCTCGCCTCTTTATGAGAGAAAAATTGCCCCATTCCATTTCTACCTTTCTCCTCCCAATATATTTCCCTAACCCTTTAATTTTTTTTAATATATCATTCCTTTCTATTCAACTCACTCTGTGTCTATATGCATATAATCCCTCCAACTATTCAAATGCTGAAAAAAGTCTCAGGAATAGCAAATATTATCTTTCCATGTTGGAATATAAATAGTTCAACTTTAGTAAGTCCCTTATGATTTCTCTTCCTGTTTACCTTTTCATGCTTATTTGGATTCTTGTGTTTGAAAGTCAAATTTTCTATTCAGCTCTGGTCTTTTCATCAAAAATGCTTGAAAGTCCTCTATTTCAGTGAGTGACTATTTTTCCCCTGAAGTATCCCAGTTCCTTTGACTTCTGGAATATCCTATTCCAAGCACTTTGATCCTTTAATGTAGAAGCTGCTATATATTGTGTTATCCTGATTATATTTCCACAGTACTCAAATTTCTTTCTAGCTGCTTGCAATATTTTCTCCTTGACCTGGGAAGTCTAGAATTTGGCTTCAATATTCCTAGAAGTTTTTCTTTTTGGATCTCTTTCAGGAGATGATCAGTAGATTCTTTCAATATTTATTTTACCCTCTGGTTCAAGAATATCAGGGCAGTGATAATTTCATGAAAGATGATATTTAGGCTCTTTTTTTTTATTATGGCTTTCAGGTAGCGTCATAATTTTTAAATTATCTTTCCTAGATCTATTTTCCAGGACAGTTGTTTTCCAATGAGATATTTCACATTGTCTTCTATTTTTTCATTCTTTTGGTTTTGTTTGTAATTTCTTGACTTCTTATAAAGTCATTAACTTCCATTTGCCCCATTCAAATTTTCAGAGAACTATTTTATTCAGTGAGCTTTTGAACTTCCTTTTCCATTTAACAAATTCTGTTTTTTAAAGTATTTTTCTCCTCAATGACTTTTTGGACCTCTTCTACCATTTGGGTTAGTCTATTTTTAAAGGTGTAATTTTCTTCAGCATTTTTTTGATTCTCCTTTAGTAAGGTGATGACTCATTTTTCATGATTTTCTTGCATCAGTCTCATTTCTCTTCCGAATTTTTCCTCCACTTCTCTTATTTGATTTTCAAAATCCTTTTTGAGCTTTTCCATAGCCTGAGACCATTGCATATATTTTTTGGAGATTTTGGACATAGAAGCCTTGACTCTGACGTCTTCCTCAGATGGCATGCTTTGTTCTTTCTCATCAGAAACAATGGAAGAAAATACCTTTACACCAAGAAAGTAGCCTTTTATTGTCTTATTTTTTCCCTTTTTGGGGCATTTTCCAAGTCAGTTACTTGATTTTTGAGTCCTTTGTAAAGTGGAGGGTATACTCTAGGAACTTATCTGTTCTCACCCTGATGAAAGGGCTTTCTCACTTATCTTTGAAGCTGTCTTTGACATTTCTGGATTGAAAAATCTGGGAACCACAGCTGCTACTCATGATTTCATGCCCTGAAGCCTGCTTCTGTCCTATCTATGCAATGCCTTGTGGTCGAGGCTGGACTACACTCTACTCTGAGCCCTTTGTGACTTCTGCAACTCTGGAATTTGCTTAGAGTCATTTTTTTGCAAGTGTTCTATGGGGTATGGGGGTAGAACTGGAGCAGGTCCATCTTTCTACTCTTCCACCTTGGCTCCCCGCCCTCCAGGCTTAGCAATAATTAATAGATGTGGTGTAATTACATTTGGAGTTGGTATGTTTACTAATTATAAGTTCAATAAATTTAATTTATACTTCTGGGAATTTTTGACACACCCTTTTTGTTCCTTAGTCTATATATTACTTTATTCTAAGTATTAATATTTTCATTTGTTTAGGCTGTAAATGCTTTATATAAAATACATAAACATTTAATTGGTCTAAATTAGAAGTAATTGCTGCTATTTTGTTCTTTTGGTAATAAATATATGGAATATTTTACTAAGAAAGATTAAATCTGAATTTCATCAAAGAGAAAGCTGTTAAAGAGCTTTACCAGTAATCCATATGGAACATTTCAGTCAAGAATTATGAATCTTTTTCTAGACTTGTTGATTTCCAGTCCTGAAAAAAACCTAAATTTCCAGTAACTTCACATGATATGGTAATTCTGTCATTACAACAGTGCCACACAAGTTTTGTGTTCCACAGCTGATCTAGCTGGCTCTTTTGTTCTACTAGAACACTTTTGAACAGACAGTTACTGAATTTCCATCCTCCTTCAGGAGTTCCCTCTCATATCTTTCTCTTCTTCTTTTTCTTAAACTTTTGCCATGTGTTTTTTGATTGATATTGAATTATTTACTTTTTTCTTTGTATTGATTCCCTCCATGTATCATCTTATATTTTGGTTTTCACTTTTAATTGTTGATTAAGAGTTTCAAAATATTTGAAATGTGTTTGTTTTCATTCCATTTTGTGTGTGTGTATTTGTTTTGTGGTCTTTATAAGGCAAATATTGTGTTCAAGATTTCTAATATATATGTGCCAGCATGTAAACATCCAAATTCTTTCTTATTCCTTCAATAAGTTTGCTTTCTTTTTTTTAAAGTTAATATTGTCATGCAGGTATTTGATGCATGTCCTTACTAATACTTCTAGATAGCTCCACCTTTCATCCTGTAATCCTTATGGTAGCAATGGCTATAACATTTTTTGTTGAATGAATATCCTTAATTTTGTTTATACTCTATCAAACACCATGAGATAATGTGTTCATCTGTGATGATTATGGTATATAGGGGCTTTTAAAAGTTATTATGTTTTCAGTAATGCAAGGACATAAAACATTTCCAAAGGACTCATGATGCAAAATGTCATCCACATCCAGAGAAAGAACTATGGATTAGGAATGCAGAATGAAGCAGACTATTTTCTCTTTTGTTTTGTTTGGTTTTGCTTGTACTTTCTCTCATTTGTTTAATTCTTCCATGCAACATGACTATTGTGAAAATGTGTTTAATGAGACTATATGTGTAGAACCCATAGAGAACTGCAGGCTGTCTTGGGAAGGGAGTGGGAAGGGAGGGGGAAAAAATTCAGAAAAAATTGTTGTGTGTTAGTAAAATTGATCTTTTGGTTGATTCACACCCATTAAACGCAAAAGGACTTTGAAATTCCAATCTAAGCACATCCACTTCCTTTTAAAAATTGTCCAAGGCATTGCTATTATTTTAGCCAGGCATTTTGTCCCTAGGTAGAACTCTAGAGCTTACTTTAAGTGTAGATATAACATACCTTCAGGTTCTTCACCTCTTCCCCCTATAGATTTTAAATTACTCCTAATTTCTACTTATTTCATATAATCTGGGTTTAGGAATAAAATTTTATTTTTGCTATTGCCCTTCAATAATCTATAATGTATTATTTAACTTAGAGCTAAAAATAGTATTGATCTGGACCAAAATATTTCCAGTGGGTGGAACATGGGCATTTCTGATTTATTCCATTGTATCTTGATTTTTTATAGTACCAGAATCAACCAATCAATCAACGAGAGCAGAGAGATTAAGTGCCTTGTTCATGGAAAAGCCAGGAAGCCAGTGTCACTGGATTGAAAATATTTGTGCGTCAGAGGAAGGGATGTATAAGTCTTGAAAGGTAGGAGGAAGCTAGGTTATAAAACTTTGAAAGCCAGAGTGTGTTTTTGTTTTGTTTTGTTTTTTTATCCTAGAGGCAGGAGGGAACCACTAGAATTTATTTAGAGTATTTAATATTTATATACGAGTATTTATTCTCTCGCACCCTATCGATAATAGATTGGTCTTTGGTATTATCATTAGAATATCACCATTATTCCTATCGTTATTATTACATATAAAATCAGAATATAGCACATAATTCTCTAGAAAAGAATAATAGAAATACCTACAGGAGTGCCCTTTATAGGCAAAACAGAAAGTTAAAACCCGATGTCTTGAATCAACATCCCACACCTTCCCTCCCCACCTTCCCCAGTAGGCTATAAGCCTTTTTAAAAGGGATAGTTTTATTTATTTATTTTTTACAGAATCCATAGCACTCAGTATAGTATCATATACAGAATAGGTACTTAGTAAGTGCTGAATAAATAAGAAAATTAATGAATTGTTGAACCCTATCACTTGAACTGTTTAGCTAACCAAAATCTGAGGGAGCAGATGTTGTACAGAAAGAGTGCTGAGCCTAAAATCAGAAGACTTCAGTTTAGATCCTGTCACTGATATCTATTTGTGTGTGTGACCTTGCATGTCACATCAATCCAAGAGCCTTAGTTTTCTCATCCATAAAACGCAAGAGTTGGGACAAAGGACCCTTCCAAATCTATCTAGGATCCTACAAAGTAAGTGGGGCTATTACAATATGCAGACTACTTTCCTTAACTCAATAAGGCAAAAATATTAGTGGAAGAAAAACCGTAAATGTTAATATAATTATCCTTTTATACATATGGAGACAGCATGTCAGCCTACAGTGGGGGCAAGCTTGCCTATGGTTCTCCCTGTCAAAGTATATTTAAAATGTGCTGCAGGATGATTAAGCAGTTACCTTTAATAGCATATAAGTTGGTGCTTCTATAAAATAATTTTTCCTCTACTTTTATTGATTCCCTAACACCTTATTGAGTGGAATGCATGTTTTGTGGGGTGTTTTCTGTAGTCTTATTGATTCTCTGCAATCTGAGTGAATGGGAAGCATAGAAATGGTTTTGTTGGGGTTTTTTTCCTATTTTCCACCAGATCTCCTCAGCATCTAGTCTCTGCATTAACTTTCAGTTCTAAGTTACACACCTCTGTAAAATGTATTAAGATATATATATATATATATATATATATATATATATATATGTCCCTCAAAGGTTGTACATGTGTTTTTTTTTTTGCAGATCAGATCTTTCTTCTGGTTAGTTTTATTTTAACTACCAAGAACTTTGGTCTTTTCAGGTAAATGAGTTTCAGTACTTGAGCTTTGTTTTACTTTGCCTATGTAAAAAAAGAAAGAAAAAGGCTTCCATTTCCTGGGGGAGTTATTTAAAGGAAATTTCTTGAATCCTTTGGTCTGTCAATACTCTTCTTACCCAAATACTTGAAGGACATGTGAGTTCTTGTGTGAGGGTATTTAGTCTACCTTGGAAGTCTAAACCATTTCAAAGACTTAGCAAATAAATGATTTTTGAGAGAAGTTGGAGCCTAAACTTTCAGCACTTTCCGCACCACTTGAAAATGAGATTCAAGTTGGTATAGCCTTATTTATTGGTTTTATAAATCAGTTTACATGTAATTGACACAAAGTAGAGTTCACCAATAAAGATAGCTGTGGAATAATTTGAAATTCAGAGACAAGTCTTTGATATTTCTCCAATATTCCATAACTATATAAATCTAGGAAAATGTCTTAGGCTCCTTGAACCTCTTTCTTCATCTATGGAGCAGGGATGGTGATGTTAGCATTGCTTAACTCATGAGAGTGTTTTGAGATAAGTGCTTTTAAACTGTAAGCATTAAACAAAGATATTATTATATGAAGTAGAATTTATTTTTTATGCCTAACAAGGAGTCATCCAACTAATACTTCCAATGACAGAGAACTCACTACTTTACAAAGCAATTCATTTTAATTGGGAGCAACTTTATTTATCAGAAGGGCAACTATGTGGCAGAGTGGATATAGGGCTGGCCTGCAGTTAGAAGAACTTGAATTCAAATGTGACTTCAGACACTTATTAATTGCATAACTCGGAGCAAGTCACTTAACCCTGTTTGCCTTAGTTTCTCATCTATAAAATGAGCTGATGATAGAAATGGCTAACTACTCTAGTATTTTTGCCAAGAAAATCCCAAATAAGTCAGATACTACTGAAATAACTCAACAACAACTAATTATCAGAAATTTCTTTCTTCTATTGAACCACAGTTTGCTTCCCACTATTTCTACCCATTGGCATAAGTTGCCCTCCAGCAAGACACTGAACGCCTCTAAATCTGCTTTCCCATGATAATCCTTTAAATATATGAAGAAAGTTATTCTGTCCCTCCTCAATCTTCTCTTCTGTGGGCTTAACGTAAGTTAGATCTTCTGAATATTTCAGATGTTTCAAGTTTCTTCATCAACCAATTCACCCTCCTCTTAATACACACTACATTCCCACTCCAGCTTACAATGCCTCCTTTTGAAAAGTGATGCCACAGCCAAATACCTTATTCCAGATGAGACTCAACCAGAAAACAAAACATTCAGAACACTGTCCTTCATCAGTGGACCCTGAGTCTCTGAGTTTATTATTTCTTTTTAGCAACCACATCATTCTATGGCTTATCCTTTGACTAGAAATGAATAAATACACTATTTATTGTACTAGTTAGAAATTATGAGTATGATTTTCGATAACAGAGTTTGACTTTATTCTGCTTGGAAGGCACAGTTATCTGGGTTGCATTGGTTGGGAATTTGTCCTGTTTTTAGCACTGATGCATTTAGAAATTAGTGACTATAAAAATCCCTTCCCTTCCTTTCTTCTGATGACTTCTCCCTCTCTTATAAAGTCTATTTATTGTTAATATTTCAAATAGTCATAATCAAGGTGCATGTTGTTTAATTCTGCATTCTTAATGATGTATGTATATATAAAGATACATGTATATACACACATTTATGTAAAATGATGTATAAAAAGTTCAAGAGACAATTTCTGGGTAATTAATCATTTTTTAATTATGACTAGCATATAATTAATAAAAGGATGGTCATTTGGTCATATGTCATAAGTCAAAAAATGAACATGATATTTATATGCTCTTGGAAGAGTAGATGTTTCTGACACATGGGAATTGACACTGACTGGTCAATAATTAATTAGAAGAATGAATATTATAATTAATTAATGGAAAGAATGAATATTAATAAGAGATGGATCTATTCTAATGAGGTACTGGGGCATGTGACTGTGTTTACATCACTCTTACTCCCAGATTACTCCAGCCCAGGGTAATCTAGGCAAAGTAGCTACCCTCCACCCAAGCCTGAGTAGAATACAATGAGTTTACCATTGTTGAGTAGGGTCTGAGGAGAATGTTAAATTCTATCTCATTATTAGCCCTATTCTTCAAGGGCTGATTTGACCTGACAGAGAAGGAGGAAATAGAAGGGGGAAAAATCCTAGATCTCCCCAAATGTAATTAGTTATTAATATATTGAAATAATTTCTCTCAATATAGTTATTATATGGTGACATATTATAATGTATACCATATTATATTATGGTATTACAAATTATCATACTATGGAATATATGTTGTTTATATCTTGAGAACAGGGACTGTCCTTTGCCTTTTTTAAAACCAGAACTTAACCCAAAGCATACTAGGTACTTATTTAATGACTGACATATCTTTCCATATTTCCATTAAAGGATCAAAGAAGAATTAATAAGTATATAGAGCATATACTGGTATAATAAAACAACACCTTCATCTTCCACATGTACTTATAATATTAGAAGGATAGACATGTCTGGGAGATCAACCAGGAATAAATTTAGGAATGGACCTGAGCTCAACAGAGCATTCCTGTAACATTCTCCCTTTTTGGCTCCTCGTCTCTTGCACATATAAACAGATTACAACTTCAACATTTTAATAAATCTATGAACTTGTCAATATGGGTATTCCCTTCATCAGCAAATATTGAAACCCAAATATCTTCTTTTCCTGTCTAATTCTTGTCTAAGCTGTTCCACAAATGAGCCACCCAATGTGGCAGAGACCTCCCTTTCAAAGGGATTCCTGGGTATGTGAACATTAAGATAGAGATAACTATACTGCAATACAATTGATTTCCTTTGTAATTACGTATATTTCATTTTACGTATTTAAAAATATTAGACATGGGTATACGTGGAACACTTCACTGTCCTTCAGCTATTCCTTGCTCTTGACACACAACCAGCTTCCTCCTTTGTTGATCCTACATTTCTTTAGTGCTATCCCTTATTCAATTTCTTGGGCACAGGTCCTTAAAAAAGAAAACAAAGTATACCTGAAATTCATGAGATTAGACATTATTATGAATTTTTTCATTTGGATGAGGGAAATTTTTGCTCATTTATTTCTGAAAACTTTACCTTCCTTTCATAACGTGACATGCCGGTCTTTAAAAGAGACAAAAGGTCAACTGAAATATTGCACTCAAGTTGATTTTTGGCTCTTACATGCATTGTTCCTACTTCTATTCTCCAGTAAAATGAATCTAATTCTTCCTCCAAATTACATTTTTTCTTCAAATATTTGAAGGTACCTGGAACAACGAGGTGTTACACTTTAATAGAAGAGCCAGAAAAGGCCATGGCTAAAGCCAAAGGGAAGAGTTTCTAATGGTGAAAATTTAGGTGCCATGAAAATATAATGAGTCATATTGGAGGCATGAGGGCCTCCATATTTATTCATATAGGTTATCAGGAATGTCCATATTTATTCATATAGGTTATCAATTACTTAGTCTAGAGTTAGAATTAAATTTCATATGAACCTCCTGTCCTAGAGACAGTCAACACGTTGTTTCTTTTGATAACTTTCTGGAGAATGTAAGATCCTTGAGCATAAGAACTATCCTCCCCTCACATAGTTAAGTGCAAAATAAGAGTATGTTGAATTAAACTGATACTGGAAACATTCTGAAAATCATTCCTATTCCATCATTTGTGTAATCATGGGCAAGTTCCCTTACTGAGTCTCAGTTTCCTCATTTGTAAAATAGGGGCAAGAAAATGTATTCCATCTACCTCACAGGTTTTTAAGGAAAATTTTTGTAAAATTTGAAGTATTTCTCAAATGTAACTACAGTTATCCCTTCTACATTGCAGGGGATTAGAGAGGGGGGTACCCCCTCCTTATGGAAAATCCTCATAAAATGTTTTGGTCCTCCCTTCATGCCAGAGAAGTCTGGATTTTTATGGTGTTAAAAGATAAAATATATTGATATCATATAATGCCACATATCTATTTTATGCATTTCTGAGTTTCTAAATTTTTTACATCATCTCCTGACATGTCATCTGCAGCTTCTACAAAACTCCCCCAAAATTCCCATTTAATTTCTTATTCAATATACAACATATCAAAACCATAATGGAATTAGTTGCGATGTGAAAAGTCATGATGTGGAAAGGAGAACTATATGGTGAATTTTATTATCAGTATTTTCTTTTTCCTTCTAACAATGCCATAGATTATTTGAAACAAGAAAACATATTGACTCTACCCTGCCACTTCCCATTTGTTTATACTTCAGAATTTGAATATCCCTAATATTCTTTCAGGGGAAAGTGATAAGCACTAAATACAGAGCTGGTTCTTGAATGAAGAATTCTGGGTTCAAATATCACTTCAGCCACATAATGACCCCTGGCCCATCAGTTAACCCCTAAGTTGCCCCCCCAACACAAAACTCTGACTTTATAATATTAGATTCTGATTAGTTCAATGATCCATGATAGTTCCAAAATACTCATGAGGAGTATTAATTAATGAACTCAGTGCAGATTGCAGTATTTTTAAAAAATTTTTTTCTTTTTCTTACTTTTTTTGTAAAACAGATATATTGTCCATCTTCTCAAAGGGTGGAGTTAGAGGCTTGTAAAAGGGAAAGAATTTGGAATTCAAAATTTTTTAAAGAGTTTACAAAATAAAATAAAAATATGTAATCGTAGAGCAGGTACCATTATGTGTGTGAGGGGTGGTGGTAGTATTGGTAGAGGTACTTAGGCAATGAAATCAGTGTTCTGGTCTCCCCCCAAAAAATTGCAATACTACCTGGTCAAATTGCAACTAACATTTTTTTTCTTAGAATTTTTCAATATAACCTTTTTTTAAACTATATAACTTTTTTTTAAAAATTAGTTTTTATTAACATCAGTGTAGATTATATGTGTTTACATCACTTTTTTATTTGCAAAATGATATTCCCTACTATTAAGAAATTTGGGGTGTTTTATCACCAGTAGTTTTCAAAGAGTCAAATAACATTTCTCAGGATTTAGTATCATTACACCAGGGTGGTGTGGCAGGGGAGGGCTACTTTCTCTTTCATATATGACCTTTACCATCTTAAAGAGCAATCTGTTATGGAGGACTGAAGGCTAACTTAATAACCTTATTTTTTCATGAATGTCGGTTGGACATGGGATACTTAAAATGCCCTACTATATGTCAATATAACAGAAAGGAAACATAAAATGAGATTTTCAAGGATTTAGAAAGCATTAAATTGACAATTCATATAGTAAATAGAGCTTCCTATTTAGTAAAGGCTGAAGGGGTACAGAAGGGAATAAATTTATGAATTATCCACCCTGGTTAGTCAGAGCTTTGGAGTGGAGAAGGGGTGGTAAGAAGAGAAAAACAAAGGAAAATCAAGTTAAAAAAGAAATTCAGTGATCTCAATGAGCAAAATGAGAATACATTAGCTTTCCCCAAAATTTTCTATCATCTGCAATTCTGAACTTCCTTGTTACTGTCAAGGATACCACTATCCTCCCAGTCACCAAGGCTTACCAGCTAAGTGTCGTTAACCACTCTACACTCTTATTCACTCCAAATATCCAATTCATTGAAAGATCATGCCATTTATAATTTCATATCCCTTCTGTACATCCTCTTTCCTCTACTTATATAGGCACAATCATGATTTATCCATATTATTATTAGTTATTAATATCATTTTATTAAGGGAATTTGTTCTGTGAATTTGAATTCAGTCAAAGGATACCCCTTTCAGGACCTAAAGGGAGACATGTGTCCTCAAGGCTGCAGGTTTCCCACCCCTGGTTATGTCCCTCATCATATCTCACCTGAACTACACCGATATCCTTCTAACTGGTGTCCCTACCCCAAGTCTCACCTCCTCTAATACACTCTCCAGCCATTTACCAAGAAAATTTTTTGATCTGTGACACTCTACTGTTTAATAGCTCCAGTGGGTCCCTATTAACTTTAATATCAAATATAAAGTACAATGTTTGACATTTAAATCTTTTCATATTCTGACCCATTCCAACCTTTCCAGCCTTTTTATACTTTTCTCTCTACCCATGCACTCTGCTATCCACCTACACTGCAGTTTTCTTAAAACATGCCACCCCATCACCTTTCTCTGCTTTTGAACTGGCTATTCCCAAGCTTGGAATGTTTTTTATTCTTTTTCCTCCTCATCTCCATCTTTTAACTTAACGAGTCACCTCAAATCCAAACTTTTATAGGAAACCTTTTGCAATCCCCTTAGTTGCTAATGACTTCTATTTTCAGATTATCTGCAAATACTTCTTATCGTTAATTGTTGTATTACCATATGTACCTAATTATGTCCATGTTGACTCTCTCATTAGAATGTATACTCTTTAAAGGCAGAGATTTTGTTTTTACCTTATTTTGTTTGTAACCCTAGAGCTTAACAGAATGTCTGACACATAGTAAGGCTAATGTATATGTATTGGTTATTGTATGTCCAACTTTTTTTCTTCTCTTTACCTTTTATTTTATTTTTTTTGTATTAATTTATTTATTTTAGTCAACATTCATTTTCACAAGATTTTGAGTTCTAAATTTTGTCCATATTTCTCCCCTCCCCCCACCCCATATGGCTTGCATTCTGATTACCCTTTCCCTTAGTCTGCCCCTATCATCCCTTACTGTCCCCCTCCCTCAAATGTCTAATTTTTAATCCCCAGTTCTGAGGTTGTGCATACCAAGTGTACCTACCTGTTCTATCTCATACTTATACTAGTATCCAAGGTGAATAGCCTATAGTCTGTTGGAGTAATACAGGTAAAGGAAGTCATCAGGCAGGATCTATAACTTTTGGATGAGCATTGGCTCTTAACAGCTGAGTCAGTCTCATTCAGTGTGAGTCTAGACTCAAGAAGGAGCTAGATGAGGCATTACTACTGCATTGCCCATCCTTCTTTCTCTCCCTGTCCCAGTGATGAAAATGAGAGGGGAAAGAGGGTTTGCTGTGGCTGTATACATTCAGAACTGAGCTGCCTCCCATAATGTGCTGTATTTCATATATTACTTGGAAGATTTAAGAGAGGAAATAAGTTGGATTATTTGTGATATTTTCTTGCTACACTGTCTTCAGAATTCAGCTCTACAATGTACAATTCCACCATGCCATCCACCATTCCACCATCATTTCACCACTGACCATTTATTCATGTTTCTTATTTAAGAGTGTTATATAAGGAAAAATACTTAAAACTAGGGAGTTATCAACTCAGAAAATTCTACAACTATGTGGGACCTCAGAGAGATTCTAAATTCACTCTGTTAATTTACAAATGCAGAAAGATAAGTGGGCTGTGTTCAAAATCCCGTAGATATTTCACAGCGGAAACAGAACTTGGAGGAGATACCTTAGCCCTCATTTCAGTTCTCTTACTTCAATGCCATTAAATTCAATTCAGCATCAACTACATAACAGGCAATTATTTTATGGATGTCACCAAAGTGGTAAAGACAAAAATCCAAAAGACATCCTGCTTTGAGTAGCTTTCCCTGAACTCATGTCAATGAGCCTGGGCTCAAATTCCACATCATATCCTGAACAAGTTGTTTAAGGCTCTCATTGACTAAGGTTCCCAGAGCTTCAGTTTCCTTATCTGCAAAATGGGAACTTATCTGACTGGATTCTTAAAAAAAAAAAGACTTTTAAAATTTACAGTACTATGTGAGATGATAATGTTGATAACATTGATGATGAGTGGGAAGGGAATGAGATGAGGCAGATTATGGACAAATTGTATCCCTATTTTGCATTGTTATGTGTCACTTTATATCAGAGTTACTTGTGCTTGTATCATGTTACTCCATAATTTGTAGATAGTTGTTTGCATATTATGTCTCTCATTAAGTTATGAGATCCTTGAGAGCAAAGTCTGTCTTTTTCCTTTTTTTCCATCTTCATTGCTTTGCACAGTGCTTGGCACAAAGGTTTGTTAACTTCTTTTGACTTCCTAGGTTGTAGGATTCCAGAAGTCAGGTAAAATATTAAAACTTTTGTTTAGATAAGCATCCAATACAGTGTTTTGGACTACATATTTTAGCTCTTCATAAATATTTCTTAAAATAATTTGGATTAGGGGAGTTATTTAGTCACAAAACTTGGACAGTACATACATATTCCTCCCTACTATATAGGAATGCTGCAAAAGTAGGGAATTTCAGATTTTTCATTAATGTTTTAGTTTTGATTTAGTTTGGTTTCTGAAAGTAATAGTGAAACTATTGAGACTTATAATGAAGGAAAATGAATGGAATTTGGAATTATGTGAGAGAAACCTTTTTAATGTATGTATATGACACCCCCAAATCTAATTAAAATCTGTAAGGCCATGTAAGATAATAAATTTGAAAGAGCTTTGAATACTAAAAGACAAGGTTCAGCCTGCTTTCCATGACATATGACAGAAGAATGTGTGTAGTTTAGACTCAGAAGATACTTGCAGACCACTTTATTTTCACATCTGAGGTTGCTGATTTTTAAAAATGTACGTGCATAGTATTTTAATACTATTAGCAATGAATTCCTCCCAAATCCTTGAACTTCCTAAAAGAGACCTCAAGTAAAGTTCTGTTCTGCTCCAATTTATGAGTTAGTACTATTTTGTTACTTACAATTATGTTCATTAAATATGAAAGTACCAAGATTCAGCAGAGAACTAAGGAATTTTCTTTTTAGTTACAAATGTAATACATATAACATTCAGTAGACAATATGACACTGAACTTTTCTCAAGTGGTTATGGTAACATTTCATTTTTCATTTTTTGCTCTGTTCAGATTTTCTGTCTCCAATACACCATGACCCTTAGAACTGAATTTAGTTTATTTTTCTTTTCATTTTCTTTCTCTTCTTCCTTCCCTTCACCCTCCTTTCTTTCCTTCCTTCACAAGGTTAAGTTATCTATACTGAATATAGAGTGGTGGATGCTTTCCCCTTTAGTTAGCATAAATTTTTTAGGCTATTCTTCCTTGAATTAACATTATAGATTTATTTTTTTTTAATTCAGCAATGAGATTTCTTTGAAAAGAATATAAGAAAGCATCAGATATAAATACAGGTCATCAATACCCAATAAATGTAGCATCCCCAGTTTCCACCAAGGAGACAAATTAAATGTTCATGGAGAAGAAACCCAAAAGATTTAGCTTTTCTACAAAAAAGAACTAGAGACATAGGAGATTTATGGAGAAATATGGAATACTAATACAGGTAAAATGCATCAGGGACCAGCTATTTGATCTGGTTTTTAATCATTTCACACTCTCACTTGGATTTTTCTATTGAATGTAACAAAAGTATTTCCCTATCTGGTCATAACTCATATCAAAATCAGTCCTGACAAGCCTCCTTCCCCCTCCCCCAGCCCCCCACAAAGCCTCAAGGCTCTGAAAGAAATTAAAATGTTAAGCACCAAGAGGATTTAAAAATAAGTAATGTCCTGACCTTCTAGTCTGCTCAGGTTTGCATCTTCTGAATTTTCTCAGAATGGAAAGGGAGAGGTCATTGTTTTATAGGCCTTAGAATCACAGAAGTTCAGAATAGCAATCATTCCCAACATCTGCCTAATGGAACCCAGACTGGAAAAATAGTCCCCAAGTTTCCTCCCGAAAATTTCCAGTGCTATCAGCAAATTAGGAACTCTCCCCTGAGATCAGAGAACAACATTCTGGAGCGACAGGTACAGGCCTGAGATAGAGTGTCAGGCTAAGAAATCAATAAGCCCAGTGGAGGTATACAACTAAGGTGCAAGAAAACTAGAATAATGATGAGGAGCCCAGATACGGACTTTTAGAGCCAAATAGGGATTCTACATATGATCTTGGTGAGAAAAATGATCTAATGCAGTTCAATAAATAGAGGAGATCTGCTCCTTAAGAAGATCACTCTGGAAGCTGTGCGGAAGATGAACTAGAATAAGGAGAAACCAGAAGCAATGAGACCAATCAGAAATCTATTGAAAAATTCCAGATCTATTGAAAAATTGAGGAGGGTCTGCATCATGGAGGTACCTGTGTCAAAGGAGAGAAATAGACACAAAGGGGAGATATTTTGAAGGTAGAAGTGACTAGATATGGTGGATTAGAGAGTGGCGAGTCAAAGACAACATCTAGGTCCTTTAGGTAAGGTGACTGGAGAATAGTGGTATCTGCAATAAGCAATAAGGATGTTTGAGACAGGGCTTGGGGAGAAAAGAAATGGTTCAGTTTTGGACATATTGAATTTAAAGTGTCTAAGGGAATTCAGTAGGGACTTGAGGCTTTTTCTCTTCTGATTACTTAAGTCTGGATATTCTCCAAATTGTCAATGTCCTTCCAGGAAGATTATAGCAGGACTAGCATATCTTTGTTTAAGAACCTCTTCCAAGAGACTAAGCCTTTCTTAATGCAACTCAAGGTCACTGACTTTTTTTAGCTGCCACTAGTGGGATGTGACCTATTTTCTCACCCTTTGGTTGATCTTGTACACTTCAGGGTCATGATATGCCCCTTCCCCTAAAGACACCCCTACACTGGGGATCACTGTGCTTTATCAATGAAGTTAAAGACCTTGTTTAAAAAAATGTAGGGGAGAGAGAGAGAAAGACATATAGACAGACAGACAGAGACAGACAGAGAGAGAGAGAATAAAACCATAGTCAATAAATATTTATTAAGAACCTGCTATGGCAGGTACTGGGCTAAACCCCGGGTATACAAAGAAAGATAAAAGACAGTTCCTGTCTCAAAGAGATTACAGTCTATTGGGAGAAACAACATATAAACAACTATGTAAAAACAACCTATATGCAGGAGAAAGAAATAATAATAAATAGAAGAAAACATTAGAATTAAGAGAGATCAGGAAAACTTTCTGATAGAGCCTAAGGTTTTAGGTGGTACTTAAAGAAAGTCATGACCTGTAGGCAGCAATGAGGAGGAATAGCAGTCCAGACATAGAGGACAGTTGTTGAAAAATATCAGAAGTCATGGAGATGGAGTGTCTTGTTCCAAAAGCTTTCATGTTAACAACATATCTATATAATGCTTTTAACAACTGGAGGAGTGGGGAAGAATTAGTAAGAGAAATACCACCAGAGCTCAGCCTTGAAGAAAGAAAAACAGAAATTCTGGAAGGCAGTAATGAGAGGGGGGAGTATATTTTAATGAAGGCTGAGGAAGCAGACAGTACATGTGCATAGTTAAGAGCAATATCTAGAACAGGGAAAGGAATGTAGCTTATGTGCAAAGCAGTCATGTGAATAAGACCAGAAAGGTATGTGGGAATTAGATTGTACAGGTTTTTATAATCAGGCTGAAGATTCTGTGCTTTATCCTAAGGGCATCAAGGATATAGTCAATGCATGTTTTTGATTAGGGGGATGACATTTTCATACCTGTGCCTTATTGTATTGGTGACTGGTTAGGGGATATACTAGACAGAGAAGGAATAACTGGAAAGGGAAAGACCAACTAGGCGTTATTTGGAGATAAAGGTGATGAAGATCTGAAATGGAGTGATGGCTGTGTGAATAACATGGGAAGTGAAAAAAAAGGAGATACATGGAAGACATGTTGAGGAAGTTTCAAAAAGTGAGAATGTGAAGGGTGAGGGAAAATGAAACATCTATGATAGTTTTCAGTTTTAGTCTAAACTACTACCCTAGAAGATTTCTTAACATCCTTAGCAATGGACATGGCATATTTTTGCTAAAATAACAAAGATATCTCTAGGTTATTCTGGATTTGAGTTGGTCTAGGATAAGAGAAAATAAAGTTGAGTCTCAGAAGTTGTATCTGCCTTGGTGACAGGGCAGTTTTTCATGACAGCTGGAAAACTTCTTTCTCTGCTCAGTGCATCACATATGTCTTCTGTAGAGCCCTTTCTTACAGGAGTAAGATATAATTCATTTTGCCCTTCTTAGGTCTGTGGGTATCCAGCAATTAACAGGCAAACTTTAACTTCACTTGAAAAATATGAAGACTAAACCCAAATTAATCAATCACACCAAGTATTCCCAAAATGGAGGGACAACATCTACAGTCAAAGGCTGAGAATTCTGCCACTCACTATGCAACTTTTGGCATGTTACTTAATTTATCTGAGCCTTACATTCCTAATCTGTTTAAAAGAGGAGGAGGAAGAAAGAGGTGGGAGGAGAGGGAATGGGAGACAGAAAAGGAGAGAGAAGGAAAAGGAGAGAAAGAGGTTTCAAATAAATGACTTTTAAGATCTCTTCTACTCTAAAGCTATGATCTTTTAATCCCACAACTACTTTACCCACGGAAAGGTTATATAATTTACTGATGCTCACACAGCAAACTAGTGTCACATTTGAGATTTAAGCCTGCCATCCCTAATTTCCTATTCTGCTGCTCAGCACACTGAGTCACGCTTGCTTTTTCATTCAATTAGGTGAAAGATACATGCCAACAAAGAGGAGACATGTGGCAGCAGGACCTCTGTTCCCTATAAACCTACTTGATGGCAAGGAATGATGAATTTGGGGGAAAACATGGTCCTTACCCTGTCCTCTGGAAAAAATCCAAAACCATGAGCTAATTCCTCTCATTCATCACAAAACAAATATAAGTTCCTCTTCCATTTAATTTTCTTCCTTCTTTCATTTGTCTGATAGGCTGACTAGTTCCTATGGAGACAAAGCAATGGCACAATGACAGGTGGAAAGGATAGAATCTCCATGAACATACAGTAACTTCTTTTGTATCATCCAAATACTGGAAATTAAGTACCCATACTGGAACACTGAAACATATAGAGGAACTATTTTAGCTCCAGATATAATGTGTGTTTAATTAACATAAAAATACATATTCTCAAAGTTTATCTACACATAACACATAGTCTCAATGAAGGCACCTTATAAATCATCAAGTCCAACTACTTTATTTTATAGATATGGTGGTAAAGGTCAAGAAAATTTAAAGGAATGGAGGTAGGTAATTGCTCAAACTACCTTCACAGATCTTTTTGTTAACTTCTCTCAAATCACTCTTCTTCAAATTTGATTTCAAGTTTTGTTTTGTTTTGTTTTTCCATAATACTAAAGCCCTCTACATAATCAGTGTTTAACACAATGCTTAGCTCCTATTAGGCATTTAATAAATGCTTACTGACTAACTGATCTTTATAATTTTCTTTTCTTTACTTGTCTCAAGTCCTTATCTCTTCTCCTGCTTTTTGATTTGATTATCTATATCACACCAAATACAGAAATAATGCACAGAAGGTGAGGTAGAAGTCAAAAAATGAAATAATAGTTGTGGCTATAATAATCTCCACCACTCCCTGCAATTGGTTGGCTTTAGAAGTGTTACAGTCAAATAGTTAAAAGTCTTTAGACTATATAATATAGATCTCTTTTGTAATGCCAGGATTTTAGGAAGAGTCAAGAAAAATAAATGTGGGTATTTAATGGGTCTTTGAAAACCTGATACTACTATCTTATTTGCAATCTTGCAGTTTTGATGAAGAGAATGACCAAGAGCTCCTGCAACAATGTCCAGTTCTCTGTAGCAACCAGTTGTGAATTAAACTGTCACCACTCTACTCTCATTAGATGAGTTGCTTAAGATTAGATACTGCTCTTGGCATAGTAGATAGAATACTGGACTTCAAGCTAATAAGACTGGAATTCAAATCCCATCCCACATAGTTCGTGACCCTAGGCAACTTCATGCTTTGGTTTCCTCATATGTAAAATGGGGGAGGAAGAAAGTGGACTTAATTGTTTCTTCCAGGACTAGAGCTATGGTCCTTTCAAGTTTTGTTTCACAGATCATGTTAGACAGAAGAGAAAGAAAAGATGCTCAAATCTGAGAGGTTTGGGCCTTTGGAGTTAAAGCCGGGAACTACTAAGAGTGGTATACTTCACAATATGTATATCTGTCCTGTTTGAATTCATTATGGTTCTAGTTATCCAATGGCACTGCTGTAGTTTTATAAAGCAACCTGAATTTTGCATAAATATGAATTACCTACATGTAATAGAAGCAATCGTCGGTGACAGAGACAAGCAAAAACGGAATAACCTTAGATGTAGAATCTAGGATGTAACTGTCTGAGTCACAAATTTTCCCAGGCTTGAAATAGCATTCTAGAGTGCCCTATGTCAAGGGAATGACTGTTCCATTATACAGGGTATTATAAAGGGTTTAGTACAGTTTAAAACTTTAGTAGGACATGGAACATTCCTATTGCATGTGAAAGAAGGACATCTTTTTTTAAAAAATCTGTACAGTAGTTTACAAATAAAGCAATTCATCATCTCTCATTTTTGATATTTCTATATATCTTCCTTCAGTTGAAATCAAAGTTCTATAAAGACATTCATTGTTTAAGTCACAGTTAATTTGGAAGGGATGATTATTCCCATTTTGCGAGCCTAGGACCAAGTACACCTGAGGGTTTAAGAAATTTGGGTCAAACTTAGAATCATTCTAGTCACTACTCATTCAATATTAAATTGATATGAAATGAAAATAGTCCAGATATTAGTGACAGAAAAGATAAGAAAAAAATTTTGCAGGCAAAATTAAAATGGAAAAAAGATGAAGAGTTTCACGTACAAGGAAGTTATCATGTCTCATGAAAGCCTATGAGATACTATCTCACTGTAATATCAATACAAGAAGGTACATCTCTGCTCTGAAATTTACAGGAATGAGAAGCAAGTCATGTTCTAGGAAAAGGCCTCAGCTCATTTCCTTTCAGAAAAAATGAAATCAAGGTTGTTTATCAACCTTCAGAAAACCCACTCCCTTGGTGTGGTTAACCCTAACATGTAGCAAAAGAAGAAAGTGTCTCTCTCCAATAGCCTTTGTAATATAATACAAAAGTGTGTGTGTGAGTGTGTGTTTAAGTTTCAAAGATGATTTTTGTAAATCGGTTCAGGTACCCAAAGACTGTATCCAAAAATTAGAAGCACCTGAAATAGAGATCATCTTGTGTAAACATGACTTTAATAATGGTTTTCAAATAAGTCTTTTTTGTTAGGACCTTGTGACCAGGAATGCATTCAGTGACCCAAAGGGAATTTTGCATGCAGTGCAACTGCTATTGAAAATTTGTGATGAAGATGGAGGAATAAAAAGTGAATTTTTCTTCAACCTAGTGATGTGGCCTTCAGATCTAACAGGATGATTTTTCCAGTTGCAACTGAGATTTTTAAGTAAAGACTTTATAGGGAAGGATAAGGTCCCTGACTGAAACTGGATTCTGATATCTAGAAGTGCTCTGGAATATATAGGGAGCAATGATCTAGATGGCACTAGGGCAAAGTTCACTTCTCTTATTTTTGTTCACTCCAGCTGAGCAATTCATATCAGATATTTTTTTCTGGCATTCCTGCCTTCAAATCATAGATTGTCACCTCTCTTTATCCTGAAATTAATTTCTCTGTGCCTCTAAATTTTATTCAGTTTCTAATATGACTCTTTTGTATATTTTTGACATATTAATGCTGTAGCAAAATCATGGTGAAAAGCAAATGACTGCTGTATTTTTGCATAAGCTCACCTTTGTCAAAGGTTAAAGCATTCAACAAATAGGATTCAACTCAACAAATATTTATTAAATATGTACATATATGATGATAGGTATATATATTTGAAATTGTTCTATACAAACTTCTATCTATTAGTTCTATATTAATTTTTCATTGTAAATATATTATGGAAATATTTGTTTAAAAATAAAATGAGTTAAAATAAGAAAAAAAATGTTATGTGTAAGGCATATAGAAGCAGCATGGGGTAAATAGATGAAAAGCTAATGGTCTGAGACAGGAAGATTTAGGAACAAAAGCCACTTGTGACACATCCTGGCTTGGTCATGCAGAGTAAGTTGTACACTTTTTTACGTCACAGGGAGCTCCTTAAGACTGTATTTGTAGTTGCCCAATGGGCTGTAAAAATCATGCATACCCTTTGACTCAGCAATACCACTAATAGCTCTGTATCATAAAGAGATTAAAACACTCATACATATATACCCACACACTTTTTGTGTGAGTATATATGTGTGTGATAACAAAGAATTGGAAATTAAGGGGATGTCCATCAATTGGGGAATGGCTGAACACGTTGTGGTATGTGATTGTGATGGAATATTATCATACTCTAAGAAATGACAAGCAGGATGTTCTCAGGAAAACCTGGGAAGACTTATATGAACAGATGGAAAGTGAAGTGAATCAAACCAGAAGAGTGTACAATGATCAGTTGCAAATAACAGCTATTCTTAGAAATACAATGATTGAAGAAAATTCCTGAAGACTTAAGATAAAAAAATGCTATCCATCTCCAGAAAAAGAACTGGTGGATTCTGAATGAAGAATGAGGCATATTTTTTAACTCGTTTTTGTTTGTCTGTTTTCTTTCATAACATGACTAATATGAAAATGTGTTTTACATGACTACACATGTACAACCTATGTCAAATTGCTTGTTTTCTCAATGAGGGGGCAGAGGAGAGTGGGAGAGAGAGAATTTGAAACTTAGAGTTTTAAGAAAAAAATGTTAAAAATTATTTTTACCTGTAATTCAGGAAAAAAAAAATTTTTTAAACTGTAGTTGTGGGGCAGTTGCCAATTTGTATTGCAAAATGTCATTTTCTTACCAGATAACTCCCTGCAATGTTGAAATCAGAAGTCTGAATAACTACAACTAAGATTTATAAAGATTTTGTTTTATTTTTTTAAATAACAGAGTTCTTGCCCTCAGGGAGCTTAGGTTGTAATGGATGAAGAGAGAATCAGTAAGACATTTAACCAGCATTTATTAAGGATCTACAATTTACCAGGCACTATGCCAAGCCCTGAGGGTACAAAAAAAAGGCAAAAACAGTCTTTTCTCTAAAAGAACTGACAGTCTAACTGGGAAGATAATCAGCAAACAGCTGTGTACAAGCAAAATATAGATAGGATAAATTGGAGAGAGTCACAAAGGGAAGATGCTAAGATTAAGGAGGATTGAAAAAGACTTCTTAAAGAAGGAGACATTTTAGCTGGAATTTTGAGGAGGTTGGAGAAGCCAGGAATTAGAAATGAGAAGAGAGAGCACCCCACAAAAGGAGGATAATCAGGAAAAATACCTAGAGTCAGGATAAGGAGTATCTTGTATGAGAAATGACCAGGAGTCCAGTATCAATGAGTCACAGAGTATATGGAGAGGAATAAGGTATAAAAAAGTTGGAAAGGCAGGAAGGGGCCAGGTTTATGAAAAGCTTTATTTGATTGTGGAGGTGATGAGGAGCCAATGGAGCTTATTGAGTCAAGGAGAAAAATGGTCAGGTTTGTGTTTGTGGAGAATAGATTGGAATGGGGAGAGACTTGAGGCATGAAAACAATTTTGGTGATAGTGTCAGAAGAGGAAAGGAAACATTGAGAAGAGCTGTTATGAAGGTAGGAAAAAAAAGCACATGACTTTTCTCATGTAAGAAAAGTCACCACTTTTCTCAATTCAAAACCAAATGATACTTTATTGCTATTATTTTTTTCCTTTTTTTATAATTTTAGATCAGTGCATTGAAATGGCCAGTTTCCCATCATACTATCATCATAGTAAAGAATCAATAACTGCTTTTACTTTCCCCTTAGATAGGGGTGGATATAGTCAGTTATCATTAAATTAAAAATCACTTCTTATCTACCAGGCACTGTGCTAAATGCTGGAGATGCAAAAATAATCAAAAAGAAAGATAATCTCTCTTCAAAGTTTAGATTCTAATGGTAGAAGACAAATGAAATGAACAGAGTTGCAAAGCAGGAAGGTTGGTACCTGCTCAGGGGAATGGTTCATAGTTTGCACATTCAGAGTACAGCTAGAACAAAAGACAGCTGGTTTGGGTTCCTCCCCAAAAATAGAGGCTCCAGGAAGCACTCAACCATGGGAGAAGGGGAGTGAATTAATATTCCAGGGCAGGGGTGGGACCTAGAGAGCCACAAGCAGCCTCAAAGTCACAGGTTCCCCACCTCTACTCTAGGGTGACAGACATGGTGACAAAGTCTGAGGAGTCAAAGCAGAGTCTTTTACATTCCATTATCTTTCATAGAAACATCTTTATAACCAATATCTTTGTTGGTTTTATACAAAGTGTGCCCTTCACTTCCATTAGAATCTGACATCTTTTGTGTTTTTCATTCACTCTCTCCACCTCAGAAACATCAGTGGTTGACATGTGGATCACTCAAGCATCAGCAACTATATATCTCAGAATGGCAAATTAGTAATTCTCATTTTAACTCATAGGGGCTTCAGATTCTCTCTTAATCATGAATTGTGAAGCAAACAGCAGCTATTCCCTGAGGGAAGCAAGGTAGAATCAGAATTTTGATAAGCATGAGAGATTTTAGACTTCATGAAGAAAAAATGCTTTATCCTACCTTGTGTTCTTAGCCCAGGAGTGAGGGTGATTCTGAAAGTACATCTGTGCTTCTTTAATGTGGTCCAAAAAAAGGGGATTGTCCCTAATCACTTGTGTGGAATATTCCCTTATATACCTCCCAGTCAGTTATTTCAAATTATTAAGCACCTGATGTACTATATTGATATCTATTCATTCAATTCACATGTTAAATCAAAAATTGCATAAGGGAAAACATTTATTATCATTACTGAGACACTGAAAAATCAGAGCCCCTGGTACAATAAAAAGAGATATTACAAAAGATAGCCTTAGTACGGTAGATAAATAAAGGCTACATTTAGTTAAAAGGTTCTTGGTTCAAGGCCCACTTTAGACATATACTTGCTATATGGGTCAATCATAAGAAAATAATTTAACCTCTGTTCCCCAAGCAACATTCTAAGATTATATTCTTCATTGGGAATTTCCTATATCAATTAAATTATAGGTCTTATTTAAAAATCAAAAAGAGAAAATCTATTACAAAAATGATCTACCATGCTGATAATTTTCTTGCTAAAAATAGAAAAAAATGGCATTTCTTACTCCAAACCTATACTTCTAATATTTCTAGAGATCCTTATACCTCCTTTTACCAATTCAAGTAGTGCCACTTCTTCATCCTAGTAAATCAATCAATCAGCAAAGCAAATCAAAAAATATTTATTAAGGCCTTACTATGCACCACTATGCTAAGTTCTGGGGATACAAAATTTAAAAAAGAAAGACAGTCTCTGCCCTCAAGAAGCTTGCAATATAATTGGAAAAGATGACACAAAGAGGATGCTGAAAAACAAAGGTGAAGAAAGGCAGAAGGAAGTACCCTGATGCGGATATATGGTGAACAAGTCCATCAGAGAGTCCCAAAATAATGCAACCAGTTGACAAATGAGATGTCTGAGCTGAGTTCTCTCCTTATATAGATGTTTGGAGCTTGAGTCCTCCCACCAATCAGAGAGTCAGAGAGTAGTAAAGAGGTAAAGTACCAAAGCTAACATGACACATTGTGGGATGATGAGGTTATCTCAATAATTCATGGGGCATGGTGGAGAAGTCAAAGAAACCCCAAAATAATAGAGACAGATGGGAAATGGTCTTTACGAGTTGCTGGGGACAAAAGTCTTTATCACCTGCTGGCCAACTTTTAGGTGATGACTCCCTCAGAATTTGATTAATCACTCATTCTTTACTGAAGCCTTTCTTGTAATCAAAGAATTAATCAGTAGACATGAATTGTCTACATCTGTAAAATCAACTAGAGAAGGGAATGGCAAACCATTCCAGTATATTTACCAAGGAAACCCCAAATGGGTTCATGAAGAATCAGACACAATTGAAATGACTGAATAAAACAATGCCAATTTGTAACATTAACATTGCCATGAGCCCCAAAACTTCTTTCCCTTAGATCATACCTTTTATCTTAACTGTATACATTATCTCTCAACTTAACACTCTGCATATAGTGATTAATAAATGTTTATCAATCTAATTTGAGCTCAGGACCTTTGCATATAGTGAAGCAGCATTGTCTGAATTCCTCCACCAATTCTGCACCATGAAGTCTATTCATTACTTCCTATGTACCCCACTCAGTTCCATAATGAAGGCAGTCTCTAGGAAAGAAATCTCATCATCTCCTTGAGTTCAGAGTTTCCTTGACTATATATTTTTTTCATCTGTTCACAATTAATGGGCATGGAGAAGAATTCTTTGGATAGAGTGCAGGGTTGAAGTGAACTCATAACAAGGACAGGAGCAATGTGAAAGTAACATATAATAAGGAGAGTAATCTCACTTGGTAGACCTCTGGGCTCACTACTTGAATGATAAAAATCTGGCTATCACCCTTTAATGCCTCTCTCTGGGAATAGATAGATAGATATAGATATGGAGGCTATGGAAGGGCACACAGTCATTCTCTGCTCCTAATAGTACTCTAGAGGTACAATGGTGGTCACCCCTCATTTGTGTACTCTTGACTTCTTGTAAAGTACATATTAAGTCAGCCTAGGAAGTCTCTAATTTGTGTAAGTAGTCATTGACTATAAGAACTAGTGTGTACAGGGTGAGTATAGGGAGAAAATGAGCTGAAAGGCATAAATCATATTAAAAAGAGGTTTTTATCTATTGTTATAAAAGATTTCTCTGCAGTCCACAGTAGGATACCCTTGTCATGATGATGTAAGCATCATAACATCTGATAAAAAATTTAAGGACTTGGAATGTGATAGTCTAGAGGTCAGAGGAACTAGGATTAAAATCAAGAGTCACCCACCTTGAAAAACTGAGTATAATACTTCAGGGGGAAAATGGATATTCACTGAACTAGGGGACTTTCAATATTCTTGCTAAAAATAAAACAGAGTTGAATAGAAAATTTGACTTTCAAATACAAAAATCAAGAGAAGCATGAAAAGGTAAACAGGAAAAAGAAATCATGAGGGACTTATTAAAGTTGAACTGCTTACATTCCTACATGGAAAGATGTTGTTTGTAACTCATGAGACTTTTCTCAGTATTAGGGTAAATGGAGGAAATATAGATGAACAGACAGACAGGTAGATAGATGGGTGGATGTATGGATGGGTAGATGATAGATAGATAACTAGATGATAGATGACAGAGATAGATAGAAAGATACTGTGTACAAGGTGAGTTGAATATGAAGGGATGATATCTAAAAATAAAATTAAGTGATGAGATGAATATATTGGGAGGAGAAAGGGAGAGAAAGAATGGGGCAAATTATCTCATAAAAGAGGTAAGAAAAAGGTTTCACCATGGAGGGGAGGGGGGGCGGTGGCGTGAGAGGGAATGAATGAATCTTACTCTCATAGGATTTGGCTTAAGGAGGAAATAACATACACACTCAATTGGGTAACTTACCCTACAGGAAAGTAAGGAGGAAGAGGATAATGGTGTGATAGAAGGGAGGGTAGATTGGGCGAGAGGGTAGTCAGAAGCAAATACATTTGGAAAGAAACAGGGTCAGAGGAGAAGATAGGTAGGCAGCAGGATAGGAGGGAGGAAAGTATAGTTAGTCTTTTACAACATGAGTATTATGGAAGTGTTTTGAATAACCACACATATCGAACTTATATAGAATTGCTTACCTTCTCAATGAGGTGGGTAGGGAGGGAAGAAATGAGAGAATTTGGAACTCAAAGTTTTAAAAACAAATGTTAAAATTATTTTTACATCCAACTGGGAAATAAGATATACATGCAATGGGGTATAAAAATCTATCTGACCCTACAAGAAATAAGGGGGAAGGGAAAAGGAAGGCAGGGGAGGTCATAGAGGGGAGGGCAGACTGGAGGAAGAGGTAATCAAAGTACATGCCATCTGAGTAGGGGAAGGGTAGAGATGAGGAGAAAAACTGGAACTCAAAATTTTGTGGAAATGAAAGTTGAAAACTAAAAATAAATTAATAAAATAAATTTATGTATATCATTCTTGTTCTCTTTCTTCACATTGAACTAAGGGTAATATCCTGAGAAAAGGTTATCTTTTCCAGGAGAGTAGTTACTAAAGAGCTGAACTAGGAATTGGAGTTACAAATGGGAAAGAAGGATCAGAGATAATGCTCTTGGAAAGACTGATAATTCTTCTAAGACAGTCAGGCAAGCTCAGCAGTCTAGGAAGTCTAGCACAGGTGGGGAAGTAAGCTATCTTAATAAAAGTATACATCACTTCTAGAATGGTTTTGTATCCCTGGAATGGCAATGCTTTTATGATGAAATCCAGTGTTACAGATTCCCAAGGATCAAAGGGAATTGATAGGATTGCAACAAGTCTTTCAGTTTTCCCATGAGATTCTGTATCTAGGAACTTAATACTAAATAATGGGCTTAGCAGATATGAGTGGATTCGGAGAAGAGGACTGAGTAGGTCAGAAAATTTCAGGCTCTCAAGATTTTCCTCCATAAGAGATAAAATAGTGCCTCTGGGCAAATATAGAGCTGTGAAACAAATAAGAGTAGGGGCAGAACAGGGGTTCTCTTGGGATAATCAGAAAAGACTTGAAGAAAAATCCTAGGACAAATTTTCCTCCCTGTGAAGAGTAAACACCTCCAGGCCATAGTCCATTTTAACAACTTATGGCAAGTTGCTTAAACAACAAGAACCAAAGCCCTGGGGTTAGTTGGTTTGAGAGGCTGTCTCAACCCCAGCCACAGGAACTTTTTCCCCAGGGACAGTGATGGGAGTTGGGTATCCTCTAACCTGGGGAAGATATAGGGAAACTCTGCTGACAAGGAATGCCAGACTGAGCTATGTCCAGAGCGTGGTAGGGGCAAGAAGGAACCAGCACACAGCTGGTGAGTACAGAAACAGTGGAGCAGGGATGCAGCTGACTGTGGGTACTTAAAAGAGGTGGGAAGTCCTGGCTTGACTTCATGGTCAGAGAGGAGAACTGAAAAGGATCAGAGACCAGAGGCACTGAACATCAAAATAGTTCTTAAAATCAGAGATGAGTAAACTTGGAAATTAAAAAACAAATCTCATCAAAGTAATAAAACCAGGGACTTTTTAAAAATAAAAAATAGATTAACCTATAGCTAATTTGAATACTTCGCAATTCCTCCCCATTTAGAAGCATGAGAATTTGTTTTTCAGTCACAAATCTAAACTGAGGAGAATTTCTGACTGCTATTTCTTCTGCCACCAGACAGCCACCAGGTTTCAGGGGCACTAACTTTTCTTGAGCAAGGGCTGATCCATGTAGATTTTTGAGGCCTTTGAATCCACTAAAATTAGAACCCTTGAAACTTAACAATGTGGAAGTTACATATGTTAGGGTCAGAAATAGCCTATGAGTTTCACCTATAACAATGTCATACTGAGGACATATGAAGAGCAGTTGCTATCATGGTTGTGTTACCTCTAATCATGAGTAAAGGAGTGGAAAACACTATGTCTGACTGAAGTTTGGGCCTAGGTTTCCAGCCTCATAGACTCCCTATCATCACACCTTGAACTATCAGAAAGTAGTTCCAGAGTGTAGAGAGGCTGCCCTAAAGATGGCCCTGATCAAAGGCAAGTCGAGATAGAATTCAGTTTGAAAGCATTGCTGGATTACTACAGAGAGGTTTTTGACTAACTTTACTCATATCAATTTATTAAATATAAGTATAGCCAACCTTTTCAAATTTGATCTATGAGGATAAGACTATAAAAATACTGACTTGAAATCAAGAAAGAGGTAGTATATCCTACCATAATTTCTTATTTCTGAGTAGTTTAACTCAACAATTGTCAATTTCAATGAAGAAGGGGTTTGTCAACATATTCCTGAGATGTGAACCTTACTACATCATCCAGTAACCAAAACCAGTGACCAAAGGCAAGAGAGAAATGAAATTTTTTAATTTACTCTCCAGGTAGGATACAATGGAAATCAAGATGTAATCATTTCTTTCTCTCTCTCCACACACACACCTAGAGAGCATATTAGAAATCATCTAGTCAAATCCCATCATTTTATGAATGAAGAAAGTGAGGTTAATAAAGAAGTACCTTGACAAGCAACAGCCAAAATTTGAACTGTGGTCCTCTAATTCCAAATTCAATATCCTTTCCACCATTTTATGAAGCCTCAAGCAACCTTGGCCCAAATTTACGAGTATACCCATGGAAAAGATGTTCACGAACAATTAACATTGTGCTAGACACCCTGGGAGGTCCTCTCTCTTACTGGTGAAAGAATCCTGAGTCTCAATATGATACCTCTAGGCAAGATAGTTGACTCCACAGAACTATTACCTGTAAAACTGAAAGCTGTGCTTATTTACAGTCAAATGCTGTGGTCATCAGTACTGTTGGAGGTTGTTTAAGGAAGAAAAATTTTTTTTTTCGATTGTCATACTATCGTCCAATCTCACTCTATTGGGGAGACTATTGTCTCCACTGGGGCAAATGCATTTGAAGGGATTCATAGTTTTATTTATTAATTCAATATTCAGCTTGTTTTTACTTTCAATTCATAGAGTGTTTACACAGTAAGGGGTATTAGAGATTATCATTTCAGAACGCCTCATTTTGTGATTGAGAAAACCATGACCCAGAGAAGTTCAAAATGACTTGTTAAAGGTCACAAGATAAAGTGGGAGTTGGAACTTGAACCAAGGTCTCCTGATTCCAAGTCCCACATCAGCCCCCACACCACTATACATCAAAACATGCTGAAACATAAAATGGACTCCCAAATGAAAATGTTATTGTGAACAGTTTAAATCTCATAGAATATAAAGTAAAACAACAAAAACAGCTTCTCAAAATTAGTCTCCATAAAAGAGTAAGGAAAACACTTACTCTGGGACTCAAAGGAACTAGGTAACAGAATATACAGCCATTACAAAATTGCACTGCCTTAAGTATACATCATTCTTAATGTCCATTTTCCAATCTTCAAAATATCCCTAGGAAATAAGACTCTTTCTCATCTTTCCAAAGATAGAAAACAAATTGGACAGTTTCTCCCATACTATAGTGCAAGGCAAAGAAACTTATTCGAAGAAAACATTAAGTGCCTTTTCTGAGGTTAAGTGCAAAAGGGTAGATCTAGAAATGATTAAAGACAATCACTGGTGCCTGAGGGATGAAACTCCTGCACTTGGTCCCAATCAAGATTACAGAGCAAGCCCACTCCACCGCCACCTTTATCTAATCTCTTCTTTTGGAGTAGATACACCCATTCATAGCCATATTCAAGTCATGAAGCCCAAGTTTATTTTCCTCATGTGTAAAAAGCTGTAGAAAAAGATGACCTTTCATGCCCTGTCTGACTCTAGATCTCAAACATTAACATCTAAAGATCATAGACCATAATTTGAAGGGACTATATAAACAAATGAGATCAACATCATCATTTTAAAAATGATAATGCAAGGCTAAATGAGTTTCAGTAACTTACCCAAAGTCACACAGCTAGTAAGTATTAGTTAATATTGGAACTCAGACCTTCCTCACTTCAAGCCCAGTGTTTGATTTTCTGCGCCTTATCCTGCGTAGTATCTTCTAGGCTTTACCCCTGGTACACTTGTTGTTCAATCATATGACTTTTTGTGACCCTCATTTGGGACTTTCTTGTCAAAAATACTGGAGTAGTTTACCATCTCCAGTTCATTTTACAAATAAAGAAACTGAGGTAAAACAGTGTTAAGTGACCTGCCCAGGTTCACACAGCTAGTAAGTGTTTGGGGTCAGATTTGAACTCAGAAAAAAAAAAACATCTCTCTGATTTCAAGAGCAGTACTCAATTTGTTATACTCCCTAGCTGCTACTCTACTTCTTATAGGATACCTATTATTTTTGTGACATCTGTCCTGGTGGATGTTAGTAAACAATTCTATCTTTTGCCTTGTCTCACAACTATTTGCAGTTTAAACACTCTTAATTGGATTTATGAATCTTCATGCAAATGAAGTTTTCTTGACCCCTTTTTTCTTGGCCTCTGTCCCAGGCCAAGTTTCCATTATTCCTGTATCATAAACCCTGGCCCAGAAACCTAAACTACTTGTTGTCTCTGCCTTTATCCTCTGAATCATTTTTCATTTCCCATTTCTGCCTTTTTATACTGAAGTTCCTACACTTATCAGTGATGAAAGTCTATAGGAAGTGTGGAATGAGAGAATCTGGGTGCAAATTCTCTCTCACACCCACTGCTTTGTGATACTGGTCAAGTAATGTAATCTCTCTGGGCCTTCCTTTAATCAGCGCCAAAATAAGGGGGTTGGACTAGATGCCTTCTTTGAGCCATTCCTGCCACCTTAAGCTTCTTGTCCTTGGTGTGCCGTGATCCTTAGAAACGGTCTTTTTCTTTTCCTACCCCCTTGGAGTTGCAAGTAGCTCAGAAACATGGCAATATGAAGACAGTCAAGAAGTACTCTGGGGTAGTTTTGTGTCATAGCTGTACATAGTAAATGCTTACCAAATAGGAACCCAGAGTTCCAGAGTGGGAACTTGGAGTGCTACAATAAAGAGTATTGCTACAAATACAAAATTATTATGATTATATTAGACATGTTTCTGCCTTTGACTCATTCATATTGTAGAAAGATATGGAAGTTCAATGGTATCTTACCTTCCTGAGACATATCTGGGTTGGATGGATAGAATGGATAGACTCATAAAGCTTGTCAAATCTAATACATGAACCCACACTTCATGATTGATATAGAAGGAAATCCAATACTTCTTTACATACAGTAATGCATTAAGTTTCCAAACTGCTCTTTGAAATAGATATTAGGTGCTAAAATTATGAGTATTGCATATTTTAAATATAAAGAAACTGAGGTTGAGAAATGCTAAAATAGCGTTTCCATGATCACATAGCTAGGAAGTGTCAGAGGTGAGATTTAAACCTAGGTCTTACTGAATTTTAGTCCAATGTTCGATCCATGAAACTAGGTAGATCATGTCAAAAATGCAAAAAATATTTCCATCTCTATGAAACCCTTTCTGAAATCCTATTCAATAGTGAGTCTTCCTTCTTTTGAGCTCCCATATAAACACCTTGTAGTTCCTTCATGATATTTTCATATTAACTCAGAAAAGTCATCTAGTTGTCAAATCCTATCTTGTATTTTATTAGCTTGTGCATGTGTGTTGTATTTCCCTAAGGACTTTTAAGCTTCTTGAGGGAAAGACCCTGCAAATTTTTTTTTATTTTCACATCAAGTTATATGATTTGTATGTACTACATACTGAGTTAAATATTGACTTAATGAATACACGTATGCATGAATTTTACCTGTGGAAAATATTGTCTGATAGCCTGACATAAATGAATATAGAATCCATCTGTTTAGTGGATACAGTCTATCACTGATGAATAACGTATTTAGGATTTAAAATGTACTAACTACAACATAGGAAGGCAGACAGACAAAAAAGAATTAAAACCAAACTATACATCTGCAGGAGGCCAAGAGAAAAAAGTTTAGACAATGACCTATTCAACATTTTGGCATAGGTAATTGATTTTAATGCTATGCTATTATTAATGCCAACTGAAGCGGCAGTTTGTTTTTCAGATTTCTTCATAGATTATATACACTTAAAAAAAAAACATTTGAGTAAATCTGTCAATCCCTTTTAAAGCTCCATTTTCTAGCCTTCACACTAATTTCAAAGTGTTCCATTTTTTCCAGAGAAATGAAAACAACACCCTTGATATTTAATAGAATCAAGAGGCCACAGCCAAAAAATGTCTTCTTTTAGAGAGTGCTACCCAAGTCTGCTTTTATGGAGGAGGGGGGAAAGGAACACTTCTTATTTACTTAAGGGAAAAATGAATGACAGAGATTGTAGTCATCATTTGTACTGGTTCATAGCAAGCAAAGCAAAGTCTAGTCAAAATTTTTACTGCCAATTGTATTTTACACTACGTGTTCCTAAATGTCAAAGAACCCCGAAATCATGCAGCTGATGATTCAGATATTTGGTCTACCATGATGTCAAAAAGAAAAATAAAATGTGATGTTCCTGGCTTTTTGCATAAGTAGACCATCCCACATTTATGTAGGTACAATTATAGTATCCTTCTCCCTCCAAAATATCTAATCCCCTCTCAGTGTCTGAAATGCTACCCTTTCGGTTTCATCCCTTTGTCCTAATGATTTTTAAAGAATTCTAAAAAAAAAATACTGCCAAACTGCAAAACATTTGTTTCTACTATCCCAGATCAGAACAAGTTATCAGCATATTTTTTTCCTTAACAGCAATGTAGCATGAATGGAATAGACACTCAGGCAAGGAATGTTAAAAGTGAACATGAAGGAGCAGGAATGGAGGATGTAATGTTGAAGGTACACTTTGCCAACTTCACATTTGTTGTTATTCTTTATTGGACCATGATCCATCTCCTACTCCATTACTGGTGATTGGGGAGTTACTGGAATAAGATTATTTTAGCTCTCCATTCTTGCATGATAACAGAATGGATAGATAGAGAACAGATTAGAGGACACAAAAAAGCCTGGAATATTTTCAGCTTCCTTGCACAATGCTAAATGATGATGAGGTTCCCACAAAGATCAAGGCAGAAATTATAAATTCTAAAGAGCTTCCTGCAGTGATCTATGCATTAGAACATTAGTCCCTGAGAGAAAACAAAAATCAGGAGACTGAACTCACTCAGAATGTAATGGAAAGGATAAGGTACACAATCTCCCATCAGAACACAGAGGCTTACAGAAGGTCAGAGATGGCAAACGTACTGGAAACAATTTATTGTATAAATATTGGGTAGGTCCTTTAGCAAGGAGGAAAATCAATAAATGAAGCCATTTTGACATACAGATTGGAAACAGTGGAACCACAGATGATCAAGAAGTCAAAAGTGGAAAGGGGAAAATATAATCTATTCTGGTACTTGTGAGATCTGCAATGAATACAAATGAATGAATCATTGAAAGAGTGGATGGTCAGATGGACTTAATATTATAAAAATATATTGAAAAAACAGTGCTCATCCTTCTCTTGCAATATGCTGTATGATATGTGGATTCTGTGCTTGTGGGATGCCTTGGTCCTCTAGGGTACACCACCTACTTCTTTCAGCTCCTTCCTTCTCACTTCTAAAAAACTGAGATGCTATTTGAAAAGTTTGTAATCAAAACTCAAGAGCAGGAACATCAAGTTTTCTTGCTCACCAAAAACTACCAGTTCATTAAAAGCTCATCATATTTGGCAAAATATTTTATCCCAAAGCTTGAAACATTGCATGTTGTTTGGATTTGAAAACTTGCTGTTTTACTAGCAAAAAGAGAAAAGAAATTTATTATAAAATGTTATTCAGCTAGAAGCACAAGGACCTGCTTTAACCTACAAGGCCAACGTCAAATCTAATGTGATTTCCTTAGATTTCCAGTGTGTTATATAAGACTTAGAAGTACAATAAACTCAACAAGACCTGTTTAAAAGTGTGTTTTCTCTAGCGTGGATAGTGGCAGTTGAAGTATTTTAACAAGTAGTGGAAAAAAAAGTTAAGAAACAAACTGCAAGGTATCATATAACAAATTAAAATTGTACAATTTTAAACACATTAAATAGACACATAAAACACAGTTTCATAACCATGTGTCTTACTGAAATGTAATAATAAAAAGAAAATTGCTTTCTAAAGGTTTCAAAAGAAATCAATGTCTTCATGGCAGATAGGTAGTTCAGTGGATAGAGACCTGGGTCTGGAGTCAGGAAGACCAGTGTTCAAATGTGACCTTAGACATTTCCTCACTGTGTGACCCTATGGAAGTCATTTAAATTCTGTCTGCCTCACTTGAATCAACTGTAAAATGGGGATTATATTACCACCTACCTCCCAGGGTTGTGGTGAGGATAAAATGAGAAAATAAGAGTGCTTAGCACAGTGCCCAGTTTAGGGCAGGCATATGATTATTTCGTTTCTTCCAGTTACTAAGTAGAGGCTTTGCAAGTAACTACCAGCAGAAGTCATCCACCAATGATTTGTTTTTGCAAGTTCACAGGTACAAAGGAAGAATGTGGTTATTTGTTGAAATACTCACATATAAGATACAGGGGATCATCAGGAGTGACATGATTATCTCATCCAAAGAGAACTGTGTGTGTCTAGAGACAGTAAGTTTGAAATGGAATAATTGAATAATTTCATCCCTTAAAACCTTGGATTTGTTCCCTACAGAGGTTCATTTGTTTTACTCTGTCCTGTACTTGATCCCAAACCTTCAATTCTCAAATCCTAGAGTGTGAAAGGACAAAAGAAATCAAATATCAGAAAGATAACTCCCCTGTACAATATCCTCGATGAATGATCATCTGGGCATTTGATACCTAAAAAACGAGCAGTCAATTAAATGCCCCTCATTTCTCTGTCTCTGTCTCTCTGTCTCTGTCTATCTCTCTCTCTCTCTCTCTTTCACACACACACACACACACACACACACACACACACACACACACACATATACATAAACAGCTAGCAAGATGTGCTTTCCCCATTCTATAGAATGTCTGTTCCTCCTGGGCAGGGGATTTGTTTGTTAGTTTTTGTACCATCAAGATCTAGCACAGTGTCTGGTACATATTAGCTACTTAATAATTACTTACTGATTGACAGATGGATCTTGTACCTATGCAAGTGATTAAAAAAACTAAGTGCAGGGGATTATGTTTATTACTAATACATTTCATCTATCTCAGATTCTCATGTCATTCCAACCTAAGTAATTCTGAAAAGCCATCTCACAAAGGATCACAAGAGGAGGCTATGCAAGATTGGTTGTACTTTGGTACAAATCTATTACCGTCACTGGGAAAATAACTCAAAACATATTTCCTGCTGACTAAGTCATTAGCACATCTGTCTACCTATATAATTCCATCTGTCAAATAGTCAGAAAGATGTCTACTTACTTCCCTACGTCTACAGCTGTCAAGATTACTTGCTTTCTTACTACGACTCATCTAGCTTTCCACACTGAACCACTAGGGAGTAAGAGTTCTCTACCTTTTCACTTTGCCAACTGGGAATATAATCCTTAATTAATTCTTCTCATTCTATTTATAGAATGTTAGAAATAGGTAGGATATTTTACCTTTACACTTATAAACCAATGAGTAAAGACTCCAGTCACGGCATATTATGTGATGATGATGAAGATGATAAATATTGGGGGAAATAAAGTTTTCATCCAAAGTTTTTTTTTTTTCCTATTTTTTCTCTCGCATATTTTTCTCTCAAGAATCTTTCCTTCTCCAACAAAAACACACAGAGAGCCTTGGGCAACCTTCCTGAAAAATATTTTGTGGGATTTTACTGGAAAGATAAAAATCATGCCCAACACCTGCTACAACAATGCAGCAATTAGTTACTTGTTCATCCGCGGATCTATGATTAAATGCTGTCATTAGCTGGGTCTCTCTTATTTCCCATTGAGCACACAGACTGTATGATGTAACTAGTACAGCACACAAGTAGAATTCACAGGACAAGGAGAACACAGTAAATTCAAGTCAAAGGATCTGTCATCTTAAACTATTCTGGCAAGTACATAATAATCTGGGTCAATAGACACAAAGAAAATAATGGCGATATGTCAGAACATCTCCCTTATTTAAAAATAAAGATAGGACATATTCTTTCTCTCTCTCTCTCTCTCTCTCTCTCTCTCATTTCTAAGATATTGACTCAGATATTAAGTTTACTTTTGCATAGAAAACAGAGCATCTCTCAGAATGTTAAAATTGACTTCTTTATCATAAAAAGAACTTAGTGCAAGAATGGTTTTTTTAATCAAAGAAGAGACACAATCTAACCAATTAGAAAACTAGATAATGAATCAGTTGTAAAGGCTGAAAATGGATAATTCGAATCTTTTTATGTAAGATTACTCTTTTTATTAAACTATGCCAGTTTGATTTAGAAAATTTCTAGAAGGGAAATTTCTGGAAAGGAACCTTAAAGACAAATTCTTTCTGTCTTTCTCTACTTCACTGATATAAAGCAACACCTCCTCTGCAAATTATAGTCCTGTACGATTTCCTAGGGGCACTGAGGGCAAGTGCTTTGCCTGTGCGTGTTACTCTTCTGTGTCAGAGGCAAGATTTGAATCCAGGGCTTCCTAACTGCAAAGCTGAACTTCTATCCACAATGACACACTTCTTCCTATTTTAAAGATGAAGAAACTAAGGCCCAGAGATTTAAAATGACATGCCAGGCCATGTAATGTTTAGTGGAAGAAATTATATTTGTTATATGGCAAGTTAAGCTATATCTGAAATTACTTTGTGAAATATTCCTCAAATCTCACATGAAGTAGTGCTATATTTAAAATGTAGAAATCTTTCTTTGTGAAGCCCTTCCTGGACATTTTATCCACAAGGGATTTCTCTACCCTTTGAACACCTCTACAAAGAATATGTTCTATTTCCATGATATTTACAGACTCAGAGGTCATCTAATGATCATATCCTATCTTGTATTTAATAATCTGTGCATATAATGTTTCTCATAATAAATTTTAGGCTCCTTGAATGTAAGGACCTTATCAATTTTTTTATCCTGTTCTTTGTGAATTCTAGGTATTGAATTAATGAATGCCATTCCAATTAACTAAGAACTTAAAAATATTAAGAAGACTCATTAGCCCAAGAAGCATAAAAAGGGTTTAAAAGAGGCAAAGGGGCAAAGATTAATGACAAGATACTACTGATCCTTCATTTCACCACAGATGAGATTATTATTGGTTGGTACTGGCTAAAAAAAAAAAATTCTTACCAGTGTACTTACAGAAGCATAGGAGACATAATAGGGAAAGCAAAAAAGAAAGAAGAAATGCAGAATGAAAAAGGGAAAACACTATAGAAAACAGGAATGACCAGAAAGTAAAAACTAAGCAAAAGATAGGATAGAGGAAAAAAGATGAGAAAGGAACAAAGACAGCAGGAGTGTGAGCTCAAACAATTCTAGATGCTTCAGAATCCCCAGAAGGCATCATTGTGAAAGCAGAGCAGGATTATCAGTTGTCCCTGCTTATAGCCATGAGTCATTAAGAAAAGGTTGACTTACATCGACTATACCCTATTTAACAAGGCAAGTGTGTAATACAATAATGAAAGTGTTTTTTTTTTCAGATACTAATTAATATTATTTAAAGAATTATCCTCAACAAGCTAAAATTCGAATTCTCAAATGACTAAGTAGTGACCTCAATTAAAAAACAAAAATCCTAGCTGATTTTTCAGTATCTTTTTCACACATTTTTACTTTAAAAGAGCAATCTTATGACCTACCTACTCTTATTCCTCACAGATGAAGTTACCACATATTTCATTAAGATTGAAGTTACATGCAGCAAGCTCCCATATTTATTCCCTTAGTACCTTAAAATGTTTCTACCCTCATTCTTCCATCTTTATATTTTGTATGCCAGGAAAAAAATGAATCTCAAGTTTTGCCAAGTTAAGTCTTATATCTTTCTATTTTATTCCATTCTTTTCTTACTGTAACCCCCAAGAATATTACATTACTAGAACTTGCTGCTACCCACTTCCTCTCTGCTTCCTAACATACTGTCCTCATTATATTTGAAATTAAAAAAATATCCTTTACTTTATGCCCTCTCAACTCCCATCCTATTTCTCTCCTGTTTGGTAGAATAAACGATGTGTCTACACTTGGTGTTTCCATTGCCTCTCTACCCATTTGCTTCCTGATGCTTCACAATGTGCCTCATAATTTTCCCAAAACATCATTGTCATAGTTTCACTACATCATTCCCTTGTTCAAAAAAATAAGTCAGTGACTGAGAACTTCCTAGATGGTAGAATTGTGTGGGGGCAGAATAAAGTCCATATTTCTAAGCATAGAACTCAAAGTTTTTAACAACCTATCTTAAGTTGACCTTTCTGTTATCATTAGGTTCTATGGATTAGGCTATAGATTCAATGTCCCAACAAAAAATATCATTATCACAGATGTTCTTTGCATAACAATCTCTGCTTTTACTGGACAACAGTAACACATTCCCTTTAATGCATCATCCATCCCACCACTGTAAGACCTAGTGGTAGTTAGGTGGTGCAATGGATAGAACACCAGTGCAGGAGTCAGAAGGACCTGAGTTCAAATCTCACCTCAGACACTTGACACTCACTAGGTGTGTGACGTTGGGCAAGTCACTTAACCCCAATTGCCTCATCCTGGGTCATCTCCAGTCATCCTGATGAATATCTGGTCACTGGATTCAGATGACTCTGGAGGAGAAGTGAAGCTGGTGACCTGCACAGCCCTCCCTCACTCAAAACAAAGTCAAGTGCAAGTCATGTCATTATTTCTCTGATGCCATGGTCTTCTTCGGCAATGAAGGATGAACTTCTTTACCCAGACATAAACTTGCTGCTTCAACCCAATTGATTTTCATGCTGCTTCTTTAATATGTCTTGTGATTTTCCATATACATACCTCTGTTGCAACTGTATCTCATGTTGATCAATCAGAAAGTATATAGTAAACTCCAAGAACTTTAATACCAATCTGAATGAATAAAATAATCCTTACTTAGAGAAAATTAAATTCTGATGGGAAGGAGCTGTAAGGACATTTACAGAATAGAAAAAGAATACATACAAAGTAATTAAACATAAGATAATTTGAGAAAGAGTAGATTTATAAACTTACTAGTTTTCCAAGGAAAAACTGAAAACTTGCCCCTTTCATGAAGTACAGACTTTCCGGCCCAAAGCACTGGATGCTTCAGGGCAAAATGATGTTCAGCACTCAGAGAAGCTGCATCTGTGAAATTCATTTAGAACTTAGTACAGGCCTCTATGGTTTATTTTTACCTCTGTATCCATATGCGTTGCCTCAGTCAGACACCAATTAGTCAATCAACAGATATTTATTGTGTTTACCATATGCCAGGAACTTTGTAAACCATTGAGAATACAAAGGCAAAAAATGAAATATCCTTTGCCTTTGAGAGTCTTATATTTTAAGGGAAAGAAGTATAATATGGAAGTATATACGGAATAAATTCAAATAACACAAATAAACATAAGGTAACGATAAAGAGATGAAGATTTTAGGAAAGATAGATTCTTTTTTATTTTTCTTTACTTCTACTGGCATGTTTTAGATAGTAATAACTACAGCTAGCATTTATAAGACTCTTTAAAGTTTGAAAAGCACTTTACAAATATTATATATTGTTACCCTCACAATACTCCTAAGTAGGTAGTATTGTTACCTCCATTTACAGGTGAGAAAACTGTCCAACTTTAAGTGATTTGCCCAAAGATTATACAGATGGTCAATTAATGGGGAGGGATTTTGACTGAAGTCTTCCTGACTCAAGGACCAACGTTCTATCCTAGGGATGGGAAACCTGTGGCCTCCAGGTTACATGTGACCTTCAAGGTCCTTTGGTGCAGCCTTTTGACGGAATCAAAGGTTTACAGAGCAAATTCTTTTGTTAAGAGGATTTGTTCTTAGAAGTTTGGATTCAGTCAAAGGGCCAAACCTGAAGACCTAGAGGGCCTGGAGGACAGAGGTTCCCCACCTCTGTTCTATCCAAAGTATTGTTTAAGTTCCTCCAAATGCAAATGTGCCTGAAATATTATCAGTACCTAGTCATTCAAGAGAGCTTCTGACTCCATTGATACATTGGTTGTAGGAATATGATGGATAATTTACCAATGGTATGATTCAATAATTATATCAGTAAATATACCTATGCTTTGGTTATTTGGAAATGACCCTCTCTAGAAAATATAAATGCTCTTTTTATTTTGGATAATTGAAAAGTTGCTGGGTTAAATTATTTAATCTATTGGGATATTCTTGTGTTCATGTTGGAAGGGGAATGAGGAAGGAAAAATAAGCTTCTATATAGAACCCACTACATGTTAGGTACTGCACTAAGCTCCTTACAAATAACTCAACTGAGTCTTACAACTACCCTGTGAGGTAGGTGCTACTATTATTATACCCTTTCTATAGTTAAGGGAACTGAGGCAGATAGAGGTTAAGCACCGTTCTCAGGGTAGCATAGTTGGAAAATACCTAAGGCAAAATTTGAACTCAAGCCTGCCTAACTCCAAGCCCAGAAATCTATCATGGCACCCGGGTATCATTATACTTTAAGGCAAAGCAAAATGAAAAACTCTAATCAGTCAAATTTTGGTCAACTATATTGAGCTCTAGCTCCATCACCAAAAAAAATTGTCCTGGGCTGTCTTTTCTTCCCCTTTTCCAAGAATTCCCTCCACCACTCTTTTTTTTTCTTTAAACAGACAAGTGAGCATTTAACAAGAAATGATTAAATACCATCTATGCAAATCTTAAACTCCAAGGAAAGGGGCATTTGCCCCTTTACTGGGAATAATTCAGCCCCAGTGCTTCTCTGTTTGCTTTCTCTATCTATGTTTTCCTTCTTGAAGCTTTGATTTTTCTGCTTGAAAATGATGGACCATTGGAACTGTGAAGTACCATGAAATTGCCTACTTGAGACTGAATGACTTTCTATCTTTTCACATTCTCCTATCAGTCATTTCAATGAGAATGGATCGATGGAGAGGCAGTTTTGCTTTCTTTTGGCATACTTAGACTGGATCCTGAGAGAATTCTTTTGTGTATAAAGGAAAGACATAATCTTGCCCCTTAAACAGAGGTGTTAGACTAGTTGGTAAGTGGCAGAATTTAAATGGTTCTTTCCAAGTTAGAGAGCCCAGGGTTTAACATTTTGCCCTTTGAAGAGACTGATTCTTTAAGATCCACACATTGGTTGGTTTGCATTTAATATATATTTATTAAACAAATTTCCATGGTTTGGTGCTTTCACATCAGGAAAAGTGTTTGGGAAAATAGTCCACATCAGTTTGACATGAATATTTCATAAACAATGGAATGTAAAAGAAATATATGATGATGAAAAAAGCATATAATTTGTGCGGACACAGGAAAATTATCATTTTTTTTTTTTACTGAATAGAACTGTTTTTATTTCCCAGCAGGGATGTTCCCATATTTCTTTTTACTCAATTTATTTCTGTATTTCATAATGAAATGCTATTGCAGAATCTGAGCTTGTAAAAAAAAATCTCCTTTTAGGAGGGGTTTTGGTCTGGAACTGAATCAGATAGTGCCCGAAAAGGCTGTTCATTAAGACCACAGAGGTTTATCCATATGCTTGTGCCAAGAAGTCAAGGCCCACAAAGAGATCTAGAAATAACAGGGCTTCCACTTTTCAAACATTCACTAAATGTATTATCCTGTTCTAATTCTGTCACTTATTTGAGTTTCAGTTTAATCATCTATAAAATAGGCATAAGATGATGTGCTATTTTCTTTATAGTACACTTGTGAAAAAGTGCTTTGCCAAGTTTAAATGCTATAAAAGTTTGAGTAATTGCTATTATTGCAATTGTCACACTTAAACCACATAAGAAGACACTGAAGGGAAAACTTTCTTGGCCCATTTTGTATGGTCTTTTGTTTTTCAGGAGACTAAATCAAAACTCTGTGTTGTCTTGAAGAAACATGTAGCTTAGATGTTGCATTCAAAATGCATCCCTCTTTAAGACAAGTTTCCTCACTGACAAGGATACTAAGGATCTATGGAAGAAAATTTACAATGCTGTCAAATACTGTACTCAATAGAGCAGTGGATCTCAGTGTGTATACGTGTATCTATGTATATGTAGGTATGTATATATGTATGCATATACGTATGTGTGTGTATATATATGTATATATGTGTGTATTTCCCCAGTTTAAAAAAACATTAAAAATTTTGTGGATATCAAACTACTCCTAAAGCAAGGAAAAGCAACAAGTTATATTTTTCACAAAATATAATCCTAACTTCTGCCTTGCAGAATCCCTAGCTTCCTTCAAAGTGATTTCCACCTACAGAAAATTTATGCCAATTATTCATATCCTCTGCTTCATTTGCCAAAATTGCTTTGTATGTCTTGTTTTTAATATTCTCTGTTTATGTTTCTTCTCTACTTATTTGTGTTTATATATATATACATATATATATATATATATATATATATATATGTATGTATGTATCCCAATGCTTAATAGAATGTGTGGCACTTAGTGGGCATCTAATAAATGCTTTTTGAATGTTGGATGGATGTTGTATGAAGTGTGTGAAAGACATATGTCCCCCAAGAAGCCTAGCTGAAATGGTTATAGAGATAGAAACACTCATTGAAGAAAGCACAGTCTCAAACACAAAAAGATATTGCACTGAAGTTGATGCAAAATATTAATTCTTTTGTTGGCCTTTAAAGTCCTCTAGAGTATGTTTCCAAATTGCCTTTCCAGTCTCCTGGTATTTTAATTCCTTGCTCATACCCTCCACTCCTGGCAAACTGTACTCCTTGCCCTTTCACAATCATATCCCACCCCCTCTGCTTCTTCTACTCATCTGCTCCTGAAATTCATTGAATCATAGGTTCAGTACTGGAGAGGAACTTGAAGGCAACTGATTCCAAACCCTGCATTATGAAAAATGAGGAAATTGAGACCCAAAGAGACCAAATAATCCTTTCATGTTCATATATGTGTCTGAGGAGGTCTGAACCCAGATCTTCTGGAATCTACCATACCATTGTGACTCTTCATGAGGGGAGATAACTCTCCTCCCACATCACCATCTGGTGAAGTCCTTTTCTTCTTTTAAACATCAACTCAGGTTCACCTCACAATGAAGACTTTTCTTATTCCTTATTATCCCTCCAAGAATCTCTTGTGATTTTCTATTTTATACTTCTTAAGTATTTTATCTTTTTCTAACTTCTGCTAAAGTTTCTGTGTATACTTCATTCAGTCAACAAGTATTTACCATGATGAGTCTAGTGTGCCTATCATGAGTAAGGCATTGTGTTGGGCCTTGAGGGTACCAAAAATCAAAATGGTCCCTGTTCTTAAGGAGTCCATATTCTTACAGAGAAGATAGGAGGGATGGTACCACCACATAGGCAAATACATGACTGAAAAATAACAAAAAGGGAGAACATGGCTGTGACACATCTAGAAGGAACTTAGAGATGAGGAGGCAGCCAAGTTGAAACTTGGAGAAAGACAAAAATTATATGATCAAATAATTTGAGGGCTTATTGAGACCTCCTCAGTTATCTAATCCAGTTCATCCCCAAAGGGAAGCCACACTCTAATATCCTTGACAAGTGGTCCTTCTGCCTCAGTTGGAAGACCTCTAAGGGGAGGAAACCCTTAACCTTATGCCATTCTGCCAGAATGAAGATGAAATGAACATTAGGCTAGAGGATGCTGCCAGACAAGAACTGGCACTCTGCTCTTTATAATGTCACCTAGGAAAAAAAGAAAGAGGACCTCATGTGGAACTGCAAGGTTTCCAACAGATATCCACTAAGAGTAAAAGGTCTAGCATAACTCTAAGGATGACATGAAGAAGAAACTGACAAGGTCAAGAATAAATTACAACAAAAGTATTATAAGGAATTGAAGGACAACTGACTACCCAGGCAGAGAAACTGAAAGACAACTGTGATCTATCTTATAGGCAACCATTTTCAGTCCTCTCCCTTTAGCCTCAGTTCAACCTGACCCACACAAGCCCAATAGGGAGAGCAGGCTACAAGGATGGTCCTTGTACTGATTTGTCAAAATTGTTCTTCAACCCCACACACCTCCCTCAACCTAGCCCCAAATTTTCTAGACTTCTTAAACCACCTTTGCCCTTTTAATTTCCTCCACAGTCGAAACAAACAACCTGTTTTGTGGAAGAGCACATAGGTTGTATTGTTTCTTTTTTTCCTGCAACCTCCTTTCCTCTTTGTTCTACCACCAGTTTCTCTCTCCTTTGATTCTGCCAATTTCTAACCCTGATAATAACTTTGTACATGTCTGTGAATGAATGAAATACTGTGGAATTGGAGAGAAACTCCCTACCCCACAAAGGCTGCTCCCAAATTACTACTCCTGTGGAAACTTCATAAGTCAAAAAGAAAGTTGAGTTTTAAAAAGAAAAAGAAAAATGGAGAGAGAGATAGACAAAGACAAAGGAACAGAGATAAGCAAAGACAGAGAGAATTTAGATCAGAAAGGTGAGAGTTTCAAAAGGAAGAAATTAAACATCCCCAATTATACTATAAAGTGCTTGAAGAAAGAGATTATCTAATTTTAATCTTTGTATTTCCAGGACCATATACATAGTAGGTGTTTAACAGATTTTCAAATTAATGATTTCAACTATGCAAACAGTCATAAAAATAACAGACAACACATTGGCAAACACACATAACCACAAATTTTTTTTCTTTCTCTCATTACTACTGAAGGGATGGTAGTGGGTGGTGAGAAACCATTTGGAAGATTAGTAAACTCATATCCATTTGTGAATCTATGTTAGCCTATCACTAAAACTGTAAGATATTTATTATGTTATCCTACAACTATGATGATTTCAGCCATAAGCACCAATAATATAATTTGTAGGCATAACAGACAACTCTTCACAAATCCACATATTAAGTACCTTTTGGTGTGCTAGCTGTATCTAGAACATAATAATCTTTTTCACAACCGGAAAAGAAGGAGTTGGAGGTGGGTAGAGGAACGGATACAGCTTTCTTATATAGAAAGATTTTGTTCATTATATGGTCCTTTAAATCACAAGCTTTGGAAAGGTACTATTTTAGCTCTTTTTATTTCAACCTTTAATTACTACCTCTGTGCACTGGAATGTTCTTTAAGTAGGTTCTGGGAGTTGTTGTTTTTTATTTTTTTAAGGGATGGATTTATTTTGAGGAGACTTGGAAAGTACACATATCAAAAGACTACTATTGTTTTCTGCAGGATTGCTACAAGGTTCAATACCTGACATTCTCATTTATTAGTATTCAAAGATGCTATCTCAATGGCCAAGAAAACTACAACACAGAGGTTTTTCAAGTAATAAATCTCAACGCTGTCCATTGTCCAAGGATTCTTTTTTTTTTTTTAAGAGGAATAGAAGAACTGATCTAAAAAGTTCTTTGGTTTAGAGTTTTTATAGAGTTTGAGTTAAATAGGAATGGCAGATTTAAACCATTATAAAACACTGCTCAAGGCTAAAAAAGCAATCACAAAAACTAGCATGATGGTCAATAAGATCATTTATATCATATGCTTCAAGTTTTCATTAAAATAAAACACAGATTTAGGGATGTCTTTTAATCACATTAAGAAAAAGAATTCTGGGGCTCCCTCCTATAAATGAATTGGAATTTCATTTGTAATTTATATAGCTTTTGTTCTTTTAATCTTTTGAAAAATTCTAGAAATGTAACCATTATAAGAAATAGACATCCAGCTCTGGAGATCGTACAAAAACATTGAGTCAAATGAAGAAATTTCCTAAAGATGAAGAACCTTGTAACAATCACATCTTATAACCTACAGTTAAATTCAATTGAACAAACTTTCTATTACGCACTTAATATCTTCCAGGCAGTATTCTAGGTTCTAGGAACTTTATTTTAAAAAAAGGAAAAATAGTCTTTAATCTCAAGGACCTTGAATTTTCATGGAAGATCCAAGATGTAAAATGATAAATTACATACAAAATACTTCGAGGAAGAAAGGAGCACAACTATGGGGACTATAGAATGGTTCCCATGGGAGGTGGTTTATATCAGATAGGTTCTAGAAAAGTCACCAGTGAACCATGTTTTTTTTAAACTAAATCATATTTTACATGAAATGGGGTTGCATAGTATTTAAAGGAAGTTGCTAGTGAATATCTTTGTAAAATGAAGAACCCTTTGTAAAATGGAATAGTCACACACCATACTCTGTTTCTTAGTAAAAAAAAAAATTATCAAGTTAGATTTGATTATATCAGTGTCCCCTCAAGCCCTAAATCTTGTTCCATGAAGTAGATATTTTTAGAGTGTTAAAAATAATAACACATCCATAGCACTGAAATATTAGTAGATTTTTAGAAGCATTCATGTGCACACACTCAAAAAAGTGAAGCTAGCTAAGTATACTTCCCATTTAAAGATGAAGTTACGGGCCCAGAGGGATCTGTAAATAAATGTCTAAGTCACCTCAAAGGAATTGGTTTTATATATTGTTTATATATATTGTTAGAACTTTTCCAGTTCTAACAATAAGATATTTTTGATTTACAGACAAGGTATTTTTTTTCTAAAAAATAAAAGGTTGGAGATGACTCCTGAAAATATTACTCAATGACATTTGCCAAGGTAATATTCCTAATAAAAACCTCTACTAAAAACAAAGAATAAAAATCTTATAAAAAGTTGTTTGAAACCCTAGGGAAAGAGGACAAAAACATTGTTCTGTCATAAATAATAACACAAAACCTCTCTGAAGAAATGGCTTTTAAAAAAAACTCCCAATTTCTGACTGGAAGTTGCAAAAATGGGTGATTAGGGAATTTTAAACTTTTTTTTTCATGGACCTCTTTGGAAGTGTGGTAAACATATTATTCTAATAATGCTTTTACATTCACAAAATAAAAGGCATAGGTTTAGAAAGGAAACTAATAATACTGAAATCTAGCTATCCATCCCTCTCCCTTTGCATATATACATATGTGTGTATATATATATATATATATATACACACATATGTATATAAAGTGTATATTTGTGTGTAGGTATGTAGGTATCTATATATATGAACTCCAGGTTAAGAGCTCTGTTAAATATTCTTTAAGAAATTTATCTCTTCTATTAGACCCAACTGGGAGATGGTTGCGTTGACATACTTATTACCTTCATCTCCTCACCTTTTCTAAGTGCCCCTTCTTTCTACCACCCTGCGAGATACCCAGATAAGGAGGTTGTTCTTGAGGCCTTGTCCTATCACCTTCATGCTGTGTTAAACACCTGGTCTTTTTCTTTCCATGCTTCTTTCTCTGTTGAAACTTACTTTTCCTTTATCTCCTTCCCTCACAATAATCACCTAAACCTCTTGGACTTCCCCATCTAAGCAATAATATCTAACTGAATCTGTACCTCTCTTAAAATTTCATGATGGGAAAATCTATAAAGAGTGGTCTATCATCATCATCCTCATTCTCATCAATCATTAGCATCATGTTCTACTATGTAACACTCCATGTTCTGCCTAAATTCCACTGCACACCCAGGTTACCCTATTACCTCCAGTTTGAACACAGGACTTCCTCAACTCCAACTCATGAAAGCCATAACCTCCTTCAAAGCACACTTCAGGTTCCACATCCTACACAAGATCATAATTTATTCATACTCCTACCCGCAGTTTTGAAGGCACTTTTCTTTTTGAAATTGTTCTTTTTCTTTCCCTTTTTTGGTACTTATCACTTTCTTCTTTTTTTTATCTTTTTTTTTAATTTTAGACTTGAATACTAAAACTTAAATGCATATTAAAAAAGAAAAACATTAAAATGTAAATACTAAAACTTAAATACAAAATTAGAAAAAGATAAAATAAAAGTCATATACACAACAAAATGTGAGAGAGAATTAAAAATATGTAGCAATACATTTCCATTTCAAGAAAGCCTGTATATTAAATATGACACATTGTGTTAAAAGCTGCCCATCTTTTCTTTACTTCCTTGTAGATTTTCTTTTATTCTCTGATGTACACTATTTACTTTATTGTCTCCCTCTCTTCATTCTCCTTCCCCCCAAGTTAAAATTAAGTGTGAATATATTTATATAGAGATATATACATACATGTATACATATATACATACACATACATATATAAAAATGTACTTTCCCTAACAGATTCTATTCCTAATCTTTGTTTTTATGTTTGTGCAAATCTCTTTACTTTCTGTTCCTTCTGACTCCTCTACTTTACTTCTACCCACTACCTTGCTTAACTTACTCCCTTTCAAAGATTCATCCCTCAGCCTCCCATTCTTGTGAATCTAAACACTCTTCTATATCTGCCTTTTACCTATTCTGTCACCTCCCCTCTAAAAAAACCCTCCCTTATCCTCTCCCCTTCTTTATCCCTTTAGCATTTTATTTCTTTATATATATATATATATATGTATGTATGTATGTATGTATGTATGTATTGTTGCCTCTTGAGCCCATTCCTGATGAAAGTAGGTTTCCAGAACTACCAGTCCTCTTCCCCATCTAATTCCTCTCTATAGTTCCTTCCTCTTGCACTTCATTGATATAATTATTTTTTTAGCTTTTCCTGAATGGCTTTACTTTTTAAAGTCATATCATGCTCTGGTCTACCCCAATCTTTCTTATGAACTATACAATTGCGAGTAACAATCTTAGACATACATTTTTTCATTTTACTTACATAGAAAGTAAACAGTCTGTCCTTTTGAGTCCCTTATATAGTCTTTGGTATTTCTCTTAGCTCGTGTATGTCAAATATATTGAGTTCAGGTGGAGTTTTTTGTTGTTTCTTTTTTTGTTTTGGTTTTTTTTGATTGTTTTTAAACAAAGTCCTGGAAGTCTGACAATTCATTAAATGTCTATTTTTTTTTCATTTAGGATTATGCTTAGCTTTGTTGGGTATGAGATTTTTGGCCTGAAATCCAGTTCTTTTGCTCTTCCATATATAGTGTTCTAAGACCTGCTGTCTTTTAGTGTTGCCACTGCTCGCTCTTTGTAATGGTAATTTAAAATGGGAAGATCTTTCTCATTCATTAATAGGCCCATGTGACCTGCCTCGGTCACATGAGTCTGAGTTACATAGAGCCTGTGGTGGGAGGAGTTTGCTGAATGAGTGGAACAGGAAGGGTGGAGCAGGAAGAGGAGGAGCTAGAACAGAGATGAGAGGAAGTTAGTCTTGAGAGCAGTCAGAGATAAGAAGGATGCAGGCCCTTGGCTAGTGTGAGTGAAAGGGCTTGTGATTTTTTTTTAAGGGAGTCTGCTTGTGATTTGTTTGATGGACCTGGTTTGTGGGAAACCTAGCAGGGGGGAAGGCTTAGGGATGGTGTTGTCTTCTGCTTTGTTATTGTGCATAGATTTTTGTTGCTATGATGGATTTGGCTTTCTGGTGTCTGAATACATGTTTTGGTTCTGCCATGTGGAGAGGCTGTGGTATTTCTTGATTCAGAATTCCATCAGGATATTCATGGCTATGGTAGGTTCTGTGAATATCACATTGGTGCTACAATCTTTTGTGATTCTAATTGTGCCACCACCATATGTAAATTGTTTTTTCTTGTTGCTTACATTATCCTTGAGCTAGGAATTTCAGAATTTAACTATGATATTCTTGTGGATTTTCCTCGTACAGTCTCTTTCAGATGATGACCAGGTTTTGTTTTTTTCTATTTCTCCTTTCCTCTCTTGTTCTAATTCCTCAGGACAATTTTCTTTAATTATTTCTTATATTATTGTATAAAGATTCTTTTTTTGATCATACCTTTCAGGTAGTCCAATTATTCTTATGTTTTTTCTTCTTGATCTGTTCTCAGATCAGTTTTTTCTTATGGGACGTTTTATATTCTCTTCTATTTTTTCATTCTTTATATTTTATTTTACTATTTCTTGGTCTCTTATAACTGTGCTAGCTTCTCCTTGTCCAATTCTAATTTTCAAGGAGTCATTTTCTTCCTTAAGATTCTGGATGTCCTTTTCTAATAGGTTGACTTTCTTTTCATAATCTCTTTGGTTTTCTTGGATTGTTCTTATTATTTTTTTGTTTTTAGTTTTTCCTCAATCTTTCTCATTTGACTTTTTAAGTTTTTTTTTTAAGTTCTTCTTTGAAATCCTTTTGGTCAAGTGGCCATTTTACATTACTCTTTGGGGCAGAAGAGGGTTTCTTTCTTCACTAAACTCCTCTGACCATTAAACCTTGTTTTCTCTATTCATAATAGCTCTCTATGGTTGGTTTCTTTCTCCTGTGCACTTTGGGAGGTGAGAGGGGAGGTAATGGCTTAATTTGTTTGTAATCACCTATAGTTCTGGGGTATGAGGGATAGTTTCTCTGGCCTCAAATACTCCTTAAGTTCTCCATTCTGACCTTGATCCCAAACTAAGACTTCCAACCTCCTATAAGTGCCCACAGCCATCTGCTTCTATAAGTCCTCACTCCATTCTAAACTCACCAGGTGTATGCTCATTTCCCACCCTCCCCTTCCCCTGTCTCTGCAGCACAGTTGGATCAGGCACTCCTTGTCAGCAGATGTTCCCTCAATTTTCCAGGGCTCAGAGGCCTATCTCTTTTCACTGTCCTGGGAGTAAAATTCCCTGGCTGGGACCAAGGAGCCTTCCAAACTGGCTAACCCCAGGACTTGCCCCTTGCTGGGTAAGAGAGCCCTTGTCTAGAGGTGTTTAATCTTCACAGAGAATGAACTCTCATGCAGAAATTTTTCTTCTCATCTTTTCCATTGTTCCAGGAGGCCCCCTGTTTTGACTATTTTCATTTATTTTCAGCATTCTATATTTGCCCTGAGATGTGGAGGAAAATCTTGAGGGGTTGGAATTTTCTGAAGTACTCCACCATCTTCACAGTATCCTCTCCTATGTCTCACTTTCTACATAATATTTCCCTTTAGTAAAAAAGTAATCCCCTTCAAGGGAAAGACTGTCCCACTAAAAAAATATATCCACAGTTCATAGAAAATTGCCACAAAAGTAATAGATGTTTATATATTTGCAACTTTGAATGAAATAGAATAGAACAATTATCTTCCTGATAAATAAACATGTTTTTATGCACTTGTTAGTGCAAGGCCTATATTTACTGAAGATATAGTGATATAAAAGACAGGGTCCCTGGGTAAAGGACCTTGACTTACTTGGAGAGACAAGGGAGAGAAGTAGACTGTGAGAACACCATCAGGCAGTACTTAGTAAGCATGAAAATGTGATGGTAGGAAAAAGAATTACCTCACGTATTCAAAGAATATCTTGGGGTAGGAAGGATACAAAGGCAGCCTCACAGAGAAGATAACATTTGCATGGCATCATGTCCCAGCTGTCCTTCATAAAGGAAAATGCCATATTGCTAGGATAGCTGGCACATAATGAAGGGTTATACCTAGACTATAATGAAGAGAAGTGAGAGTGTACCATCTAGAGGAAATGGCAGCAGAAAAAGTGGACATGATCCAGTCATGGGATGATGAATTGATCAATTTCAGAGGCTTCAGAGAAGCAGACAGGAGGAGACAAAGTTGGAGAGAGGGACAGTATCTATATGCAAAAGTCCTGGAAGACTCTAAGTAAAGTGATTTGTATTGTGTTCACATTTCTTTTTGACATCTTGGATGACATTGGGTGGCCACTAAAACTTCCTGTATTTTCTAGTTCACTTACAGAGGTGATTGAAATTTGCCATCTATTTATTTGTATTACTTCTTCTAGAAAAATATTCATATTTAAATCTCCTGAGATTCCGGGTAATATTTCAAAATTCTTATGGAAAATGTGCACCCGGATATTCTGCCAACAACTAAAGCTCAAAATGACTAGCTGAACCCATCATTTCTCCCCAAAATGATATTTTTGTTCTTGACTTGCTGAGCTTTGTCAATATTACCTTTCTTCTCCCATTTACTCACACTAGCAATGTTGGGAACCAGATGCAGGCATAGGGAACCTGAGGCCTAGAGGCCACATGTAGCCCTCTAGGTCCTCAAGTGTGGTCCTTTGAATACAAACTTTGGATCTAGAGGGCCACATTGGCTTCAAGAACTCAAGTTCCCTACCTCTGAGTCTCTGCCCTTACAGAAAGAGTGACCAAGTTACCAAGTCCTGGAAGTTTTGCCGATATTTGTGGATCTTTCTGCATCTAACCACTCTCTGCTTTCCTTTATGCCATCATTATCACTTTCTGTATACCTTTCCTAACTCTCTCTCAGAGGCAAGCATACTGGCTCTTGAGTCAGAGTTCAGTTCAAATATTTTTTTTCTTTTATGCTTACTATTTGTGTAACCTTGGAAAAGTCATTTTACTCCCTAGCACTGAGTTGACTCATTGCATAATGATGGCATTGGATTAAGTGACTTCTGAAGTGCCTTTTAACTCTAAGTCTATGACTGTCTGTTCAATCCTACACAAACTAATACTTCATATCACTCTAATGCTCAAATATCAGTAAAGACAAACTCCCTAGACTGGCATTCAGGGCCTTGAACAGTTTAGTTGCAGCATATCTTTGAACCCTGTTGCACATTATTTTTCTTCATGAATTTTTGTACTCCAGACAATCTGGATTATTCATTGTCACTTGAGCAAATCTTTCTTTTCTTGACTCCTTTATCTATACTGCTCTTGACTACTTGGATGATGCCATTGCATCTAGAATACTCTAGCCATGTCCTCCATGATGCCTTTCCTAATTCTCTGGAGGAGTTAATGAATTTCTTCATCACTTATCTCCCAGTATTTTGTACTTTTATGATGTATGTCAGTAGCTTCATGAGTTAATGTGTCTATTTCCTCTAGCCATAGAAAATATGATCAATGGTCTAGAGATCTTGCTTAAGGTGATAGATAAATAATAGATATAAAATGATAAATAGATAGAATGACTCTGATTTTGCCAATAGAGCTTTCTAGCTGTACAGCTATTATTTCTTATTTATACCATATGATTGTCTTACTTCATTTTCCTATCCAGGGTATCCCCTACTCTGTGTCTTTCTCATTCCAGATTATTACTGGAAATATCTCGTTACTTATTTATACCTGTAATATCTCTCTTCATTGTCCATAGCAACTCTCCTTTTCTCAGAGATTATTGTTGTTATATTTAATCTTTTTTTTTAAGTTTCATCTGCTCCTACTAGACTGTTAGCACTTTGAGGACAGTTAATATGTCAATTGTATATAACCTTCATTGTCTTGAATAGTGGATTATATAAGTCCTTAATAAATGCTTTAAAATGAATTAATGCAAAACACAGGAGCACAGGATATATTATTAATTAGTATTTAGAAGCATTTTAAGCCTTCTGAATTGAGAGACATATAAAGATTAAACAAAATTCCAGTTAATGACTTTGACAATTGAAAGTATATTATTTTCTTCCAGTTTCTAGATGTAGTTAAGAAGAATAACTTTGGGAATTGAATATGTTCTAATGTCACAAACATAGTCCTTTTTTTAAGATTAAACACATTATGATTACAAAGTCCATATTGATCTCAAAATCTGATAAATAAAACATTTGAATACTTTAGCTAGAGAAACCCAAAACTGATTGGAATGGGAGAAATTTAACTTATTATAAATGGCCAAGAAGAGAAAAATTTTAATCAGGCTGTATATTTTTCTATTCATTTGTACATTTTTGTTTAGGTCTATTTTTTGCTTATGCTTTGCCTGAGGTCAGGATTGCTCCTCCTTTTGTTTGTTTGTTTGTTTTACTTCAACCAAAGCATAATAGATTCTGCTGAAGCCTTTTACCTTTACTCTGTATGTATGTCTCTCTGCTTTGATTATATTTCTTATAAACAACATAGTGTAAGATTCTTTTTTTTAAAATCTACTCTGCTATTTAATTGTTTTATAGGAGAATTCATCCCATTCACATTCACACTTAAATTGCTGTGTATTTATCTCCATCGTATTTTTTTCCTCCTCTTTGTTATCTCTCTCCTTTCACCCTTTCCCTCCTTACCAATGTTTTGCTTCTGTCTACCACTTTCCCTTATCTGCCTTCTCTTCTGTCAGTTCTCTCCCTCCCCTTTTACTTAATGTTCTCCCTTCCTACTTCCATGTCAAGTAAGATAGATCTTTATATTCAACCAATTGTGTAAATTATTCTCTCTCTACCAATACTGAGACAGTAAGATTCAAGTGATACCTATTATCCATCCTTCCTTCTCCCCTCCCATTGTCGTAGGGTTTTTGTACCTCTCCACATGAAATAATTCACCTGATTCCATCTCTCTTCCTTCTATACCCAGTATACATCTCTTTCTTATCCCTTAGTTATTTTTTATGTCATTCCCTCAAATTGTACACATACCCTCTGTGTGTTTTCCTTCTAGTTGTACAGTTAGTGGCACAATTTTTAAGAATTATAGATATTGTCTTTCCATGTAGGGATGTAAAGAGTTCAGCTTCATTGAATCCCTCCTCCCCCCCCTTTTTAGGCTTCTCTTGGGTCTTATTGTTGGAGATCATAATGGTTATTTATTTTGGGCCTTCTCTTTAGGAAAGTTTGAAATCTTTCCATTTCATTGAATGATCATTTTTTTCCCTTTGGCGTATTATGCTTAATTTTTCCAGGTAGGTAATTCTTGGTTGTAGTCCTAGCTCCTTTGTCTATCATTCCCATTTTAGAGATGAGGAAACTGAGGTAAACATGGGTTAAGTGATTTGTCCAGGGTCATAAAACTAGTAAGTGTCTAAGATAGCATTTGAACTTAGGATTTCCTTATTATAGACTCAGTGCTTTTTCTACTGTACCACCTTGCTGCCCCTTAATGTTGCCCCTACTGCAACATTTAGAAACAGTAACATTTAGAAATCTTAGATCTAGTACTTATACATTTCCCCAATTGCCAGGCACTGCAACTTCCACTAAAGACTGAAATGCTCAGCTTATTTCAATTTTGCTACTCCATATTCCACTGTAGGATAAGATACAGTTTCCTACGGTAGCACAAATCCTGTCTACTAGGAATTGCAGAAACTGTTGGCATTTGTAAAAGATGAGACTGAGTCAGAAAAAAAAGGAAATATGTGAACTAATGGGTAAGCATATTGACTGAGCAAATACATCAATAGGAGCTTGGACTTTTTGTCAAATGGCTTATAGCTAATGTTTATTTCCTAGTTTCCAGGATTTAGAAATTAAATAATAGAATATTTATTTATACTAATATTCCTTCATGGAAAGCAAATGTATGCACTAACATATGTCTTTTAAACAGTATTTTGGTTTAAAACTTTCTGATACAGTATTTCTATCAGATTATCATTTTGTCTGAGAAAAAATAGTACCCCTGACCTGGGTATACAGTGGGGTTGGGGTTGTGGTATTATACATGGGAAGTTGTTTGCTTCATAATGAGGGGGGTGGAAATTGCATCAGAAATTTCATTAGGAAAGTACAAACTGTCTTCTGTGTCTGTCACACAAGCTGTTCAGGAGACAAAACACATTTATAGAAAATAGGAGCCTTGGGAGACTGGTATTAGGAACCTCTAAGCAGTTAAAATCATTAGCTCTTTGTTCTTTTCTTTCCCCACTAGTGCTTACATGACAGACGCTCAGGCTCCTAAAAATCCATCCAGAAGGGCAGGAAGGAATGGGCATTTAAAAATCATGCAAGAATTAAATGAGATTTTCTATTCAGTCCCTCAATGCCTATTATCAAAAGGGAAGAACCACAGAGGACCAAAATGTGTTGAAATTACCACAAACCAAATAAAAAGTTATGAGCTGAAAATTCAACTGCCTAGGTTAGTTAGTAAAAAAATTAGTTTTGAAATCTGACTTTCTTACAATGACCTTGTCTGGTCCTTTCAGTTTGAAGATCATCTCTAAATTTAAAGAATCCATTTATGTCTTTCCCAGTGGCCTTGTACTGTCCATCCTATTTTAAGGTACTTCAGTTGGAGTCAAAACACAGAGAAGACTCTCACATATTACTTGCTGCTGATAGCCCCTTCTCCTCTAGCACAGTCATCCCAAGCATTTGGGTCTAGTTGAGTATTAGATAGGGTAGTACTTCTAAAGATTTTACTAATTTTATTTTTTTAGTGTGAAGTCATGCCAAGCATATTTCCACATTAACCGTGTTACAAAAGAAACAAAAACAAAATAAAATAATAAAAACAAAGGAAGTTTTAAAAGTATGTTTCAATTAGCATTCAGCGTCTATCAGTTCTCTGTAAGACAATGTCATTTTTCATCAAAGATTCTCTGGAATTGTGTTGAATCATTGTCTGGATCAGAATAGCTTTCTCAAAATATTGATGTTACTGCTTACGATGTTCTCTAGGTTCTACTCACTTCACTCAGTATGAGTGACTGTGATCAAACATAGTGGTCAATTGACATTTTATAAGCCTGGTAACTCAGGTCCCTTGAACCTTTTTCCTAGGTAAAGGGACTGATCTATCACTTCAATTCCAAGGAATACTTTTTTTTCCTTCCAGATTCCTAGGCTTTGAGCTTTTGAATTTGGCCAGAGATCTTAAAATATTTGAGAATTTTTATTTTTCCTTATTGCCACCCTTAACTCCCTATCACGTGAAGGAAATTCCATGCTTAAATTCCAGGAAAATGCCAGAAGCCTAATTTTGATGGGTTGTTTTAATTCTGTTCCAGTTTCCCTTCAGGTTTATAAATATTCAAAGATAATGAAGTTTGTTTTTACCAGATATAAAAACCAATAGATATTTTTTTAAAGTACTGAAACTTATCTTGGTAGTACAGGAGGTGCTAGGATGCATTCATTTAAAACCAATCTTGAAGAAGGTGTTTACCTTGGTCTAGGAACAAATGGGTAAAGAAGAAGATTAGACTTTTGTTGACAATTCATCCTTTTGAAAGAGTAACGCAATTACAATTCCCTCTTATCTTTATGTGCTTCCAAAGCTGGTGGATAGGGATGAAGTAGGGATGAAGATGAAAACTGCTTCTTTCTGAATTTTCTGGAGGATGTCTGTCCAGTGTACAGTAAAATGACAGAATTGCAGCCATGTTCATAATCTTACATCCCTGCCACTCCATAGTGAGATGAAGAAAAGCAATCTCAACCAGCAGCATTGATTACAATTTTTAAATTGTTTGTCATTGCGGTCAAATGGCGTGGTAGATAGAGTGTCAGGTCTGATCTGAGGGACTGTACCTGAATTTTGATTATGTCATTTACTTCTTAAGTTATCCCCACCTTGGGCCATCTATTCAGAGAATCTGTCTCCCCTCAAACCTTAGTGGAACACAACGGCTGCCCCACCTGGGTGGGATCTAGATAAAGAAGAACGCTAGCTGCATCTTCGCAGAAGGAGGTCCTGAAATGAGGGTAAAAGAAAAGAGGAGAAATTTGGATCTCCCCAAATCATTGGGGTTAAATAATGATTTTCTCAAAATATAAGCTAAGCAAGAAAGAGCAGTTCACTAACAGTTTTTATTGTAGAGTGTCATAGGTCAGATGATCCTGGATAGAGATTCGGAGAAGATCTTTAAGGGCATCTAGTCAAATTTCTCATTTTATAAATAAAGTTTAAACTTCATTGAATTACTTAACCAAGGACAGGCTAAAATGTGTAGATGTATTCAGGAATAGTAAGGCATAAAGACGGGTTACCCTATGTATGTGGTCCTGGACATTTCCTTGGTTCAGTAGACGTCTCCATTCCCATCTGTTGAGAAGGCTATCTAACCATATGCCAATGACAATTAGTATCCATTCTTGTAAAGGACACTATGCAAGAGATTTAATTCAGTCAGCAAAGAGAGTGAAAAGTAACAATAACAAGCAACAATTCACCAACGATAAGAATCGCTGATACAGGAAACAGAGCGCCAACTTCATCTACCAGCTGAACAAAGAACCATCAACATCGGATGAATGAGAAGAGCTTGAAAAGAAATCAGACAAATGCTTAAATATTTCATCCACAAACCAATTTGATACTCTTTCAATTGAAAAGAAATCTACAACATTTAATTTGGTTTTCCAAAAAATTTCATACATTATTAATATAATATTAAAGATGTTTTATTTTAAAAGTAATAGGAATTTTTTTTTCAAATTAAATTTTCTTCCCTACTACAACTCCTGTAAGATTACTCCAAAGTAACTCAAGATTGTGATACCATACTTACATCTCTGCTGGCCCAATTAGTAGTACTACAGAAATATGGGAATTCCATAGAGATACCCAGCCTTGTATCATCTTAGTCTCCTTCACACATTCTATGCTTCTGCCAAACACACTTCAATATCTGTTCTCTGAATATGTCTTGTAATTCTCTGACTATTTGCACTATTTCCTATGCCTGAAATGTCCTCCCTCCATCTTAATCTTCTGAATTCTTAATCATGTTTTAAAGTTCAGTTCTAATGCTGCTTTCACCATAAATTGTGCCATAATTGCCCCCAGGAGTAATGCTCTTCCTTCTCTCACATCACGTAGAATTTTGTTTATATTTGATACCTCTTTAATCATGTAACATGCACTTTAATTATCTGTATCTTTATTTTAAAGGGAATGTGTTACTCATAGACATTGTATTCATCCTTTGTTGCCAAAGAAGACCATGCCACCAAAGAAAGGATGACATGACTTGCACTTGACTTTGTTTTGAGTTTGGGAAGGCTGTGCAAGTCACCATCCTCACTTCTCCTCCAGATCCATCTGAATCCAGTGACCTGATATTCCTCAGGATGACAGGAGATGACCCAGGATACACTGGAAATCTTGGGCCTTTTAGGCCAAGGTCTTTGCAGGCACTCACTTAGGGTGAGGTAACATCCATTCATTGAGTAGGCCTGTTTAAGAAGTAGCCAGGGCATGGTCCCTTTAATGAGGCCAAGGAAAAGAAAGACATTAGGATGGGTGGGAACCAGCAGCTGTTTCTATTGATAATCACTCTAAAGCTAGGAATGTCCAGAGGAGCCCTTAGGCAGGGGCCCATTGGAGTCCCAGTTTCAGAGTGCAGTAGGTTTAAGGTTTAACACAGGACAGGAAAGGAAAGAAGCCAGTAAAACTCAAGTCAACTGGGCAGATTTTGGCCATCCAAATTTACCTTCCTTTGGAAAGGAGAAGGAAGGGAAGGGGGAGGCAGACAGGAGAGAAGGAGTTGAGTTACCCAGCTAGCTAGCCAGGTCTACTTGCTGCATCTACTTGCAGGATTGTGTTTGTCCTTCTTTGCTGAAGAAGACCATGCCATCAGATAAATGATGACATGACCTGCACTTGACTTTGTTATCAACAATAACTGCTGCTGCTTCCCACCTAGCCTGATGTTTTTCTTTTACTTGACCTCATTAAAGGGGCCATGCCCTAGCTACTTCTCTAAGAAGACCTGTAAAGACCTTGGCCTAAAGGGCCCAAGGTCTCACAGTGCATCCTGGGTCATCTCCAATCATCCTGAGGAATATCAGGTCACTGGATTCAGATGGCTCTGGAGGAAAAGTGAGGCTGGTGACCTGCACAGTCCTCCATCAGTCATAGACATATTGAATGCCTGGAAGAATATTGGTATTAAAAGGATGGATTCTCTTTCTGTGGGAAAATGGGGTTCTTTAAAAACCACTATAAAATTTCCAGAAAGTAATACTACCTGCTGTCTTCTTCCTGTTCAACTTTCATTGTTAATCTCCATTATCTGACAAAGAAATAGATATTGATGGATGAACACTGTAGGCTGTCCATCTGACTACATATCATGGCCTAAATAATAATCATTCTACAAGTACTTGCTTTTTCCTGGGTGAATAGATACTCTAAACTCTTAGAAATGGTTGTGAATCTCATTAAATAGGTTCAGTAGTATTGGGAGAAGTGAGTGAAAGAAGGGTGGATGAGAACATCACAATTTCAATTGCAAAAAAGAAGAATTTTAGTATCTGTCAGTAAACCTTTTATTTGTATTCTATACTGGCTATCAGAATTTTGGGTGAAACAAAGGGAAATGAAATATAATGGTGGATATAAATAGACTTCTGCATATTATCATTTTTCTTTGTACACAAAAATGACATAAAAGATAACATTGAGGAAACATACAGTTATAATGTTAATTAGAGTTAAAGATCTTCCTCACCCATTAATAGGCCTTACTTGGAGTCCATTAAGGGAGCTCGATTAAGGAAGGCTTGTTTTGTAGGAAGGTCCATACCTTTTGTTAATTAATGAGACACTGAGTCACTAGGGTTGTGCCCTCTCACTCTGAAAAGTGTACATATTCTTTAAGATGAAGTTTTGCTTGGAAGAAGGTTCCTGTGTAAGGTAAGATTCTGGGTAGCCTTGCAGGTCCCCACATATTCCTGCCCTCGCTGAAAACCCAGAAGTTGGTGCTTCTTTCTCTCTCTGGTTACTATGTATATATGTAATGGTCAGAAAGTTGGATCTGTCTATTGATCTATGATGTATGTATAGCTTATGGTAAGACGGTTAGAAATGCTGTCAATTGGTCTTAATTTCTCTGCCTGTACTTTCTCTGTTTTTTCTTTTGTATCATTGTTTTTTTCAGTTTTTGACAATCACTTCCATAAGTCTTAGATTTTCTCCCCATCCCTTTTCCCTCCCTCCCCAAGACAGCATGCAATCTCATATGGTTTCTACACATACATTTTTATTAAACACATTTTCACATTAGCCGTGTTGTATAGAAGCATTAAAATGAGTGGGAGAAACCATGAGCAAAACCATTACAAAACAAAACACAAGAGAAAATATTCTACTTCGTTCAATGATCCAATTCCATACTTCTTTCTCCAGAGGTTGAAGGTATTTTGCCTCAAGAATCCATTGGGAATGTTTTAGGTCTTTGCATTGCTATGAAGGACTAAGTCTAGCAGAAAAATTTCTCACACACTGTGATTGTTGCTGTGTACAAAGCTCTCCTCGTTCTGCTGATTGTACTCAGCATCAGTTCATATAAGTCTTTCCAGGTCTCTCTGAAGTCTTCCTGTTCATCATTTCTTAAACCACAATAATATTCCACTACATTTATATATCACAACTTGTTCAGACATTCCCGAATTGTTGGGCATCCCTTTGATTTCCAGTTCTTGGCTACCACAAAGGGAGTTGCTATAAATATTTTTGTATATGTGAGATCCTTTCCCATTTTTATGATCTCTTGGGGATACAGTCCTAGAAGCCATATTGTTGGGTCAAAGGGTATGCACATTTTTGTAGCCCTTTGGACATAGTTCCAAATTGCTTTCTAGAATGGTTGGATCAGCTCGCAGCTCCACCAACAATGAATTAGTGTTCCAACTTTCCCACATCTTCTCCAACATTTATCATTTTCTTTTTTTGTCTTGCTAGCCAATCTGATAGGTGTGATGTGGTATCTCAGAGTTGTTTTGATTGGCATCTCTCTAATCAATAAGGATTTAGAGCATTTTTTCTTATGACTATAGATAGCTTTAATTTCTTCCTCTGAAAACTGCCTGATCACATCTTTAACCATTTATTGATTGGGGAATGACTTCTATTCTTGTACATTTGACACAGTTCTCTATATGTTTTAGAAATGAGACCTTTATCACAGACATTAGTTGCAAAAATTCTTTCCCAGTTTTCTACTTCCCTACTAATCTTGGTTGCATTGAGTTTGCTTGTGCAAAAACTTTTCAATGTAATGTAATCAAAATTATCCATTTTGCACTTCATAATGCTCTCTATCTCTTGTTTGGTCATAAATTTTCCATTATCCATAAACCTGACAATTATTCCTTGCTCACCTAATTTGTTTATAGTATCAATCTTTATACCTAGATCATGTATACATTTGGAATTCATTCTTATATATGGTGTCAGGTATTGATCTATGCCCAGCTTCTGCCACAATATTATCCAGTTTTTCTAGCAGTTTTTGTCAAACAGTAAGTTCTTATCCCAGAAGCTGATGTCCTTGTATTCATCAAATAGTAGATTGCTATATTCATTGACTACTGTTACTTGAGTACCTAACCTATTCCACTGGTCTATCCCTCTACTTCTTAGCCATTACCAAGTGGTTTTGATGATTGCTGCATTTTAATATGAAATCTGGTAGGGTTAAGCCACCTTCCCAAGCATTTTTTTTTATTAGTGGCCTTGATATTTCAGATCTTTTCTTCTTCAATATGAATTTTGATACTATTTTTTTCTAGTTTTAGAAAATAATTATCTGGTAGTTTGATTGGTATGACACTGAATAAGTAAACTAATTCAAGTAGAATTGTCATTTTTATTATGTTACTTCAGCCCACCCATAAGCAAGTGGCATTTTTCCATTTAATTAGATGTGACATTATTTGTGCAAAAAGCTTTTTGTAATTCTGTCCATATAGTCTCTGGGTTTGTTTTGGCAGGTAGACTCCCAGATATTTTATAGTGTCTACCATAGCTTTAAATGGGATTTCCCTTTCTATCTCTTGCTGTTGGGCTTTGTTAGTAATATATAGAAATGTAGGTAATTGATGTGGGTTTATTTTGCAACTACAACTTTGCCAAAGTTGTTTATTACTTCAAGTATTTTTTTTGCTTGATTCTCTAGGATTCTCTAAATATATAATCACTTAGTTTCTTCTTTGCCTATTCTAATTCCTTCAATTGTTTTTTCTTTTATTGCTGAAGTTAACATTTCTAGAAGTTAACATTTCTGAATAACAGTAGTGATAATGGGCATCCTTGTTTCACCCCTGATCTTATTGGGAAAGCATCTAGCTTATCCCTACTACATATAATATCTGTTGATGGTTTTATATAGACACTGCTTATTATTTTATGGAAGGCTCAATTTATTCCTGTGCTCTCTAGTTTTTTCAATAGGAATGGGTGTTGTGTTTTATCAAAAGCTTTTTCTGTATGTAAAAACTTCATTTTTGATATTTTAATTTGGTTTTTTTTTAAACCAAATTGATCAAATGTTTATCAATTTTATTGGTTTTTCATAAAACTAATTCCTAGTTTTATTTTTTTAGTTCAATGATTTTCTAAATTTCAATTCTATTAATATCTCTTTTGGATTTCAGTATTGCTTATTTGATATATACTTGATTTTCAGTTTGTTCTTTTTCTAGTTTTTTCAGCTGTATGCCCAATTCATTGATCACTTCCTTCTCTGTTTTATTCATGTTGGCCTTCATTGACATAAATCTCCTAAGAAGTGCTTTTGCAGCATCCCATAAGTTTTGATAGGTTGCCTCATTATTCTCATTCTCTTGAATAAAGTTATTGATTGTTTCTATTATTTGTTGTTTAACCTATTCACTTTTTAGAATTAGATTACTTAGTTTCCAATTAATTTTTGGTCTATCTTTCCACGGCCTTTTATTACATATAATTTTAATTGCATTGTGGTCTGAAAAGGATGCATTGACTATCTTTGCCCTTCTGTACTGGATTATGAGGGGTATTTTCCTTTCTATCCCCATTCAATTGTCTCTAGACAGCTATCATATCTAACCAATCCAGAGGTCTATTCACCTCCTTATCTTCTTTCTTTTTTATTTTGAGGTTAGATTTATCAAATTCAGAGAGGGAGAGGTTGAGATTTCCTACTATTATAGTTTTGTTCTCTATTTATTCTTGTAACTCCCTTCACATCTCCTCTAAGAATTTGGATGTTATACCACTTAGTGCATATATGTTCAGTAATGATATTGGTTCTTTGACAATGGTGCCTTTTAGCAGGATACAGTTTCCTTCCTTATCTCTTTTGATTATTTCTATTTCAGTTTTTGCTTTGTCTGAGATCAGGAATACTATCTCTGCTTTTTAATATCAGCTGAAGCATAATATATTCTGCTCAAACCTTTAGCGTTTACCCTGTGTATCTCTCTGTTTCAAATGTGTTTCTTGTAAAGAACATATTATTGGATTCTGGCTTCTAATCCATTCTACTATCCACCTGTGTTTTATGGGAGAGTTCATCCTATTCACACTCACAGTTATGATTACGATCTGTGTCTTTCCCTCTGTCCTATTTCCTCCCATTTGTGCTTTTAGTTCTCCTTTCTCCCTTCCCCTATACAATAGAGTTTTAATTTTTGGCCACCACCTCCCTCTGTCATCCCTCTCTTCTATCAGCCCCCTCTCTTTTATTCTCTTTTCCCCCTATTTCTTCCATCCATTTTAGCCTCCTCTCCCTTTTGTCTCCTTTCCCCTCCTACTACCTATAGAGCTAATTAGATTTCTATACTTTACTGAGTTTGTTTTTGACTCCTTGAACCAAATCAGATGAAAGTAAATCTCAAACAGTGCTCATCCCTTTCCCCTCTTTCCCTCTACTATAATATGTTTTTGTGCTTCTTCCTGTGATGTAATTTACCTTTCTCTGCCTCCTCCTTCTCACATTTCCCATTGCAATCCCTTTGCTCCCTTAAAACATATTTTTATCGTCACATTATTTAATTTATACCCACTCCCTTTATCTATGTATATCCCTTTAAGATATCAAAATAAATATGCAATTTTCAAGATTAACAAGTATCTTCTTCCCTTACAGAGATGCAAACAGTTTGCCCATACTGAACAACAAGGATTTTTTTACCATTTACCTTCTTATGCCTCTCTTGAGACTTGCATTTGAAGATCAAATTTTCTATTTAGCTCTGATCTTTTCATCAGGAAGGTCTGGAAATACCCTATTTCACTGAATGTCCATCTGCTTGCCTGAAATATTATGCTCAGTTTTTCTGGGTAATTGATCCATGATTGTAGCTCAAGCTCCTTTGCCTTATGTTATATTGTATTCTAATCCCTCTGCTCTTTTAATACAGAAACTGCAAGGTCCTATGTGATCCTGACTGTAGTCCCTCAATATTTGAATTGTTTCTTTCAGACTGCTTGTAGTATATTCTTTTATCTTGATACTTCTGGAATTTGGCAACAATATTCCTTGATGTTATCAGTTTCGGGTTTCTTTCAGAAGGTGATCAATGGATTTTTTTCCATTACTATTTTGCCCTGTGTATCTAGCTCATCTGGGCAGTTTTCATTGATGAATTCTTGGAAGATATTGTCCAGGTTCTTTTTTTCCATCATGGCTTTCTGGTAGACCAGAAATTCTTAGATTTTGCTCTCCTGCATCTGTTTTCCAGGTCAGTTGTTTTTCCAATGTGATATTTTACATTTTCTTCTTTTCTTCATTCTTTAGATTCTGTTTGACTGATTCTTCATGTCTCATAGAGTTATTAGCTTCTACTTGGCCAATCCAATTGGTTTTCTCAGTTAACTTTTGTATCTCCTTTCCTATTTGCCCAATTGTTCCTTTTAAGGAGTTATTTTCTCCAGTTAGGTTTTGTAGTTCCTTTTCCATTTGTTGAATTTCCCTTTTTAAGGAGCTATTCTCTTTAGTGAATTCTTTTTTTTAATATTGTAAAATTATTGGTTAATTTTTCTTCTACCTCTCTAATTTGACTTTTAAAATCCTTTTGGAGCTCTTCTAAGAATGCTCTTTGGGCATTAGACTAATTCATATTCTCTTCTGAAGTTTCAGATGGGAGTATAGTCTCAATACTGACCTTTTTGGTATTTGTGTTTTGGTCCTTGTCCCCATGGTAAGATTCTATGGTCTTTTCTCTTCTGATTTGTTTATTGCTAATGATAATTGCCTTTTTACTGGCTTTTAAAGTGGATCTCTGCTTCTGGGGCACATGGGACTCGCTCCTATGGTTCTTTTGCTTAGAACTTGAGGCTTTGTGTATTGTGACCTCTGGTTCTTTCAGCTAGAAGCTAGAATGCTGCAGCTTACCTGGTGCTGAGCTGGCTGGTGTGCCAGAGCAGAGGCCAGGTGAAGTCTTTCTGAGCTTCCCCAGAGTTACCCTAGATCTTGCCATGTGAGGTGTAAGGGAAGGGGTGTTCTAGCTGCAGGAGGTCTCCTCTACTGAGCTACAGTGCAGGTAAGCTCAGTAGTTAGTGAAACCCATCTGTGCTAGTGTCTTCTTGATTCTGCTGACTGTGCTAAGGCACACCTGGGGTTCTGGTGGTGTTCTCAGTTAAGGTCTCTATCCCCCTGGGGCTCAGGATCTCCTCCTGATTTACTGAAGTGGGGCTGTCTGGGACAGCTCTTGTCCTGACTGGTCCCCTTTAGCCATAGCAAGATTTTCCTAGCCTCACAGGGCTAAGATACTGTTTACTCCATTGTCTAATCCCACTATTCCAGGATTTTTCCTGGGGAAATATTCTCTGGGTTTTTCAAGATCAGCAAGGGGAGGGGGAGAACATTTACAGATCACTCCACCATCGTGATTCATGGAAGTTCAAGTAGGTGACTTACAGACATTTAATCTGTGGGTTGATATTCTCAGGGGTGACTGATGCTGTTACCTGGAGTTCTGCACTTCTCTCTCACTCAGTTCCACTGGATTCCTTTCCTTGGTTGATATGTTTGGAATCTGCACCACTACTGCTCCTTCAGACTGCCTGGTGTTTCCTCCTTAACTTTGTGATGGTGTGATCCACACTGGTGCAGCCTATGCACTGTGCACTCTGTGCTCCTCCAGCCCTGTGCAACAGATCCTTCCCATTGACCTTCCAGGATGTCCTGGGCTGGAAATCTGCCACATTCTGTCTCCTAGTGGATTCTGCCACTCTAAAATTTATTCAGATTCTCTTTTTAAAGGTATCTGAAGGAGTTTGTCCTCAAACTTAGGTGAGTACTTGCTTTCACATTCCCATCTTGTGCTCAGTCTCTTGTATTTTCTCTGTTGGTGAATGTAATTGAGGTAGATTGTTGACCCCTCAGAAGTTGCTTTCCTTTTAAGAAAGCAGATCTAAGAACTTGTACAGCAGGCCCTCTTGTGTATGCCAGAGTGCTTGCTACTACAATGGTTAAAATAGATGCTAGAATGTTAGTGTAAGAAAAGCAAGGGAGAACAGATGGACAGCCAAGATATAGACCTAAAAACCTTGTAATTATTTTTTGTTTAAATTTTTTTGACATATTTTACTTTTAAATGACCTTCTCTACCCAACAAGCCTAAACAATCCCTTGTAAAAACAACAACAAAATAAGAAGGGGCACACAACAATGCATTTTAGCAAAATTTATCAGTGTATCAAACAACTCTAATAGCACCTGAGACATTTCGTATCATAGTTCCCAATCTCTGCAAAAGGTAGGTGGCTTACTTCTTCTCATTTCGTCTTAGGGGATAAATTTGGCCATTATAATTATATAACATTCAGTCTGGGTTCTTTACTGTCTTCTCATTTACATTGTTGTATCACTGTGCATTATTCTCTTTATTTTGCTTATATCATTCAATATCATTTCACATGTCTTCTCATACTTCTCTGACTTCATGTTCATGATTTTTATACTGCAGTAATATTCTACAAATTTAATTATTTTATATGATAACCCACTTTTGTTTCCAGCTCTTTGATATAATAAAAGTTGCTCCTTATGATGAGTATTTTAGTGCCTATGGTACTCATGTAATTTTAAAGCTTAGACCTAGAGAAGGACCTTCAACATTTTTAGATGATTCTCTCTGAAGGTTTAATGGGAGGAAGAGTTCTATATAACGTGAAGACGTAGACAGATTGTGCTGTGCAACAGTATGACCTTCATTAATGAAATGAAATAGTTATTATGTTGACATATTTAAGGAAGTTTATGTCTCTTTCTCCTTCTAAAAGGTAAACTCTATGAAAAGAGACCATGCAGTAACCAAATCATCCTTCTTCAATGCTAAGAAAAGTGTTCTCCACATGGTAGGTGCTTAATAAATGTTGGCTAAGTTCAATTGAAATGGATTGGTTATTCTAGTTCCTTCCTATGCTTCCACAATGCCCAATATATTACTAGGCCCATAAAGGGGCACTAAATAATACTTGCAGAATTTAATGAGAAAAATACCAAGCAAATACATAAGGTATTAAAAATTCATTGTTGGCACCCCAACATCTCCACTAAAGTCCCATGCAACTTTAAAGAACATCTCTCTCTCACAAGAACTTATTTTCTTCATGATGTTTTAGGACCATTCATTGTCAATAAACAAGCATTTATGACTTGATGCAATGTTACTATACTCTCAGGTTTGTGTTCTTCCATTGCCAAAGAAGACCATGCCATCAGAGAAATGATGACATGACTTGCACTTGACTTTGTTTTGAGTGAGAAGGGCTATGTATGTCACCAGGTTCACTTCTTCTCCAGAACCATCTGAATCCAGTGACCGGATATTCATCAGGATGACTGGAGATGACCCAGGATTCATTGGAAGACCTTGGGCCCTTTAGGCCAAGGTCTTTGCAGATATTCACTTAGTATGAGGTAATACCCATTCATTAAACAGGCCTGTTCAAGGAGTAGCCAGGAAATGGCCCCTTTAATGAGACCAAGAAAAAGGCAAACATCAGGCTGGGAGGGAAACAGAAGCAGTTACTTTTGATAATCACTCAAAGAAAACCTAAATACTTAATAGAAATATGAATTAGAACTATGATTTCATTGATATAGGGGATTTCCAAATTAGGAAACATTCTCTACCCATGCAGGTTGGAACTTTATCAATTTATACTCTTAGAGAATCTCCAAGAACACCAAGAGGTCAAGTAATTTGTCCCAGGTGACAAAGACAATATGAATCGTAGGAGGTACTTAAGCACAGGAATAATTTTCTTCAGAGCTAGTTCTCTGTTTATTCTACTGCTTCTCAGTTAATACTTGAATCCCAAATGATTAGTCTTTTGACATGAAATTATATCCACTTTCTTATCAAGCTGGAGAATATATTTGGATGCAGTAATTTAGTAGCCTCCTCATATGAAAGTCAGCACCTATATGACATGCTGTCCCTAAGCTTTTTTCCTAGCATCTCCTCATTTTTCTAGACCTCACTAGAGGGATCAGGTATTTATCTTACAGACAGGTCTTGGGAAAGCACCAAACCCAGAATCAAGGCCACCTTAGTACTGTCCAGATAGTGTCATTATATGTCATTTATCTAGAGAACAAAAACCGAAGGGAAAAGAGAGGGACTATTAAAAAATTAAAAGAAAAAACAAAGTGAGGGCTCTTGAATTCAAGGAAAATCAAGTTAAATATTACTGCAGGTTTTGTGTTTCAAACAAAAAAATGATGAAATTTCTGGGAAGTGAAAAATGTAAACACTAGCCTGCTTCTGGTTTACTTTACTAAAACTCATCAGCTGTGGCTTAACTTTACCAAGGTTGGTTTATTTCTTATTCACTTCTGGAACTGCTTTTGGCTTTCTTGCATTTAGGTATTTCAGGTTCTCTCCCTTGCAGGCTTTTTTGTCAGGCTCTTGCCAATTAGCATTGTGTTAGGTAATGTAAAGATCTACACAGGCAGGAGAGAAACATGGGGTGTTTAGAGTGTTTATGTTCAGAAACGGATGATAGAACTAATATGTAGACAGAGAGTAAATGATATAATCTGTCTTTTGTTCCTCTTCCTGACTCTCCCTGAAGCAGTATATTTGTGTAGAGGTACATGAACAGTTAGAAGAATCTAGGGGGAAAGGTAGAATATTTATGGATGGAAGTGAGAAATTCTAATGCAATCTCTAGGATTGCTAGAATAAATTGAGTTTAATATACATAGTGATAACAAGCCTAAGGTCAAAAAGAGAGTAAGAAAAATTTCATCTTCACACAATTCCTTTAAAAAAAAGTGACTTGTTTGGATTTTCCTCCCTATTTTCACTATAGAACTTTGATTTATATCTCTCTGATTGTATAGAATGCTCCTTTTACAACTATTGCTCCAGAGGCATCATGAAGTACCAGATAAAGAGCTGATCTCAATGTAAAGAAGTCCTGGGTTCAGGTCCCATCTCTAGTAAGTACTGACTTGTACGACCTTGACAAGTCATTCATTTCATTGCTCTAGCTAACTCTCTAAGACTGTAAATTGCAGAGAAGGTGATGATATACATTGGTAGAGAGAATTTCCTCACTAGCAGACCCCCATATGAATGAAACTACAGTTTTAGTCCATATACTTCAAACTCCATGTTCAGTATCATATCTATTGTATAGAGCCATAGAATTTCATGATGGAAGGGACATCAGAAATAATCTACCCCAACCTATTCGATACAAATGTTTGCTAAGATCCTCTTGTGTGTTTAAGGCAAGATGGAGCTGAAAATTGGGAGACCAAAATGAATAATTCCTCCACCTCCCTCTTTACACACACACACACACACACACACACACACACCCCACACATGTGTGTGTATGCACGCACCTGTGTATCTGTCTATGGAAGAGGGGAAATTGCTAACAATAGGGAGAGGTCAGAAGAAGCTTCAAGTAGGAGTAGAACTTTCTCTGAGCCTAGAATAGAGGAAGTACATTCCTAGAAAGAAGGACAGCTAGTAAAAAACCATGGAATGGTGAGTCCTAGTGACAGATGAAGTTGTAGACCAGTTTGTCTCGAGTGAGGCATGCATGAGAGCAGGAGTGATGTGATATCAAATTAAGTCCAGAAATGTAAGATGGAGCCAAATGGATAAGGGCTATAAATGTTCAACAAAGGAAGGTATAGTGTGTATGTGTGTGTGTGTGTGTGTGTGTGTGTGTGTGTGTGCATGTGTGTAGTTTATTCTAAAGGTAATAGTGATCCCCCTCCTCTTGTTTTTAGAGAAGATGAAACTAGATGAAGCACAGACAACTGAAGTACTTACCCAATATTGCTCTATTAGTATATAAAAGGAGTTGTACATGAACCCTGGTCAAATGATTCCAGATCTCATGTTCTTTCTAGTACATTGGTTTTCCAAATAATTGTAATCACTGTCTCTCTTTAGTTAACTTGAGGACTGTATTTTTCTATGCTTTGCTATTCACTTGAAGGTTTTTAGATGATGACAGGCATTATTTGGAAATGCAATAAATAATTAGTGACAAGTTAATTCCCCTGTATACTCTTTTTTAGTCATTTCAAACTATATACTCATGGCCCAATTTTAGAAAATGTCCACTGGATGGAAGCTCTTTATTGTTACCAAAAAGATTGATCAGTTACCCATAAATAAATTCAGCATTCCAGAACAAGAAAGAAACAGGACAATTGTAGAATATATTCAGAGAGCCAGCCCAGATTCCTTTTGAAATTATCAAAGAGGAAATGAAAATTCTTTTAAAGAAGGACCTCTTCAGCAAAAACAGAGAATTCAATGAAAGTACCTTGGAACAAAATAGAAGCAACAGTCAGTGTTGATGAGTAGTTATATCAATGACTCACAAGTTCCACCATATTTAACTATAGTCACTCCCTCTTCCGCATCTTCACTTTGAGCTGGCAGATGCACTTCCCTTGAAAGCCTTTCTCCAGAGTCTTTTTGACACACTACATGCTGGCTTGTAGCCATTTCTTGCTATTCAAAGTCTTACTATATTCAGCCCTTTTCGTCTTACAGCAAAGCCCAATACTCTCTCTTCTGGCAATTTAATTGACTGCTTTTGTATTAGAATTTCTTTTCCTCCTCTCCATCCTTACATGACTCTAGATTTTCTAGTTCCTTAGTTTCTTATGCTATGCTTACATTTTCTCTATTTTATTGCCCTCCTCTAGACTTCCATCTTAAGACTCCGTCTCCTCTGCATTAGCTGTGAAATTCTGTTTGTAACCAAAGACTAACCCATCATTGCAATGCTTATTATTCCCAAATCAACTTTTCCACACCCATTCTTTTCCCCCTCTTGTCCATCTCTCAATTCAAGCTATGCATTGGTTTCATGTCAAAACCAATATTACCTTTCTAACTTGATGTTTGAGTATTTAACTCCAGGTCCATTTTTCTCCTAAAACCTATTTTATGATGCAGTGTGCAGAGTTATTATGACACATACTGGAAAAAAAAAGTCACTGACATTTATCAACCTTGGCACCAGAAAAGGCCTGATTTACTGTAATTAAGGTTGGGCTGTACCGAAAATGCGTATGCATTTTTTATATATAGAGAATATACTTAACTCTGCTATTAATTCACAAACATTAGGTGCACAGTCAGATATGTGAATTTAGGTGTTTAAAGAGAGTGTGAATTTAAAACTGGTCAAGATTTATGGGCAATAAAGGGAAATATGCTCATAATTCACAACTGCACTGTTAGACCCTGGCTTAGCATCAGAGGAATACAAGACAGACCATTAGTTTCACTAGACAGCACTGGAATTGAAATAGAATGGTCAGGCATCACTAATGTGATTAAGGCTCTTGATTTCACAGTTTAAAAAAATAGATTAGTTGTCCCAAATGTGATTTTAGAGCTTTCAGGGCATATGCATCAGAGGTCAATAACCAGTTGTTGACAAGGGATAGCATAACCTTGAAATATTAGGAACTGAATAAGGTTAGAACTCCAAGGAAAGGCTTTGTATTCTCTTTTTCAACCAAGATTCAAAGAAGTTTTCTTAATGGAATATTCAAAACAAGCTTCTGAGATAATGAAACCACTCCATTTTTTTTAAAAGCAGCTGGCTTTCATTTCCATTCTATGAATCATCCTCTACTTTTGCCACCTCTCAAATATATTATGTTGCAACCCAATGGAATTTAATGCACTTACATCAATTAACATCCACTCCATGTATCTAACATCACTGGGAAAAGTTTAATATGAAAAGACAAAAGAAAATATTTTTTACAAGTTTTCCACTGAAGTTTATCAGTATTCTTTGAGTAAAAATTCTTAGTACTCTATTCATATAAATTACCTATTCATCTACTGGCTTACAAAAAAATAAATCCAATATCATTCTGATTTAATGAATTTATATTTCTAATATCATAACAGGATTGAATATAACAGGATAAATAGATGTTTGCTTATTCAACTGATGTGTAATATAAATATATATACATATTTATGTGTATACACACATAAATGCATATATACATATACACATGCTTTTTAGAGAAACTATCCTTTTATCGTTAAGAGTAGTCTTGGTCTTTGGTCTAAGTTCTCTGGAAATTCTGTCTACTGGAAATTAACTTGATTAAACCTGTTTCATGGAATTTACATGGCCTTAATCTCAACATACAGCAAAATCTCCTTAAAATAAAATGCTCATAGGGGAAATTATTTTCTATGAAATTTTAGTGGATGACTCAAAAATCAACCTCATGATGTTATTAATTTTCTAATTTCCTGAAAGTCAGTCACAAAAAAGTCACAAAATTAAGAATAAAATAATATACTTCTTTAGATCTTGAAAGGGTGCTAATATGACTAAATGTTCTTATTTTACACATGAGGAAACTAAGAACTGGAAAATTTAAATGATTTTATGAAGATTATATTTAGATATTTAATTAGATATTTATTAAGATTATGTTTAGAGATAGATCCAGGTTCTCATTTTTTCCTGATATGATGTCTTTTAACTACTTTGTGCTACCTTTATTTTACCCTAAAGTACTTTTATTTATAAGTATGTTCAAACCACCATATTGAAGTATAAGAAAAAAATACTAGATGACAAATCTAGATGTTATCCCCCTTATGGGTATATATCTGTAGGAAACATTCATTTAATATCATGATTTTACCTAATAAAAATAGGTGATCACATAAGATGAGTAATTATGATTCCCTAGAAAATAACTAGGCAGAAATCGGCAAGGGACAGATTTTGAAATATTTGGGTCAAATAATTCTCTGTGTTTGCTGGAAGAAACTGATATGACATTTAGGTCATGAAAAATGCTGCTAACTGCTGACAAGTACGATATTTCCAGCCTGTAATAAAGAGGGGACATTGACTCGATAGATTGAAAGTGCTTTGGTTATCAGTTCCTTCTGTAATATATCAAATATGAATAATAGTAGAAGTACAGTGACCTTAGGAGGGCCAGGTGGCACAATAAAGAGTGTCAGTTCTGGCGTAAGTTCAAATCTGACCTCAGACATTTACTAGCTATGTGACTCTGGACAAACCACTTAACCCTATTTGACTAAGTTTCTCCATCTGTAAAATGAGCTGGAGAGGGAAATGGCAGACCACTCCAGTATCTTTGCCAAGAAAATCTTAAGTGAGGTCTCAGAGAGTCAGACATGACCGAAATCACTCACCACAACAGAAGTGACCTACTCAAGCTCACACAGCCCATAAAGTCAGAGCCAAGACTCCAAAACAGGTATTCTGACTAGGCCTAGTGGCTTTCTTCATACTCCTCTTCTTCTATCCTTCCCCTTAAACTCCGTGTGGCAAAGAGCTGGGCAACAGAGATTGGTTATTGGCAGTTTGATGAGGCAGTTTACTGGGGAAGATATTGGGTAGCAACAAAAGTTTATAGATTAAATTTAGACACAGTCTTATAAACATGAAAGACACATCCATTGACTGTGCTATATTTGTCTATTTGCCTGAAGCACTCACTGATTGTTTTCTCTAAATGTAAACTGGTTTCGCTGACATAAAAGGAGGTGGAGGGACTTTAACACCTCTCTAGTGTGCTGCTTACTAAAGAAGATGAAGGGTTCATAGAAATGATGCAAGATATAGACCAAAGAAACATGATGATGATGATGATGAAGATATGCTAAAAGACTTGGATCAAGTATCATCTTTGTATAACCTGGAAAAATCAATAGACTTCCCTGAAACTTAGTTTGCTCATCTGAAGTTGTTGTGAGGAAATTATTTTGTAAACTAGAAAGTGCTCTATTTGAGGGATGAAGGGAGCTCCTTGATCAATTTGATGAAATTACAGGATGGTGAGCCTTTGTCTGGGACCTTAATACCCTATGGGACAAAGATATGAAACACACCCTACAATATTCCCATGCGTGGCCTGAACCAGATTAAAATATAATTGGAAATATTTAACACACTGAATACAAATACAATAAAAGATAGATAACAATACATTTTAAAGCTAGGTCAATATATGGCCTGCAGGAATACTTATGTACACTATAATGGCCCCGTTTCCTTTTGATTTTTAGACCACTTCTCTGGAGCATGGGGCAAATTGTCAAGATGAATTGGTTTGGTTGGCTTACAATGTTGCAAGATATATTGTATTATTTTGTTAGGAGAAACTCCGTGCTATCTTATAAAAGAGAAGCTACAGAGTCATCTTGCCCTTTTGGCTATTTTTTTTTTGGCAAAGTTAAAATTACCTCAAGGCCCTTGGGAGAAGAAATACCATCCCTTAGAACCATTTATATTGTAAAGCATATAGCAGCAAAGGAGAAAGAAACACATAGTCCAACTATGAAAGAACTTGACTTTCTAGAGGTCTGTTGAGAATTCTTCTCCAGAGATTTTCTTCTAGCATTTCTAAATTTAAATTTAAAAGCTTTAACCTTCAGTCAAAGAATGGTGATTTTCTAAGAGTTCCTGAGCAGTACAAGTCTTTTTTAGAAGAGAATCATATACATAGTCCCTGACAAGGTATAAATGACAAAGGATTTTGTCTTCTGTTACCATGATTTATTTGGCTTGTATGGTTCCAGAAGGAATAAATGGTGACTGCTTAATATCCAGAATGTGTGTGTGTGTGTGTGTGTGTGTGTGTGTGTGTGTGTGTGTGTGTATACACGCATATTTACTTATTTTTTCTTTCTTGCTCAAGTCCAATACATAACATGGAGCAAATGAATCCAGGAGCTGCATGTGGGAAGTGGGTCTCACTAGAATATCTGGGTGTGCTGCAAGACTAGAAATCCCAAGCTTGTTTCGCTTCCAAGGGAGCCCAACCTAAAGTGTTATACTATGTGTCTTGAGAACATTCTGGTCCTATGGTAGATAGGCCTTCCTAGAAAAGAAAAAAAATTTATAGGCTATTTATGAACTATTGTGGGGATTTTGTGTGTTTTGCTGTTTTGAGTCTGGCCAATTGTGAGCCCTGTCATTTTGTTATGCATTTTTTTGTAAGAAAAAATAAAGGATATGTATACCTGTAATAAATATTGTAACATTGAGTGCTATGATAGAATCTAGGGACCTTTTCACCCAGTGGAGATCTAGATATAAGTCATACTTTTTGTGGTTTTGTTTTCAGAGCAAATTGTGGGTTTTTACTCCTTCATAAAGAGGCAATTAATTATTATTTGGAAAATGGGCTTAGTCCCTCAAATAGGACACATTCCAAATAAACTTAGAGCTTAGCATTAATAATGTGCGATTACCACCATCCTGTTTGATTCTGAGAAAGGAAAAGGAATCAAAATCAGAATCAAAATATTGGTAATTAGAGAAATATGGTGTAATGAAAGAGAAAAACTCTATTAGAATAATATGGCAAGTAGAGTAGAACTTGTTTTTTTTAATTACCATAACAGGGTAGATCAAAAATGTATATATCAATATGGTAGAATGATGACTAGAAATTAGCACGAAATTGAGAAGCAGCAGAATATAGTACATAGAATACTGAGCTTGGAGCCAGGATACCTGAGTTTGAATCCTGACTCAAACAGTTGTTTGATTTATTATTGTCTAACCCATCATTTAAATTCTAAGAGCTTCAGCTTTTTTCATCTGTAAAATGGGGACAGTTATCTCTTTGACAAAGGTAGCTGTGAGGATGGCATTTCCCAAACCTAATGAGATGAGAATATATGTATATATAAAATGAGGAGGTCAGATTTAGCAGGAACTCATGAAAAAGAAAACCAAAGTGGTTTTACTTAACAGGCAGAATACAAATAAAAAATATGTTGTAGCTACCTAAAAGGAAAATAGCAATTTCAGCAGTATATAACTATAACAGAAGTATATAGATTATGGACACTAATAGTACCATTACATACCATAGTCAAATGAATACATCATGTAGTATGTTTAATTCTGGGTTTAATAAAGACATTGATAAAGCTAGACTGTGTCTAAAGGAAAATGACTGGGAAAAAAGTAATCCATAATCCATTTCATTGTGAGAAAATATTTTGTATAAAAATATTTACGGCAATAATCAGGGTCATGTTAAAATTATAAAAATAATTAAAAGTAATTTGACTGTTTTTCAGGGTCTGTTGGTAAGACTAAAGGGGACTTTGCAGAAGAAAATGAGTTAATGGTGAAATAATTCCTTTAACTTGAAATGTTAAAGGGAAGGTCACATGACTTAAAACACTCAAATATGCTAGAGCAACCTGCCAATCCTCTCATCTGGGAAGCAGAATCATCACTTCTAAATTAGGAAAAGTTCAGAAAAGGGATAAAATCAGGGAGGTCACCAAAAAGACTCAGGTACAATGACATTCAGGCTCTGTCATGAAGAAGGAGACCCCTGCAGGCTTGCAAGCAACAGAGGACTTTTGAGCATTTTTGATGAAATAAACCGAGCTGACGAGAAAATTTGACTTTCAAATATAAGAATCAAGAGAAGCATGAAAAGGCAAACTGGAAAGACAAATCATAAGAGACATATTAAAGTTGAATTATTTACATTCTTACATGAAAATATTATATTTATAACATATGAAACCTTCCTCTGGTGGAGGAGATAGATAGATAGATAGATAGATTGCACAGAGGGTGACTTAAATATGAAGGGAAGATATGTAAAAGATAAAACTAAGGGGTGATAGAGGAATATATTGGGAGGAGAAAGAGAGAGACAGAATGGGGTAAATTATCTCACAAAAAAGGCAAGAAAAAGGTTTTACAATGGAGGGGAAGAGAAGGGACATGAAAAAGAATGAGTTAACTTGGCTCGAATTAGATTTGGTTTAAGGAGAGAATAACATACGTACTCTGTTGAGTATCTTACCCTACAGAAAAGGAGGTAGCAAGCAGATAAAATGATAGAAAGGATGACAAGATGACAGAAGGGAGGGCAGATTGGGGGAGGGGTAGTCAGAAGCAAGCTATTTAGAAAAGGGACAAGATTAAAGGACAAAATAGAATAATTGGGGCAAGATAGGATGGAGGAAAATATAGTTAGTCTTTCACCAAGTGACTATTATAGAGGCATTTTGCATAACTATACCTGTAAAACCTATGTTGAATTGCTTGCCTTCTCAGTGAGGGTGGGTAGGAAGGACAGAAAGGAGAAAATTTGGAACTCAATATTTTAAAAATAATTATTTAAAAAATGTTTTTACATGCATCTGGGAAATAAGATACACAGACAATGTAAGAATATCATTAGTAGAGAAAACAGGATGTAATAGCCAAGAAAAACAACAGCAACAACAATAACAAACTTGAAGCCTCAGCTATCTACCTGTAAAATGAACAGAGTATAGATATGTGATGGTGAGCAAAATGGAATCTTTTGCTGTTTTTATTTTAGTATAATCAAATGCTTCTGATTGAATCTTGCCTTTATCAATCAAGTCTTTACTAGGAGTAAAGTACAGAAACAAGAGTTTTTTTTAACAGTATATGTATTTATATTGTTAATTATTTTAATGTGATTAAAGATCTTCCTCCTCCATTAATGGACCTACACATTAAGGGGAGTTTGATTAAGGAAGATTTGTGGGAAGGCCTTTTGTTAATGAGGCACTAATTCTCAAGGGTTAGGTTGCCCTCTGTCTCTTAAAAGAGATATAAATACTTTGAGTTGGGGTTTCACTTTGGGTCTTACTGACTGGAAGTGTTGGTGAGATGAGGACTCTGAGAAGCCATTAAGGAGCCTCTTGGCTTTGAAAACCCAGATGTCTGTGCTTCCCTTTCTGGTAACTATGATCAGACAGTTGGGCCTGTCTGTTGAATTATGATCAGGCAGAGGAAGTCATGCCTGTTGATCTTTGAGTTTTCTGTATTTTCTTTAAAGTTCAGGGTGCTGACACCCTAAACTAGGTGAATGATATATGTACTTGGCTAAAGAAATGATACATGTGCTTGATTAAAGTGATTTTTAACTCCTTAAAAAAAAAAGATATTTGGGCAATGGGGTGTGGAAATCTATCTTGCCCTTCAGGAAAGTAAGGGGGAAGGGGGTAAGAGGAGGAAATGAATAAAAGAGAGGACAAACTGGGGAAAGGGGTAATCAAAATGCATGCTATCGTGAGGTGGAATTCGGAACTCCAAATCTTCTGGAAATGAATGTTGAAAAATAAAACTAAACCAATATAGTGATCCAAGATGACTCTGAATGATATATGATGAAAAAATGCTATCCATTCTAAGACAGAACTGATGGAGTCTAGGTCTAGATCATCAGATCATCCTTTGTTTTTTTAACTTTATTTTTTTTTAATTTTGTCTGTTTTCTTTTACAATGTGATTGATATAGAAATATGTTTTACATAATTATACATGTATAATGTATATCAAATATCCTTTTCTTGTAAAAGAGGAGGAAGAGAAGGAGAAAATTTGGAACTCAGATTTAAAAAAATATAAATTTTTGAAAATTGCTTTTACATGTAATTGGGGAAAAATTAAATATTTCAAAAAGAAGCTACGATCCTATGCCAAAAATGTATTATGCAATACTAGAAGTATAGGAACAGTGACTAAATCTCTGATTTATTTGGTATAAGGTGTTTTTAGGTAAGGAATCACCTCCGCTATGCTGAATAATGCATCCTCTGCAATTCAAAGTCCTAAAATTACCCACAGCCCTAAAAGGGCAAAACATTTTCCCAGTCACTCAACCAATATGTGCCATAAACCTGACTTACCAGCATTTGACATTTTATGAAACAGTTATTTCAGAGAAATAGAAGACTTTTACTTGTGCAGATAGTGATACAATAAAAATGATGTCTTTTTTGGTATTTGAATATTAATAAAAATGTGAGTGATAACTAGCGATTCCCTCTGATATCTCCATTGGAGAATGAAAATGAACAAGAGCCTGAAATAAAATTTCCCTATTGCAGATGTTTCATTCCAGATTCTTGCTCTTCTAGTGCCTTACCTAATAAAAATCAAGCTTTGTTTCTCTTCAACTTCAACATTATATCCAGATCACTGTGGTCACACAGGATGCCATTTTTCTGCAATAAAGCACACATAAACAGATGACACATAGCATCATGAGGCAGTTGGAAACACATTGGATTTGAAGTTACCTTATCACATTGGGTTTGGACATCACATTGGGTTTGGACGTCACATCTACTTCCAATATGATCTTATCCAAGGGTCTCTGAACCATATTTTCATCATGCATAAAAGAGGAAACTGGATCTCTTCTATTTTTTTTTTTATTTTTCACCTAATATACCTATTCCAGGCCAGTGGCAACCATTCTACTTCAAAACACAAAGAATTTTCATCATTAATAAAGAAATAGAAGATCATCAGTTACTGCTAGAGTAGGGTCAACTTGGTGGACTGAATCCAGAAGGTATCAAAGTATGATAAGTCTAGAGCTAAAAGCAGAAGTAGGAAGGAACTGTCAAAATCATCTAGTCTAAAACTTTAATTTTTAGATGAATAAAATGAGATCCAGGGAAGATAAGTGACTTGCTTAAGGACACACAGAAAAAAACTATCTGAGTAAGTAATTTTCTAATAAAATCTCTGTATCTAGGTCAAGTATCCATTTTGAACCTATTGTGGTAAATGGTGTAAGGTATTGATGTATGCCCAGTTTCTGCTATACGGATTTCCAATTTTCCCAACCATTTTTAGCACATAATGAATTCTTATCCCCAAGTTTTAAGTCTTTACACTTGTCAAATACAAAACTATTGTTTCTCTTTGCTGCTATAAATTGTAAGTCTACTCTAATTCATTAATCTACATGTCTTTTTCTTAGCCAGTACCAGATAGTTTTGATAATTACTGCCTTATTATAGAGTTTAGGTTCTGGGACTGCTAACCTCTTTTCTTTATACTTTTTTCTCTTTATTTTCTTTGATACTCTTGAACTTTTGTTTTTTGAAGTGAATTTTGTTATTTTTCTCTAATTCATATTCATAGTTATTATTACAATTTTATTTTTACATTTTCATTTACATTCCCATCTTATTTTTACTCAGTATTTTCCTTCTTAGTCTCTCTTTTCACCCTATCCCTGTTTCCTTATCTTTTCCCCTTACTCTCTTATTCCTTATTTTAACCACTGCACTAAAAGATCCTCCCTCCTCTATTCACCCCACCCTCCAAAGCTTAATCTACATTAAGGGACTTCTAAAAGTTCCTTCCTCACCCTATCCTCCAGTTTTATCACTTCTAGAAGTTCAGAAGACTTACAAACTTTTTTACATGTACATCTTGTTTCCTCTTGAACCTAGATGAGTTAGATGCCTGTATTATCAGCCGTCCAACCGACTTATTTCCTTATATCACTTGTTCCTTTCACATCTTGTTTTCATGAACATAATTTCTCCTTTTAACCTATTTCTACCCATTTTTGTTTTTTTTAGAATCACCTCATCAAAAACACCTCAGTCCCAAACCTTTTGTTCAAACTTACTAATAACAGTTTTAAGAGTACTGTTACTAATAATTACTTATACCAGTAATATTTGTGTATATATATATATATATATATATATATATATATATATATATATATCATTAGTAGTTTGCCTTTAATAATTAATCTTTAATTAGCCTTATATAATCAATCTTTAATGATTTCTTTATATTTCTTCTGAATCTTTTATATCAACTTTTCCATTGAAGTTTGCTCTTTTTAATACAAATACTTGAAATCCTTTCAGTTCACTGAATATTCATTTTTTCCACTCAGGATTGCACTCAACTTTGCTGGATAAGTTATTCTTGGATACAACCCCAGCTCCTTTGCTCTTCAAAATAGAATATTCTAAGACCCCTGGTCTTTTAACGTAAAAGTTGCGAAGTCTTGTGAAGTACTTATTGTTTTTCTGCCATATTTTTTTCTTGTTACTTACAATATTTTCTCTTTAACCTGGGAATTTTGAAACTTGACTATGATATTCCTGTAATTTTTTTTCCCCTAGTACCTCTTTCAGATGGTGACCAATTGGTTCTTTCTATTTCTACTTTGTCTTCTTGTTCTAGAACTTTGGGGCAATTTTATTTAATAATTTATTGTAGTACTGGATCCAGATTCTTTTTTTTTATAATAACTTTTAGGTTGACTGACAGCTCTTGCCTGGATCTGTTCTCAAAGTCTCTCCTATTTTTCTTTCTACTTTTTTTTTATCTTGGTGTCTTATAATGTCATTCAATTCTGCTTGTTCAAATCTAGTTTTCAAGGAGTTATTTTCTTAGGACTTCATATCTCCTTTTCTAATTGATTAACTTTCTTTTCATAATTTTCTTGGATTGCTTTTATTTTTTTTCTAATTTTTCCTTGTTCTCTCTTATTAGATTTTTTTATTCCTTTTTAAGTTTTTTCCAAGATTTGTTTTTGGGGTTGTAATCATTTTTTGGATATTCATTTACTTTTTCTGAATATTAACCCAGATGTTCTATTGTAGAAAAGTAAGTATCAATAGTTATGCTCTTTTCCCCTTATTTCCTCACTTTTATTTTTAACTTTTCTTATTTTATTTTTAGCAGCTTGATATCATTATAATCAAGTTTTTATTTCCAAGTTGTGGGTGATGTTGCCCTGGCTCTCAGATTCTCCTTACTGTTATTTTCTGAATTCTCTCTGAGGGGGACAGTTAGGTGCCCCAGCCACACTGTCCTGAAAATGTTCTTGTTCCCTGAGACACTCACCTGCTGTGTGCCACTCTTTCTCCTCCACAGCCACAGCAAGGGATCACATGTGGTTAGCCCTGCTAGGGCTGACTTCTGGAAACAGCAAAGAATCCTTTACTTTTCCTTCAGTCAGTCTCTGAGTTCTTCATATGAAAGTTTGTGAGGTGAAAGTTCCTGAGTTGAAATGCTCTGAGGCCAAGAAAAGTGGAGGTAAAATTTCTTAAAGTCTAGTCTGCTTCCCTTAGAGCCTAGCATTTGTTAATTCAGTGAAGGCAGCCTAGAGGTGTTTACACTTCACTTAGATACAACCTCAGTCACTGGAGTCTTCTCTGAGGTCCTCTCAGTATGTCCTAGGAGGACAACTGCTTTACCCCTTTACTTTTGCTGCTTTATGTTCATTTCATGGTGATTTTCTGTCTGTGGTGGAATCTGGAAAGCGTAGAAAATTCTGACTTACTCCATCTACCCAAAATGCACCCCAGTTTTTAAACAGATGGAAATAAGTTAATTTAGTGCTCATGGAAGATACACATTGATGGAGGGGCAGAGAAAAGCAGGCCACTGGAAATCTCTCACATGCTTCAGGCTACAACAGTCTCAGGTTCTTTCAGTGTTTGAGGGACCCTAGTCAATTCTTCAGTGTGAGCCATGGCTAATATTTCCTCAGATAAATGGTTACTCTGGTCCTCTGCTACCATTTTCCTCATTAGGTCTAATAGGATAATTGGTCAGTTTAAAGGGCAACTCTTCCACTTTCATAAAGATCTCTTCATTAAACTTTTAACTTAAATGATCATATCTTATTTTATAATTGTTCACCAGCATTGACAATTCAGCATCAAGACTTCTAGCCACAGAGCTTTTAGGATTTTCTGAAGCAGATTTTACTTGGCTGATTCTGGGTATAGACTTTCACTTCAGTGATGGGTAAAGAAGACTGCCGCTCTTCTGTGGGCGCCCTAGTGGTCACATGTACTCCAGAGTGGTGGGTCACTTAAGAGCACTCCTTGTCCAAGACATTAAGGTAGCAACGCATCACATCAGAGTCATTATGTTCACCTCAGATGATTCCCATTCAAATGGGACACCTTTTTCCCACAGGCTTCTCAAAATTACTTGTTTCCTCTGTTAGCCTGAAGGGACATCTGGACATCCACAGGTCCTTCTCCAAACTCCTCAATCTCTTCCTCCTCATTCTCATCTTCTCCACTCCTATTTGTTAAAGCTTGTCTTTCCACTTTGGACAAATTAATGAAAAAGATGAATTCCATACTCTCTTCATCTTCCTTCTGATCAGACACGCTGAACCTCATGTTCTTAGATTCCTCACTCATAAATGATCTTAAGAAAAAAATCATCAGGACCAGATGGATTTACAAGTGACTTCTGCCAGACATTTAAAGAGCAGCTAATTAATTATTAAATAAATTATTTAGAATAGGCAAAGGAATTCTATCAATTTACGAAATAAATTTGCCACTGATACCTAAAGTAGGAAGGACAAAAACAGAAAGGAAAGTATAGGTTACTTTCACCAATGAATATTGATGCAAAAATCACACAGCTAGTAAGTATGTGAGCCCAGATTTGAAATCAGAAAGAGAAGTCTTTCTGACTCCAGGTCCATCATGCTATCTACTGTGGCACCTGACTGCCTGTGAGGTCAAACAAAGAAAGATCTTTTGCTGTTTTTGTTTTAGTATAATCAAAAAATATAATGCCTCTATTTGAATGTGATTAAAGATCTTTCCCACTCATTGATGGGCCTGGCCATTGAAGGAAGCTTGATTAGGAGAGTTGTTTTGTAGGAGAGTCCCAGGTACTTTTTGTTTTTTCTGTTAAGCCACTGGGTCATTCCCTCTGGCTCCGAAAAGTGTATAAATACTCTGAGGGTGAGGTTTTACTTTGGGGCTTAGTTTTTGGAAGAAGGTTTGTATGTCAGATGGAACCCTGGGTGCTGTTAAGCAGTCCCCCCACCCCTACCCCCAGTTTTGAAAACCCAGATGTTGGTGCTTCCCTCTCTGGTAAAGGTGAAGCAGATCCAAGAACCTGTGGTAGCAAGCCCCCTGTGTATGTTGCAGTGCTTACTGATACATTATGATGAGGAGGATAGAATCTGCATAAATTAAAAGGAAATTATAAGTCCTGGGATAATAGTCTGTTGTTTTCCAGTTGTGGTGCTTATGATTCTATGGAGCCCCAGGAGTTGGGGGTGACCAGAAAAAGGGCTCGAGGGGATTAGCCCAGCTCTGGACTGCACTGGAGGAGTGAAGGCCCTGAAAATGTACTGTATTCAGAAATCAGATGTAAGTGGAAAGAGCTTGGAATGGAGCCCTGGAATATGAATGTAAACTTGCCTGCTGAATGGCCCAGCAGAAGCAGAGAATGGCCTGACTGCCGACCTTGGTGAGAATGGAGGAACGGGAGTGGAAGTGGGAGCAGAGAGTTGCCTTTTGCAGACCCAGGTGGGAGCTGGGAGCCGCTGGCTCCTGCTGGAGGTGGAGGAACCCAGGCACTTGGAGTTCAGCCTGAGACAGGACCGGGACAGCTTAGCAAAGCCCTGGGGGTGCTTTTCTTTGCAACATTCTCCTGGGACCGTTTGGGATCCAGGGGGTAGAATTGCCCAAGGTGGGGGAGGGAAAGTGTCACGTACACCCAAGGACCCCACCTGATGGCTTTGTTACCCAGCCACCCCTCAGGCCTTGAGAGTGGGGGCCAAAGCATTGTGAAGACAGACTTGGCTAGTTAGAACATGCAGCAGAGAGCGCTGGGTGAGGGGGACACACCCCCAAGAGGACTTTGCTTGGACATTTGATTGGGATTGAAAAAGAAGGAACTAGCTGCTCTCTCCTCAAAGAATGATGTTACGTTATGCATGTACCTTTGTGTTTGTTTAAAGCCATTTGACCCCTGTGGTAATAAATTGCTATGTTATATATTCTCCAAATGTGGATTATGTTGTATTGTTCCAGGACCCATGGCCATTTAGATCGTAAGAGAGGAGCCTTCCTCCAAAAACTAAGCCCCAAAATAAAACTTCATCCTCAGAGTATTTACACACTTTTCAGAGCCAGACCCAGTGCCTCAACAGGAAAAGCAAAAGGTACTTGGGACCCTCCTACAAAACAACTCCCCTAATCAAGCTTCCCTCATTGGGCTGGCCTTTCAATGGGTGGGAAAGATCTTTAATCACATTCCAATAGAGGCATTATAATGCTTGAAGATACTAAAACAAAAACAGCAAGAGATCCTACTTTGCTTGGCCTCACACTGCCCAAAGAACATGTTAATATATTAGATTTATGGAAAGGAGAATTAATGAATAAGCAAGAGATATAGAACATTGTGAGTGAATAATTTTGATTATTTTTAAATTAAAAAAGATTCGGCATAAATAAATAAATGTAACCAATATTAGAAGGAAAGCAGAAAATTGGGATATATATATATATAGATATAGATATATCTCCACACACACACACACTTTCTCAGATAAAGGCTTCACTTCCCAAATATATGGAGAAATTTATCAAATTTATAACAATATGAGTCATTTCCTAGTTAATAAACCAAGGATATGAATAGGCAGTTTATGGAATAAGAAATCAAAGTTACATATAGTCAAATAAAATGTTCTAAATTATTATTGATTGAAGAAATGCAAATTAAAACAGCTTTGAAGTACCATCTCATACTTATTAGATTGGCTACAATAAGAGGGGAAATGATAAATATTGGAGAGGATACAAAAAAATTGAGACAATAATATAATGGTGGAACTGTGAACTGATCCAGCCATTTTGGAGAGCAATCTATGTTCAAAGTTATAAAACTGTACACACCCTTTAACCCAGCAATACCTCTATTAGGTCTGTTTCCAAAAGGGCTCAAAAAAAAAAGAAAAGGAAAAGAACCTAAATATTCTGAAATGTTTATAGTAACTCTCTTTATGGCAGCGAAGAATTGGAAATGGAAGGGATGCCCATCAATTGGGGAATACCTGAACAAGTTATGGTATATAATTGTGATGGAACACTATTGTGCTATAACAAATGATAAGCTGGTTGATTTTAGAGAAAAAATGGAAAGACTTGCATGAAATAATGAAGAGTAAAATTAACAGAAGCAAGATGTTATACTCAGTAACAACAATATTGTTCTAAAAACAACTTTGAACCAGTAAGTCATTTTTAGTATTGTAATCAAATTAATTACAAAAGCCTCTGAAGGAGGATGCTATCCATATCCAGAGAAAGAACTGATAAGTAGAAGTATATATTGTATGGTGTTCTCTTAATTGCCAAATATAATAAACTTTTCTCAATCCTATTCCTTCTTAATCTTTCCGCAGTATCTGACACTTGTTTTCTTCCTAGTTATTCTCTCCTCTCTGGCTTGTTGTGATGCTTCTCTCCTGCTGTCTGCCATAACTTCTCCTGAGTCACCTTCATAAATTCTTTATCCCTGTCGTGCCTCCTGATTGTAGGTGTTCCCCAAAGGCATTTCCTAAGGCGTTTTTTCCTTTTCTTTTTATACTACCTTACTTGGTGATCTCCTATGGATTTAGTTTTCCTCTCTATGGTTATGACTCACAGATCTATATATCCAAAAATAGTCTTTCTCCTTTGCTCATCTTATATCCTACCTGCCTACTTAACATTTCAAACTAAATGTCCTGTAAGTTTCTCAAATTCAGCAACTAAAACAGAAATCATGATCTATCCTTAGCTCTTCCCCTTTTTCTGAAGCTCTACTTTTACTGTTAAAGGTACCATCATGACTTCCTCCTATTCATTCAGGTTCACAACCTCAGCAGCACTCTTAATTCTTCACATTCACTCACCCTACATATCCAGTCTATTACCATGCCTTATCACTTGTGCTTTCACAAAATCTATATTTCCCTTTAACTCCATTCATACAACCATCTATTGAATTCAGGCTCTACTTATGTCTCCTCCAAACTACTGTAATAACCTTCTAATTGGTCTCTCTGACTCAAGTTTCATCATTAGCCAACCCATCTTCCATGCAGCCACCAACATGGCTTACCGAAAGAGTAGAACTGAAAATGTCACCTTTGGTGAAGAAATATCAAGTCCTTTTTGGGCACTTTAGGATCTCACAACTGGGCCTTTTACTGGATTTCTAATCTAGTCACACTTGACTCAGAATTATACAACCCAGTAAAGCTGGTCAACTTTCTTTTCCTTGACAACACTCTACCTCTTGTGTTTCTCCCTTTCCACTGATTTTTCCCAGTCTAGAATTCACTTTTTCCTCATCTCCAGTTCTTAATATCCTGAGATTCCTATAGTATTTACTTCAAATAAAACCTTCCACAAGAGCCCTTTCTTGGTGCTCCCATTCACCTAACCACTTTCCCACTAATGCCACTTTCCTTTTACTCTCTATATACCTTGAATGGATATAATTTACATGTTATCTCATTTATTAATATGTGAGCTCTTTAAGGTCAGAGATTTTGTTATCGTCGCTTTGTCTTTGAATTTCTAGCACTCATAGCATTTGATAGTACAGTAAATGTTTAGTAAATGTATGCTAATTGAACAATTGGTTGATGACATATGTAGTCACAAAGTGTTAGAGTTCTTTGTTCTTTGTTTTATTGTTAGTAGGCACTACTGACATAATAGCACATTGGGAGTTGAGTGAAGAATTTTGTAACCAATATAATCAGGTCAGTTTGATGTAAGTTGAGTAGGAAGAAATACTCTGATGAGTGTCTCCAGTTTATCATGAAACTGATTTCTATTTGATATTGACATAGCCTTATTAATATGATGAGGTAGTCATATATTCGAGAATGTCAACATAAAAACCTTTTCCCAGGTAACTGGCAGGCACAAAACCATTTTCAAATGCATTGACTGTTGTTTTCAACTTCCTAGTAATCACTTCCTTTTCGATTTAAATTGCATTTACAATTTTCATACTACCATATAATTAGTTTTAAATATAATTTGTGGAGTCATCAACTTGCCTAAGTGGGTAGTAAATGTAAATAATTGTGAAAAATAAAAATTAAGTTTCATTTTTTTGTTTTATTCTAAAGAAAGCATACAATTTCTCTCTCCTATAACGAATTTTACCTAACGTAGATCCCAGTTATACCTGATTTGTTTTAGTCCCCTGAAAATCTTTCCCTCTAAGGTATCCAATAGCTCTGTTTTTTGTAAGGGAAGCAAACCTTTCCTATGTACTTAGATACCATTGTACATTATAGTTATTTATGTGAATGTCTTACCTGTCTTATTAAACTGTAAGCTTATTGAGGTAAGAGATTATGTATAATATACCTTTCAAAATCACAGTACTTTACTGAATGTTCTGTGTATAGTATGAGCTAAATGCATATTTCTCCAACTGAAAGGAATCAAATTTTTATAAAGTAATAGATAGATTCACTTTTTAAAGGGTAGTATACATAGTAAAGTTGAAATATTTGCTTACTTTAAGAAATATCCCTGCAGCATGTATTGGATGCATAGGATATTGGTAAATAGACAAGAATGATTCAAGATAAGAGTATGTATATGGATTGGGATATGCAAATGAAAAGGAAGTATCCATACTCGTGACATAAAATATCCACTGAAGTATCAATAATCAAAAAAATCTTATATATCTTTTAACTGGCCAATTAGCCTCTATCTTATTCATCATTGCATCAAAATTAATAAAATATATCTTTTTAGCTTTCAAAATTTATGATCAAGATATCTAATAGTCCAACTTTTAGATATAAATTCCATTATCAATAGCAAAAACCACAACCAAATTCTTTGAGGGGCTCTGCTCTGTCCTTGCCAGTTTGTGCTATAGCCCAATGATTTAAGATCCCAGCAAAAACTCATAAACCTTGCCTGTTAAATTTACTATTTGTTAGTTTTGTTGTATCCTTGCTGTAGCTCCAGGTATGGACAGCACACTTAGGCTGCCTTATACCTTTGAAAAATATATATATCCCACTGACATTACTACCAGCAGAATTTCATGAGTCATGCTCTGGAGAGCTTTTGGGTTGTTTCCTGCTACAAAATAATGGTGACAGAATTTTGAAGTGATTGATTAAAGATAGCTCTTCTTCTGAGAAATCACAGAAATCTTTACTGAATTGCATCAAAAGAAAGCAGCAAAGGCACTTTTATAAATTTCAATGCTTGAATTTAGAACAATATGTTAAAACAATGCTAAAATAGGAAACCTTACAATAGAATTCCTCATCCATCAAACAAGTATAACACGCTATGCAAATGAATAAAACCTACAAGATGAGATATCCCTAAAATTCAGGTCATATTTACTAACAGTATATACATGTATAAAGAGAAAGAGTAATTAATTTGTCAATTAGAAAGTATTTCTCAAGTACCTATTATGTCAGTCTACAAAAACTTATTCGATTCTTACTGTATGCCAGGATTCGTGCAACATACTACAGATACAGAGGCTAAAATAAAATAGTGTCTGCTTTCTATGGGCTTATGAGAGGAAGAAAAAGAAGGAAAGGGAAGGAGAGAGGGGAAAGTGGGATGGCAGAAAGAGAAGAGAAAGAGAGAAGGAAAAAGAGAAAAGAAAAAGGAAAGGAAAATAGGATAAGAAAGAGAAAGAATGAGAGTAAGAGAGAAAACACAGATATGTAGAAATACACTTCTGTGGTTCCTCGAACAAAATGCATGAATCTTGTGTTTGTCAAAGTAGGCTAAGTATTATTTCCAGCTCACATCTATATAGCATGTTGCTATACTGATAAGATATACTCATAAAATTAATATTGTCCAAACTGAATAAACAGTGAGTAGGAAAGATGAAAGATCAGAGGTTGAAGGAAATTTGTTACAACAGAGAGAAGAAATTGTTACCTTAAATATCCCTTTCTCATGTGAAAGGTTCCAGGAGTCATAAAAAAGATACTAAAGTGAGTTAGGCTCTCCATATTATACAGGTGAGACTGAAACTGCATTATAAGGGTTAAGGTTAAGACACTTCTTTACTGACACATATAAGTGATGGAGTGGGGAAAAATGAGTTCTCTCCAAAATGACTGAACAGAAGCTAAAAGCTTCTGCAGCCTGAAACAATGTCTGAACAGTATCACACACTAAAGAAAAGAAGAATAGAAATAAATAGAGGTGAGAACAATTTCAGGTGAAGGACATCTTGGAGACTCACAAAATTAAAGTAGTAGTGAACACTTCAGGTTTCAAGAGGGGGAAAGAGAAATAAATTGTTTTTCTGTCAAAACAAAGGCCAGCAAAGATGGAGGGTTGAAAAATCATCATTTTCTAGGACCTTTGGGATTTCCTGTACCTTATAATAATGGAATCTGTATCAAATTGCATTATTTCACTGATGTTGTGGTGGTCATCAGCTGTATCAAATCCCACGAGTTTAGAATGAATTGGAGGAATATCTTTTTTTGTGAAAAGCAATGAACATATTTTTAAAGGAAAGATTTTTTTTTAAATCCCTAAGGGTAAATGATTCTACAAATCTTGAGAGGCAATGTGATGAAGAGGAGAGTACTGGATTTCAAATAAGAAAACACCTGAATTCAAATGCTGACTCTGATACACACTAGGTATGTGAATAAAATATTTGAAAGAGTTATTGGGAAGAGAGTAGTATTGTATAGAGGATATGTGTCAGACCAGTGATTTTGTGTGTATATGTGTGTGCAAGGGTGTGCATGTGGGTGGGGACATAGGCACATGTGTATGGAATTTCCAGGAGAAGGAGCTGACATGTAGAAAGATGTACAGAAAACTTTTTAGTTTTTATTTTGTCATGGAGTCACACAACTAGTGCATTCATAAGAGAACCCAGATCTTTCTGGTTTTAAGGATGGTTTTTTATCCTCGATACAATGATTTCTTTTAATATAATGTGTTGTGAAAATATTGCTGTAAGAAGATTTACTCCCTTGGGCAGGGACAGGGTAGAGGAGAAAGGGAGGAACAAGTGGAAAAAATTTAAGATGGAGATAAAAATAGAAATTGAATTATTACCTATACATATAAATCCCCTTCTCAGAATAAGGGGATAGATGAATAATGAAAACAGATCACAAATTTGATATGTAAGCATGATAGCAGTAAGAAGGGACTTCAGTTACCCATTCTGTCTATGAAAAACAGAAGAGCTAATCTATTTTGGCTTGTCTTAATGAAAATTTAATTCTTCTAACAGTTGAGAAAGTGATAAGGGGAACTTCTATATGATTTTCACCAACAATGAAGACTTTACTGAAGTGAAAATGATATGAACTTTAGGAAAATGAACATTTCATCTGTTTTGTTTAGAAATGTTTTATTGCTTTTTTTTTTTGTTTCCTACATTGTTGTCACTTTTTAATAACACCCTTTCTCCAAAATAAGCATATAACAGAGTTAACCAGAACAGACATAGTGCATATCTTGATCATATATTCCACACCAATATACCACCACCTCCATTCTGAGGAGGAAGTCATGCTTGGAATGGTCCTCATCTCTACCTCCTACAATTCCCAGCTAAAATCCCACCTTCTATAGGAAGCCTCCATACTGAAGAGGAGGTCATGCTTGGAATGTTCCTCATCTCTGCCTCTTACAATTCTCAGCTAAAATAGCACCTTCTATAGGAAGCCTTCCTTGATCTGCCTTAATTCTAGTGCCTTCACTAGTTTACTGGTTATCTTCAATGTATCTTATATTTAGGTCATTTGTATATAGTTGTTTTCATGTTTTCTATTATCAGAGTCTGAATTTCTTGAGAACAGAGACTGTCTTTTGATCTTCTCTTTATAAAGAGGTTAGAATAATGTGCAGCACATACTAATCCTTGAAAATGTTTATTGACTGACTGAGAGTCGTGATCAGGCATTAAATTCATCACAGTTCTGGCAATTTTAGTGTTGTCTTCAATATTAGTGATGAATACTATTTTTTAGAATCTATTATAGAGAAAGAAGCATTAAAGTTATGGCTTGGCAGACGACTTAGTTTGAGGGACAGGAGATTTCAAATTCTTGTAAGAAAGTATACTGAGAATCCTATGGATCTTCTTAAAATTTTGGTCTGACCATGTCAACCTCACCCCATTCAATCTATCCCAACGGCTTCCTATTAACTCCAGAATGAAATGTAAAATTCTGCTTGGCTTTTAAAGTCCCTCAAAACCTGGGCCCTTTCTACCTTTCTAGGTTGCCTTCATCTTTCTGCCCTTTTATATAAACAATTAGACTGTCATCCTTGCTCAAATTATACACTTTATGTTCTTCTCCATACATTTTCTTGGCTAACTTCCATGTCTAGAATTCCTACCTTCCTTATTCCTGCCTCTTGATTTCCCCCACTCCCTTCAAGTCTCAGCTAAAGCCTCACCTTCACCAGGAAACCTTTCCTGGATGTCCTTAATGTTAGTCTATTTCCTTTGAGATTACTTCCAATTTATCTTATATATATTTATATATATATATATATATATATATATATATATATATATATATATATATATATATATATATATATATCTTTTTAATGTAGTTTACTTGGTGCCAATCTAATTAGATGGGAGTTTTTTGGGGATAGGAAGTTTCTTCATTTGTTTGTGCTCTAGTGATTAGCACAGTGACTAGAAAATAGTAGCTACTTAATAAATGTTTGGTGATTGTCTTATGGAACAAGATTATGCAAGAAATGCCAGTTAAGGAAGGAAGGAGAACTCTAAAAATAAAATCCTGGAACTAAAAAGAGAAATAATTACTTATTCTTACCCTTTGGCCCAAAGATCCTATTGCCAGGCATAAAGCACAAGGTGATTAAAGATAAAAAGAAAGTTCCTATGTATGCCAAAATATCCACACAAACACTTTTTACTGTAGCAAATAAATGGGTGAAAATATTTACTTTAATTGGAGAATTGCTAAAAAAAAACTGGTATATGGATACAATGGAATGTTATTGCGCCATAAACACACACACACAAAGAATATTAGCAATTCAAAGAAACATCCATGGTAAATTAAAAATAGATACTCTCTTACTTGTTTATGATTTTGTTTTCTTGTATATTTAAAGGAAATGAATTAGATTTCCATTGCATAAAACATTATGTTAAGAACTATGGCTTTGGTTTTTATTTATTTCTCTAATGTGATTAACAAGGTCACAGACATAGCTGAGTAGCCTCTCCAAATTGCACAATTATTTTACAATTCATTGTATATTGATTTAATCTTTCTTGCCCTGAAACCTTGAAGAAATAGGTCATCCCATCCACCATTCTGAGTATTCAGAATGCATTGCACCATATCTTGAATTAATCTAACCTTTAAATCAAAAAAAGAAAGAAAGAAAAAGAGGCATCTTTATATTTAATATTTTATGATAACTATTATTAACAATTCATTTTAGTTCAACAAATATTAAGTAACTATTATGTCTTGGATGGCAATATGCTTTTGGTGAAGATTGTGGGCTGTGTTGTATTCCAGGCTCTATTAAAATAGATGTGTTGGATACAGTGTGTCTTTTATCCAATTTCCAGAATTTAAAAATAAATCTATTTTAAAGATTTTTTTATTATTTTTAAATGATGATTTATTATGTCATTGTACTTCAATTAATCAGCAAGCATCTGCTAATGATCTACTATATTCTAGATAGTCTTCTAGAAGCAGGGGATTAAAATACAAAAGCAAGTCTTTCACTGTTTTGAAAGAGCTTATACTCTTCCCTGGTGTTTGGGGGTGGGAGTAGGGTTTGAGGTGTATGTAGCATTACAGTGTGTTCACCTATAAATAAGTACTATAAATACATAAAATTAAATGCTAATGGATTTAAGAAGACACTAATAAGAGAGGGAAGGGAGAGTGGAGAGCAAAATCATGAAAATGATGTGATGAAGTTGGCACTTGAGCTGAGCCCTGAAGGTATTGTGCTACAGCCTTCAGAAGGCAAAGGGTTGACTCTTCTGAGAAAAAGCAGAGAGGTAAGAGACAGAACATAGTGCTTAGGGAACAGCAAATAGGCCAGTTTGAGGGGCACATTGTAGATTTGTAGGAACAGAAGAAGTAAGAATAATGAGCTTAGGAAGATAAGTAAGAGACAAATAGTTTACTTCAAAAGTGCACAAATGACAATTCCAACATGAAGTCTTTCCTTATCCCCTAAGCTAATAATCCCTCACTCCAAATTTTCCTTTTTTTATTTGGTAAGCCATTTGTATATACTAATTTATGTATATATTGTCTTCCATGATGGAATGTAAGCTCAAAAGGAGCAAAGATTATTTTATTTTGGTTTTGTATCTCTGGAGTTAAGACATGACACTTCGTAGGACTTGAGGAATGCTTCTTGAATAATTAATTCATTGACATGTCCAATAAATGAGTTTATATATTTCCTTATAAGAAATAGGGATTCACACAATATTTTTAATCATGGGAGTGAGGAGGTAAGACCTAAGTTTTAAAAACATCAGTTTTATGTAGAAGAGAAGAAAGAGAATAGATGCAGGGAGATAAGTTCAGAAGTGGTGACCGTTTAAGAGAGAGAGAATGAGTGCCTTAAATATTATTGTTGGAAAATGAATAGAGAGAAGGTGAATGATGAAAGAGATGTTGGAGTTACAAACAAGATATTTCAGCTATTTTAAAAGAATTATGTGGGAGTGAAGAGATGAAGGTAACTTGCAGGCTGTAAAACTGAATAACTAGAGATTACTAGTGCATTAAACAACATTGGTAAGTTAGTAGAAAGGTTCACTTTAAAGAGAAAGATTATCAACTCCATTTGTGACATATCAAGTTGGAGATGTCTACCAGGTGAAGGTTGTGCAAAGATATTTGTGGAACGGGAGAGAGGTGGGGGCTAATTAGATAGAAACTGGGAGTTATCTACATAGAAATTATGTATGCACCAATGGCAATCCTGTCAAGGGCACATTTTTAGAGAAAAAAAATTATAAGCTAAGGGATTATCCATCTCTTGAAAACTCAACTGGCTGAATAAATGGCTGAACAAATTATGCTATATGAATATAATAGAAATATTTTGCATAAAGATGTTAAAAAAAACAGATTCAGAGGAATCTGGGAATACTCGCGAAAACCAGTTCTTACTGAAGAATCAGGAAAATAACTTATACAATGACTATAACATTGTAAAGAAAAATAACTTTGGAAGTCTTAAGAACTCTGATAAAGACTTAAGATTACAATAACCAACCGCAACTCCAGGAGACTGATGATGAAGTATCCTATCCAACTCTTGACAGGCATGATAGATGAAAGGTGCAGAAATTAGTCTCCACATTTTTTTAGACAGTGAATGTGTGAGTTTGATTTGCTTAACTATGCTCAGTTTTACAAAGGAAGGAGAGATGTGTGTGTGTGTGTGTGTGTGTGTGCATGTGTGAGAATTGGTTTAGTGATTGTGATGTCAAAAAAAGAAAAAGAGCACTAATAAATTCATTAATAAATTCTTTTTAATGCTTAGAAAGAACAATAGGACATCCACAAGAAAACTCAAACAAACAGGATAGCTTTGGAACTAACAAGATGAATTTGTTTTATACTTAAAAATGGTATTAATAGATATCTGAAATTACAATACAATCTTTTCATCTGCTCTTTAACTATGGAAATGTTCATGTTTGATAATGACATGGAAACTGCCTTTTACATGGAGGAACATATATGTGATCTTGTGAAGAGAATAAAATGATTTTGTCAGACAGATCGGAAAAGAACCAGAAAAGAATTGTATCACCAAAAGTCCTGAAAGGAGAGGTTATTAAGAAAAAAAAGAGGTGACCAAAAATTTGAAGTTATTACATAGAGGACAAAATTATTAGGACTGACAAAAGATCTATGGATGGAATAAAGAAATCATCAATGATTCTGGAGAGACCAGTTTCAGTACAATGGTAGGAGTGAAGGACATACTGTAAGGGTTAGAAAATCAGTTGGATTTTTGGAAATGCAGATAATATAGAGCCTGCTACTTTTTTTTAAATAAAACTTTGGTGGTGAAAGAGAGGAAAGATATAGGATGATAGGGAAGAATTGTTTCTAAAGATGGGAAAAATCCAAATATATTCCCAGGCAACAAGAAAGAAGTGAATAAGATGAGCTTGACACTTAAGAGAGAGATAAGGTATGATCAAAAGGCCACACTCCCAGAATAGACAAGAGGGGATAAGACAAAGTGCACAAGTAGAGATTATTGACATGTTAGACTTTTAAAAAATGCTATTATAGCAAATCCTTGACCTTTAAGGAACTTTTAAATGGTAAAGGAAACATGGCACATTTAGATCAAGGGCCAGGTGCATGTGTTCAAATCATGGCTATTTCATTTACTATGTGTGATCTTAGAAAGAAAATTCTCAATTTACTTCAGTTTCTTCATCCGTAAATTGAGGAGGTTGTAGAAGATTACTTCTCACTTTCCTTCCAGTTCCAAATCTATGATTTTATATCATGAGTATAATCCAATGTTACTGAACTTGGATTTAAGGCTGATAAAAATTTTTCTACTTCAATCCATGTGCATAATAGAAAACAATTTACATATTGTACGTTTGCCTCAGTTTATTTAGGAAATGAGAAAGTATCTCAGTCAGCTAACAGTTACCAAATATTTATTGAGCACCTACTATGTTCCAGGTTCTGTGCATTTGCTCCTGAAAACTACACAAGAAAGTTTTTGAAATTAATTATACTTTAAAGTGTTTTATTTCAGATGACCATATTGGACTAAAAATATACATGAAAAAATTTCACCAATAAAATCAACATTACGTTGGTGATACAGAATTGTATTTAGAAAAAGATATATTAGAAAGAGGAAGATAGAAGGAAAGCAAGTGGGTGGAGGGAAGTATCTTTGCTCATAACTTTGCAAATGATTAGAGCTAACAAAACAATTGTCTTTTTACCAAATATGCATCTGTCCCCATCTGGCCATAACCGTAGATGTTTACCCTGCATGCAAACTTGCAAATATCTGCTGCTTGTAATCATACCTTCTATTTTAGGATAGGAGACAGTGATTGGACTTGTAGATTAGTTAGCATAGGGAGCTCCAAGTGAAACTTCCTCTGCCCATACCAGTCAACCCTTGTCTTCAAAGTAGAGTTTTAGAGGCTTGACTAGAGCATTAGGAGATTAAGTGGACCAATATTACACGGCCAATATGCGTCAGAGGCAGGATTTGAACCCAACTCTCCCTGACTTCAAAGCTAATTTTTTATCCTATGTTCTATACGGCCTCACAGCAAATCTTCGGGCATGGGAAAAACACAATCATTTGACTCTAGAATTAGAAATACATTATAATTTTCATAACTCATAATTAAAGCAAACCCAAATTACCTTTGACTTTTGCATTGTTGGGAAAATAATTAGTCAAATGGAGTATCCAAAGCAAAATTTTCAGATTAATTAATTACCATCTATATTTGATATGATTGTGACCTTTTAAAATCATCTAATGGGTATTTCTTTAAAATGCTCATGTTTTGCATGACATGATGCATGAAGCTCATCTAGACCTTCCCCTCATCTACAGAAAAAATAAACCGGAGCCTGTTTCATATTGATAGTCTCAAAGTTCATAAATATGTCAGCTGTTTAAAAGTGGAACAGTGTTTCCCCGCAACCCCCCAAAAAGTGCCAGGCTTTCCAGGCTAGCCCACAAAAACTTATATGATCCATGAAGTAGCCCAACATTCTATACTTACAAAGAAAAAAAAATAAAAGAAAGCTGTGTAAGTAGAAAGAGATTTGAGCTTATAGTCAAAATACACAGGTTCAAATTTAATCTCTCTTTTTTTTTAGGGGTAGAAATTGCTTGGGCTTGAGCAAAACACAACCTCTCTTGACCTTCAGTTTTCTTCTTAGGAGTAAAATGTAGATGAAGATTTGTTATATTGTTATTTTAACTATCTTGGCCAAGAAAGGAGTCATTTGAGAATGGATAACAATATATCTTCTCTTAAGTACCCCGTGGGGCAGCTAAGTAGTACAGTGGATTGTGTGCTAAGTCTGGAGTTAAGACCAGCCTGGAGTTCAAATCCAGTCTCAGACACTTAATACTTGTGTGACCCTGAGCAAGTCACTTAAGATTTTTGTCTCAATTTCCTCATGTATAAAATGAATTGGAGAATGAAATGGCAAACCATTCCAGAATCTTCGCCAAGAAAGTCCCCAATCAAGTCACGAAGAGTCAGAAATGACTGAAAAAATTGAACAATAGCAAATAGCCCAGGTGTCTTTGGGTGTTTTTCCTTTTCACTTGAGAGAGGTTAGAAATTCTTCTCACTTTCCCATTATGCTATAACAATCCTGAAAAAAAACCTCAAGGAAGCCTCTTAAATTTTCACTATCTATAGTTGATTTATTTATTTTTGCCTTCGGGAATGAACCATTCTAAATATAAAAAATCAAGTTTAATGGTTTGAAAATTCTTATTAAAAAGTTATTATGGCAAAACTTCTTTAAAATAGATCCTTTCCTCCTTCTCACTACCGCATGCCCACTGCTTTCCTTTGAGAATTCAGAACCAAAATTTCAAAAAAATAAAGCTTGTGTCGAGGCTTCTTTCTTGACACTTTGGGTTGAGAACCAGAAAATTCATGTAAGAGAAACTCAGCAGATCATTAAAATGATTTTAAAGTAATGTACATTTAGTTATTACTTTAGCTTATCAATTATATTTTAACAAGGTTACATGTAGTGAATTGCCACAAAAAGATAGCTAGATGTATGACTATAATATGGAAACAAGAAAGACTTCATTTAACAAAAATCAGCATAGAGACTTTAAGCAAATCAGAATCACAGAACTAGAAGGGATTGTGGAGGTCATTGTAATTTGAAAGTCATGAAAATTAAGCTTTTATTTGATATGGATGGTGCTTATAGGCTACTTTTGTCTCTGTAACTCCATAATTTACCTCAATAGGCCAGCATGGTGACAGAAACAAAGTATGTTCTAAATTGAGAAATGACTTCTTCCATCTCCCTGAGGGCCTTTTAAGGACATCAGATTGCTGGGAATTATTTTCCTATTCCTTGAATCAGTGATACTGCTCAGCTTTAATTTTTTTTTCTCCTTGTATGCTTGTTCTATCCTGATAACCAAATGAATAGCTCAGGAGAGTTAAACTAAGAAGTACTTCAATTATTTTGAAAAAGGAGAACATTGTTCTGCAGCCTAAGTATTTGTTTCATGCACCTTAATCATTCTCCACCAACATATTTTTTTCTTTTTTTATTAGTTTTTTTATTATTATTTTATTTGTTTTCAGTGTTCTACAATCACTTCCATACAACTTAGATTTTTTTCTCCTCCCTCCCCTTCCTTCCCCACTTCTTCCCCACTCAATCCCTGAGATGGCATACAATTTTATATAGGTTCTCCACATATATTCCTATTAAATACATTCTCACCTTAGTCATGTTGCATAGAAGAATTAAAATGCATGGGAGAAATCATAAAACAAACCAAAACGTAATACAAAAGAAAATGATCTGCAATCAAATTCCACAGTTCTTTCTCTGGATGGGGAAGCCATTTTGCCTTAAGAGACACTGGGAATTTTTAAGTCCTTTCATGGCAATGAAGTTCTAAGTCTACCAGAAAAAATTCTCACACATTGTGATTGTTGCTGTGTATAAAGTTCTCCTGCTTCTGCTCCTTTTGCTCAGCATCAGTTCATATAAGTCCTTCCAGGCCTCTCTGAGGTCTTCCTGTTCATGATTTCTTATAGCAAAATAGTATTCCATTATATTCATATAACACAATTTATTCAGCCATTCCTCAACTGATGGGGGTCCCCTTGATTTCCAACTTTTGGCCATGACAAAAAGTGATGCTATAAATATTTTTGTACATGTTGGACCCTTTCCCAGTTTTATGATCTCTTGGTGATACAGTCCTAGGAGCAGTATTGCTGGGTCAAAGGGTATGCATATTTTTGTAGACCTTTGCACATATTGGCAAATTGGGCAAATTGCTCTCCAGAATGGTTGGATCAGCTCACAGCTCCACCAATGAAGAATTAGAGTTCCAGCTCTCCCACATCTTCTCCAATATTTTTACAACTTGTGTCTCTGATAAAGGTCTCATTTCTAAAACATATAGAGGACTGAGTCAAATGTATAAGAATACAAGTCATTCCCCAATCGATAAATGGTCAAAGGATATGAACAAGTAGTTTTCAGAGGAAGAAATCAAAGCTATCTATAGTCACATGAAAAAATGCTCTAACTCACTATTGATTAGAGAGATGCAAATCAAAACAACTCTTGAGATACCATATCACACTAATCAGATTGACTAACATGACAAAACAGGATGATGATAAATCAATTTAACATAATTAAAATTTTTCCATTTTGTACTTCATAATGTTTTCTAGCTCTTGTTTAGTCAAAAATCCTTCCCTTCTCCATAAATCTAATAAATACACTTGGGGCACCTAGGTGGTGCAGTGGATAGAGCTCCAGTGCAGGAGTCAGGAGGACCTGATTTCAAATCTAACCTCAGACACTTGACACTCACTAGCTGTGTGACCTTTGGCAAGTCACTTAACCCCAATTGCCTCATCCTGGGTCATCTCCAGGCATCTTGATGAATAGCTGGTCCCTGGATTCAGATGGCTTTGGAGGAGAAGTGAGGCTGGTGTACCTAACCTATTGCACTGGTCTAACCTTCTGTTTCTTAGCCAGTACCAAGTGGTTTTGATAATTGCTGCTTTATAATACAACTTGAGATCTGGAAGAGCTAAGGCACCTTCCCTAGCATTTCGGACCTTTTCTTCTACCAGATGAATTTTGATATTATTTTTTCTAGCTCTATAAAATAATTATCTGATAGTTTGATTGGTATGACACTGAATAAGTAAATTAATTTAGGTAGAATTGTCATTTTTATTATATTGGCTCAGCCAACCCATGAGCAACTGATTATTATTTAGGTCTGACTTTATTTGTGTGAAGTGTTTTGTAACTGTATCCACATAGTCCCTGGGTTTGTTTTGGCAGGGAGACCCCCAAATATTTTATGTTGTCGACCATAGCTTTAAATGGGTTTTCCCTTTCTACCTCTTGCTACTGGGCTTTGTTAGTAATATATAGAAATGCAGAAGATTTGTGTGGGTTTATTTTGTAACCTACAACTGCCAAAGTTGTTTATTATTTCAAGTAGTTTTTTACTTGATTCTCTAAATATATCATCATATCATCTACAAAGAGTGATGACTTAGTTTCTTATTTGCCTATTCTTATTCCTTCAGTTTCTTTTTCTTATTGTTACAGCTAACATTTATAGTGTGTATGTATTCATCCTTTGTTGCTGAAAAAGACCACGCCATCGGAGAAATAATGACATGACTTGCACTTGATACTTGTGTTTTGGTCCTTGTCCCCACAGAAAAATTCCATGGTCTTTTCTGCTTTGCTTTTTACTCATGATAGTAACCATTTTCCTGGCTTTTAAAGTAGATTTCTGCTCCTGTGGCATGGGGAGCTCTGTCTCATGTGTTGTGGCCCCTGGTTCTTTCAGCTAGAAACTAAAATGCTGCAGCTTACCTGATGCTAAACTGGCTAGTGTTTGAAAGCAAAAGTCAGGTGAGGTCTTTTTGGGTTTTCCTTGTAGCTACCCTGGAGCTAGTTTGTTAAGTGTGGGAGAAGGGTTGTCTGGATGCCAGGAGGCTCCTCTGCTGAGTTAGAGCATAGCAAGCTCAGCTTTCAGCTCTAGTGTCTTCCTGATTGCACTGGGGTACTGAGACACACCTGGGGTCCTGGTTTTGGCAGTTGCTGGCTTCACCCCACTGGAGTTCAGGATCTTCTCCCAGTTTGTGGAGCTGTCTGGAACAGCTCTGATTCTGCACTGATCACCTCTTAGCCATGGCAAGGTAACCCTCCTTAGGAACCCTCCTTTCTAGCCTCATAGGCTGAGAGTCTGTTTATCCCTTCTGCTGCTCCCACTCTTTCAGGGTTTTTCCTGGTAAGATATTCTCTGGGCTAGTCAAGGTCAACAAGGGGAGGAAGATAGCAAGTGCTGATCATTCTACCATCTTGTCTCCCAGAAGCTGAAAACAACATTTTTTTTTTAAGTCTATTAAGACCTTCCTTTTTTGTTTGTTTGTTGTTGCTTACCAATGCTTAAGTTTAGTCCTTGATCTCTCTGGTAGTTGCCAGTATTCCCAGACTTACACACCTACCTTTTTCTTCCTTTCTAACTCCTTTCTAACCTATGAGAAGAACTTAGAACCTAGTTACAATATAATCACCATTCATTGGTTGTTCTTCTCTCTGATTTTTCAACGTAACACTCAACCAAGGTGTCAAATTTTTGTTTAGCATATGTAAAAGATAATTTTGTGGGATATGATTGGAGGAGCATTTGGAAAGATTTTCTTCATTTAGAACTACTCTAGTCCCTAAGATCACCACTCTAAGGTGTTTCTTTGAGCCATGGCAAAAAAATAAAAAGCAGCTGGTGGAATACAAAGCTTCCTAGGATAGTTAACAACTTAAAAGCCTAAAAACTTATGGTATAAATAGGTAGAATGACTGACTCAGAGTCAGGAAGACCTGAGTTCACATTCAGCCTCAGATACTTATTTTTTGTACAGTCCTGCATAAATCATTTAACCTCTCAACGTTTCTTTCAGGGGTTTTTTAACACTCAAAGGACACAACATAGGTACTTCATAAACTTTAAAGACTTTAATAAATGTTATTGTTAATTCATCTGCAGAGAACCACATTTTAAGAGGATGGGAACTTAGTGGTATACAGATTGACTGGGGAAGGAAGGGAATAGAAATGGTACAGTATTAAGCTGCTGGGCATTTTATTAGGGAGGCCAAGAATGGCCAGGAAAGGTCAACATAGTACCACTGCAATTCCTCCAAGGATCATATAATCATAGATTTACTGATGAAAGGGGGTTATCTAGGCCAAATTTCTCATTTTATACATGAGGAAACTGAGACCTATCAATGCTAAGTAATTTACTCAACATTACATAGGTAATAAGTACCAGGGTCAAGCTTCAATTCCAGGTCCTTGTATTACATAATCAGCATTTTTTTCCACTAGCATTTTTCTACTCCAAAAAGTTCATTTAACTGATGAGAATTCATCACAGTTTAGGATTTCAGAGAGGTTACCACTAAGGATATAGGAGGCTTAAGCAAGGAAAATATACCCTTTGTCATATAAAATGAGTGATTATTCATGATTACTGAATAGCGATATAGCAAATTAGGTTTTGCTCTGTGCAAATGACAAGAATTATTTTTATGAAACAGAACTTGGTAAATATCTATTGCAATAATAATAACTAACATTTATATAGTGTCTACAATGTGACAAAATGATGCTAAGTGCTTTAAAGATATTATCTCATTTGATTCTCACAACAACCCTGGGAAATAGGTGCCATTAGTATCACCAGTTTACATATGAGGAAACTGAGGCAAACAAAAGGTTAAATGACTTGCCCAGTGTCACACAGTCAAATTTGAACTCAAGTTTTCCTGAGTACAGGCCTAGAGCTCTATCCACAGTGTCATCTAGCTATAACTTCAATGGCATAGGGAACTGTTGATGTATAAGCTCCCTCTATCAGAACATATTAACAAGTGTGGTGCAATTTAAAATTTTAGAGGACTGCCTAGGTCACCAACAGTTGAAACGACTTGCCTGATGTCACACAGTCAATATATATGAGAGGCGGAATTGAACTCAAGTATGTCATAAGCACCATGTCATGTCAACTGGAAAACGAATGATAAAAAAAATTGATCCAACTAGTACATGCAAGATACCCAGAATACATTTTTAGATCAGTTTTTCCTGATTAGAACTCATTATCATTCCCAACCAAACTCATCCCTTTTCTTAACTTCCCTATTTCTATTTAGGACTCAGATTCTCAACCTACTAATCATTTGTAATATTTCACTATTCCACATTTCCAATTAGTTGCCAAGATTTTTCAGTTCAACTTATGCAGCATTTCTCCCATGGGCTATAGCTTCCTATACCAGAATGGATATAATCTTTTCCTTATCTCTAACATAATGGGTTAATAATCCCTGCTAACAATCTCTCCTCTCTTCAAGCCATCTTCCACATCACCAAAAAATTTATATTCATAAGCACAATTATATCCATACCACTCCCTGGTTCAAGAAGTTCCAGGGGAGGGATGGAGACAAGATGGCAGAGTGAAAAAGGAATTTGATTGAGTTCTTCCATAAACCGCTCCAAAAACCTGTAAAAATTACTCTAAACAAATTCTAGAGCAGCAGAACCCACAAAATGACAGGGTGAAACAAATTTTCATCCCAAGACAACCTAGAAGGTCTAGACTGGGAAAGGAGCACTCAATTGGACATGCAAATCTATTTTACCCTACAGAAAAGTAGGGAGAAGAGGATAAGAGGGGGAAGATAATAGAAGGCAGATTGGAGCAGGGGATAGTTAGAAGCAAACACTTTTGAGGAAGGACAGAATCAAAGGAGAGAATACAATAAATGAGAAGCTGAATAGGATGGAGGGAAAGATAGTCTTTTACAACATGACTATTATAGAAGTGTTTTATGTAACTGTACATGCATAACCAATTTTGAATGTTTTAAAAACTAATGTTAAAAATTTTTTTTACATGAAACTGGGAGATAAGATATACAGGCAGTTGGATATAGAAATATGTCTTGCTCTACAGGAAAATAGAAGGAAAGAGGATAAAAAAAGGGGTAGATAATAGAAGGGAGAGCAGCCTGGGGAAGGGATAATCAGAATGCATGCCATCTTGGCATGGGGGACAGGAGAGATGGGAAGAAAATTTGGAACTCAAAATTTGAAAAATAAAAATAAATTAATTAAAAATAATAATAAAATAAGTAGAAAAAAGAAATAAAAATGGAAACCTAGAGGATTAGAAGAGTTATGAAGACTTGTGCATATATACCAACTAATGAATAATAAAATTCAGTATTTATTTCAAGAATTGAGGATGATACCTAGATAATTCATGTTAATATCTTTCAATGAAACTACAAACGTTTATTTAGGCCATACCATAAGCCAGGCATTGTGCTAAACTCTGACATTGCAAAGAAAATGCAAAACAAGCAAACAAAAAAAAATCAGACCCTATCCTTAAAGAGTTTCCATTCTAATAGGGGAAGACAACAATGTATATCCAATCCAATAAATATTTTTAAGCAAAAGAAAAAAAAGTTCCAGGAGAGGAAGAGTCAAGATGTTGGAATAAAGGGAGGAACTGAAGTCTCCAAAATTCCCCTCCAAACAACTTTGAAATTGTGCCTCAAATAAAAATCAGGAATTCAGAGTCAACAAAAGGTGGGGTGAAACAATTTTCCAGTCAACAATAACTGATCAGCATGAATAGTCTGTCAAATCAGGGTAGTGCTAGATCCAAATCACAATGCAGGTCATGTTATGTGGGGCAATACCAGCAGCAGACATTAGAGGTGTCTGTAACAGCATCAACAGCAGCAGCTTTGGAAGCACTCAGCCCACAGACAGTAATGGGCTAAGAAAAGTGGTTGGAAAGAGATTACAAGGGACATTTGCTGACATTAGATGTAGGACCATGTTGCATTGTCCATACACAGTTCTGGATCTCAGTTTGAGGACAAAGAGGAAAACTAAGGTTTGCAACTGTAGCAGACTAGAAATCTGGTCACAATTACAAGGTAAAGAAGCATGTTCTCTCACAAGGGAGCAGCCCTGGTCTCAGCTGCAAGTGAGAAAGGATCACTAATGCGTGTGGTCCCAGGAGATCAGAGGACTGAGTCATAGTTTCAGGACCAGAAAGAACAATAGCAATTGTGGCAGAAGGGAGCAGAAGTCCTGGACACAGTTCCAGGGAAAAAAGAAGAATTTATGGTCACTCACATGGGAGAAGGGGCCCTGGTCTTTGTTCCAAAATGGAAAGGAGTACTAACACTTGAGGCTGCAGAAGAACAGGAGACCTGGTCACAAGGCTAAAGGTCTCCAGGGCTAAAAGGAGCAGTAGCACTTATGAGTACAAGGGAAGAAGGTACCTTCCTGGATATGAACACAATCCAGGAAGGCAGTGACCATAATCATTTTAGGAGCATGGAAAACTCATGGATCTCCAAACTACCTCTGAAAAAATTAGCAAAATAAACAGAAACAAAAAACAAAAAAAAACTCCCTGAAACTTGGCATGCTATCCCCTCCACCCTGGAAAGAAAGACCCACTTTGGCATAGAATTAAAAGTCAAATGGGGATAGAAAGGAATATACCTTTTTCTCAGAAGTGCATGGCACCTACACAAAAAAATTGACCATATATCAGAGTATAAAAACCTCACACTCCAAAGTAGAAAGGCACAGATATTAATGCATCCATTTCAGACCATGATTTAATAAAAATTACATATGTAACAAAGGACCACAGAAAGATAGACTAAAAATTAATTGGAAACTAAACAATCTAATCCTAAAGAATAAGTGGGTGAAACAACAAATGATGAAAATAATCCATCACTTCATACAAGACAACGACAATAAAAAGACAACATACCAAATTTTATGGGATGCAGTAAAAGTAGTTCTTAGGGGAAGTTTTATATGTCTCAGTGCTTACGTGAATAAAATATTGAAAGAGAACAATGAATTGGGCATGCAACTAAAAAAAGTTGGAAAAAAGAACAAATTAAAAATCTCCAAATAAATATCAATTTAGAAATATTAAACACCAAAGGAGAGAACTAATAAATAAAAGTTGATTTTATGAAACAACCAATAACATAGATAAATTATTGGCTAATTGGATTAAAAGAAAAAAGAAAACCAACTTATCAGTATCAAAAATGAAAAGAGTGAATTCACCACCAATGAAGAATAAATTAAAACACTAATTTGAAGCTATTTTGCCCAACTGCATGCCAATAAATTTGACAATCTTAGTAAAATGGATCAATATTTACAAAAATATAAATAATTCAGGCTAAAAGAAGAGAAAATAAAATGCTTAAATAATCCCATTTTGGAAAAAAAAAAGAAATTGAACAAGACATCAATGAACTCCCTAGGAAAAATTTCCAGGGCCAAATGTAAACAGGAGTGAATTCTATCACACATTTAAAGAGCAATTAATTCAAATACTGTATAAACAATTTGGGGAAATGAGTGAAGAAGGAATCTTTTCAATTTCTTTTTATGACACAAATATGGTACCAATGCTTAAGCTGGAAAGAGCCAAAAAAGAGAAAGAAAATTACAGACCAATTTCTCTAATGTATATTCATGCAAAAATTTTAAATAAAATATTAGTAAAAAGATTACAGCAAATTACCATAAGAGTAATATATTTTTATCAGGTAGGATTCACACCACGAATGAAGGCCTGTTTCAATATTAGGAAAACAATCAGAATAATTAAGTATATCAGAAACAAAACTAACAAACTATATGATTATCTCCATAGGTGCATAGAAAGCTTTTGACAAAATACAACACCCATTCCTATCAAAAAATATTCAAGAGTACAGGAATAAATGGAGTCTTCCTTAAAATGATAAGTAGCATCTACCTAAAACCATCAGTAAGCAATGTATGTAATGGGGATAAGCTAGAGGCATTTCCAATAAGATTAGGGGTGAAAGAAGGATGTCCATGGTCATTCAATATGGCACAAGAAGAAAAGTTAGCTTTAGCAATAAAAGAAGAAAAATAAATTGAAGGAAATAGAATAGGCAAAGAAGAAACAAAGCTAACATTCTTTGAAGATGATGAACTTAGAGAATCCCAGAGAATCAAGTAAAAAAAACTACTTGAAAGAAAAATCTTTAGAAAAGTTGCAGGACATAAAAGAAACCCATGTAAATCATCAGCATTTCTATATATTACTAACAAAGCCAAACAGCAAGAAATAAAAAGAGAAATTCCATTTAAAATTAGTGTAGATATCATAAATATTTGGGAGTCTATTTGCCAAAGTAAACCCAGAAACTATATGAATATAATTACAAAACACTTTTCACTCAAATAAAGTAAAATCTAGATAATTTGAAAAGTATCAGTTGCTCCTGGATAAGCCAAGTTAATATAATAAAAATATAAATATGTAGTAAAATAAACAAAAATAATAAAAATATAATAAAATGGCAATTCTACCTAAATTTATATACTTATTAATCAAACTACCAAAAATTATTTTATAAAACTTGAAAAATAGTAACAAAATTCATCTGGAAGAATGAAAGTTCCAGAATATCAAGGGAATTCATGAAAAAAATGCTGGGGAAGGTGACCTAGACATACCAGATCTTAAATTGTGTTATAAAGCAGCAATCATCTAAACTGCTTGGTACTAGCTGAGAAATAAAGTGGTGGATGAGAGAAATAGTTTAGTTGTACAAGACACAGAAGTCAAAGACGATCATGATCTATTGTTTGATAAACCGAAAGACTCCAGCTTCTGGGATAAGAACTCAATATTTGACGAAAACTGCTGAGGATAACTAGAAAATGGCAAAAACAAGATCAACATCTTATACCATATACCAAAATAAAGTCCAAGTGGGTATGATATAAAGGCTGAAACTACAAGTAACCTGGGAGAGCAAAGAATAGTTTAACTGTGAAATTTATGGAACATTGAAGACTTTATGACCAAACAAGAACAAGAGAGCATTATGAAATGCAAAATGGATAATTTTGATAACATTAAATTAAAAAGTTCTTTTTTTTCCACACAAAAATAGTGCAGCCAAGAGTAGGAGGAAACAGAAAACTGGCAAACATTTTAAATGTAATTTTTATTTATTTATTTTTAATTTTCAACATTTATTTCCACAAGATTTTGAGTTTTAAATTTTCCCCATCTCTCCCCTCCTCCACTCCAAGATACCTTGCATTCTGATTACCCATTCTCCCAATCTGTCCTTCCTTCTATCACACCCCTCCTTTCCCTTATCCCCATCTTCTCTCCTCTTTGTAGGGCAAGATGGTTTTCTTTACCACATTAACTATATTTCTTATTTCCCAGTTGCATACAAAAACAATTCTCAGCATTCCTTCCTAAAACTTTGACTTCCGATTTCTCTCTCTTCTTTCCTCCCCTCCCATTCTCACTGAGAAGGCAAGCAAATCAATATAGGCTATACATGTGTAATAATGCATAAGACTTCCATAACAGTCATTTTGGGAAAGACTAACTATATTTCCCTCCATCCTATCCTGTGCCCCATTTATTCTATTCTCTCTTTTGACTTTGTCCCTCCTCTAAAGTGTTTACTTCTAATTACTCCCTCCTCCCATATGCCCTTCCTTCTATCATCCTCCTCACCCCTCTTATCCACTTCTCCCCTACTTTCCTGTACTGTAAGATAGATTTTCATACCAAATTGAGTGTGCATGTTGTCTCCGCCTTAAGCCAAATGTGATGAGAGTAACATTCACTTTTTCCCTCTCATCTACTCCTTTTCCCCATCCTTTGAAAAAAACTTTTTCTTGCTTCTTTTATGAGAAATAATTTGCCCCATTCTATTTCTCCCATTCTTCTCCCAATATATTCCTCTCTTAACCCTTCATTTTATGTTTTTAGATATCATCCCTTTCTATTCAACTCACCCTGTGCCCTCTGTCTATATATATGTATATAATTCTTCCACCTCCCCAAATACTGAGAAAAGTTTCAAGAGTTACAAGTATTTTCTTTCCATGTAGGAATGTAAACAGTTCAACTTTAGTCAGTCCTTCATGATTTCTCTTTCCTGTTTACCTTTTCATGCTTCTCTTGATTCTTCTATTTGAAAGTCACATTTTCTATTCAGTTCTGGTCTTTTCATCAAGAATGCTTGAAAGTCCTCTATTCCATTGAATAATCATTTTCCCCCTTTTATATTCAGTTTTGCTGAGTAGGTGATTCTTGGTTTTAGTTCTAGTTCCTTTGCCCACTGGAATATCATATTCCAAGCCCTTAGATCCCCTAATGTAGAAGTTGCTAGGTCTTGTGTTATCCTGATTGTATTCCCACAATACTTGAATTGTTCCTTTCTGGCTGCTTTCAATATTTTTTCCTTGACTTGGGAACTCTGCAATTTGGCTACAATATTCCTAAGGGTTTTTTGTTTTGTATCTCTTTCAGGAGGTGATTGGTGGATTCTTTCAATATTTATTTTCCCTCTGGTTCTAGAATAGCAGGGCAGTTTTCCTTGATAATTTCGTGAAAGATGATGTCTAAGCTCTTTTTTTGGATCATGGCTTTCAGGTTGTCTCATAATTTTAAATTGTCTCTCTTGAATCTATTTTCCAAGTCAGTTGTTTTTCCAATGAATATTTCACATTGTCCTCAATTTTTTCATTGTTTTGGTTTTGTTTTCTAATTTCTTGGTTTCTCATAAAGTCCATCTACTACATTCTAATATTAAAGATCTATTTTCTTCAGTGAGCTTTTGAACCTCCTTTTCCATTTGACTAATTCAGCTTTTTAAAAATATTCTTCTTCTCATTGACTTTTTAGACCTTTTTGCCATTTGGGTTAGTCTATTTTTAAAGGTTATTTTCCTTAGCATTTTGGGGAGGGTCTCCTTTAGCAAGTTGGTGACTTGCTTTTCATGATTTTTTTTGCATTGCTCTCACTTCACTTCCAAAATTTTCCTCCACCTCTCTTACTTGATTTTCAAAGTCCTTTTGCAGCTCTTCCAAGGCTTGAGACCACTGCATATTTTTTTGGAGGTTTTGAATACAGAAGCCTTGACATTTATGTCTTCCTCTAATGATATTCATTGTTCTTCCTCATGTTGAAGAATGGAAGAAAATACCTGTTCACCAAGAAAGTTACCTTCTATGGTCTTATTTTTTCCCTTTTGGGGGCATTGTCCGAGTCAGTTACTTAACATTTGAGTCTTTTGTCAAGTGGAGGCTATAGGGACCTGTAAGTTCTCAGTTCTTCCAAGGTGGCACAATCAGGAGAGAGGAGTTTACTCCTTTTCTCTCCTGCACTCTGATCTGGGAGCAACCACAAGCTTTTGTGCCTAGGATCTATGAAAAATTCTTTCTCCAGAAGCTCCACCAGTTTCACCACACCAATGCCCCTCCTCATCCCAGGACTGCCTCTCAGGGTTGAAGCCCAGATTACCCACTCAATTGCCCCAGGATATTTAGGAGGAGGACTCCAAAAATTGATGCTGCTGCCACAGTGGCTGCCACAGCCCTGAGGCCAGTGCCAGGGCTGGGTCTGCACCCTGCTCCCTTCTCATCCAGGTGAAAAAGCTTTCTCACTGACCTTTTAAGCCATATTTGGCATTTGTGGGCTGAGGAATCTGGAAACCTCAGCTGATACCTGTGATTCTGCATCCTGCAGCCTGCTGCAATCCTGTCCCTGCCTTTCAGTCAAGTCTGAGCTGCACTCTGCTCTGACCCAGGGGTGATAAAACTTTCTTCTTGGCCTTCAGACTATCTTGGGCTGGAAACCTCTTTCACTGTTATTTTCTGGATTCTGCTACTCTAGAATTTGGTTTAGAGTCACTTTTTATAGGTATTTTTAGGCTATCAGGGCAGAGTTTCTACATTTTCATCCTTCTACTCTGCCATCTTCTTGGCAAAAAATTTTTACAACCAGTTTCCAATAAAGGTCTCATTTCTGAAATTTATAGAGAATTGAGTTAACTTTATAAGAATACAAGTCATACCCCAATTGATAATTAGTCAAGGAATATGAATAGGTAGTTTTGAGATGGAGAAATTAAAGTTATCTACAGTCATATGAAAAAATACTCTAAATCACTATTCATTAGAGAAATCAAAACAATTCTGAGATACCACATCACACCTATCCAATTGGCTAACATGACAAAACAAGGCAATGATAAATGCTGGAGAAGATATGGAAAAATTGGAACACTAATGCATTGTTGGTCCACTTGTGAATTGGTCTAACCATTCTGTTTAGCAACTTGAAACTATGTACAAATGGTTATACAATTGTACATAACCTTTGACCCAGGAATATCACCTCTAGGTCTCTATCCCAAAGAAAACACACAAATGGGAAAAGGACTTGATGTAGTTCTAATAGAGCTGCCCCCAGTCCCAATATTTTAACTCATTACGAGCTCTCTATACCCACCTAGGCCCCTTTCCTCCCTCTAATTGTCTTAATTTCTTCACATATGTCTCACTGCTCACTAGAACAACAGGTGTGTCCCAACTCTTAGTACATGCAGAAACAGCAGGAATGTCCATGTGATGGGAACCCAGCCACTGCATCTGTCTAGGCACTGACCACAGGCTCATTCCTCATATTTCCCATAGAAACAGCAGGTGTGTACATGCACTCAGCCACAACCACATCCATCTAAGTCCTATACAGGACCACAATAGTTAACCTTTTGGAGGGCAGTATAACTGAATGTTTAACCACCAATCCATAGATGAAACCCCTCCTTCATTACTTAATCCCTTAACTAACTCCTCCTGCCTTTTCAATATTAATCATATTCTTGCATTCTATGTAAATTTCTGTTATTCAATTGCATCTTTGACCTAAAAAAATCCATCTTGCTCTCTCTGAAGTTACTGGTTCCTCTTGGAATTTAGCCTGCTTCAGGAGAGGCGTGGATCTCAATAAGTACCTATACTTGGATTACAGATGGTCTGACACTGAATTATTTGAGATGGTTCTACCCAATATATCATGAAATTCCATCAGGACCCAACTATATTTATAGCAGCTCTTTTTGTGGTGCCCAAGAAATGGAAATTGAGGGGATGCTCATCAATTGGGGAATGGCTGGTCAAGTTGTGATATGTGAATGTAATGTAATACTATTGTGCTATAAGAAATGATGAGCCAGCAGACTTCAGAAAAAACTGGAATTACTTATATGAACTAGTGCTGAGTGAAGTGAGCACAAACAGGAGAAAAGTGTATGCAGTAACAATCACATTGTTAGATGGCTAGCTTTGATAGACTTGTCTCTTCTTTGAAATGCAAGGATCTAAGACAATTCCAAAAGACTCATGATAGAAAAGGTTGTCCACATCCAGAAAAAGAACCATGGATTCTGAATGCAGATTGAAGCATATTATTTGCTCTCTATTTTTTCTCTTTTTTATTGTTTCTTCTTTCTTGTAGTTCCTTTCATTGGCTCTGGTTCCTCCTTACAACATGACTAATATGAAAATAAGTTTAATTTGAAAGTATATATAGAGCCTATATCAAATTACATGCTATATTGGGGTGGAGGAGGGGAGATATAAAAAGAAAATCTGGAACTCAAAAATCTTCGGGAAGTGAATGTTGAAAACAAAAAATAAATAAACTTATATAAAAAATAAAAAGGCAAGAAATAGATGGGGAAAATTAGAAAAGACACAAACAAAAAAACACTCTACTTTGAACTTTACAGAGTGGTTCATCTTTTCCACCCAAAACCACATAAGACTAAAAGCTTCTCTGCCTTTTTCTGCTCTTTACAATCCACTTTTCTACCAATGACTATAAGAAAGTTGCTATGGTGACAGGAAAAATTAAGACACAAACTCAGAAGAAGACAAATTCATGAGCAAAACCTTAAAGGAAATGTGAATTAGACATAAGCCAAACAAGAATTCCTGGATGGACTCAAAAGGTTTTTTAAGATAAAATAATATATAGAGAGGAGAAAACTGGAAAAGAAAGTATAGTGAGTAAGAAAATTAGGAAAAGAAAGTCAAAAGCTTGATAAAAGTGGCACAAAAATCCACGAAAATAGCAACTTAAAAAACAGAATTGGCCAAATGATTTAAAAAAGGCACAGAAATTCAGTGATGAAAATAACTCCTTAAAAAGCAAAATTAGCCAAATGGAAAAAGAAGTACAGAACCCACTGAAGAAAATAATTCCTTCAGGATTGGATTGGGGCAAGTAGAAGCTGATGACTCCATGAAACATGAAGAAACAATAAAGTAAGATTAAAAGAATGAAGAAAAGAAAATGCGAAATATTCATAGATAAACAACTGACCTAGAAAATATATCTAGGAAATATAACTTGGGAATTATTAGACTAGCTGAAACCATAATTAAAATAAAAATCTTGGACATCATATTTCAAGAAATCATCAAGGAAAACGACCCTGGTATGCTAGAAACAGAGGGCAAGATTGAAATTGAAAGAATCTTCTGATCACCTCCTGACAGAGATCATGAAATAAAATTTCCCAGGAACATTATATCCAAACTCTATCCTTCTTTATTCCCTTACCACTCTACTTTGGACTTTACAGAGTGGTTCATCTTTTCCATCTAAAACCACATGAAGACTAAGAGCTTCTCTGCCTTTTTCTGCTCTTTACAATCCACTCTCCTACCAATGACTATCAGTTCAGAAGATTCAGGTCTTGGATTATGAGATGTCTTCACCATCTCAGACTACTTTAAAGAGAAAAAAAAAGATGAAAACAAACAGGAGTCAAAATCTATTTTTAAGCAGATCTTTCTACTTTTTTTGTACTACTGTCTAAAAGAAGAGAGAGATAGTCAAGGTATTACCTTGCCGCTACTTGCTCTGAATTGTTTACACACACACACGTACACACACACACACACACACATATTTACTTTATCTTCCTCAAGGGTAGGATTTTGCTTTCTGTCTGAGACTTCAGCCAGATTGTGCTCCTCATTCGAGTGTCTAGCTTCAAAAGGGAATAGGGGTCTATCTGCCTTCCTCCATTACACAATTAAATTCTTGTGCTCTAGAATCCTATTCAAATGGAATTGTCTGATCAGATACCGGAGTTGGAACCTCTAATTTTTTTGAGATTCTTTTCTGCTGAATCAATATTCTTGTTTAATTCTTTATTTTTTCAAGGGCAAGATTAGTGAAATGCTTGTAAATATTTAACAACCAGCCCTCCAGAAAAAACAATACAGACTTTTAAATTTAATCAAAATTTATCTATTATTTTATAGTCTAGATGCACAACTAAACAATAAATCAAGCTGTAATTTGTAGTGATTATTGGTTCCTGAGATATAAAAGCTCACACTGAATATATGCTTGACTTTGATGCTATGAGAATCATGTTTTCCCCTGGGATAACCTCATCACCTGATATTGCAACATCATGGAGATTGATCTAACTTTGATATTTAACTCCCCATGATTGGAGTTGGAAGATGTTATATGTAACTTCTGTCAAAACCTTGTTTTATAAAGGGCTCAGACCTTTCCAACTAAACTATATTTTCTGTCAGCTGCTCTGCTTGTTTTGGCCTCCATGAATAGCATGCTCTGGTGCTGGATACCCGCTTGCAGTCATGTCCCTACCTTTCAACTTCCTTTTGAATATTGTCTTTTCTCATTAGATAGTAAGTTCCCTGAGGGCAAGGACTGTCTTTTTCTCTTTGTCTTCCCTGCACTTGATACAGTGTCTAGCACATAGTAGGTGCTTAATAAATGATTGTTGATTACTGATTGTAGGTCATATTATTGTTGTCTATTGAACTGACTCTCCCATACCCCTGAGCAGGATCCACTTGTTTTCTCCTTAATCTATAATTACTCTTCTCAGAGCAGCCTCCTTCTTCAACTTGCCCTGAGTCCACAATGTAAAGCTCAAATCTTATCTGTCAATTTGGCACCTATGTGTAATGCCTGGAAAAATGAAAAGGTTTAGGAGAACAGATTGACTCTTAATGAGGGGATTTCACAGAGTTCCCACTTTCTGAAGCTTTTGACTTAGATTTTATTAATTCTTGAAAGTTTATGAGTTGTTATGATGGCAGCTGCATTTATGACCTTAGTTATTGTCTTGGAAATCCAGGACTACCAGTAACTCATGAGGTGTTTGTTTTCTTCTTTTTTAATGTATTAAATTTTGTCAATACAAATCAATTTTAAAGAGAAAAAAGAGATTGTTTAAGAAAGATGTGGGAGAGACATTGCTAGGAATTGATAATTTATTGGACATGAGAGTTGAAGGAGGAGGAAGAACCCAAAGATAAGCCCAAGATTATGAATTTAAAAGATTCTATGACTGGTAGTATCACAAATAAAATGGGTAAAATTGGAAGAAAGAACATACTTAGGTTGAAAAATAATGAGTTCAATTTTATGCAAGTGTGATTTTAAATATCAATGGGATATCCAGGTGTAACTGTCCTCTGTGTATCTCTAGGTCTGGAGAATGACCTGTGTTTGAGATGTATAATTAGACAACATCTTCACAGAGGCAATAGTTGACCCTATGGGAATGAATTACATTGCCAAGAGAAAGAGTATATATGTAGAGAAAGGAAAGCCAAGAATAGACCATTGAGGAGTATTCCCATTTGAAAGTTTGATAGAGGACTGGCTAGGTTAGAAGATAGGAATGAAAAGGAAAGAACAAAGGGAAAAGAGAGAAAAGGCTGATAACAGTTAATAATAGCTTCCCTATATCAATATAGTGCTCCACTATATCAATATCCTAAGAATTCTGACTGAAATACTATAAGGGAGGTGGGAGGGAGAGAACATAATTGCTTATTAATTGGTGTGTGACTGTTGGGGGTAAGAATGCTAATGCAAACTACCAAATCCAATTTACACATTGAAAATAATGTGATGGCAAATGGTAAAAGTGTATTATAATTTTGAAAAGAGAAGACATTAATAACAATTTTTAAATGTTCAACCATGTTATCAAAGAGACATAAATTTGAAAAAGTTTGTTGTGCTATCTCAGTCATCAGATGGTAAAAGTGAATTAAAAAGCAATAAAACTCAATGGTGATAGGATCAGAGAAATGAACACATTCATTTCCAATGGTGTTGGAACTGCAAACTTAAAGGTTAATTTTAGAAAACAATCTAAGTTATAAAAATATTCATACCTTTTGACTCAACAAATAATTTTAGAATATTACCTCAAAGTGATCAAAAAAGAGATATTGAATTATTTATTCAGAGACTTTTAAAATATATATATAGCAACATTAAATATACTGCAAAAAAAAACACTCAAAAGACCACCACAAACAGAACACTTAAGCAAATTTTTGGGTATTAATGTATTTGAATACTATAGTGTAATTTAAACTGACAAGTACAAGGGACATATGAAAATCTGGAAAGAACATTATGAAACAATAGAGGCCAAGCAATTATATCATCAAAAAAGCAGAATAGGATTCGTGCTAACTAGAACCATTAGAAAATGGAATTGGAATGAACAGACAAAAAAGAACCCTGATTACAACTGAAAGGGAATAACTTAAAAATTGTTGTGATTTGTTATGACTGGAAGTTCATCAATTGAAGTGTAAATAAGTTGCGAGATAGATGGTGGTAAAATGGGTAGAGCACTAGGCATAGAGCCAGAAAGATCTGAGTTCAAATCTGACCAAAGACACCTACTACCTTTATTACCCTAGGCAAATTACTTAACCTCGATTTGCCTTAGTTTCTCCAACTCTAAAATAGGGATAACAATAGTATGTATCTCATAGGATTTTATAAGGATCAAATGAGAAAATATTTGAAAAAAATATAGCATAGCACAGTGCCTGGTGCATAACAGGTATAGCACAAATGCTTATTCCTTTCTTTTTCCTTGAGCAAGTTTAGTTGGTTGTATTGACATTCCAAATAAAGTTGTAAATAAAATATTTTAACATATAAAAGTGAAACATATGAAAGTGCCCCAGGAATTCATATTGAGCAGATTTATGTTGCCAAAAGTATTCAGTGAGAAATCATATCATATCTTCTAATTGAGAAAATATTTAAACTGAATGCAGGCAGAGGAAATTATTTTCAAGTAAATACAATTTCAGATGAAGAAATGTACAAATTTATCCTCACAACACAGTTAAAAATTCAGAAAAGAATAAAAGAGAACCTAATATAACTATATCTAACCAATTACTGTAATTTACAGAGAATATACTGTAGCAGCAAGGTGAAACAGTGCTATCCAGATGAAAAGTAAGTTTCCTCAGTAATGCACTATAGCTTAGGGAAGAGATGATAGTAAGAAAATCAGCTTACTAAGTAGGAAGGGCAATGAAATCAGTGAGGTTCTGTGACATCTGAGTAGCTATACTCTACCCTTTCACAGAGTCTTTCTTATAAAAGTTGGAGAAAAAAATGTGCCTAATTGGTCATACACAGCTTAATGATTTCATTGACCACTTAATGAAATTTGAAAGAGTAGACTAAAATAAGAAGGGCTACATAGATAGGCAACACTTGCAATCATTTTAAAGAGCACTTTTAGGAAGTGATCAAGTTATCCATGGTGATAAAGAATGGAATGAGATTGAAGGGAAAGCATATTAATAGTCTATGTAAATAGGTCTCCATTTTGAGGAACTGTAAACTTTGTTATTAAGCCTAATCTCTAGACAGAGTGTAAGGAGAAAACTGTCTTCTGCTACAGAAAAGACTTACATTACAAATAAGGGGGAGCACACTATTTTATTTATCATTTGGTGTGACTCAAAGTCTGGCATATTGCTTTGTATCTATATGGAAATAGAAAGGATTTGTAACTTAGGCAACTGGAGCTTATGTGGGAATCAATCAGGCAGATCCGACTGTTTCTTAGTTTAAAAAAATAGTCCCAGAGACTTTATCTGAAGAACTCGGAAGTCAAGTGATCTGTATGATCACACAGCTCAGTAGCTATTTGAACCTAGGCTGACTCTAAACCAGCGCTCTTCACTGTCACACTGCCACTATTGTGTGAATAATAAGCACTTGGGAATTCGCTTTGTTAAATGAAAGAATGAATGAATTTGAATGAATAAATATACTGAATATAATGTACTTTGGATTACTCTGTATTCTAAATTTCTATTCCAATTTAACTGCCCTGCTAATTGTTCTACATATATAATATTTTCCATTCTACTTCTTCACTTCTTTGGTCTCTTACAAGACTCAGTTTAAGTTCCATCTACAGAAGGATTTTGGTAGTTCTTGAAATATTAAAACCTTCACTTCTGAGGTTTCCTTCCATCTAATATGTACATATCTTTTTATGCACCTATGTTTGTACATGTTGTCTCCCTCATTAGAATGTAAGCTCATTGTGGGAAGGGACTATTTTTTTGCATTTTTGTATCCCTAGATGGTACATAGTAATTATTTTAAAATTCTTGTGTATTGATTGCTTTTGCACAAATGGTCCCCACATCTGGAATAAAATCCTTCTCATACCTTTTGCACAGAATTTCTAGCCTCCTTCAAAGCACAGTCCAAGTGCTATCTTCTACTGAGGTCTTCCCTGATCCTTGTAAGCACTGCTTCTCACTTAAAAGTACTTTGTTTTACCTTGCGTGAAGTTAATTGCATACATGCAATATCCCTCAGTATAACAAATAATGATATATAAATAATTACACCTTTGTCTGTGTATCCCTGCTGCCCAATGGTGTCTAATCACCATTATATTAACAAATTATATCATATAATTTAATATTATATCACATAAGAAATATAACATAATATATAATAAAAATAATAAATTAATCAATATTTGAATGTAATTGGATGTAAGGAAATGAAATACAGCATATGGTCATGTCAAGAAAGCAGATCTTAAAGTCAGGAAAGCCATGGTCCAAGTTCTGTTCCTGACACATACAGTCTGTGTGACCTTGCGTCAACTTGACTCAAGCTCATGTGACTCAACTTCTCGGTGCTCCAGGCAACTTTCTAAGACTGTTAATTGCAATACAAGTGCTAATCTATAGTAGTAGAAGGAGCTTCCCTATAGTGATCTTTCTAAGTCAATGAAACTACATCTCTACACATGTAATGATGATGATAACTGATAAGAACAACAACCTCAAAAAAATAATAACCCAATAGTGATAAACTCCATAAGGTTACTTAAGAGAAGGTAGATGAATCCTGGAAGCTTAGAATGTATTCATGAAAGCACATTGGTTTAGTTGTCTTTGTCATAGTGCTTTCCAGTCTTCTAATAATTGAAGTTAAATATTTTGAAAACTATAGTACTTTAATGAAGCCCTAAAGAAATGTGAGGAAACCAACATCATCTCATTAAGTAAATGAGAAGAGCAAAATCCCTCATCATGGTGTCAGCATACAGTCTACTTCTCTTATTTATGAGAATTAAAATGATCCAATGATAGTTCCTTTGAGTTAGGACATGGAAGTTGCAGTCTAAGTTCTGTTCCTGTTTAAATCTCAGCAAGTCAATACAACTTCTTGGTACTTGGTAGACATTTTCAAACATTTAATCCATATATGAACTTCTTGTCTTTCTCTCAAGAATATTAAGATCTTTGAGAGTAGTGATTATTTCCTTTTTAGGACTTTTATTCCCAGAACCTAGAATAACACTAGACTCGTAGCAGGCCTTCAATAAATGCTTGTAATATGACTGAAGTCATGTCATTTCTCTGTTTTCTAATTTCTAAAATAATGGAATAAACCTATATGATCTAAGATAACTTCTAGTTTTATGTTCCTAGAGTCTTATGGTCTAGTCCACTGATATCAAACTCATATAGAAATGTAGGTAAACTAAAATAAGTATCTCTCCAGGCCACATATTGATTTTATTATTCAATTATTTTTCAGTCTTGTTTGACTGTTCATGACCTCATTTGAGGTTTTCTTGGCAAAGATGCTGGAGATGTTTGATAAAAGATGGTTGACAAAAATGGCTGGTTTGTCATTTCTTTCTCCAGCTTATATGCAGATGAAGAAAGTTAAGCAGAGTTAAGTGATTTGCTGAGGGACACACAGCTAGTAAGTGTCTGAGACCAGATTTGAACTCAAGAAGGTGAGTCTTGCTGACTCCAGGCCCAGCACTCTACCCACTTATCCTACATATTGACTTAGGGAAACCACATGTTAAAATTACCTGTTTCTAATTATATTTTTACTTATTTTGTCAAATATTTCCCAGTTACATTTGTTTGATTTAGGTCACACTAGAGAATGTTGCAGGCCATGTATTTATACCTCTGTGCTAGTCAGCCATAGCCTATTCAATATGTAAAATGTCAGTTGATATTTTATATAGGTCACTATGTGCCCTTTCTTATTCATTATACGTGGAGAGACCAGGACAACTCAGGAACTTGGAGGAGATAAGTTTTGTGTGAAAATTCCTGTTGTCTTTCACATTTCCAATATAAAAATAAAACAAAATAAAAACCACATCTTCACAGTGATATTAGCAACATAAATTCTATAAAATAATGTGAAGCAATTTAGAAAACAAAATACATGAAATATAATATAATAAGGTATTGGAGACCAGTTTTTTTGCTGGCAAAGGTAAAACTCCTCAATGCCTGTGTACACTAGCTCCTGGGAATATTGAATCTAGACACAATGGAAGAGGTAGTGTTGCTTTCCCTTTGCTCTGCAAAACAAAGCTCATATAAAGCAGGATATGATCTAGGTTAAGAAATGAGGGAGCCAGAAGACTGTAAGCAAGGTGTAAAGGCTGGCTTTCAGGAACACATTTAATCCATATATGAACTTCTTGTCTTTCTCTCAAGAATATTAAGATCTTTGAGAGTAGTGATTATTTCCTTTTTAGGACTTTTATTCCCAGAACCTAAAATAACACTAGACTCATAGCAGGCCTTCAATAAATGATTGTAATATGACTGAAGTCATGTCATTTTTCTGTCATTTACATTCATGTCATTTACTAATGTAATTAGTCTCTGTTCCCATTGCCCCTCCACTTCAGCCAGTGTAAGAAGAAAATAGTCTGAGGTCTTGAGGAAAAGCGTATCATGTTGCAGACTGATTATTTTTGAAATGCCATGGAAGAAAAATGATACCAGATGGTCATCTGTCCATTATCCTATTTCTCCTCATCTGGAAGAGAGTGGAGCATGTCTGAAAAGAGATATAAATCTAGGAGTCCAATGTTCTATCTAGTACATCAGGCTGCATGAACAAGGACAAGAACTTTTCTGCTGTGAGCCTTAATTTCTTCTTCTGTAATGGAAGGTAAAGGATCTCTTGCCTATGCAACTCTTTAATGAGGAAATTCCATCTGCCAAAGCAGTCCAGTTTATACTTTAGAACTAGTACAGCGTCTGGCACATAGTAGGCACTCTAAAATGTTACTGAGTGACTATTAGCATTAGAAATTTGCCTAGGACACTGAGATTAAACAGTTGGATAAAGGTCACATAGATAATACTTGTTAGATGTAAGACTTAAAACAGGTCTTCCTTATTTCAAGGGCCAATCTCTATATTCTACAGCATACTGCCTCAGCCTCATATTTCTTTACTACCATACAGAATTCTTTTGAAGACCAAATGAAATCATCTATGAAAAGTACTTTATGTGATAAGTGGGGCAACTTATCTTCCATACTCCTCCTAGAAAAAATATTCCAAATTCAAATTACTCTGGCAGTTCTCATCCACTAAAAGTTATTGCTCATGAGTCCCCATCAATGGGTTTTATTTTCTTAGTCATCTAGAGCATAAAATTTGCCCAAAGCAAAGGCATTTTATGCAATAGTACAGTAAAAAAAAAAGTAGCAATTGAATATATTTTCCACACTCCAGAAACCTGGGGCATGCTCACAAATTCACAAACCTTAAGTAGGAAAAATGGGAGATCATTAGGTATCACATGTAAGGGGGGGCAAAATATGGGGACATAGGGATCACACATGACCAGGGTGCATGTGTGAAGAAGCACACCTACACGGAAATGTATGATCTGAATATTCATATTCAGGAATTCACATATGAGTGTGTGTAATCTGGAAACACATATGGATAGATACACAAATGTCTCCATAGTTCATATGGGTAGGGCTGTCTACATTTTCTGGTGAAGCCATTACTCTGTTCTTATGGGGTCTGCTCCCTGATCATTGCCACTTTTGGTTGGATCTGTTTATCATTGGAGAATTCTTCCCCATAAAAGGAATAGGTGCTGCAGCATCTCAATATCTCTTGGAGCACACAACCCACAAATTAAATTCATCTGTTATGTAAAGGTAAGCCTTTTACATATCCATAGATCAAGCTATGAAAAAACTGACTGCATTTCTACAAGAAGCAAGAGGTCTGTTAGCTTCAAGAAACTATTTTCAAGGGTCATGCTCTTTTAGCACGTGGAAGAACCAACCAGGTGGAGTGTGCAGGAATTTTGAACATGGTTGTTGAACTCTCTGCCTCCTGATAGTTAAATCTGCTTCTCTATTCTAAGTTGAAATTTGACTTAGGAAGTCCTTGGAATTTCCATTTAGCCTTCTGTGGGGATGCTATTTCTTCGCCACCCTCCATTCTATTTCTTTTTTTAAATCATTTTATTTTTAATTTATAGAATAAAATAAGCATTTCCATAACATAGTATAATAAAAAAGATGATTGCACATTTCAAGTGACTCTACCAGGGAAACTCCTTAAGAGACTTAGGTGACTGAGACATCACTGTTTTCCTCAATAGCTGAAGATCCATTGTATCTCACCATGCAAATGAATGAACAGAATAAGATGAAACAAACAATGAAAATCTAAAGGAGACCACCGCAAAGGCAATTGCAATCCCTTTCAAATCCTTTATTCCATGTTTCTGATTTTCACTTGAAAAACTGCAAGGCTTTGAGTCATTTTACATATATAACACAAGTATCAGCTTTAATACTTCTGTGTGATCTGTGGTTTCTGAGGACCAATACAGCTCTCTATTGATGTTAAGCTTCCTTTTATTTCACCTTGCATCCAAACCATCACCTTGACTATGAACTATTGCTTTCAGCCTTTAACTTTCCTGACTCAATCTAATATACTGTTATGACTGACCATTTCAGATATTCTTTGTAATTGATTTTTTCATGTGTCAAGTGAATCAGGCCAAGGATACAATCCTGAACTGAATCAGATACCTACCAATTTTAAAATCAACAATCTTCTATGGCCTTTTAGAGTCTTGCCAAGTTTTCAAAGAAAGTCAACAATATTAATGGATTTTTGATAAATTTCTGTTATTTTCCTGTGACATTTTAAAATTGTAGTTATTTATAGATCACGGTTTAGAAATTTCAGCAATGCACAATTTATGCTAATTTATATGTGTTGTAGTTTATCAACATAAACAATTGGCACTATCATTTTACTCATTCACATTCTTTAATCTCTGGGAACTCTGATAAATAAAGGAATTCACTTGGTTCCGTAAATTTCTCTGCTTCCTACAGATCCTTCAAAGGAAGGGAAAGGAAAGTTAATAGGGGGAAAGGGCAAGACAGAAAAAGTGGACAGATCATCCACTGTAATGATGGGCCTTGATTTCCTCACCTTCAAAATGAAAGTAGTTAGGTAATATGATTGCTTCTGATGGATCACTGTTCCCTTTAGCTCTAATGGCATATAATTCTACAATATCCACTTGCAGCACACCCAATAATTTCAGTATCTACCTACCTAGGATGGTAATCAGACTTCCAGAGAAATATTGTTTTTGATCATGTCTTTCATCTGAGGGTACCTTTGTAGGTTATGAATCATGTTAGTGTGAATATGATTAAATTAGTATGATGACCAAGAGACATGGAAAGATTTATTCTTCTCTAAATAGCTTCTGTGGCCTATGTCAGGAAGTCTGTTCAATTCAAGAAGCATTTATTCAGTCTCTGCAGTGAAACCCTGCCAAAAAAGCCAAACTTACAAATGATCCTTTCCCTCAATAAACTTATATTTTCCTGGTTGAGTCAGGCCCTCTACATGTATTTATTGTCTTTTGATAAGTAAACAAGCACTGGGTCCTTGAATAATTACATTTATCAGGAGAGTGAAGATAAATTCCAGAAAAAAAAATCAGCTAATTTTTAAAGAAAACAACTAGAATCAGAATATAGAAGGCAAGGTGGATTTAAAAACACTCAGTGTTTATTTTTAATAGGGATGTAGACTGCACCTGGAATTTCATTGCTATATGCAGCTCCTACTGAAGGAAACGCCCTTAACCAATGCAGTTCAGTATATTTTTCGCAGCTTACAAACTTAGAGAGTTGCCTAGCGTACTGAGAAACTAAATGATCTTCTCAGGGTCATATAACCAGTATATATGACCAGAGAGAGAACTTAAAATTAGGTCTCTAAATCAGTTCTAGGGTTGTATCCCAAAGAGACCATAAAAATGTGAAAAGTTCCCACATGTACAAAAATATTTATAGCAGTTCTTTTAGTGGTGGTCAAAAACTGGAAATCCAGGGAATGCTCATCAATTGGGGAATGGCTGAAAAAGTTGTGGTATATGAATGTACTGGAATACTATTGTGCTATAAGAAATGACAAACAGGCAGACTTCAGAAAAACCTGGACAGACTTATAGCAACTGATGCTAAGTGAAATGAGCAGAACCAGGACAACATTATACACAGTAACAGACACAGTGTGCAAGAACTGTTTCTGATAGTCTTAGCCCTTCACAGCAATGCAAGGATCTAAAACGCTCCCAAAGGACTTTTGATGCAAAATGCCATCCACATCCAGACAAAGAATTATGAAATTAGAAAGCAGAATAAAGAATATTTTTTCTCTTGTGTTATGTTTTGTTTTCTTTTGGTTTTTCTCATTGTTTCTCCCATTCATTTTAATTCTTCTATGCAATATGACTAATATGAAAATGTGTTTAATAAGAATGTATGTGTAGAACCCATATAAGATTGCATGCTATCTAGGGGAGGGTGGGGAGAAGGAGGAGGAGAAAATTTAAAATTTAGGGAAGTGACCGTTGAAAACTGAAAACAAATTTATTTTAAAAAATTATGTCTTGATGGTTTCAGACCTAGATTTCTATGCAGTATTTTATGAAAGCAGATGAAAACAATGGTGCCATGGAATGATCATTGAACTTGTTGCTAGAGAACTCTAGTTTGGATCATAACTTTGTCACTTATGAGCCAGGTAACTATACAAGTATCTCCCAACTAATCTACCTAGGCTCCCATTTTTTATCTATACAGTTAGTTAATGGTCAGTCAATAAGTACTTATTAAAATATTCAATATGTTCCAGGTACTATGCTATGAGCTGAGGAGTCAAAGAAAAGTAAAATATGGAAATACCTCTTCTCAAGCATCTCTAATCAAGGGTAGAGAAGCCACATTAAAAAAACAACCATGAACAAACTCTCTCAAACATATATGTATGTGTGTATACATATACATATATGTATATATGTGGGTGTATGCATCTATGCATATATATTGTATCTGTATACACAGATACATATATAATTATATATGTAATATTTTTTATAATATATATATTGCATATATGCACATACATACATATATGTACATGCAAATATATTTCTAATTCCATGTAAATTTAACTATGTGTTGTACTTTCATTCCCAAATAGGGGTATAGAAATTACTATAGATACAGATTATCTTGTAATTTCAAATGAGTTAATATATGTAAAATTATGTAAACAATATATGTACAAGTATATATATAACATATATGCACATATAACATTTATATACAGTATATATGAAATATTACATAAAATATGTATATGTATATATGGTAAATTGGAGTTAATCAATACAGGGGAGACACATTAAAGGGAATCAGGGACAGCTTACTAGGAATTTATCATTTCTACTAATTTCCTCAAGGGATGGTTTGAGATGTTTTATAAATTATAAAACACTATGTAAATATAAATTACTGTAATACAGCAAATAAAATAAATTACTAAGTAAATGAATGCATGAAATCATTGTACTAAAGGAGAAGACAGGAATTAACCTTATCTTTCCTTCTTTCAGTGAGGCAACATGGGTGAGGGGAGAGAATGTCAACCTCACAGGCAGAAAGACCTCAGTTCAAGTCGTATCTCTGAAACAAATTAGTATATGTCATTGGTTAAGTCTCTTAACTTCTCAGTAGCCAGGTAATTCTGTAAGTCTTTTAGTTATAGAATAAATGTCAAATTTTTTCAGACAACAGCATTTCTCCATGGATGTCATTCTGTATTGAAGAATTACATAGCATTTTGGGGTCCAAATGACACCTAAACTTCCAAATATGAACAGATTCAATATATCAGAGTCTTAGTAGTATAATGACAAAAAACCAGTATGAGATGTCTGAACCTTGACTTACAGAAGAATGAACTATGGCAAAAATTAAGGTAACAATTAGCATTATTATAATATTTAAAATGAAAAAGATCCGTTCAAACATCAAGGACAAAATTTCCTCTGTAAAAGCAGATGATTTGTGATAATTATGAAAACATCTTGTAGAGATTGAAAATTATATTGCATGAAATTCTATAGTTTATTTAGGAGGATTCATGCCATGACAGAAGGATGGACAATGTTGTATTAGTCTAATTTTTTTTTCCAATTCTATGGACATTTGGTTATAATGCATTATTTCATTTCCAGATAAGGATGTAGATATAACTATGGATATAGATATTGTAATATCAAATGAGTTAATATCTATTTAAAATCTTTTGCCAACCTTAAATCTCAATATAAATGATAATATTATTACTTTGGACTGATGACTTCTAAGGAAAGTCATTCTTACAGAACTGAAAATACATTCAGTTATAAGCTAACAAATCATTAGGATACTCTTACCAGTCCCAAAATGATGCAAAATAAGAGTAGGGATAAATTAGAGTAGCAAGCCTTCTTCTTTCCTCCAATTAATAGCTCTAATTGTAAGCTTCATTTATATTATGCTTCTGAGTCCCTGCAGAATAGGTTGCTATCAGTAGTTAATGGCTGGTTTGCTAGTTAGGCCTGTGATGAAGCCTAAGGAGAGACAATAGTTTCAAGAGCTCCATGCTAATTATGTTAATAAATGATTTGGAGGGATTAATGCTATTAAAAACTGTGATTATATTTCATAATAGCCAGAATGTGCATTTAAGTGACAATTGAGATTCTATGGAGTAGGGGAAAGATAGAGTAATTCTCATTACCCTTGCAGTTTCATTTTTTCCCTCTCCACTTTATTGGCACCCCCTCAGAAAAGCAGTAGGGGTCTACCCAGTTCCTATTTTCCTGATACCCATAGTTGCTGTTGGCCCACATCCACGCAGCCCCTCCTCATGCCAATAAAAACAAATAAATCTGGCCTATATCACTCTCAGATACTTCAACAAAGCATTTAGGTATTAGAAGACTTATTCCTGGGTATTGTAAGGAAAGTAGAAAAAAAGCAGTCTATTTTCTTTGGGTATCTAACAAAAGAAGATTGTATTTCACAGAAAAATACCAGCATCATTTCAAAATAGTGCTTAGTTCATCATAATGGATCCATAAATATAACATAATGAAAGATGGAAGAAGGTAAAATATTTAGCACATAAAAACCCAAACTGGCCAAACTTCACATTTCACTGGGTCTTAGAAGACCATTTTGTCATTACAATTTCATAAACAGGGTCACAAAGGGCAAGAGGAAATGATCCCAATATCACTTTAGCTTCTTATGTCTCTTGGTCTGTGAATAAATCAAGGACGAGACTAAGAGACAGGAACTCTGAATTCTAGTCTCAGCCAGGATGACTTTCTATGCAGTGCTTTGAGAATGCTTTTCTGAGTGCTTAAGGGGTCCTGGAAAATGGAGGGAGACTCTCATGCTATATTCTTTCTTCATTTGTAATGTATCATCTTTTATGTCTCGCTACACAATCTCTCTACTTAACTCTGATTGGATTCAGGAACTTTATATAGAAAAAACAAAAACAAAACAAAACAAAAAAAAAAAACAAGCCTATCTTGACCTGAGGAATGTAGAAGTTCCCAGTTTCAAACTGAGTTGGGGCAAGTGAGCTAAATGCTATCTGAAACCCAAACTGTGTGACTCTGGAGATGAATAGTAAAGAGGTCACATTTCTTTTCATATATTTTTCAATGGGAACAAATTGACCTTCATTACTAAGACTAAGGTCCCCTAGCAATAATGAACATGAAGTTCATTCCCCTATACCATAGGTATCTCAGTTATGATAACTGAATCGCTATGTATTTTTAAAGCAAGAAAGTATATATTTTAAACAAAATGACTTTTTTTAAAAAAAAGTTTGCATTTTCTGTAATTAAAATAGAAACAATGTCAGATCTCTTTATATTTTTTGAGGATATAAAATTTCAAATAAAAGCCTTTTAGTTATTCAGAGAATGTACATCCAGTGAAGAAAGATATTTAAAATGTTTGAATGAAAAGGAGGTTGAATAGCTTCATTTAGAGTAAACACTATAACTTCAAAGTCTCCCCAATGTATCCTAGGACTTTTCTTCAAAGAGCTGAATACACAACATTTAAAATAGCAGCGCTATGTGTTGGAATAAACCCTAGATTAGTAGTCAAAACACCTCAGCTCACTTCCTGACTCTGCCACTTATTATCGGTGTGCCCTTGAGTAACTTCTCTGAGTCTGCTGTCTCATCATCAAAAATAACTTAAACTCTATATCCCACAGAGTAATTGTGAAGCAAAAATGAAATCATAGTAACACAAGCTGGAATGGCCCTCCGAGACCATCTAGTCTAACCTGCTCATTTTAAAGATGAAGAAACAAAGACTCAAGGAAGGTGTGATTCATAATTCCTAGCTCACAGTAGGTTCTCAATAAACACTTTTTCATGTGACTTACCCAAGGTCATCAGAAAAAAAGGTTAAACACTGGACTTGAATCCCATTCCTCCTCCAATTTTGACACGTTTATTTTTATCATGAATGTGGAAAAAATGCTTTAATAGAGAGCATCTTGGATTTGGAATCGGATGACCATATTTGAATCCTGCCTGGCTTTGCAGCAGAATCTCTGTGTGACCTTGGGCTAGTGATTTGAACACCCTGGGGCTCAAGTTGCCTTATCTGTAGGAAGAAGTTGTTGAATTAAATGATCCTTTCCAGCACTACATAGATCATATATACTTACAAGATCAAATGAAATAATGAATGTAAATCACTTTATAATGTGAAAGTATTTGAGTGGCTAAGAAGGGAACTTTGATTTCATCTTTTGAATACTCCCAATTGAGGAAACTGTACTAATTCAGGTTGACCTTCTCTGCAAGTTTTGCTTTCAGAGGGTCTCTTAGGCAACTTACAGGTTAAATAACTTGCTCAGGAAGACACAGAACATATATGTCAAAGATGGGATTTGAACTCATTTCTCTCTAGCTTCAAGAGCTAGGTCTCCATTTACTATGCCGTGTTACCCATATGTAATGTAAAGCACTGGATAAATATCAGCCACAGAATTATGATTATTATTTAAGTGACACTGATGGTCTGATTATTAAAAATCATAAATAGCTGATTCACGACTTGCGACCACATCAGTCAAGAGCAATTTTAATGTAAATAATGATATGGTATAATATAATAATATAAATATAATGCAATAATATGAATAATATAAAATATAATTAGCTTCAGTTTTGATTTGATTCAATATTGGTCAAGGCCAGTAGCTTTTGCTTATTGCTTTGGTTTGGTTTTTTTTCCTGAAAAAAGAGTGTTTGTGCTATACTCTCATAAGGCTTCTTTGTAGACTGAATCCTTTGGCCTTTCTCCTTTTTTATTACCATTCTATATTTTCCAACATACTTTTCACCATTTTTGCTGATTTCTTTCTTTGCAATGAAGTCACTGAGTAAAAATAGTATACCTTAATCTAATTTAGATCATTGTTTAAAATTCTTCATACCATTTCTCTACCTTTTCCTCCTTTGTACCTTATGCTCACACAACAATTTTGGGTTTTGTAATTGTGATCTCCTTTCAAATATTTATCATGACTGCAAAATTAGATATGCACATATTCCATGAAATATCTCGTTGACCTTGGATACATGATAAAAACAACCTCTACAAACTCCTTCATTTGCTTCTCCAAGGAAAACCTTTTGGGTTTGAACTGAATTGAGTTTTCATTTAGTTGTAACACTCTTCTCTCTTCTAGTTGTATTTAGAGCAAGAATGCCTATGTCAACATCATTCATTTGCTCCAATGGCATGTATAATTTAGAATGACATTTCTAAGTCATCTTAAAATCACATTATTCTGAAAGGTTTATACACTGTTTTCCACTTCTCTGATATCATTACTGAAGGAGTCGAAGTGGGGTCATATAGGACTGAGGACTATTTGTATTCTGTCTTATTTTATGAATTGCCATTTCCAAGGAAATCATCACCCAATGACCAGTCAAATGATTTTAAGCATCTCTGTGCTTATCAAGACCAGTACTTGAAAAGCAACTTACTCAATCTTTTTTGTCATGGTAGAACTTGCCAGACCTCATACTCAGCCTGTTCAGTCTTCAAGAATACAAGGCAATCTGCATGTGACAATGAAACATCAGAATAGCTATGTATAGAGGGAAAAAAATCAAAATTAGTACAAAGCTAAAAGAAGGAATAAAAATTAGAGACATATGCCATGAAATTAAAAGAACTTCAACTTTATTATTGATGATGGAAAACAAAGTAAGGATAGAAGAAATGACACCAATTCCATGTAGGAATTTAAATTATATAAATAAATTGCCTAATGCAGAAAGCAAAAGAGCCTAACCAGCACCTAAATTAGCTTGAATTATTTGCCAAATAGCATGATAAAGATTTTTACAGTTAGAGGTCATGGAGCTACCACTCTTATATTCAACCATTTTAGGCCTCAGGTAGGTGGGTAGAAATGACATTACAGAAAACAGAGAGGAAAAGAGCTGAACTTTGCCAAGTATAAATAAAGAGGACCCATTTGGGAAACAACACAATTGCGAGAGTGTGGCAGATGGTTTCATAAGGCATTGGAAGAAGGAGATACAAAAGCTGTTGCTGGGGTGGGGAGCAGAGAATCTTATACTTTATATCAAAAAAGGTGAACAACAGGACATCATCAACTCTCACGATATTTGCATAGTCTATCTAACTTTTCACGAGGATTATCAGTACCTATGTCAAGGATGTCCATGATGAAGTTGTTAATGGGAGCTGGACTTTGTAAACAATAACCCTGAGTAAACTTCACTGCTGCCATTGTACCATTGATTAAAAGATAGTATAAAAAAGGCAGCTGTACTTATTATTCATTTGAAATAAAAACACATTTAATTTTGTACAGCATAAAATCACTATGACTGTTCTCTTCCAAAGGGGTAGCCTCCATTGACACATCAATATCATGTATGATTTCTTGACAGATATAAAAAACAATAGAGAAAAAAATTTTTTACAAACCTTCTGCACAGTAATATGACATGGGGAACAGAATAAGAAGATGCATGCTTCTCTAAGGTACTTGACAAGAAAGAAATTTAGGAAGAAGTCTAAGTTGAGCAGGCCTCCTGCATAGATGATGAGGTTCTCCAAATATTATGCTAATTGCATCAAGCCCCAGAACAATGCAAATTCCACTGGTAACATACATAGCCACTCAAAAAAGTTTGTCCTAATGATTCATGTGAATAACAACAAAAAAATGTAGGAGGAATGTTCTTTATTCAGATTATGAACTTGCAATTAGACAGTGTATAGAGCTCATTAATCAGTAAATTTTTCTTGAATGGCCAATGAAAATTTATGATGATTTGAGCCCAAAGATAAATGGGAATAGGATATATGGCTGAATTGCCTTTGGGAAATTGTAATGCTTCCCCAATGAAACTAAACTTTTTTACTGAAACACATGACCATCTTTCTACTAGTGTTATATGACTTGAAGTAATGTAACTGTTCAGTCTCAGAAAAATTAAAACTTAGTATTACTCAGTGAACTCTAATGATATGATAATAGTGAGCGGGCAGCAATATATAACAAATGAAAAAATACAAAGAATGATAAAATGGATGTCATAAAAATGTAGAAAAATATGTTCTTGTCACGTGCCTATAGAACAAGAAATAAGTAGGAGGTTGCCCTTATGCTGTGTTAGCATCTTTGTAACTTTAAGAGAAAATTAGGAAGTCACCTAGTACTTTGGAGGGTGGGAACCCTTTGTGGCAAATTTAGGGAAGGAAATGGAGAATTCCAAAGGATGGGGAGTCATGAATAGACCATGATCTGCAGAATTGGATGGAATATCAACAATAATAAGACTATAGCTCCACTTTCTATATTTCAATTTTCAAAACAAACTACTTTCAGTGACCAATGAACTGATCAAGTCCATGAAGAGTGGAAATACGTTATATCCAAACTTCATATCTTCCCTGGCATCTGGCAATACTCTGAATGTAGTATATGATTAATGTACCCCTGCTTTTCTCTCTGGAGTTAAATGTGGAATATTTAGAGATAAAGTACACTGCATTTGACTCAAGCTATTAGCCCAAATCAACTGAATACATTCTAAAATCCCTTAAATTTCATTTGCATCAAGATACTATAGCATACCATTAAGAGAGCATGCATTTAAGAAGTTATAGGTATTTATTAGCAAAAACATAAAGATAGCACTGAAAGGATTTAGATCTCCCCCTCAAGTAAATAGATGGATATTCCCTGGGAAATATGATCTCCGTGAAGACTCACAGTCCAGACTGACAGACTGGCACTTGGGCTACCTGATGGGGTGCAGAAGACTGAACCATGCCATATCTTTGATCTCATTCTCAGCAATCAGTTATCATAGTCATAGCAGGAGGTTGCCTCTCTTCAGCTTCCTTTATCAGAAGCTAGCAATCAGGCTTCACAGGTGGGTCCTCTTTATCCCCTCCCCTATTTTAGAGTGGCCTCTCCTCCTCCCACCAGGTTCTCCCTCCTACAATCAAAGTTTGTGCCCATAAATGCAATGGGAGCATAGTCTCCTGCCAACAGATTCTCTGATACCATCTCCCAATGAGTGATTTCTACCTAGATCCAGACATTATGGGAAACAGAATTAAATAAACATGGGAAAGAGAATTAAATAAACATGAATCAATTTAGTTTAATTAACATGTATTAAAGTAATATAATTGTTTAATTCAAAGATGGTATTATTTCTTTTGATTTCACAGTTTCCGTATATATACCCTTCAACTTGACGAAGAATCCTGGAGAAGTAAGCCTATTATTAAATAATTTCTTGGGACAATTTTCTTTGAGGAGGAAGTTGAAAATAACAAAACCATCAAACTAGCGTAGTAGAATAAAGATGGTCAAAGGGATAGTAACATACTCAACCCTCAACTTTTTCCAAGAAATTCTCATATAATGATGGTCAGAGGAGTATTTTTTCATCTCTCCAATGTTATTTTATATAATGTTAGGAAGAAAGGATGGAGAGGGAATAAAGAAGGAAGATAGTAAAGAAGTAATAGAGTGATGCTGGATGGATACATTGGGCCAGATTTATGGAAGGATTTCCTTAAACTACAGAATGAGGATTTGAACTTGGAATAATATTAGAGTCACTGTAGATTCTTAAGCAAGGAGTTGTTATAATCAAAAATGTATTTTAGGATAATAAATTTAGAAGTTAAAGGAGAATAATCCTTATCCCTTCTTTTAACTATAGACTAAGAGTGTGAACTATATCTGATATGCATTAGGATGCTTTTATAGGTCCTTGGGCTTGGGTTTATTTCGATCAAAACTCTTTTAGAAGGATAAATCAGGCAGTCATGAATATCATATATTGTAACATGGTGTGATGACTGGAGATAAGAAAACTTGTGGAATTGTTATTGAAATAACCTAGATCTGGGGAGATGAGTCACAGGCTAGGCTGGTGACAGTAGGTAAAAAGATTCTGAATCCCAAAGATAGTAAATTGCTTCGTGCTGGGGAACAAGATATAGCTTGGCTTTTTAACCTGTCCATTGAGTCTAGTATAGCACAAATGTCAAAACTATTTGTATAATCTTAGTTAATTACCACAAAAGTGAATTTGCAAAAGAACCTGGATTCTAAAAGGGTTAGGCCTCTGATTATTTTGACAATGACATATTTTCTATAGTGCCTATGAAAGCAATTATAAAGTATTCTATGCCAAGTTTTCTCAGGATACACACATGTATGTATAGTGTGCCTATATGTGTATATATAATACATATACATGTATATGGATTAGTCGTAAAATATAATTTCCCCATCAATGAGGGGAAATTATACTGACTTCAATTTGTAATTTCATTCAACAAACCTCTTTTCCCACAGAAGAATGAATAGCAGATATATAGATAACCTATATTTTGTCAATTTTTATTCACTGCATGGAATATTACCGATGAAATGAAATGTAAATGTTTTTAAATAAGTGCAGAGTTCTGACATATTCAAATTAGCTGGCAAACAGTTTTATAGGGAAGCAATATCTCTACAGGATAAATGTGGAAATCACACTTTGAAAAACACAAGCATTGCTTTTGCAATGTTCTTTAAAAGTCCTTTGGAATACATTCTTTAAATTATAGCTTAAAAACTGCTCCATGAAATGTTTTAATCTCTACAAATATCTTCCTTGTTGTCCCTCAAGGCTACTTCCTTGAAATCAAAATACAAGAACCATGCATTGAGACACATCCTCTCAGTTCTATCTCCTACACATCAGAATATTAACCAAAATGGAAAGGGCATTAAGATATGATTTACCTAAGCCTCATGTTTTATATTCTCAATACATAAGACCTTAGGCTGGACTTGAAGGTCATGCGCAGCCCAAGTGTAGTCTCTCCCTTTCCTGCTGCCCATGGATTAACATTCTGTAAGTTTGTTTGATTTTTTCCTTGATGATTCCTTTTCCAATGTGCTTCTTAAGACTCCCAAGTGATTTGTTGGGTTTTTTTTTTATAAATGAGTAAAAACTATGATTTTTAACCACAGAATAACAAATATATTTTGATGAGATCACCAAGAAATGCCTGGGTTGGTGGATATTGTGGGGAGAAAAGATAGGAACAACATTTCTCTGTGATGATAACTATAAGAATTATACTTAGGAACAATAGGTTCAATGACTTAGGCTCAGGATTTCAGAACTGGAACAGACCCTAAAATTCATCAAACCCTACTTCCTCATTTTAGAGATGAGGTAAAATGATTTGCCCAGATTCTCTCAACTAGTAAATGCCTAAGCAAGATTCAAATTTAGTTCTTCCTGATTCTAATGGATAATGTCTATCAGTATTATAGAATGTCAAAGTTTTATCCTCTAATTCAGTTATATTATATAAGGATGAAAGGATTTCTTCCTATCTCTTCAAGCACCAACATCTTTTGGAGTGAATAGGGCAGGGGAAAAGAACCTAATTTTAGAGGAGGTATAAAGGGTAAGGGAAGATGAACATGCTGTGCTACTGGAAGAGAGAGTGAGGCTGATGACAGCGCATCTCTGCCTCATTTGAATTCCGTTCATTCACAAGTCAAGACATCGCCCCTCCATGATACCCTCGGTCCTCTTCCAGAATGAAGGATGACCGAAAATAATGACAGCAGCAGGAACAACTGTCCTGGAAGTCTAAGAGGCTGAAGGCTCAATAGCTCTTCCATGGTCTAACCACTGGGGTGTTCCTCTCTTGATTTCTTCCTCTTACCGTATGGGAAATTGTGACTATATAATCCTTCTAAATTCCAGATGCAGATTCAACTAGTAAGCAAAACTGTTGTGTGAAGAAATGCCTAGGAATGATTCAACTGGAGTCTTCCATTCACCCAAGTCTTCCATTTGAGAAGTAATTGAAATAGAAGAGGTATCTAGGTGATAAAGTGGACAGAATGTTGGACCTGTAGTCACGACTTGATTTTAAATCCTGCTTTAGATATTTAATGGTTGCATGACTCCCTTTGTTGTGAAGATGATAATTTTTAATAGTACTTTGGAAATTTTAATGTTTCATACAAATGTTATTTTTATGAATAATTTAGAAAATTAGTGAATTATTTGAATTATTATTTCTCCAAAATTTTATTTCAATTAGTTCTCTATCTGATTTTGCAGTCAAGTACTTTTATATATAATGCATGGCACACACTATGTGCTTGATAAATGTTTGTTGACTTGATTTGACTTTAATAAGGAAGAAAACTAACAAGGTATAAATGAGGTGTGATAGGGCTATCTCAAGCAGGTTCAGGAAAAATTCTAAAACAAGATAATGTATGCAAAGGGTCTTATTTCTCCTTTTTTTCAATATAAATTTATTTATTTAACTTTTTACATTAATTTTCATAAAATTTGGGGTTCCAAATTTTCTCCCCATTTGTCCCCTCCCCCCAGCCAAATACACCCAGCTTTCTAATTTCCCCTATCACCAATCTGCCCTCTCTTCTATCATCCCACCCTTCTCTTGTCCCCATCCTCTCTTTTGTCCTGTAGGGCCAGATAACTCTCTATTCCCCATTACCTGTATTTCTTATTTCTTAGTAGTAAAAACAATACTCAACAGTTGTTTCTAAAACTCTGAGATCCAACTTCTCCCCATCCCTCTCTCCTCACCCATTCCCTTTGGGAAGGCAGGCAATTCAAGACAGGCCGTACCTGTGTAGTTTTGCAAATGACTTCCATAATAGTCGTGTTGTGTAAGACTGACTATATTTCCCTCCATCCTATCCTGTCCCACATTGTTGCTATTCTCACTTTTGATCATGTCCCTCACCGAGTGTTGACTTCAAATTGCTCCCTCCTCCCGTTACCCTCCCTTCCACCATTCCCCCCATCCTGCTTATCTCCTTCTCCCCACTTTCCTATATTGTAAGATAGGTTTTCATACCAAAATGAGTTTGCATTTTATTCCTTCCTTTACTCGAATGTGATGAGAGTAAACTTCATGTTTTTTTTCCCTCAGCTCTCCTTTTTCCCTCCACTAAAAAGTCTCCTGCCTGCCTCTTCTATGAGAGACAATTTACCCCATTCCATTTCACCCTCTCTCCTCCCACTACATTTCTCTCTCACTGTTTACCTTGATTTCTTTTAAGATATGATCCCATCCTATTCAATTCACTCTGTGCTCTCTGTCTGTGTGTGTGCATGTGTGCATGCACACATGTACATCTGTGTGTGCTTGTGTGTGTGTGTGTGTGTGTGTAATCCCACCAACTACCCAGATACTGAAAAGTTTCA
>CM053771.1:121861663-121891483 GCA_028658325.1 Potorous gilbertii | reverse complement strand
GATCATATCTTAAAAGAAATCAAGATAAACGGTGAGAGAGAAATGCAGTGGGAGGAGAGAGGGTGAAATCGAATGGGGTAAATTATCTCTCATAGAAGAGGCAAGCAGGAGACTTTTTAGTGGAGGGAAAAAGAGGAGAGCTGAGGAAAAAAAAACATGAAGTTTACTCTCATCACATTCGACTAAAGGAAGGAATAAAATGCACACTCATTTTGGTATGAAAACCTATCTTACAATACAGGAAAGTGGGGGAGAAGGAGATAAGCAGGATGGGGGGGATGGTGGCAGGGCAGGCAATGGGAGGAGGGAGCAATTTGAAGTCAACACTCTTGGGGAGGGACAGGATCAAAAGAGAGAATAGAAATAACGGGGGCAGGATAGGATGGAGGGCAATATAATTAGTCTTACACAACACACGACTCTTATGGAAGTCACTTGCAAAACTACACAGGCATGGCCTATATTGAATTGCCTGCCTTCCCAAAGGGAATGGGTGGAGAGGGAGGGATGGGGAGAAGTTGGAACTTAAAGTTTTAGGAACAGCTGTCGAGTATTGTTCTTGATACTAGGAAATAAGAAATAAAGGTAATGGGGAATAGAAAGTTATCTGGCCCTACAGGACAAAAGAGAAGATAGGGACAAGAGAAGGGAGGGATGCTAGAAGAGAGGGCACATTGGTGATAGGGGAAATTAGAATGCTCAGTGTACTGAGGTGGGGAGAGGGGACAAATGGGGAGAAAATTTTGGAACCCAAAATTTTGTGAAAATGAATGTAAAAAGTCAAATAAATAAATTTATATTAAAAAAATAAAAAATACTTAAAAAAAAGAATTTAGAGACCTGGTCATCTAAAGATATAAAGGGGTTCCTATACATCATACCCTCTTTCAGAAAGAAATGGAACATATATTTCACAGTTGATGAATTGTAAGACACTTAAAGTTACAAGTTGGGGTGAAGTGATTGGGGGCAAATGACCAGGGTCTTAGATGTCACAATCATTACAATGTGCAACTCTGACAGTGCGGGTCTGATTTCATGGAAATTTCTGTCTAATAACCCCAAAGTGTGTTTGTCAGGGGATGACCAAATGACAGGGGTCACTATATGTCTTAGAAGGAGCAAATATTTGAGAGTGTTAGGGATTCATCAGAATGTTGGTATTGATCTACTCCAAATGCCAAATTTAATTCCTTTGCAGGGGAAGGGAACAATCTTTTATTAAGCACCACCCGAAGTGCTATGCTAACTACTTTACAAATATTATTTCATCTTCCTCACTATAACACTTTGGAGTAAGGACCTATTATAGTCTCCATTTTATAGTTGAGGAAACAGAGGGAGGAAGAGATTAAATGACTTTGTCAATCACACAGACAAAAAGTGTCTTAGGCTGAATTTAAACTCAGGTGTTCCTGATTCCAGGTTCAGCACATTATTCACTATGCTGCTTAGTTGCCCACTATGAGCATTTTCTGTATTTGCGTATGGAATCCTGTGAATCCTTTATGCCTCCTGCATTTTATTTTCCTGAGAAGAAAAGCAAAGTTTGTTCTTTATCCATGTGCATTTTTACTTGAATGAATGTGCAGAAGCTTCATGGAGTCGTACAAACCAAATAAGAATATCACCATTTTAGCATTAGTCCACAAAGCTTGCACCTGATCCAAATGAACCCAGAATTTGGGTGTCCCTGATCCACAGCTTATGTTAACATATTTACTATTTTGGCTACTGATTTATTACATTAGCCAGTAACTAGTCAATGCCATATTGCAGTTGCTAATTCAGTAGTTGGAATAACAGACTACCCTATGAGCATGCCTGCCCACCAACATAAGATGAAAAAAAAAATATATATATCTATATCTATATATATAGATATCTATATATATATATATAGATATATATATATATTTAAAACTTCCAGAAAAGATCAAATCTTTAAGGAAACAGCTTGTGGCAAACAAACTGTTCATGGACACTCCCTATATCTTGTCTTCTGATCCAGTGTTGACCTTCTAGACCACATCTCTGTCTCTCTTTCTTTCTCTACTGGAAACTATTTCATGTTTCTCTGTCTTAAAACTTTGGATTTTGTGTCTTTTAAGAAATCTTGAAATCAAGCCAATCAAGCTTTTTTTGGTTTACTTTCCACTGGATCTTGAAATTGGCATTTATTCTTTTTCCTAGAAGGGATTTTTCCCCCTGACCTGAGTTTCCTAATACTGATATTTGTTATTTCACTTCTGGCTAGGACATGAGAAGACAGTTGCCATAGGGGTCTTTTCTGAGAAATATTCTGGAAGGGAGAAAACATTACTAAACACTGAAAAAAGCATCAACTGAATTTTATTAGGCATTCTATAATGTAGAAAATCATGACTTTTTGTATCTGTGACCTTGTAAAAGTACCACCCTATTACCAAAAGAAAATCTAAAGCCCTGTAACATCACCCTTGTAATCATGATGCTTTAAAACGCATGAATATAGATTGTAATTGCAATGGTATGCATTGAACTCTGTTTATAGTAGTTTTAGCACATACTTTTCCCACAATGGTTTAAAATCTAAGAATAAGAATAAATAGAAAATTAGTACAAAGTGATATTGAAATAAGACAGAAGAGATCACTAACAACTGAGGAAGTCACAACAGTTCTCTAGTACAAGCTGTTCTGCAAGAAATAGGCTAAGGATCCTATGAGATATACCTGGAGAGAGGGGGTGTTTCAATAATATTTGGATTGTGGTTAGGGTTAGAGTTTGGGGATGAAGAAAATTAAAATTTCCATACAGGGAAAAATATAGGACAATATGATCAGAATGTTAATTTGTAGAGGACCTCAGAGATCACCCAGATATTATGTCAGAAAGAAGACTTTAGTTCCACTAATTCTTGTTGTTAGGTTAACCCTAACAAGAGTCAATGAGCCTTCACTTAAATATTTCTCGTTGGGGGAAAGGAAGAACTAGTACCTCTGGAAGGAGATGATTCCATTCCTAGATAGCTTTAGTTTTTGAAAGACTTCTTTGAAAGAAAGCTGAAATCTGCTTCTGCACCTTCTACCTATTACTCTAAATTTTCCATTCTGGTGTCAAGTAGATTACATTTAATCTTTATTTCACATGAAAATCCTTCACATTCTGGAACACAGTTGTCATATCTAACTGCTCTTTGTTTTTCTTATTGCTAAAAATTTTCAGTGGATTCCACCAGTTCTCATATGATTCGATCTTAAAGGCTTTCAAAATATTGTTCATTTTTCTCTACTTGCTTTCTAGCCTATCAACGTTCTTCCTAAAATATGTTGTCCATAAGAACAATCAATTTTTAGGTTGTATTGCTCTCTCCACAATATATCTACTCTTCTGTCCAAGCACACAAGGATTGTCCCAGATGAGACCCTTAACATCTTTCAGCCAGACTATTTCAATAGCCTCCTAATCAGATTCCTTACTTAAAGTGTTTACTTTATCCACTTGATCCCTTGCATTTCAAACTGAGCTTGCTAAAGCCAAGGACTGGCCATTTCCATTTCGGTCTCAAGAAGTTTCAGTGGCTATCTGGTGCTTACAGAATGAAATACAAGCCCTGCTGGCATGTAAAGTTACAATCTGACTCCAACCTATTTTTCCATATTGTTCTTATATTACCCATGTCATGAGCCCTTCTTTTCGGTGAGACTGGCTTCCTTGTTGGGCCCTGCACAAACCAATCTAGTTCCTGACTTTGTATCTTTTCACAGCACTTCCCTCATGCCTGAAATATTCTTGCTTCTCACTTTGCTTTCTCCTAGTCCCTAGTTTTTCCATGACTCAGCTCAAGGCTCAGGCTTTTCTTTATCCTCCAGTTTGTTAGTGGTCTTTCTCTCCTTCCCCACTCCCAAAACAACTTTGCATTTGTTTTGTGTATATTTTGTGTTGAGTCTTGTCTGTCAGACTGCTGCCAGAAGAGCATTGACCTTAAGACTTCACATTTTGGAAATGGAGGGTAGACTTTGTCCCAGAGTGCATCAGTTAGGTAACATCTTTTTGAGCTTCTGGAAAGAGAACATCAGAAGATATTCTAGCTCATTAGAACTACATGGTGGGATGAGCAGTGGGTAGAGTTAGTTTTTGCTGGTTTGTTCCCCTGCCCCCTTACTCTTTCTGAGACCTTCAATGTGTCTGTCACAAAGGGGGGTCAAAATTTGAGGAACAATATTCTCCCCTTGAAGACTAATGGGGCAATCACAGGAAATGTTTTTCTCTCCCTGCAGAAACCTTCTCCTACTTTTCCATCCAACTGGGTTTAGCTTAAAGCTCTTAATTCTGTTAAACTTGTAAAATTTCCATTTTTATGAGAGAGGGTTACAATTTGAGGAAAGAAGCTGATTGGTTTTTTCATCTCAGGTAGCTTGGACAGCTATTTTCCCAAAAAATACTTTTGAAAATATGTTTATTGCATTTCAATACGATTAGTTTCCCTATTAGTCCTACATAACTTATGCATCTACAATTATTTTGAGAAGAGGACCATAAGCTTCAGTAGGTTGTGAAAAGGGGTCTATGATATGCAAAAAAGGTAAGAACTTTTGCTTTAGAGAGAAAAGAGACATTATCCCTTCTTTAGCCAAGCTGTGGTATATGTGAAGGTAGACATGATTCACATATAGATTTCCTACAAGTTTGAAAGACTTATTATAATTGTATCCCCTGGGCAAATTCCTCCAAAAACAGAAGAGTGGGTAAACAGATATGTAATTTAGGTACCTCTAAAACTAACAAAGATAATAAGCCTTTGAGATAAATTGGAGACTAGAAAGCATTAGCCTTAAGTTGAACAGCGTTGGTGAATCAATTGCCTCACCTGAATCCTTCCTCCTTGACTTTCACCTTCTCTATCCCATTTAAGAGCTAACAATTATAAAGCACTTTAAGTTTGCAAAATACTTTATATATGTTTCTCTACTTGATCCTCACAACAAACCTGGGAGGCAGGTACCACTATCATCCTCAATTTAAAGATCAGAAGGTTAAGTCAGAGAAAGGTTAAATGATTTGACCTGGATCATACAGCTAGTCAGTGGCTGGGAGTTGATTTGAACTGAGGTATTTCTGGCTCCAACATCAGATCATCTAGCTAGGTTTATTAATATTGTATATTGGAGCTCACTTCTACAAGTGCCCCACGGGATATTAACTAATACATTTTGATTTCCTTATCTGTATTCCAGAATCTGGGCTTGTGTTTATTTTTACCTTTGTATCTTCAGTGCCTAGTTCAGTGCCTGTTGTGGAGTTCACGCAAGCTTAAAGAAATGCTTCTTGAATTCAATTCAATTGAATTCTCTGAAGTCAGGCACCGTGATATTATACTTCTGTGTATTCCACGGAGGACCTAGCACAGTACCTTGGACATAGTAAACACTAAGATTAGTTCTTATATTTGTTTGTAAGAAGAAGGAATTTTGAACAACCTTCAATTTCTGACTTCCACCGTCTGTGTTTTTATACACAGATTATGACTTGATACATTTGTTTTCTATCCTTAATTACTACTGAAATCCTTCCTTAAAACTAATTATAATTATGGTTATTGATTTATAGCAATTATAGAGATATGTCATTTAGTTACCCAGCATTAGAGGTCATCAGTGCCACACAATTTCCTCCCACCTTTCTATTTCTCCATTCACTAAGCTAATATAACAGAAAGTGAGTGGTGTTTCTAAAAGAAAATATAGACTAATAAAGCAGTTTGAGATAGACTGGCCAATGACCAATAACTTTTGATATCTTTTATTTAAGGTCACCCAATGATGGTTCAAATTTCCACTAAACAAGGCCAGAATGATCAGTTTCTGGGGAGAACTTCTAGAGACAGACTTATCTGGTATTAGGAACTAATGATGGTATGAGGGTAAGCATTAGATAGTTGCAGTTATCTGCCATTGACTCACTTTCTCTACTTATTTCCCCACTTAACTCAAGGGGAGCCATCTACATCGGGAAAAACCTTAATGCCCTCTGGGGGTTATCTGACTGCTTAAAGAAGAAAGTTGAATATATGTTATTAACCATCACTAATCAGACAAATTTTGTTGATCCTAGTAAAAAGAGTATTAGTATGATTTGTAGATGAAATATCTGGAACTGAAAGTCTCAAACTTGCCTATACACATATTGATGTACACATTGAAAGTGAGGTTGACATATGCATTGCTAGAGCTAGCTCAGTGTTTGGTAGGCTCCAAAGAAAAGTTTGGAAGAGAAGCAGTATTCAACTGACTACCAAACTGAGGGTCTACAGAGCCATTGTGCTGACCTCATTGTTGTATGCCTGTGAAACATGGACAGTCTGCCAGCGCCAAGCCAGAAAACTGAATCATCTCCATTTGAACTGTCTTAAGAAGATTCTAAAAATCACCTCGCAGGATAAGATACAAGACACTGAGGTCTCTCCTTGAACTAAACTGCCAAGCATTCAAACTATGCTTCAGAGAGCACAGCTCTGATGGACTGGTCACATTGTTCAAATGCTAAAGGTACACTTGCCAAAAGGACTATTATATGGAGAACTCACATGGAACAGGCGATCACATGGTCATCAGAAGAAGCCATACAAGGACACTCTCAAGGTGTCTCTCAAGAACTTTGCATTTGATTGTGCAACATGGGAGACACTGGCACAGGACTGCTCAGCATGGTGTGCCCACATCAGAAAGGATGCTGTGCTCTTTGAGCAAAGCAGAACTGAAACATCACAAAGAGAACATAGGATGCACAAATTTGTAGTAACCACCCCAAATGTTCACATGGATTATCTGTGCCCAATCAGTGGTAGAGTATTCTGAACTTGTATTGGTCTGATCAGCCACAGTCATACACACTGAATTTTCACTTTATCATGGTGATGCCATTTTGGTCCTCTTTGAGAATGAAGGACAACCACACCAACCAAGAAGGTACTGTTCAATTTTTGTTCTTCTTTTATCTCCAGCATTTAGCATAGTACATGGCACATGGTAGACAGGTAATAAATGTGTGTTGGTCTGATTTGTAAAACTGCCCAAGCAAACTATAAAATGCTGTATATACCTAATTGTTGCTTAATATGAGTGCTGAATAACTCACCAGTCTCATTTGCAAGATACTTTTCAGAAAATTCACAGTTATTTCTCTTGCATATAAGGAATTTTTAAATGGTCCATTTTTCAGTTTTGAAAGGCATCATACTGTCCATTTAGTTCAAATCATGTCTGAAAAAGAATCCTCTCAACAGCATAAATGAAAAATTCTCCCTGATCCTGTGTTTAAGGGTATTCTGAACCAGCTTGAATAGACTAATAAGAGACTGTTGTTAAATTTTCAATGTGAGAATTTGCTCCTCTGAAATTGGCAAATTACAAATAGAGCTAGATTTACTCTTTCATTGATTGTCTAGACTAGAAAAGTGATGGAAAAAAATGTTAATAATGCAAGTTAAACCTTAAAAGTGTGTGATGTCTTCATTTTTTAACATATAAAGAAAATTGTATGTTGTTCCTATATGCAGTCACCTCAGATTTCTTCTGTAAAGGTTACAGATTGATGGGAAAGGATACAGAAGGTGTTATAACTCAAATAATCTTTGTACTGTGCTTTTAGTAACAATTATTTTAATGTTTGGTACCCTGAATATATGAATTTGGTATGATGAAAATGTTGTTGAAATGTTGAAACATTGTCCTCCATAACAATAGTCATAGTATAAACAAAATCAGATTTAAAGAAGTTGCAACTAAAAAAGAATAACAATTGAAAAACTCTTCTCAAGAGTAGAATAAAAGACTTGGCAGAATTATTTTAATTAAATAATTTTAATTGAAAGTTAAGCACTTTTATTCTTTGTTATCAGGGATGACTACTTGGGATGGGGAAGGAAGCTATGTTAAGAAATATACATTTTATGGTACTTTTGATCATGTTGCTATAGAATGATTATGATGAGCATAAAAATATAAACCATGAAGATAATTCCGACCAACATACATTAGAGAGCACATAAAAGTAAAAAAGATGATATGAAGAATTTCATACTTTTCTATAGGGACAGAGATAAAGAATGAGCTGATGATTTAATTGCTATCAGGAACTCACAAATAAGGAAATTCCCTGTATCAAAGAAGACTAGTACTAGCCTTAAAAGGAAGTTGAGAGTATTAAGGGGTTTTAAGGGATTCTCCCAGGGTCATATAGCCAATATGAGTTGAAGGCAAGACACAAGTTTGAAGATTCTCCAAATCTCATATAATATGTTTAGATAATTGTTAATATTCGTGCAAAATAAGTTTGGTGGAGAATACCAAAAACAAAGCAAAACAATTAAAAACTATTTTAGAAAATGATTGAAAATCAAGAAATGTAAGAAGACAAATATTCCTCTGAAGACTGGATCATTTATATAATAAATATTTTTCTTCAAGAAAAGAGTTGTAAGGGGTTGTAAAAAAATATTGAAGAACATCATTGAAAAATCAGATTGACTCTAACAGATAAGAAATCATTGGTTACAGATGAGGCAATCTTCTCAGAATTAGTTGTTTATGTGTGGCTTGATTATTGACTGATTAGATAACAAGTCAAAATAAACACTAATTTAAAAGAAAAAATGAAAAGATGCTACTTACAGTTAAAGAAGCTTGAACCTGACCTATTTCAACAAAATTTTAACATTGAAAATGGTAGTTAAACAAAAATAAGGACTTTGACTCAGACTCTTACCAATTCTTAGAAATGCTTAATGGAAGAGATCACTTTATCTGGAAAACACTTACCTTCTTACCAAACAGAGAAATGTGGAAGCTAAAGGCAATAGCATTTTAGAGAATTCATGGAAGAAGATGATAGAAGACTATGAGTAGCTTGCCCCATAGTGAAACACAGTTAAAAAGATGTCTCTACAGAGAATTTTGAATACGATATAGATAACCCAGATTAATTTGGGAGAATCTAATATCTGTTCCATGACCAATGGCTTCAGTTGAGCCTTTAATTCTTTGTTGTCCCATCTCCTTTGGAATCTTATTTCGCTGATCACTCCATCCCTTTATCTCATTTTCAAGTTCTCCTATTTATTAAATCCTTCTTTGGTTCATATCTTTATTCTCATATTTCCTTTTCCTTAAAAAAAGTCCTTCTCCTCAATTTTATATGCTGTATCATCTCCTTTGTATTGTCAATTTTCTAAAAAAGATTTGGTGCAACTTCTGCTTCTTAACTACCATATCCCATCTAGTAATAACTTTATTCCAATAACAATACTCAACTACAAGGATTCTTTCAGAGATTCAGTAACTTTTTACTTGGTAATTCTGTTAACATTTTCTTAGACCTGATCTTGTTTGATTTTTTTGCAACTTTTGATATTGTAGACCAGACTGTATAAATACTTTCTCTTCCCTCAGCTTCCATGACACAAGCTTCTCGGGATCCTTCTATCTAGTTGAGCACTCCAACTTCTTTTGATGAAATATCATCCATCAACATTTCCCTCTCCCTAAGCATTGATATCCCTCATGATTCTGCATTTTCAGTTGTTGCTGATAACTTTCATGCAAGATATCATGGAGGATTTATAGGAACTGGAAAGGAGATGGGCTAGTTACAAATCAAAACAGAGAAAAGATAGACTGGAGATATTAAAAAATCCATAGGAAAATCACTAGTGAATTGGATAGAAAACTGTATGAACTACTTCTGTAAAGAGGTGAGGTAAAAATTGTACAAGATTAAAAGAAATGAGGGAGTTGTATGTATATATATATATATATATATATATATATACGTATATATATATATATATATATATATATATATGAAGCAGTCACACCAAGAATTTTTTTAAAAAATCAATGAGCCACGAAAATATGAAATTAAGGTATGCTTTCACCCAATACTCAAGTGACTAAAACTGAACCTATCTTTTCCACATTTTTCCCATTCCTCCAATGCTTCCTGCTTCTAACATTTTCATCTCAATTAACAATGCTAACAATTTCCTAGTCATCTCCATCCAAAATCCTGAAACAACCTTGAATTTCTATATCTTTAGTTCTGGTCCATCACTACATGGTATCATCTTCCTTTTCTTCTTCATTTCGATTTCCATTCCACCGTTTCTAACCAGTTTGGGTTTAAATTATCCCATATGTTAAGCTTCTTAATTGGCTTGCCTACCTCAATTCTCTTTCTATTCCATTTACCTTATAGAACCTAGGATCATTAGAAATCTTAGAGGTAAACCAATATAATCACATTATTTTATAGTAGAAAGTGAGGCCTAGGGAGGGAGAGTGACTTGCTTGTGGTCATAAATGCATTAAGTGGCACTACTGGGAAATGCTAAAGTAGTAGTAGTAGTAGCAGTTGCAGCAGCAGCAACAGCAACAGAAACAGTAGTAGTAATCGTATACATGTGTATATACACATATATACATATATGGATATTAGTCACCAGTATAGAAATTGGGAATCAGATTGATGAGTTTGCCAAGTGAGAACCTACATAGAAAGAGGTGGTCCAGGATGGATTTTTGACCCACAACTGAAGGGTATAACATGCAACAAAGCAATGAAGACTAAGGAATGGTCAGAGATGTAGGAGGATAAATCAAAAAGAGAAGAGTCACTAAAACCCAGAAAAGAGAGAATATCTAGACATAGTCAAATACTGTGGAAAGGTAAAAAATGATGAGATTGAAACCATTAGTTTTGGCAACTTAAATATCGCTGGTAATTTTGAAAGAGTCATTTCAGTTTAGCTATGAAATCAGAAGCTAGATGGCAAAAGTCTCTTCCAGCTCTGAAATTCTATGCTTCTGTGGTGCTGAACTGTGATGTTTCAGAGGTCTGAAATTGTGCTTACCTGTGCAGTTCATTTTAAACATTGTTTAGGATGATACCAAGTAGAAATAGTTGCTTGTTTTTCATAAGAATTATCAATGGTTATGCATTCCCTCTCCAATTCTTTTGTGAAGGCAAAGTAGGACATCTTTTACTTTAATTCTTCTATAACCTTTAACTACTGAATGGGTGTTGCCTCAGACAAACTGAGACCTGGGAAAGACTTTAATGTCAAAAAAGGCCAAGGTCTCCCACTGCATCTCGGGTCATTGCCAGTCATCCTGGCTTATGTCTTGCCAATGGACTCTGATGACTCTGGAGGAGCAAGTGGGACTGATGACTTTGTACAGCTCTGCCACACTTAAATGTAATTTGCTTGCAAGTTAACACATCAACCTCCTAATGTCATTAGTCTTCTTTAAGAAGAAAGGACAATAGCAATAACAACATCAGTTGTTCTGAAAGCCTAATAAAGACATAGTTTCATGGTCGATCCCTACATATCTCTGTAGAATTTCAATAAAGGAATACTCAAGCATCCGATCCTAAATAGAGAAGACCTTCAGCCAGAAAGATTAACTTTTTACTTGGAGCTACAGTAGGAAGACGTTGGTTTGTTAGGGGGTACGGTAAAATGGCAACATGATTTATGAGTCTAATGAAGTAGTGAAGATAGGAAAGTTTTGAAGCGTCATGGATAGATCAAAAGAAGAATAAAAGGGAAATATTATTTCCTAAAATAACTGGAGTAACAGAGACCACACCCACTACAGATGTTACTTTGAATTCTGATCGGGTTTTCAACCAGAAGTCATATTAATATCCTAGTGAATTGATGAGTAATCTCTTTTTTGGCTTAATTTTTACTGGTATTTCCTGCAGTAGGTCCCTAATTCTTGAGTGGCATAGCAAAATTCATAATTGAATATGACATTGCTATAAAATGCCAATATCAATATTGTGATTTCTCTTCCCAAGTGAATTTGGCATGCATTCTCTACTGTGAAAAATGCCAGAATAAGTTATCATAAATGTTAAATCTGGCTCTTACCATATTTTATTTTTTGATTACCCCAAACTCTCATATTGGGGCAGTTTCACTAACAGTATCATGTAAATCATGCATATAAATTTGTTTTCAGATAATTCTAGGCCCTTAAACTCTGGCAAGCTTTTTCATGTTTTCTGATTAAGAGATCTTCCAAATTTCTTGTGACAAGAGGAAGAGTATTTCCATATGTGGGAAAGTGGATCCCCTTTAGTAATGTCAATTAAAAAACACTGAAATATTCACTTGCCTGTAATGTTCCATGTTTAATTATGCTGAGTTTTTCTTTTGTGTCATGACTTTTGACTTACGCTTTGAGTCTAGTCCTACTGAAATGGAAAGTATCTAGCACATGAGTGTCCATGGTTATCACAGGAATATAATTGGCCATTGTGTATTAATTTATTGATTTTCCCCACAGCACTTACTCATTCTCCCCACCAGATGGTGACCAGTACAGCATTCTTGACAACTGACAACTTGACAACTTTTCCTCTCATGTATCAGGTTCTTTTAAAGAGCTTGAAGCATCTACTACTATAATATGACTGTTACAATTTTGTGTAACTAACCAAAAAAAAAATCAGGAAAGATGAAAGAATACAATGAAAAGCCACTACTTATTAACCACATCAAGTTGTTATTATTTACTAACATTAACTCAATTTTTAAAAGTTCATTAAAAAGCTTCTATAGTATAGCCATTTATAACTACATTTAAGATTTAAACGTAACGTTGGCAGGGGATCTGTCTAAATATTTCTCTTGTACCATAAATCTTCTAGTTTTCTCCATTCATATATATTTAATTTTCAATCTTAACTCATGTGTGATTTATCTTTCTATTGTTCCAAATATTCTCCTCTTTGGATAGAGTTTCTTAATAATAGTTGACATTTAAATAGCACTTTAAAATATTCAAAGGACCTTGTATTCATATACCCTTTTCAGCCTCACAACAATCTTAAGAGATGGGTACTATAGTTATTGTTATTGCCATTTGATAGATACATAACCTGAGAAGTTAAATGATATGTTAATATCTAGGGAAAAAATGTGTTAATTGTAGAATTTGAATCCAGATTTTTCTCAGCTCCTGCTTAGCACATCTCTCCCTGTACCACAATTGCTTCTTCACAGTCTTTCCTTGAAGGAAGTCTCTCAGGATTCACAATCTCAAAGTCAGCATGGTATGGTGGAAAGAGTAATGGATTTCAAGAGAGAAGATCCAGTTCTCAATTTGGATTCTAACACTACCTGTGTTTATAATGGACAAGTGACTTCATCTCTTTGAGCCTGTTTCCTTACTTACAAAAAAGAAGAAAGTTAGATGACTAATAACTAGATGACTAGATGATCTCCAAGTTCCCTTTTATCTCTAAATCTGTAATCCTATGACTCTATGACTTGCTTCTTTCTCAATATAAAGAGTTTGTAAGTATGAGCAAGATGGGCAGGTGTCTAATTTGTGAAATATCTGTTATCTATCCATACCTGCTTTGTTTTAACGAGACAAGGAAAATACAAATTGGGATTTCATATAGTTTTTCATTGGTGAGGTCATAAAGTGAAAGGCAGTACTATTTCTAGAATCTTCTCTAGGGATAACAGAAATGTACAGGATTTTTGATAATCAGGAAAATCTCCAAGTATGGTGTTGCATAGGTGGGATAGTAGGTAGAAGGTTAACCATTAACTTCCTGACTTCAAGGGGAGACTCATCTAGTTATGAAACACTAGACAAGTCATTAAACTTCTCAATGACCCAGAGAACTCTCTCTAAGAAAATAAACTGTAGAGAAGGTACAAATTTGTATTGGTATAGGAAGATTTCACCTAGAGTTCCCCATAGTGATAGAATTATAATTCCAGTCCAGAAAATCCTACAGTTGGGCAAGGTTTATGGGAAAATTATGAGGTTTATGATAATTACAAGTTCTTTGAAGGTATCTGAGATTTTAGTTTTGTGTTTGTTTCCTTGACTCCTGGCACAGGGCCTTGGTTATAGTAGCTACTTGATAAATGTTTGACAAATTGAACTGTGTAGATGAGCTGTATGAGGGATAGGTGAAACAGAAAGTCCTTTTACTATCTCATCTAACATCAGCATACAGGAGTTTGAGGCACATGGTTGGGTAGGAAAATTTTTAGAGGACAGGGTGAGAAAAGGAGAACTTGGTGTACCTTTGGAAATCCATATTTAGCCATGGATATTACAAGGGGTTGAAGATTTAGAAACAATGAAGAATGTAGTAGATAGAATACAGGATTTGGAGACTAGACCTGAGCTCTCTCACTATTTGTACAAATTTGAGCAAGGCACTAAAAGTCTCTGGGCCAGTTCTCCTGTCTCTAAAATGAGAGAATTGAACTACATGATCTCTGATGCTCCCTCTAGCTCTACTTCTCTAATCTCATGTAGAGAGAGCTTAAATAGAGATTCTCAAGAATAAAACTTAATGATGTTGCAGTCAGTGCTAATGGTACAAATTTGGATAAATAGATTCAGAGGAGTTGTGAGGCATCAGGAAAGAAATTGAGGTACTTAAAAGAAAACCTGATTGACAGATTAAGAAAAGACAGAGGAAGAAAGTTATAGTCAGGAGAGAAGAGCCAGAAGAATAAAGACCATGAAAAGGGGGAAGTGTGATGGCAATCAAAAATAGGATCTTATGCTATTTTTGTTTTAGTATAATCAAGTACCTCTGATTGAATCTTGCCTTTTTCAATCAAGAGTCTTTCTAGGAGTAAAGTACAGAAACAAGAGTTTCTTTAACTAGAAATAGTGTATGTATTTGTATTATTAATTATTTTAATGTGATTAAAGATCTTTCCCACCCATTGATGGGCCTGCCCATTGTGGGAAGCTTGATTAGGAGAGTTTTTTTGTAGGAGGGTCCCAAGTACCTTTTGTTGTTTTTTTTCCAGAGGCATTGGGTCAAAGGGTTATGATTCCCTCTAGCTCTAAAAAGGTGTAAATACTCTGTGGGTGAGGTTTTACTTTGGGGTTTAGTTTTTGGTAAGGTTTGAGTGCCAGATGAGGACTCTGGGAAGACACTAAGGAGTCCATCAGCTTTGAGAAACCAGATGTTGTGCTTCCCTCTCTGGTAACTGGTCAGACAGCTGTACCTGTTTGTTGAATTATAGTCAGGCAGAGGGAACCATGCCTCTTGATTACTTTGGAGATTACTGACTGGGAGTGTTTGTTTGGCCAGACGAGGACTCTGGGAAGCTGCTAAAAGGAGCGCCCCCAGCTTTGAAAGCCCAGATGTCGGTGCTTCCCTCTCTGGTAAATATGGTCAGGCAGTTGAAGTGCAATTGTCTGTGGAATTCAGGCAGAGGAAGCCATGTCTGTTGATCTTTTGATTTCTCTGTATTTTCTTTGCAATTCAGGGTGCTAACTCCCTGAACTAAATGAATGACACATGTACTTGGTTAAAGGAATGATACATGTGCTTGATTAAAGTGGTTGTTAATCCCATGAAAGCTACTTTCCTTTTATAAATGCAGATCTAAGGACCTGAGATAGCAAGCCCCTCAGTGAATGTTGGGGTGCTTACTGCTCCAACAAGATAAGGTCAGTGTAATTCCAATCTGTTATTTAGTAAACATACAATCCAATTAGAAGAAATTTTAATATAGATGAAACCAAGAAATTGTACATATTGACTACCTGTAAAGTCATTCTAATCTAGGGAGATGTGATCAGGGGACTCTTGGTCAACTGAGTTCTCTAATGAACTATGAAAGGCTTTACCTAAACTTCACCTTTCTACATTAGTAGCTTATAAAGATACAGGCAAAAACCATTTTAGACTTTGAGTTTGAAGTCATTTGCATATGAAAGGACACATTTGATCTAGGGTCCTCTGATAACCTTTCTTAAAACAGGGAGAAAATTCTCTTAGCTTTATCTGCATTAAATTCTTTTCTAGATGAGTTAAAAAAAAAAAAAAAAGCTTAGCCAAGTAGCGCTTCTGAGTTTAAACTGTTTCTGATCTTCCACAAAAGCATTGTTCACATAAGACATCTTGATTTTAAGTCTGTGCATCTCATTAATTGCAGTAAGAGTAATATAAAAGCTCTGGCTAGAAGCCAGGGAAATTTGTGACTATGCTATTTTTGTGGTTTGTCTGCATTTAACTGGCCATTAAGACTGCCTTGAACTAGATCTGTTTTCTCTATATTCTACTAACACTTTTCCTTGCCTTTATATAATAGAGTTAGGGGGCTGAGCAAAGAAAAGTGTTGCAATTATTTTAGGAGTCTGTATGACTTGACTGAAGGATCTTTTAGGATCCTCCTATTCCTCAGAATCTTTTAGCAGCCTATTATTCATCCATGACTTGGGTCTCTGGAGGACCTTAACAAAAAGATTAAGAGTTGGAAGAGGCTTTACAGACAATCTAGATCAATCCCCATTTAACAGAATGGGTAAATTAAGCACAGAAAAGTTAAATGATCTGGCCAAGGTCATCATCAGAGAAAGGATCTGAAGTCAAGTCCTCTGACTCCCAAATCCAATCTTTGCTCTGAAAGGACAAACGAGGCTGAACATGTGGGAAAATGGGGTGAGTTCTCCAAATTCACAATTTTTAGATAAGGAAACTTTTGAGTTCTTTGTGGAGGTTGAATTAAATGAAATTCTTTAGGGAACTAGAAGTTCAAGATAAACCTCACAAAGCCTGGGCGAGAAATTTTGCCTAACACTTTAGTGGATTGGATTTATTAATAAATGCTCTTTACAATTGGTGTGGGCCATTAGATAAAATTAAATATGTGAGATGGAAAGAAAATTGGGCAGCATTCAAAATGAAGAGAGGAAATAGATATGAAGGAATGCAATGAGTGTAATCATTAAATCACTTTTTTAAAAAGTTAAATATCCAATAGGAATGTAGAAAAAAGAATAAATTTTGAACTTTCTTAATCAAATTGTAGGAATGTGGACAATGACTTTATTGGAGTGGGGAATTTTTTTCAAATTCTCCACCCCCAAGTTGCTAATGCTTTCATTTGTCAGGGACTTCTATATAGTCTATTTTCTACTTGGTTGTCTACATAGTTTCCATTATTAAAATGTCAGCTTCTTGAGGTCAAGGACTATTTTTGCCTTTCTTTGAATCTCTAGTAGTTTAATACTGTACCTAGAATATAGTAAGCATGCTACATATGCCTGTTGACATGACTACAACCTATATTTTTAGAGAATTGAAGGTCATTGAGTGATTATGACTTTACAGTGGTCTGGATTTCAGTCAATACATGTCAGAGGTTCAATTTCAACCCAATTTTCCTCATTCTGAGTTAGTCAATACTCCATCCACTATGTCATTCTGTCTCTTAAATCTTCAAATATAGAATTTTAAAATTGGTTTCTCTAGGGGTGAAATTCAATCTTCCCTAAAAATAGTTAACCTCACGGTGTGTCAATGGTTAACAAAAGGGCTGGGCTGGGAATAACAGACAGGCAATATTTGACTAAGGAATTTAGAAGGATAGAATCTTGGAGCCAGCAGAAACCTTTAAGTTATGTATCAATGTACCACTAATAAAGTTGTTTTTTTTTAAATTAATGCCACTATAATCTATTCCAGACACTGTGATAAACTCCAAAGACAAAAATGACAGAGTCTCTGTCTTCAAGGAGTTAATATTCTACTGGAGTAAGGGAGATGAGAGTTCTTCAAAGATAAGTAAACACAAAATGTGTGTGTGTGTGTGTGTGTGTGTGTGTGTGTGTGTGTGTGTGTGGGTGTGTGTGTGTGTGTGTGTGTGATGGAATACTTTTCCTCCTCATACTGGATTCCCTGGCTTCCTTCAAATTCCAGGTAAAATCCTACCTTCTCCAAGGAACTTTCACAATCCCTTTTGATGCCACTGCCTTTCCCTGTTAATTGTTTCCAATTTATGCTTCTATAGTTTGTTTAAAGATAGTTATTTGCATATTGTCTCCCTCAATAGATTGGAAGCTCCTCTAGGCTAGGGATTATCTTTTACATTTTTTGGTAAAATTTATATGTAGGGCTTAGCATATTACTTGGCACAAAGTAAGTACTTAATAAATGTTTACATTTGACTGTCTAGGAGTTCCAAGACAAGGAAATGAGAGAAGAAAGCATTTCAGGTATGTCATATGACAGTCAGTTACATCTCTGTACACATATAGGTATCTTATTCCTAACAGGAATATCATCTCCTCTCTACTCTTCCAGTGACAGGAAATTCACTACTTCCCTTCCCCCTCTCTAATCTTCAACTTCTTCCTAATGATTTGATTCTTACTGTCCTTACACAAGTCCATGACTCCACCATTCTTAAAATTCATTCACTAGACTTGAGCTTCCAAAAGTTTTCTACTTCCTTGTCCCCTCGCTTTTTCAGCTAAACTCATAGAAAAAGCAGTTTTTTTTTTTTTAGAAAAAACAGTTGTTACCTATATTTTTTTTCCTGTCTTTCATTTTTCAACCCTTAGCAATCTGTTTTCTGACCTTATCACTCAGCGGAAACTGCCCTTATCCAAGTTACTAATGATTTCTTAATCAACAAATCTTATCGTTTTTGCCCAATTCTCATCCTTCTATCAGTTACATTTAATGCTTTTACACTGTTGATGATGATTTTCCCCGAGAAACTCTCCCCTCTGGAATTTTATTAGACTTTCCTGGTTCTTCTTATCTCATTATTAATTTTCAGTATCATTTTCTAGTTCATGATCTTCAATGTATCTCCTAACTGCGTGTTCACCCAAATCCTGTCATGGACCCATTTCTCTCATTCCAGGTTACCGCTTCATCTTCTATGAGCTTAAATATTATCTCTATGTAGGTGATATGGATCTATATGTCTAATGCTGGTTTTATCTGTGAGCTTCAACAGCAAGTCACCAATTGTATACTAGACATTTCAAATTAGATATCTGAGAAAAATCTTAAATATATGCCAGCCTATGAGGATAAGGTCTTCTGACATTCATGGCATTCATAAAATATCATTTCATTTTGAGTTCTTTGACAAAAAGAAATTTATCATTTTTCTATCTAAACCTATTACTCTAAAAAATTTCCTTCTCTCAGTCAAAGGCACCACTATTTTTCCAGATTTTCATTTTCATTATCTTGACTCCTCATTCTCCTTCACCCTATTCATAAAATTAGTTTCGAAAACTTGCTGTTCGTACAACATCTCTCATATTAATCTCCTTCCTAATCACGTGGGCACTCATCTCCACTTGCTTAGATTATTGCAACAGCTTTTTCATTGGTCTTCCTACCTAGTGTTCCTTGCTCCAATCAATAACACAGTGTGCAAAGTAGATCATTTCTTTTTTTTTAATTAATTAATTTTTATTTTTCATTTTTAACACAGTTCATATCATGTAAAACAATTTCAAGTTTAGGTCAGGTGATTCTTCTTTGAAAGCATTTACAGTAAGACCACAAACAAATTTTTTTTTTAACAATAACCAACTGAGACATAAATAATACCTATGTATGCTGACTTCATAAGCCCTTGACCTAATTGTCTTCACCCTATTACTAAGAAGTAAAGGATCCTACCATATTGTTGTTGGTCTAAAGTCCTAAGCCTAATAGCTTAATTTTAGACTTTACCTCTGATGTTCCTCAACCAACAATTTATAATTTAATAGATCTGGTATTAAGCTTACAAACTTTTTAACTGTAGGAAGTTGCCACTAAGAGTACAAATATTGCAGGGAACCAATATCTCCCCAACTTCATGTCAGTTTCAGGCAGCAGTACATTGTCAACTTGCATTCAGTGAAGCTTAGAGTGCCAGGTGTCAGTGGAGAAATTGAGTTAGGAGAATCCTACCTCAGCCCAGGCTGAACAGCTATTCTTCCACCCTTCCCATGAGATCACCTTTTTCAGTTCATACCAGTATCCCCCAGGCTTACTGGCATCATGAATTAGTGGCTCAGACCACCTTTCCTGCCATCTATACGGGGAGTTAGACTCAGAAGAATGGTCAGTTAACAGTCCCATAGCATCTTAAAATAGCAAGTTCAAATAACCAGGTTTCAGTATGACTATTACTTCACATTGGCTAAGGAACATCTTTTGAGGCAAGTCTTAAGTGGCTTACATGCATTTCTATACATGTTCTAGTTCCTACTTAAATAACAGCCATAAAATCAGATTTACTGTTAAAACCTTAACTTTTCCATCAATGCCAAATTTTACCTGAAGTTACCTGCCTCTAGGAAACTTAGACTAAAATTCTTTTCCCCAAATTAACGATGTCTCTGAGTCTCAGTAATTAATTCAGTCCATTGCTTTAATACTAATTGATTTTACATCACTTTGTAACATGTCCAATTTTTCTCCCCATCTTACCCCTCCCTCCACCCCCTAATATCTTGCATTCTGATTACCCCTTCCCTCAATGAGCCCTCCCTTCTATCACACCCCACCCTTCCATTTATCCTCATCTTCTCTCTTTTTTTGTAAGCAAGATAAATTTCTGTATCCCATTACCTGTGTTTCTTATTTCCCAGTTATATGCAATAATAATTCTCAGCATTCATTTCTAATACTTTGCATTCCAATTTCCCTGCCTCCTTCCCTCCCTATCCATCTCCACTGAGAAGGTAAGCAATTCAATACAAACTAAATATGTATCACTTTGCAAAGGACTTCCATAATAATCATGTTATGTAATACTAACTAAATTGCCATCTATCCTACTCTGTCTCCCTTAATTTTTTATTCCCTCATTTGACCTTGTCCCTTCCCCAAAGTGTTTATTTCTAGTTACTTCCTTCTCCCATTTGTCCTCCCTTCTATCATTCCCCTCACCCCACTTGTGGCCTTCTCCCCCACTTTTCTGTAGTATAAGATAGATTTTCATACCAAATTTAGTGAGCATTTAGTTCCCTCCTTAAGCCAAATGTGGAGAGAATAGCTTCACTTTTCCCCCTCTCCTCTTCTCCCTTTTCTCCTCCATTAAACAAGATTTTTCTTTATCTCTTTTATGAGTTATAGCCTGCCTCATTCCATTTCTCCCTCTATCCTCACAGTATTTTCCTCCTTCACCCCTTAATTTTTATTTTATATATACTTTTGTGTGCATATTGTCTCTTCTGATTCAACACAGCCTGTACTCTCTGTCTGTATATGTGTGTATGTATGTGTGTGTGTATGTGTGTGTGTGTGAGTGTGTGTGTGTGTGTGTGTGTGTGTGTGTGTGTGTGTGTGTGTACAATCCCTCCACCAACCCAAATACTGAGAAAAGTCTCAAGAGTTATAAATATTTTCATTCCATGTAGGAATGTAAACAGTTCAGCTTTAGAAAGTCTTTTATGATTTTTCTTCCCTGTTTACCTTTTCATGCTTCTCTTGATTCTTGTGTTTGAAAGTCAAATTTCCTCTTCAGTTCTGGTCTTTTCATCATGAATGCTTGAAAGGCCTCTATATGATCGAATAGCCATTTATTTTATTTAAGTATTATACTCAGTTTTGCTGAGTAGGTGATTCTTGGTTTTAATCCCCATTAGTCTTGCTTCTGGAATATCCTATTCCAAGCCCTTTGATCTCTTAGTGCTGAAACTGCCAGATCCTGTGTTATCCTGATTTGATTTCCACAATACTTGCATTGTTTCTCTCTAGCTGCCTGCACTATTTTCCCCTTGACCTTGGAACTCTGAAATTTGGCCACAATATTCCTAGGAGTTTTTCTTTTTGGGTTTCTTTAAGGAGGTGATTGGTGGATTCTTTCAATATTGATTTTGCCCTCTGGTTCTAGAATATCAGGACAGTATTCCTGGATAATTTAATGGAAGATAATATCTAGGCTCTTTTTTTGATCATGGCTTTCAGGTAGTCCCATAATTTTTAAATTGTCTCTCCTGGATATATTTTCCAGGTCAGTTGTTTTTCCAATGAGATATTTCACACTTTCTTCTATTTTTTCAAACTTTTGGTTTTGTTTTCTAACTGCTTGGTTTATCTCATAGTCATTCATTTCCCTGAACTCAATTCTCTCTTTCAGAGAACATTTTTGTTCAATAACATCCCTTCTTCCATGACTACTTCCTGCTGAGAGAGCTGCTCCAAGAGGTCCTATTCGAGGGGTCAGTTCCTCAGCTGGCACCTGGAGTTGGTCGATGCCAGGTCCAGGGCGACACAACACATTGCACAGGGGGTGACATCTGGCTTAAGAAATCAGGCCTCTACAGGAGGAGGGTACTAGGCCTGCAGAAAACAAATCTGACATACAAGGTGAACAGACAAAAAGCCAAAAAGAAACAAGGAGACAATAACCAGAAGCAGGATATATATGGGGTCAGTCATGCTGCTGGAGTCCATGAACCCAGGATCACAGCCTCATTCACGGCTGTTTAATGTTTTCCAATTTCCAGTCCCAGGGTCATAATTTTGGCTAGACATACACCTTTTTTAGTATGAGTTGGGGCTTGATCAACCCTCCAATTTTCCCTGCAGGTGATAAACCTAGATACAATGTTTCAAAAATGATCTCCAGGGGCAGCTCCTACCCCCCTGCTCAGTCTAAAGTAAAGCCTCTTTCCTTGATACATTTTATATAATTCATCAGGTGGCATGCCACTTATTATTCCAAAATTAACCCCTGTTCTCAACAGAGCAGTAAACTATTTTTTCTTGTCAGTTTCTTCTGACTTTGAATTCACTGGCTATTCTTCTCTCTCAAGGAAATTTATCTTTTTCACTAATTCTCACCACCCAATGATTCTCCTATCCTTTGGGTGAACTGACCCAAAATTTCTGTGACCTCCTGCTGAGCTAAATATTCCATTATCTACCCAAACACCCTGGGGACCCCGGATTCTCTTGCTTGCCTTTTAGTACTGGCCAAATCTCAAACTTCTCATTTGTTTCATTCTCCTTCCACACATCCTTCTGGCCTGTGTTTGGGCCCAAATGAACCCAGTCTTTGCAAGGCCTGCGTTCACTTTCCTGTTGTTAATTTTTCACCTCCTGTGAGAGAAATTAACAACAGCTTTTTCTTCCACCACCTGAAACTCTCTAGTTCTTCTCCAAAAGGAGGTTTGAACACTGCAGGATAAAAAGCTTTTCCTGCAAATCATTCATCTCCCTTTCCATCTGAGCCTTCTCCTTCAGCAGCTTGCTTTTCCTTTCACATATAGTTCAATAGTGTGTTATCAAGGCCCAGCTTCTCCTACACACCCCTGCCATTTCATTTCCTGGTTCAGTTGGTGTTCCCTGCAAACATCTTTCTAAGTCTCTGGGTTCTCCCTTTCGTAGCTTTGGTTTCCAGTTTTAACAGAGCCCTGTGCCTTTAGCCCATTTTCTTGCTAGGGAGGAATAAAAATCCTCCCACCCTCAGACATCAGCTTCTTCCTATGTCTCATCTGCCTTTCTGTGTCCAAATGAAAGTCTGATATTTGGGGTCCCAATCTTGACACCTTTGGAGTGCCAATGAGATATGCACAGTGCCCACCACAGCCATCAGTATCGCTGCCCAATTCTGAATCAGGAAATACCCCAGACTCTCCACGTGGAAGACAGAACCAAAACATTCATTCAGACACCAGAAAGCCAAATCCATCATGGTAACAAAAATCTATACACAGTAACAATGCAGAGAACAACACCATCCCCAAGGCTGCTAGGCTTCCCACAAACAAGCTCCATTAAACAAATCACAAGCAGGCCCTCTTAAACAAAATCACAAATAATCACTTAGACTCACACTAGCCAGCAGCCTACCTGCTTTTTGTCTCTAACTGCTCTCAAGACTAACTTCCTCTAAGTTCTGTTCTAGCTCTGTCTCTTTCACCCATTTAGCAAACCCTTCCCACCTCAGACTCCATGTGACTTAGTATCATATAACTCAGGCTTATTATTGAATATGAAAGATTTTCCGTTTAAAGCCCTATTACATCAAGTCAATAGCAAATTGAAATCAGAAAGGTTGTGAAGATGAGAATATACCAGACAATTAACAGAGTGAATGGGTTCTTGGTGAGAGTGAGGTATCTCACTTAACAAAAAAGAGAGAGAAACAGAGAGATAGAGAGAGAAGAGAGACAGAGGCACAGAGGGACAAAAAAAAGACAGAATCAGACAGACACACAAAGCGTCAGAGTCAGAGTGTCCAATTTACCCAAGAGATAATTCTTCAATCTCTTCAATATGGCAATGTGGCAAAATGGAATCCAGGGACATGTTGAAGCCTTTGCTTCTCTATATGTTTGCTTCTTCCAAAATTCTTTCTGGGAGCCACTCCTTTAAAAGAACCTAGAATTCACGTGTCCTCTTTTGAGACAGGAAGTCAGACAAAAATCTCTCCTCTCCCGAATTTTCACCCACCCTTCTTTCAACACAATGACGAGTGTTTTATACAAACACATAAAGCTTGAACCCTAGGATGTATGTGTGTGTGTGTGTGTGTGTGTGTGTGTGGTTGGATATTAGGGAAGCAATGGAGTATATTAAAAAGTAAGAGAAAGAGTTCTGAAATCAAAAGGACCTATATTCAGTCAAATTCTGCCTCAGTTTTTTTTTGTTTTTGTTTTTTTCCTGTTTAACTTCTTTGGGCTTCAGTTTCATCATTTCATCATCTCTAAAATAATGGGATTGTTCTAGATGTTTGTGAAGTCCATTCTCTTTCTATATGATTCTCTGATATATGTATCCTTAATAAGTTCATTATCTACACACAATATACATATATACAAATACATGTGCATACACACACATGTACACATACATTGGCTAACTAAAAGTATTTTTGTTTTATTTTGAAGTTTTTTGGTCTGTGTCTTTAAATGTGGATATTACTACATGTTGGTATGAATGTGTCTGAGAAACTGTCTTGTTTCCTTAGTGGCAAGGGATAAGGACTGACTCCATAATAATGCTGATATAGGCAACTTTCAGATAAAGAAAACTTCCTCTGTCAATGCATGTGGTCATCTTTTCTACAACTTAAAATCTTATAGCGTTTCCAAAGCACTAAACGATGGAATGCTTAGTCTGATGTCTTACAGTCACTGGGTTTCAGAAGGAGGAATTAAGCCAAGTTCTTTCTGTCTTCAAAACTAGTTTTCTATTCATTCTGCCATTCTATCACTCCTATTTAATGATATAACAATAAATTTAATGATAAAACAATAAATAAATGACACGGTAGTGTAGTATATGATAAAACAAAATAACCCAGATTTTGGGCCAAGAACTCACTGTTTGATTTGGCAGAAACTAGGTGTACCCCAATATCTCACATCACATATCAAGATAAGGTCAAAATGAATACATGATTTAGACGTAAAGGATAATACCATAAGCAAATTGGGGGAGCATGGAATAGTTTACCTGTCATATCTATGGGGAAAGCTTTAGGGTCAAGCATGAAATAGAGATGACTACGAAGTATGAAATACATAATTTTGATTTTATAAAATAATTTTTTTCACAAATATAATCAATGCAATCAAAATTTGAAGGAAAGCAGAGAACTAGGAGAAAAAATTACAGTAAATCTCTCTGATAATGGCCTCATTTTTTACATATATGGAAAATTGGGTCAAATTTTTAAGACATCAAGTCATTCCTCAATTGATATGTAGTTAGAGGATATGAACAAGCAGTTTTCACACAAATAATAGCTATCTATAGTTCCATGGATCATTCTTGATTAGAGATACGCAAATTAAAACAATTCTAAGGCAGCACTTCACACCAATCAAATTGGCGAATGTAACAGGAAAGGAAAATGATAAGTGTTGGAGGAGACATGGGAAAACTGGGACACTAATGCACTACTGGTGGAGTTTTGAACTAATCCAACTATTCTGGACAGTAATTTAGAACTATGCCCAAAGGAACTATAGCTATAAAATTGTGCATACCCTTTGACCCAGCTATACTACTACTAGCTCTATATCCCAAAGAGATTTTGTGGAAGAGCGGGGAGAGAATCTATTTGTACAAAAATATTTATAACAGCTTCTTTTATGGTGGCAAAGAATAGGAAATTGAAGGAATGTCCATCTATTAGGTAATGACTGAAAAAGTTATGATATTTAATTGTAATGGAATATTATTGGGTTATAAGAAATACTGATTTGAGAAAAACCTTGTGATATTTACAAGAACTGATGCAAAAGGAAGTAAGCTAAAGCAGGAGTGCATTATCACAGTAAAAGCAATATTGTATGATAAACACCTCTGAATGATTAAGCTATTTTCAGCAATGCAGTGATTGAAGACAATCCGTATGGACTCATGATGAAAAATGCCATCTGCCTCCAAAGAACTGATGGAGTCTGAATACAGATGAAAGCATACTATTTTTCACTCTTTCTTTTATGTTTGATTTTTCTTCCATAGAAAGGCTACTATGAAAATAAATTTTATATGATTGCACATATGTAACCAATATCAGACTGATTACCATGTCAGGGAAGGTTGACAAAGGGAGGAAGAGGTAGAATTTGGAGCTAATAATTTAAAAAAAAACATGTAATTGGAAAAAATATTTTTTGAAATAGAAAAAAAGAAAATGACCAGTTTAATATGGTGAGGGGGAGGGTTAAATAAAAATGTTTTTATACATTTAAGAGAAATATATTTGTGATAACCAAGATATATAGGAAGTTTACACAAATATTTATGACTAAGAGCCATTCTCCAAGGAATGAAAGGTAAATAAATGGATATTCAAAAGAGTTATGAGAAACTTTTAACAATCATGTGAAAGGTGAAAGATTGCTCCAAACCACTAAAAGTATGACAATTACAAATCAAAACACCTCTGCGGCTTCACTTCATGCCTGGAAAATTGTTGAAGATGATAAATGATTGAAAAAATCAGTGTTAGAGCAACTACAGTTATACAAAGACACTAATAAACTTTTAGAGGATGTGTGAATCGATCCAAAACCCGGGATACCATTTTAAATTATGCTTTTAAAGTGTCTAAAATGCCCATATCCTCTGACCCGGAGTTCTCATTGCTTAGAAAGGGTTCAAAAATAGATTCAACAAAATATAACAATTTTTTGTAGTAAAGAACTGGAAATCAAGTAGATGCTTATCGATTTGGAAATGGTTCCATAAATTATGGCACCAAATCTAATGGGATATTGCTGGGTCAAAAGAAATAATAAATGTAAAAAAAAATTCACAGAAGCATAAGACATGAACCAAAGGAGATTGAAGTAGATAGAGAAAAACAATGCATATTGAGTACGATGATGTAAATGGAAAGAATGACAACAAATACATGTGAAAGGAAGTCATTTGTAATCATAATGAAAGAATTCCTTTGGCTCTGGATAAAACATTAGAACATTTGCCACCCTCCTTTCTTTGCAGAACTGAAGCAACGTGAGTATAGTATATTGCATATACCATCAGACTTCATTGATGTGTAGGTAGGTTTTTTTCCAATTGATTTTCTCTTTCTTTCTATATATATTTTTTAAACAAGAGATGGTACAATGGTGGAAAGACATTCACAAATGAAGGTGACATGCAAATAAAAAGTTAATGATTTTAAAAGAATATATAAAAAGAAATACTTGTAGAACATGCTATTTTATGTTGTATAGGAATTACATAACTGTGAAGACATGTTTATACCAAAAATCATATTTATCATTAATTTTTATTGTTTTTCTGGGAAAATGTAATGGTACAGTACATGATTTTTGTATTCATTCATCCAGAAACATTGATTGAGTGTTTACTATGTGAAAGGTATTATGCTGGACACTGGAGAAATAAATGTAAATGAAATAGATCCCTTCCCTCAAAAAGTGAGTCAATTAGGAGACATAAGATTTGAATACCAGTAATTACATTACAAAATAGAATTGATAATATTCATAACAGAGGTTCAGACACAGTATAATGGTAGTTCAAAGGTGAGAAAAATCACATCAGACTAGGGAACCATATGGAGAAGATGGCATTGAGACCTGTCTGGGCACAGGCTTAATGTTTGATGTGGAGATGGTATAAATTCCTCTGAATTTAAGACACCAAGCAAAACATTCATAAAGGCCTTGAAAAGAAGATATATGAATATCCAGCATACATTAATCTGGACACAAACATAAATATGAGACCCTTGTTCATCAATACTTTGAAGCAGCTGTAGTGTAATCCAAAGCACACAAATTTCTTTAGCTAAAAATTGTTGAGTATTTAGGAACAGATTGCTTATTGAGGAGGAAAACAGCGTAATGGTTTGGGATGTATGGGGAATACCATTTGGGGACACTGGGTGAATGTGATCATGATCCAAAAAATAGTTCTCAGAGTATCTGGAGTGCAATGACTTGGTGATTGGAAATGGGCCCTACGCTATTTAGAATTCAATAAAATTTTGTTGTCCACAGCTCTATCTGTGATTAAACAACACCAAGGTTCACTGGTATGATTTTGATGGAAAGGGCTAGTAGAGGGATAGCAAGAAGAATATAATAAGAATCCACTAGACAGATCAAAGATCAATTCAATAACAAAACCCCTAGGCAGACATGGAAATAACAGGAATTGATAGTTGATATTTTTATATTATTTTGTGGTTTTACAAAACACCATATCTTATTTCAACTTCATAATGAACCTTTAAAATAAACAGTGCAGGTATCATTATCTCAGTTGTACAGATAGAGAAATTGAGGCAGAGGGGTTAAATGTGTGTTTATGGTCTAACTAGGAGACAACAGAAGTTGATAGAAATTCAAATATACCGACGTCAAGTTCAAAACCCTTTTCAGTGTATCACACTTGCTTCTAAAATTGAATTAAATTTCTAAAACCATAATAAAACTTTTAAATAGTGCTATGAAATAAGACAATTTGGGGGGAGAAGAGCCAAGATGGCTGAACCCACAGCCCATGAATTTCCTGTAAAAAGAACTCCCAACAAATTTTGGAGAAGTGGAAGTCTTGCAGAAACAGAGTGAAGGAGATTTCCATTCCAGAGAGCCCTGAAAAACCGAACCCAAAGGTCTGTCACACACCGGACAGGAGCGGAGCCTGGCCCTTCCCTGGCTGCATGGAAAAGAGAGAAGCAGATCAGGGCAGCCTTCAGGGATGGAATCTCCAGCAGCAGCCAAGGTTTCTCCACCCGCAGACACACAGGTCAGTGAGAGAGAGACTTCTGGGCTGGCCAAGAAGGGAGTGGGGCGTCTCCATAATTCAGGCCCCCTTGGGAGGCAGCAGCAGAGGCAGAGGGTAGCCAGAGGCTCCCAGAGCAGGCAGGAGCTTGGCAGCAGCTCCATTACAGAAGGTCTCTGCATAAAGCCCCTCAGGGAACTGAGCCTGGTAGGAGGCCTTGAGAACCTGATTTAATCTTACCCTGAATAGAAGCCAGGGCAGCCTCCAAAAGCCCTGAGGCTGGGGAGCAGCATTTGAATCTCAGACTCCAAGCACTAGCTGGGTGGATCTGGCCTGGGGTGGAGAGGGATCTCAGAAATCAAGTAACTGGCTGGGAAAATGCCCATAAAAGGGACAAAAAATAAGACCATAGAAGGTTACTTTCTTGGTGAGCAGATGATTCACCCATTCCTTTCTGATGAAGAAGAACAGTGCTTATCATCAGGGAAAGAAATAGGAGTCAAGGCCTCTGTATCCCAAACATCTGAAATAGATATCCAATGGGCTCAGGCCATGGAAGAGCTCAAAAAGGATTTTGAAAATCAAGGTAGACAGGTGGAGGAAAAACTGGGAAGAGAAATGAGAGAGAGATGCAAGAAAAGCATGAAAAACGGGTCAGTACCTTGCAAAAAGAGACCCAAAAAATGCTGAAGAAAATAACACCTTGAAAAATAGGTTAACTCAGTTAGCAAAAGAGGTTCAAAAAGCCAATGAGGAGAAGAATGCTCTCAAAAGCAGAATTAGCCAAGTGGAAAAAGAGGTTCAAAA
>CM053771.1:121844614-121861163 GCA_028658325.1 Potorous gilbertii | reverse complement strand
CATTCTAATTTTGAGAGAACTATTTTCTTCAGTGAGCTTTTGAACCTCCTTTTTCATTTGGCTAATTATGCTTTTGAAAGCATTCTTCTCCTCATTGGCTTTTTGAACCTCTTTTGCCTATTGAGTTAGCCTATTATTGAAGGTGTTATTTTCTTCAGCATTTTTTTGGGTCTCCTTCATCAGGTATTGACCCGCTTTTCATGTTTTTCTTGCATCTCTCTCATTTCTCTTTCCAGTTTTTCCTCCACCTGTGTAATTTAATTTTCAAAATCCTTTTTGAGCTCCTCCATGGCCTGAGCCCATTGAATATTTATTTGGATGTTTGGGATACAGAAACCTTGACTTCTATGTCTTTACCTGATGGTAAGCATCGCTCTTCCTCATCCAAAATGGAAAGGAGAAAACATCTGGTCACCAAGAAAGTAACCTTCTATGGTCTTGTTATTTTTTCCCTTTTCTGGGCATTTTCCTAGCCAGTTACCTTACTTCTGAGATTCTTTTCCACACCCACCTTGCCTCCAGGTCCACCCAGCTAGTGCTTGCGGTCTGAGATTCAAATGCTGCTTCCCAGCTTCAGGGCTTTCAATGGAGGCAGGGCTGCTATTCAGTGTGAGATTAAGTTCAGCTGGTCAGGTGGGGGCAGGGCCGCCACACAGGGCTCAGTTCCCTCAAGGGATTTACGTGGATACCTTCAACAATGGATCCAAGCTCCTGCCTACTTTGGGAGCCCCTGTCTGCTGCTGCCTCTGCTGCAACCTCCAGAAGTGGACTGAGTTATGGAGACATCTTTCTCCCCTCTCAGCCCACCAAAAAGTCTTTCTCACTGACCTGTGCACCTGTGGGTGGAGGGAACTTCATGGCCGCTGAAGATTCTGTCCCTGACGCCTGCTCGGATCTGTTCCTCCCAGGGCCGTAAGGCCAGGGCAGGGCTGGGCTCTGCTCTGGTCCCATGGGTGATGGACCTTTGTTGACTGTTTTTCAGGTCTCTCTGGAATAGAAATCTCTTCCACTCCATTGTTCTGTGGCTTCCACTGCTTTAGAATTTGTTGGGAGTTCTTCTTTACAGATATTTTACAGGTTGTGGGTTCAAAACTAGCCTATGTATGTCTTTCTACTCCGCCATCTTGGCTCTTCCCCTAAAGATATTTTAAATAGGGCATCACTTATTATTTCTTCTTCCAGAATTTTGTTGGTGATGTATAGGAATGTTGATGATTTATTGGAATTTAATTTATATCCTGCTTCTTTGTTAAAATTATTGTTTCAGTTAACTTTTTAGTTGAGTCTTTGGGATTTTCTAAGCATCTTAGTATATCATATGCCAAAAGAAATAGCTTTATTACTTTATTCTGATTCTATTTATTTTTTCTTCTCTTATTTCTATTGCTAGGATTTCCACTATAATATTGAATAATATTGGTGACAGTGGTCAATCTTGATTCACACCTGATCTTACTAGAAAAACTTCTAGTTTTATCTTCATTAAAAAAATGCTGAGAGTTTTAAATAAATGATTTTTTACCAAAAATATAAAACAACCTTTATAAATATTTAAGTTATCAATTACTGGAATGAACTTCCTTTACAATAGATGTCATTATATCAATATGGCATAAAGATATTCTTATCCCTTTGTGGTTATTCTTCAGCATTCAAGTGAATCCTTTGTAACTCTTTTCAAAATAAAGTTTTTAAATTCATAAAGTATGTAATATAATGAAAGAAATCATTTATATTGAAACACACTTTTTCTAACTAACCTAATAATTATAAATTTTGGGAGTTATATGTATTACTATCCCATATAAAATGCATACACTTTAACTTTATTGAGTACTTTATGATTTATCTTTCTTTGTTTACATTTTTATGCTTCTCTTGAGTCATAGAGATGAAAGTAAAATTTTCTAATTATCTATGGTCTTTTCTTATTTTTATTTTTAAGCCTCCTATTTTATTGTGTCTATTTTCCTCTGGAAGAATTTTACTCAATTTTGTTGGGTAGATTATTCTTAGCTGTAATCCCAGTTCCTTTGCCTTTCAGAATAATTTATTCCAATCTCTCCACTTTTTAAACATGTTGCATGTTAAATCTTATGTGATCATGACTGTGGATTCAAGGTATTTGAGTGGTTTCTTTCTGGCTGCTTAAAGTCTTTTCTCTTTTACCTGGGAGTTCTGGAATTTGGTCACAATAGTTGTGAGAGTTTTCATTTAGTGATCTCGTTCAGGAGGTAATTGGTAATTTCTTTCAATTTCTCTTTTGCCCTCTTGTTCTAGGATATCATGTATATAATTTCAGTCTATATAATTTAGTAGAATTAACTTCTGTGCCCTCTAATTCTAGGGAATGAGTAGGTCAAAAAACAAACTATAGAAACTATCAATAATTTCATTAAAGATTAGGATAACAAATTGAAATTTGCAAGATATAATCAAAACAATGCTTATGAGAAAATTTGTATCTCTAAATGTATACATCAATTAAAAAAGAAAGATTAAAGGAATTAGGCATACAACTAAAAATAGAAAAAATAACAAATTAAGAATCCTCTGCCAAATAACAAAGAGAAAACCCTGAAAATGAAAAGAAAAATTAATAAGATCCAAAGTTCCAAAAAACAAATTAATAAATGAAAGTAAAAGCTGATTTTATGGGAACAAACCTATTAAATAGATTAACCACATGTGAAATTGATTTTTAAAAAGAGCTTAATTAGCAGTATCAAAATAAAAAAGATGAATGTCTCACCAATAATGATAGAATTAAATCAATTATCAGGAGTTATTTTGCCCAGTTACGTTCCAGCAAACTTGACCATCAAAATGAAATGTATGAGTATTTACAAAAATATAAATTTCCCAGATTAGAAGACAAAATAGAATACTTATCAAGTATAAGTGTAAATACTTTTCAAGAAAAAAATAAGTAAATCAAAATTGATCTCCCTAAGAAAAAATCCCCAAGAGCACATTTGGAAAAAGAGGTTCAAAAGCTCACTGAAGAAAATAGTTCTTTCAAAATTAGAATGGAACAGATGGAACTGGTTGTCAAGTGAATTTTGCCAAGCATTTAATTAATCTGAATACAATGTGAACTATTTGAAAAAATAGGAGTCCTACCAAATAATACCTAAGCCAGGGAGAACAAAACAGAGAAAGAAAACTACAGGCCAATATCTCTAACAAATATTGTTGCAAAAATTAAAAAAAAAACTAGCAAGGAGATTAGAGCAAAGATCATACACTATGACAAGAGGGATCATAACAGGAATGCAGTAGTTCAATATTAGGAAAACCATAAGCATAATTGACAGTATCATAGGAAAAGAAAAGAAAATCATATTATTATATCAAAAAATGCAGAGGTTTTGGATGTGGATCCATTGACAATTTTGTCTTCTTCTGAATTTGTATTTTGATCTTCTCTGTCCCCATAATAAGAATCCATGGTCATTATCTGTTTCTGCTTTTTACTCATGATGTCTGCCTATTTCCCGTCTTTTACAGTTGAGTTCTCCTGGTAGAGTACATGGGGCACTACCCTAAACTTCTTGTGCTAGAATCTTGGTGCCTGACCATTGGCTTTGTGTTCTGGGGTCTCAGGTGCTGGCAGCTGGAATCTGTAGAGGTCTAGCAGCCTACCTGATGCTGAGCTGAGGTCAGCAACACTGAAATTCTCAGGGTGAGTAGGGGCTCTGGCCCCTGGAAGAGACTTGCTCACATAGGCTGCTTTGAAGCACTGCAAGTTTTGGCTGCTGGAGGATGCCTGCCCACCTGGAGTTGTGCTTTCTGGAGTTATGTTATAGTATAGAGAGGAGTGGTTGCTGGATGACAACTGCACACTGTGGCATATGGTGGTATTCTGAGCTGGCATCTATCCATTCCTCTGTCTGTGCCAAGACACTGGTTAGGGAGGTATTCTGGTATTGCTTGCTTTCTCCACCACCCTAGAAATCAGAATCTCCTATTGATTTGCTGAGGTGGAATTTGCTGTTGGTTTGCTGGGACACCTCCCATCCTGTACTGCACCCCTTCCACCATTAATCCCCCAGGCTTCCTGAGCTGCAAGATTGCCCCACCTCATTTTTCTTCTGACTCAGCTGTTCAAGAGTTTTTCCTGTCATGGTATTTTCTGGATTTTTAGAGGTCATTAAAAGACAGTGAAAACAATGTACTTCTAACTCTGCCATCTTGGTTCCTGGAAGTCCAACCCCATTGGAACATTTTAAAAATGCATGAAAGAGAACAGATAGAAAGAAATTTGGAAGTTAACAGTGAAGCAGGACAAATTTTGCAGACAACATGTTGAAGTTTATCATATACTCTTTCAAAAGCAAGGTGTATATAACAATCCAGAGAACCTGTGACTTCAAGGCCACATCTGACTTCCTAAGTCTTTTGGTGTGGCCTTTTGACTAAGTTCAAGTTTTGCAGAACAAATTCTTTTATTAAGGGGATTTATTCTGTGAAGTTTGGATTCAGTCAAAGGGCTGCACTTGAGGACCTATTGGGTCACATGTGTCCTCAAACTGTAGGTTCCCAACTGCTGGAAAAGAGGTATATATCATATTAGAGAATAGAAGTGCATATGATACACATACAAATGATCCTTTTTCTCTGTTCTAAAACTTAATATGTTTTTGTGGTGGCCAAGAATTGGAAGAATTGGGAAATGGCTAACATGCTTTGGTACATGACTGCAATGGAATAGTCTAAAAGGAAAGATGATCAGGCTTCAGAAAAATCAGGAAAGACATATAAACTGATACTGAGTGAAGTGAGTACAATCAGCAAGGTGCTGTATGCAGTAACAGCAACATTGTGTGACAATCAACCATGATAGACATGGTTCCCTTCAGCAATACCATAATCGAAGACAGTTCCAAAAGACTTGTGATGGAAAATGCTATCAACATCCAGAGAAAGAACTGTGGAGACTGAATACACATCAAAGCATACTATTTTCACATTTTTATTTTTCATTTATTTCTTTGTCATTGTTTTTCTCATTTGTTCTGATTCTTCTTCAGTAATATAACTATTGTGAAAATATGTTTACATGATTATATGTATATATTAGATGGCTTGGTGTTTTGGGCATGGGGGCTTAGAAAGGAGGGGAGGGAGAAAAATTTGGAACTCAAAATCTTACAAAAATAGATATTGGAAACTATCTTTACATACAATTTGAAAAAAATACTGGGAAGTACAAAAAAATAAAACTTAATATGTCTTAATCCATATTCATTCACTTAACTATGTGACCCTGTAAAAGTCTCATTCTACCTAATATCTGTTCACCCATATGTGAAATGAGGTAATTGTATTAAATTATCTAAAAGCCCTTCCAGCTACAATTCTATGACCTTACTCATTACTATTTGTTATTTAAATGTTTCTACAAAGTTCTTAGAGTTACTTCTAGACTTAATTCTGTGTTTCTAGTTGAGAATATATGAATGGAGAAGAGTTGATTCCTTTTAAAATGTACCTCAATTATATAATTCTTTAAAAATATTGTTTTCAAGTTTAATGTTATTATCTAACTAACCCAATCAGTATTCATATTTGTTCCTAAGGAGAAATAACACCACTATTTAAAACAGTGTTATATTTTTTAGAGTAAGAAGCAAGCCCACTGACATCGTAAAATCTGATTTTCTATAAAGAATAAAAATTAGCCATCTATAATAGCTTGACTTATATTCCATTTCAGATAAATGTTCTATTTATGTTCTTCCCAAATGGAAACTATTTCTGGCACAGTGGTATTAAGAACAACATATTTAGAATTTTAAAAAATTCTGTTTATTTTAAATTAGTTTCTAAAGTTTTTATTATAAAGGAGATAACAGTGAACTCTTCAATAAATTAATTACAAATGAACTTGAGACTAAAATACTCTTTAAAACTATAAATTGTAATGCACATGTATACATGCAGAATAAAAAAGTCATATGATATAACAATATTAATACCTTTATAGTCCCTAAAATGCATGTTTTAATTACATAGCCCAAATTAGTGTTTCCTATGTTGTCATCACTCTTCCTAAAAATGATTTAAAGACTGAATAATGAGTGAAAAGAAAAATAAAAATACTGAAGTAAAAGACATTATTCTGAAACCACTCTTACTGAATAAAATGAAATGATGGAGATTTATCATTAAGGAGAAAGTGAAGATTCAGTTCACTGTAAGAGTGAAATCAATTAATAACTGTACATTAAGGGGCTACTTGGGACTTTGAGTCAAGACAACTACCTAAATAAGCAACTGGTTTAGCTTTCACATACTTACTTCAGTAAGTTCATACGAAGTTCAAGTTCATATGAAACTAACGATCAATAAATACAAAGAGAAAAGGCAATGAATTCTTCATAAACTGAATCTCATGAGAAGTTTGCCAGAAGCCTACAGACAACAGGAAAATGGACCTAGTAGCAATACTGGGGCTAGTGCTGGAATCACTGAAGAGCAGTTTCTTCTTCAACTTTGCCAGAGACATATACTGCATGCAAGTTTTTGTGTCCTGGGGCTTCAGGAGCAGGGCTCCCTTCAGAAAGCTACAGTTTATCCAGAAAGGATTAAATAGAGGCTTTGGAAGCTTCAAAGAGTCACTACCTCATTCACCAGAGTGTCTATTCCAGATGAGGTTACTTACCCCAGGCCAAGGTTCTCTGAGATATCTACTTTTCTCCTAGACCTCAGAGAGGGCTATGAAAATCCAATGCTCTGAATCTAAAAGACCAAAGATGAGGACTAACTCTGAGAGGTGAAAGTCAGCATAAGATCCAAGGCGACCAAGGTGAGAACAATCAAAGTCAACTTCTTCATCCAACAGTCAAACAGGACATGGAGCCTGGCTGTGGAATAGAAGCCTAATCTAGGAACTAAAGCTAGAAAAATGAGGGGAAAAAAGTATACACATTTATTGCATCTCCATAAAGGACAGAGTACTTAATAACAATTGTAAACAGTGACTCAAAGGAAAATAAAAATAGATTTTTGATAAGGACTATATAAACATTTGATAAAATGAAGTAAGAGATGAAAACTGAAATGAAAATTCTGGGAGAAAAAACTAGTAATTCAGAAGAGAAAATGGTGAAACCAAAAAGTAGACTTCTTGAAGACTAGAAAAGAAAAAACTTTCTGTTTCATAAAACAGAAAGAAATGATAGAACAAAATAAAAAAATGGGAAAAAAAGAAAATGGAAAGTATCTGACATCAAAAACTACTAACTTGAAAAACATGTCAAAAATAATAATTAAATATCACTCAACTCCCCGGTTATTTTTGTTTTTAATTCTCAATGCCATAAGAAAAATCATACATGAAAGTTAAACAGAACAATAGAGCAAAATAAAGATAGAAACAATCTACTGATTCATGTTTGGATCATGTGAATGAATCAATCTTTTCTCCACATTTTTGTCTTTTTTTTGGAATTTATAAATTATGATTGGAAAATGGATTGCGTAGAGAAATTTTCAGAGGAAAGATGGATTTTTGTTCCATTGGATTTTCTCTGTCTCAGAAAAGAAAGAGAATCATTGTCTTTGACAAAATTGCATAAAACAAATACAAAAGAGTGAGAATCCAAGCAACCATAAATAGAAGTATCATGTTATCTTGGGGTGCCATATTTCAGGAAGGAAAATGAAAAACTGGACAGTATCTAGAATAAAGTGTCTAACACCCTGCAGAATCTGGAAACCGTGTTATATTAAAAACAGTTGAAAGAACTAGTAATATTTAGCCCAGAAAAGTGAATACTTGGGGTTGTGGGGTGGGAGGTGGTAGAAAAAGTACATTTCCAAACTTTTAAACAGAGATTCTTAAACAATTTTTGAATCATAAGCCCCTTTGGCAATCATGGAAAACTTATCAACCCTTTCTCAGAACTGTTTTTAAATGCATAAAATTAAATACCTAGGATTATAATGAAACTGATTCTATGGAAATGCAGCTATTACTACACACACACACACACACACACACACACACACACACATACACACACACACACACACACACCAAGTTCATAAACCCTAAGGTAAGAGCCTGATTTAAAGTTGTCAAGGGGAAAGGGAATTAGAGACATTTTGCTAATTGCTGAGGATAGACAAATCTAGGCAAAAATTATGGTAAGGCAGATTTCAGTTTAACAAAAGGAAATGTTTTCTAATATTTTTAGGAGCCAAATACTGAATAGACTCTTCTGTGACACAGCGAGTTACCTGGTACTGGAAGTGTTCAAGAAAGCCTAACTAACCACCTGTCAGGGATATTGTAACTGGCAAGTTCTAAGAGTTAAATGGCTTCTTATGGACTAGACTCTTATGCTTATGTTTATTTTGTTTCTTCTCTGAAAAGGCATTTTGCCTGTTTCAATTTTACAGATAGCTAATATTGTGTATATATAGAGTTGAGGGAGGTTTTCTTCACCCACCCACCCCTCTATTCCAGTTAGTATAACCACAGAATGAAAGTAGTATATAACAGAGGTAACAAAGTGTTAATGTGTTAAAGATTAATCTCTTCTGTACTATCCCTTTTACAAAGAATGGAGATAGTTCATGGATAGAATTAGAAACATTGCTTATCATTGCAGGGCCCCACATTGGCCATATTCCAGTGGTCCTTAAAGAATTGCCAGCTTTAGAAGTTATCAGTCACAGTTTTGAGGAATATAACCTTTGTGCTTCTTTTAGAAGGCAACAAAGTGGGAAGACTTTTCTCTCCTCTGCCTCCACTGACTTGGTCTTGTAGCTGAGCCATTTACTTAGTAACAGAAAAAAGTTCATCAGGGAACAGAAAGAAAAAGAGGTAGTCTGGGAAGGAAGCAGAGTCAAGGAACATGATCTCTGGCAGCAGAGAAAAGAGCAAACAACACATTAAAAAGAGAACTGACCCTAGCTCTTGAAAAGTCAGATTTGAAAGAGAAACTTACCCATGCAACTGATTAAGTGGCCTACCTAGGCAGAGATACTGTGCCAAGTAAGAGATTAAAATAAGGACATCAATTGCCAGAACAGATTGGATATCATAGATCCTGTAGGACTGAAGGAGTGAGTTGCCTTGGTCATGTGTGTTCTCTACATGTATGTCTTTGGACCAATGCACTTAAAGATTGGACTCTTTACACTGATGTGTATATTTTTGGGGAGAGTGAGACTTGGGTTTAGAAGAGAATTAGAGGAAGACAGTAGAAAAGGTGACCTAAAAATTGTCTGCTTAGGGAAATCCCATTCTGTGGTCGAAACATAAAAAAAGTACAATGTCCATGCATACATACCCGCAAAACTACTCATGTTTCTATCTAAAGTATTCTTAATACCCCTCACAATACCCTATAAATAGGTAGGGAAAGCATTGTGATCCTCAATTTGCATGTGAGAAAATTTAGCCTTGGAGAAGTGGCTTGCCCATTCACAACGATTAAATATCTGAGCAAGAATTTCAACCCAGATCTTCCTGAGTCCAAATCCAGTGCAGTGACTATACAACACTGCTCCTGCTTCCTTGTCAATGATGGTTTAAAGTTCAGTTCTTTCAAACAGAAAGTGGGAAATGGCTTGAATGACTTTTCAAGTTCCTATCCAACCTAAAATGTCCATTATCACAAATGTCTGAAGCCATTTAATTCAATATCTTTTCCCTCTATGGAATAGTGGTTTTTTTACCCTTTGTCATCCCAGTCCTGAAACATTGCCATCCTTCCTTCACCTCTGCCAAGCATCTAATCTTTTTCAGGTTCAATACTACTAAAATTTAATTGTACTGCCTGATTTCTATATCTGGGCTTTATGTAGGGAACCTGCACCCTCAAGTCCACACGTGGCCCTCTAAGTCCTCAAGTGTGGTCCTTTGACTAAATTCGAACTTCACAGAACCCCCTTAATAAAAGAATTTGTGGTATAAAACTTGCACTCAGCCAAAAGGCTCCGCCTAGACCTAGAAGCCACATGTGACCTAGAGGAGGCAGGTTCCCGATACCTGCTTTATTTTTTTTACATTAAATTTTATTTATTTATTTAATATAAATGTATTTATTTTCAGTTTTCAACAGTCACTTTTCACAAAATTTTGAATTTCAAATTTTCTCCTCATATTGCCCCTCCACCACCTCAGGATAGCATGTATTCTGATTGCCCTTTTCTCCAATCTACCCTCCCTTCTATCACTCCCCCAACACCCCACCCCACCATCTGCTTCCTTTCTATTTTCCTGTAGGATAAGATAGATTTCTATACCCCATTGCTTATATGTCTTATTTCCTAGCTGCATGTAAAAACAACCTCCAACACTCATTTTTAAAGGTCTTGAATTCCACATTCTCTCCTTTCCCACCTCCCCACCCCCATCACTGAGAAGGCAAGCAATTCAATAAAAGTTATACCATTCCCTTCTTCCTCTCCATTGAAAATGCTTTTTCTTTCCTCTTTTATGGGAGATGCCTTACTACATTCTACCTTTCCCTTTCTCTTTCTCCTACAACATTCTTCTCAATCCTTAATTTTCTTTTTTTAGATATCATCCCTCCATATTCAGCTCTTCCTGTGCTCTCTGTGCATACACATACACATATACAGACAAATACATATTATATATATTTTCTCCAACTATCCTAATACTGAGAAAAGTCTCATGAGTTATAGATATCATCTCTCCATGTAGGAATGTAAACAGTTCAACTTTAATATATCTCCCCTGTTTACCTTTTCGTGCTTCTCTTGTATTTATATTTGAAAGTCAAATTTTCCATTCAGCTCTGATCTTTTCAACAAGAATGCTTGGAAATCCTCTACTTCACTGAAGTTTCATTATTCCCCCTGACATATTATACACTGTTTTGCTGTGTAGGTGATTCATGGTTTCAATGCTATCCCCTTTGATATCTGGAATATCATAATCTAACTCCTCCAATCGATTCATGTAGAAACTGTGAAGTCGTGTTATCCTGATTATGTTTCCCAAATATTTGAATTGTTTCTTTCTGGATGCTTGTAATATTTTCTCATTGACCAGGGATCTCTGGAATTTTACCACAATATTCCTAGGAGCTTTCCTTTTGGAATCTCTTTCAGGAATTGATCAGTGGATTCTTTCAATTTTACCCTCTGGTTCTAAAACATCAAGGCAGTTTTCCTTGATAATTTATTGAAAGATGATGTGTAGGCTCTTTTTTGATCATGGCTTTCAGGTGGTTCAATATTTTCTTCCATCTTTTTGGATGAAGAAGGACAATGCATACTATCAAAGGAAGAAAAATTGAGGTCTTCAGAGGAAGACCTAAAAGTAAAGGCTTCTGCATGTAAAACCTCCCAAATAAATATGCAATGGTCTCGGGCCTTTCAAAAAGGATTTTGAAAATCAAGTAAGAGAGGTGGAGGAAAAATTGGGAAGAGAAATGAGAGCAATGCAAGAAAATCATGAAAAGCAAGTCAACAGCTTGCTAAAGGAGACCCAAAAAAATACTGAAGAAATTAACACCTTTAAAAATAGACTAACTCAAATGGCAAAAGATGCCCAAAAAACCAATGAGGAGAACAATGCTTTAAAGAGCAGAATTAGCCAAATGGAAAAGGAGATTCAAAAGGTCACTGAAGAGTGGAGGCCTTTGTGTAGCTCCTTGCTAAATCTCAGGTGCACTACTTTTGTGTCAATAAAACTCCCAATGGCTACAGAGAGGGTCTAAGTGAATTCATTCACAGTTTGAACTAGCTCTCTCATCTCTGTCTCTTCAACATAATGGTGCTGAAACCCAGGAGTCCAAATAATTATTGGACTCCAATGATCTTCTCCTAGTCACTGCAATAAGAGTCTGCTAAGTCTCAAAGGTAAAAGAGACAACCAACTACAGCTCTTCTTCAGCCAAAATTGGAAGGCTCTGGGTCCAATGGTTGGAGGCCATTGACCAGAGTAAAATTTCCAAAACCCCATCTGGAAGGGTTGACAGTTATGGTGCTGTGACATGAATTGAAACTGATGAACTAGAAAGGACAACTCCTCATCTCACCATTGCCTCCAGATCAATTTTTCCTGGAGTCTTTGACCTTGACAGGGTCGGGTAACTTTTAGGATACCTACTCCTGACCTTGATGACCCTGAATGGTTGGCTTCTCTCCACCTGGGACTCAGTTGGCACTGCATTATGCACCCCATGCTGATCCCCTCCCCCCTGCCTCCCAACTTATTCTGGCCTCTAAAGTGGATTCTTTACCCCTGTTCAGCAAGAAGCAGCTACTGAAAACAACTGCATTTGTCCTTTTCCTCTCCAAAAGAATTCTACCTAGTGGTGAGTAGGGAAATGATGTGAATAGAAACATTGCCCTAAGAGTTAAAATAATATTGATTGACTTTGTGAAGCTCTTGGTGTCCTAAAGTCTCCACTTACCACAAAACTTTCCCTAATCCTGGACCATAATATTCCCTGCCCCCACCCATCATGCTGGGAAATGGGATTTTCTTATCTTGTGACATTCATAGTCTTCACCCTGTGCCTTTATCTTGCAAGATTTACCCTAGATCAAATAGATCCAGGGGAAACAATTTAAAAATTTTGGGACTACCTGAAAGCCATGATCAAAAAGAGCCTACACATCATCTTTCATGAAATGATCAAGGAAAACTGCCCTGATATTCTGAAACCAGAGGGTGAAATAAGTATTGAAAGAATTCACTGATTACCTCTTGAAAGAGATCTGAAAAGAAGAACTCGTAGGAGTACTGTAGCCAAATTCCAGAGTTTCCATGTCAAGGAGAAAAATTAAGGGATGAGAGTGGAATATATTGGGAGGTGAAAGGAGAAATGGAACAGTCAAATTATCACTCGTAAAAAAGGCAAGAAAAGGTTTTTTCAATGTAGGGGAAAAGGGGAAGATGAGAGGAAAAAAGTGAAACTTACTCTCATTACAATTGGCTTAAGGAGGAAATAACATGCACACTCATTTTAGTATGAAAATCTATCTTACACTACAGGAAAGTAGGGGAGAAAGGAATAAGTGGGGTGTGAGTATGGATTATAGAAGGGAGGACAAATGAGAGAGGCATAATTAGAAGTAAACACTTTTGGGGATGAATAAGATCAAAAGACAGAATAGAATAAATAGGGGGCATGATAGGATGGAGGAAAGTATAGGCAGTCTTTCACAACATGGACGATTATGGAAGTCTTTAGCAAAACTACACATATATAATCTATATTGAATTGCTTGCCTTCTCAGTGGGGATGGGAGGGGAGGGAGTAAGGGAGAGAAGCTGGAACTCAAAATTTTAGGAATGAATGTTGAGAATTGTTTTTGCATGTAACTGGGAAATAAAAAAAATACAGGTAATGGGGTATAAAAATATATCTTGCCCTACCAGAAAAAAGAGAAGATGGGGATAAGGGAAGATAGGGGTGTGATAGAAGAGAGGGTAGATTGCAGAAAGGGATAATCAGAATGCACAGAGTTTTGGGGTGGGGTAGGGGAGAGATGGGGAGAAAATTTGAAACTCAAAATTTTGTGAAAATGAATGTTGAAAACTAAAAATATATAAATAAATTGCAACAAAAAGAAACATAAAATAAAAAAAGAATCTATCATCTGTTTATTTTCCCCTATTTACTCATTTTTCCAATCTATCACTTGACTTTTTTAAGTGGAGGTCTCCAGAAGCAGCCTCCACTTCAGCAGTGGCCGTAGCTGCCCTGGGGTTGGGGTAGGACCATGCTCCCTTCGCAGCTAGGTGAGAGGCTTTTCCCACTGACCTTTGAAGTTATCTTTAATGTTTTTTGGTTGAGAAGTCTGGAATCCACAGCAGCAGCTGGTGATTCAGTCCCCTAAGGCCTGCTCACTATGTCTGTTTTGGCATATGCTGAAATATGCTCTGCTCCAGCCTGGTGCAATAGACCTTTCCTGTCAACCTTCCAGATTGTCTTGGACTGGATATTTGCTTCAGTTTGTCATTTTATGGCTTCTGCCATTCTAGAATTTGTTGAGTTATTTTTACAGGTTTTTTGAGGGGTTTGGGGAGAGCTGTTGCACATCCCTACTTCTACCTCCCCACCCCTGCTTTAAATCATAAATTCTCCAAAACATTCAAATTAAAGAGGAAACATCTTAAAGACCTACTATGTGGATGACCCAGTGTTAAACTTTGAGAATATCAATAAGAAATATGTCATAATTCTGCTCCCTAACTATACTGTAAGCTTCTTGAAGTTGAAAACATCAACCAACTAATCAAAACTGCATTACATAGTATAAAGATGACTGAATTTGTATTCAGAGAAACTGGTTTGGAATCCCTACTCTGCTAGTTTTATGACATTAACTTTCTTACATTTTCTTATCTATAAAATAAGAAAATTGAACTAGACAACCTCTTTTTAAATCTCTTCCAACTCTAATAAGTATCCAGATTTCCCCAAATAACTTGGAAAATAGATGTGAAAGCCCAGTTTTTTTAATGTTCTTATTCATTTTATACATTCTAAATGCAGGATTATCTTAAAGAGTTGGAGATATTATTGGTGTTTATCTGGAATTTATGACATTGATTTGGGAAAAAGTGTAAATACAACTAGTCTTTAGAGTTAGTTGTTAGTTGATTGTTGCCAGTTGGTATATACAATGTAAATAGTTGTTTGTGAAAATTTTGCAATCCTGGCTATTTCCCCTACTCCACTTGGCATCAAGATTACCCATGAGACTTTTGCTATCATTTCAACTAAAACTGACTTGTGGGCAGAACAAAAATCAGTCTAGGTATACTCAGGCCCAAAAAGATTACAGAATCCCAGAATGTAACCATTAGGAGGTACCTAAGCAATTCTCTAGTCTAATCTCCATGAGCCTTAAAAAGGTCATAGAATAAATAGAGTCCACTTTATTTTATTTTTTTTAATATAAATTTATTTATTTAACTTTTTACATTCATTTTCACAAAATTTTGGGTTCCAAATTTTTTTACCATTTTCCCCTCCCATCACCTCAAATACACCCAGCATTCTAATTTCCCCTATCACCAATCTGCCCTCTCTTCTATCATCCCTCCCTTCTCTTGTCCCCATCTTCTCTTTTGTCCTGTAGGGCCAGATAGCTCTCTATTCCCCATTACCTGTATTGCTTATTTCCTAGTAGCAAGAACAATACTCAACAGTTGTTCCTAAAACTTTGAGTTCCAACTTCTCCCCATCCCTCCCTCCCCACCCATTCCCTTTGGGAAGGCAGGCAATTCAATATAGGCCATATCTGTGTAGTTTTGCAAATGACTTCCATAATAGTCATGTTGTGTAAGACTAACTATATTTCCCTCCATTCTATCCTGCCCCTCATTGTTTCTATTCTCTCTTTTGATCCTGTCCGTCCCTAAGAATGTTGACTTCAAATTGCTCCCTCCTCCCATTGCCCTCCCTTCACCATTGCCCCCACCCTGCTTATCTCCTTCTCCCCCACTTTCCTGTATTGTAAGATAGGTTTTCATACCAAAATGAGTGTGCATTTCATTCCTTCCTTTAGTTGAATGTGATGAGAGTAAACTTTATGTTTTTTTTTCTTTTCTCAGCTCTCCTTTTTTCCCTCCACTAAAAAGTTTCCTGCTTGTCTCTTCTATGAGAGATAATTTACCCCATTCCATTTCACCCTCTCTCCTCCCACTACATTTCTCTCTCACTGTTTACCTTGATTTCATTTAAGATATGATTCCATCTTATTCAATTCACTCTGTGCTCTCTCTCTCTCTCTGTGTGCATGCATGTGTCTATGTGTGTGTGCACGCACACATGTACATCTGTGTGTGTGTGTGTGTGTGTGTAATCCCACCAACTACCCAGATACTGAAAAGTTTCAAGAGTTACAAATATTGTCTTTCCATGTAGGAATGTAAACAGTTCAACTTTGGTAAGTCCCTTATGACTTCTCTTTACTGTTTACTTTTTCATGCTTCTTCTCATTCTTGTGTTTGAAAGTCAAATTTTCTTTTCAGCTCTGGTCTTTTCATCAACAATGCTTGAAAGTCCCCTATTTCATTGAAAGACCATGTTTTCTCCTGAAACATTATACTCAGTTTTGCTGGTAGGTGACTCTCGGTTTTAGTCTTAGTTCCTTTGACTTCTGGAATATCGCATTCCACGCCCTTCGATCCCTTAATGTCAAAGCTGCTAGATCTTGTGTTATCCTGATTGTATTTCCACAATACTTAAATTGTTTCTTTCTAGCTGCTTGCAATATTTTCTCCTTGACATGGGAATTCTGGAATTTGGCCACAATGTTCCTAGGAGTTTCTCTTTTTGGATCTCTTTCAGGCAGTGATTGGTGGATTCCTTAAATACTTATTTTGCCCTCTATTTCTAGAATATCAAGGCAGTTTTCCCTGATAATTTCATGAAGGATGATGTCTAGGCTCTTTTTTTGATCATGGCTTTCAGGTAGTCCCATAATTTTTAAACTGTCTCTCCTGGATCTATTTTCCAGGTCAGTTGTTTTTCCAATGAGATATTTCACATTCTCTTCCATTTTTTCATTCTTTTGGTTTTGTTTTGTGATTTCTTGG
>CM053771.1:121826650-121844114 GCA_028658325.1 Potorous gilbertii | reverse complement strand
TAGAAGAGAGGACAGATTGGGGATATGGGTAATTAGAATGTCCAGTGTATCGGGGAGGGAGGGGGGAGGGGACAAATTGGGAGAAAATTTTGGAACCCAAAATCTTGTGAAAATGAATGTAAAAAGCTAAATAAATTTATTTTAAAAAAATTGTATAAAAATAAAATTTAAAAACAACTTGAAAATAAGATTATTGTGAAATAGAAAGATGATCACATCTTGAATAAATTAGTTATACAGTACAGTGAAGGAACTCTAATTTCCTAATGTTTGATGAACACAAAGACCCAAACTACTGAGTTAGGGACTCATTATTTGATAGAAATTTGCAGGGAAATTTAACCACTATATGGAAGAAATTGCATTTAAACCAACACTTCACATTTTACACAAAAGTAAGCTCTAAATATATATGACCTAGATCTAAAAGATATAAAAGATCATATTACAAATGAATTATAGAAACATGGGGGGAGGGGGTTTCCCTTGTGGATAGGAAAAGTTCACATCCAAAGAAAAGACAGAAAAGGTTAGAAGATAAAATGTATAATTTAAATTATATGAAATTGAAGTTTTTGCACAAAGATTCACTATAGCTAATATTTATAAAGAAAATATTATCTGGGAATTTTTTTTAGATTGGAAATTCTGATAAACATCTCATATCTAGAATACTTAAGGAATTGATTCAAGTTTATAAGAGTAAGTGTCATTAGCTATTTGAAAAAATGGAATGAGGAAATAGAGAAATAGTTCTTGAAAGAGGAAATTCTAGATCTCCATAAGCACATTTTTAAAAAATGCTACTAATCACTACTAGGACACCTAAGTGGAATGGTGGATAGAGAGCTAGTCTTGGAGTTTGAAAAACCAGAGTTCAAATCCAGGTTCATACACTTATTTGCTGTGTGACCCTGGGCAAGTCACTTAACCCTGTTTGCTTCAGTTTCCTCATCTTAAAATGAGCTGGAGAAGGAAATTGCTAGCCACTCCAGCATCTTTGCCAAGAAAACCCAAATGAGATCATAATGAAACAAACATGACTGAATCAACTAATCAAAAATCGATACTAATTGAAAAAGCAAATATTAGAATTCTGATATTCCAGTACATTCCTGCAAGAGTGGCAAAGATGTTGAAAAAAAATTATAAAAGTCAATAGAACATTTAGGAGACCAGATAAATTGATTTACTCACTGATATTGAACACATGAATGTATACAATCATTCTGAAAAAAACTATAATTGTACACAAAAAGTTATTAAGTAGTGAATGCCCTTTTATCCAACTATAACACTGCTAGGCAATTTAAAAATATTTTCTATATTTTATTTGCTTGTAAAAAGACCTATAAATTTTACATAATCAAAATTATCAATTTATTCTATGACCTTTTCTATACCTTGCTTGGTTATGAAACGCCCTGTAAACATTAAATTTCTTCTACGTTTCCCCCAACTATTGGTGCTGCTAAAGGAAATCACAAAACCGTACTGACCTAGTCCACTAAAAAAGTTACCTAAATTCAACTTGACCTTTAGAAATTCTTTTATTTATCTCTAATTGACTCTGTCACATTCTCCAAAATGCACGTCCCAGGATGAAAGATTAAAATTAATGAAAGTGAGGATGTTTAGTGTGAAGTATGAAAGATCAAAGATGACGTTGTAGCTGTTTTTTATGTATCTGATCAAGTGTCATGAAGGAGAAATAATATACTTTTTTTTCTCCTTGGTCCCAGAGGATTGATGCATAGGCAATGGATAGAATTTACAAAGAAAACAAGGAAGACTTGTGAACAATTAGACCTGTTCAAAAACTTAATGAATTTCCTTGAGATGTTGTATCTTCCACTTTGCAAGGAATTTTCATGTGGAGGTTGGATGATCACTTGTCCAGGATGCTACAGAAGAGATTTGTGGTCAACATATTGAATAAAATAGGCTCTTGGGTCCCTTCTAAATGTGAGATTCCATTATCCTCTCAATCTGTCATATGGGGCAGTGATTAAGGAGAATATAATTTTTTACTTTTGTCTTGCCATTGGAATTTGATTATTGCAGAAAAGAGCTCTGCCTCACTTAAATCCCATTCAAGTGTAAGTCAAGATACCACCCACATCATGTAATTGTTTATTTATTAGAATGAAAGATGAATAAAAAACAAGAAGAAGAAGAATGGAAGAGAGAAAATAACAAAATTAAATTTAATTCACATATAAATGCTATGATATACTACAGACCTGGGTAAGGAAGAAAAACAAAGAAATTTCTGGTTTTCTCTTTTAAAACAATGCCTAAATAATTCTAAAATGAGGTTCTGGCATAACAGGTTGAGAAATTAAATGATAATTTTTATTTCTTTTTACTCTTTAGCCATTGTTAAGCATGACTATTAAAAGAATATTTATAGAGAAACTTTTAAAATGTCATGAACTCAAAAACTTTTGATTGCAAGAATGACTGATTGAATTGATGCATAAATTGTAATGGAATGAAAAACAAGTATAATATTCATTTTTTTCTGATCATATGGGTAGTATCATAAGGGAACAGATTTTTTTAAAGATATTTTACTCCTCATTGGAATGCATAAAAATATTTTGTTCACTGTTGTTGTTTAGTTATTTTCAGTCCTGTTCAACTCTTTCTGACTCATTTTGGAGCTTTCTTGGTAAAAATATCAGAGTGATTTACCATGTCTTTCTCCTCTCATTTTACATAGATAGAAAGTATCTGAGGCCAGATTTGAAAATAGGTCCTCTTATTCCAGAACACAGCACTGTCTACTAAACCACCACACAGTTGCTAATCTGTATCAGTAAAGGGAGTTTCCATAAGAGGAATGTATTACACCAGTAAAATCACACATCTAGATATTTTAAAAACAATAAAAGATGCCAGAAAGTAAAGATGAATATGTTAAATGTTTAACAGTAAAAGTCTATATGATTCTGTAATCATGTATGGATAACTAGTTGATGCAGTCAATAAAGCCCTGAACCTTAAGTCAGGAAGACCTGAGTTCAAATACAGCCTCAAACCTTTACTATTTGGCTGATCCTGGGCAAGACCCTTAACCTATTTCAACCTGTTTCTTCATCTGTAAAATGGAGTGGGCATCTAGGTGGCACAGTAGGATAGAGTGTCAGACCTGGAGTCAGAAAGACTCATTTTTGTGAGTTTAAATTCTGCCTCAGATAATTGCTGTGTTACCCTGAGCAAGTCACTCATCCCTGTTTGCCTCAGTTTCCTCATCTGCAAAAATAAGCTAAAGAAAGAAAGGCAAGCCACTCCAGTGTCTTTGCCAAGAAACCCAAATAGGGTCACACAGATTTGGACATGATGGAAACAACTGAATGACAACAACCAAATGGAGATATTAGCACCTACCTCCCAAGGTTGTTATAAGAATAAAATGAGATAATATTTATAAAATACTTCACAAACCTCAAAGAATTACATAAGTGCCAGCTATTATTATTAAAATAGAAAAATATTCAGGAATAGAAAATGCTGAATAAAAATGCAAATATATGCTATGTTTTTATAAATGAAAAGTCATACAAATCCTGAAAAACAGCTGTGACTGAAACTATACTAATTAAAATGTATTATAACAGACCATATGAGCCACTGTATGAGATGAACCAATTTATCCTTTTTATTTTAGAAATCTTCAAATAGCAACATTGGCTAAAATACAGACACTGAAGATCTACTGGAAAGTATATCTCAAGAGATTCAGTAATACAGAATTTTCTCATTAGAATTGTACCTCCATGAATGAGCAGTCCTCGATCAATATTTATCTATATCTGAATGAACAGCTGCCTGAAGATATATAATATGAAGGGCTCTGTATCTCTAGTTTAATGTTCATTTCCATTATTGCCAAATTATATTTTAATAGTTTATATATTTGTAGTACTTTGAGATTTATAAAGCATATTGGCTATATTAGCTAATTTGATAAATATCATAGTATTATAATTGCCATCTCAAATATAAAACTGAAGAAACTGATGTTCAGAAGTTTCCAGGGGTGAGGAACCTACAGCTTTGAGGCCACATGTGGTCTTCTAGGTCCTTCAGTGCAGCCTTTTGACTAAGTCCAAGTTTTACAGAAAAAAAATCCTTTTATTAAGGGGATTTGTTTTGTGAAGTTTGGATTCAGTCAAAGGGTTGCACTTGAGGACATAAAGGGCCACATATTGCCTCAAGGTGGCAAATTCCTCACCCCTGACACAATTGGTCATTAGCATAAAAGATATTAAATGGTAACACTAGCCAGAATTTGAAGCTAGGACTTCTGGTACCATAGCAAGGCCTCAATCTAAGACACCTGCATCTTTCATAAAGTCATCTCTGAGTAATTAAAAGAAATGATTCTGATGCACTGTCCTTCCCAATGCACCTAGAAAATTAGTCTGTTTGCTCTTAAACACACACACACACACATACACATAAACACACTCACACAACTTTTATTCATCAATAATAATGCAATATAGATTAAATTATAGGAGCCAAGAATTTGTTGTTTCCTTTTTTACCATGTCATTTACAGATATCTTAAAAATAGGTTTCGATATTGATGAAAGGCACAGAATTAAACTCAGTCAGCAAACAGATACTCAGTTTCTACAGAGTACAAAGTACTGAATTAGGGCATAGGGAATAAAAAGAAAGCTTGGACAAGCCCTCTGACCTCACATTGTCAATATTTAGCACTTTCTCCACAATGGTCATTTACTTCCATGTCACAAATATCTCCCCACCACACAGTTTGATTTCTATAGTGTGAAAATGATTATCAATTCACATTCCCTTTCACAACCTCATTCCTCAGTTGAAACTTAATGTTTCTAACTCCTGTTTAACAGAAATTATTTTTATCTGATGAATTTCATCACCATTGCTTGTTATGGGATTGTGACCGACCAAAGAAAAGGCACTATATTCTAACTCAATTTTCAGGGTTTTTTTTTTCTTTTTTTGAGAGGGAGAGAGGATAAGACCTATTCTTTTACTAGTATAGGAAAGCCCTAATAGGGAAATTCCTTTTGCTGAGGCATAAGAGCAAATCATCTGTAATTTATAATCTTAGAGAGTTTCCTAGAACACCAAGAGTTTAAATGACCTGTCTGTGGTCACACACCTAGTATTTATCAGAAACAGAATTTGAACCTAGTAGGATCATCCTGACTCAGAGCCCAAAGCTCCATCCACTATATAATATGACATGTTCAGTTGTGTATTATTTCATATCTATTTTGACTTAGAATATGAAATTCATTAAAAATTCATTCATTTATTAAAAGAGGGGAAAATATGGAAAAACAAGTAGCTTTTGCTATTTTTTTTGACCTAGGGCATAATAATTTACATTTATCTAGCAATTTGCCCATGTCACCCTATTGGATCCAGTCACCCCTGTGACGTAGAAGATGTATAGATTATTAATATTACTTTTTCAAAATTTAAATGATTTTCCAAATTCCAAAGACATAACAATCATGACAGTTGAGACCTGGATCTTTGGATTCTCAAACTAATACTCACTCCAAAACAATATTCTGACACCAAAGTCCAGGATCCTTGTTACCCACTATGAGCTGCAGCCCAAAGGCTCTCAGACTGAATTGACTCGCCAGTGATACAAGTACTGTAGGGTGATGGAGAATATACTTACCACAGTAGGCAGCATCATTTTGATAGTTCTGTTCATAGTTTTTTCATGATCAGCTGGTTCAGCTTATGCTGGTATTCAGTCCTCATCCCATCTCTAGCATTTATATTTATATTTGTGTAACTCTCCATCCTTCACTGTTTGCTGTCCTCCAGGACAAGGCCTCGAGAATCTCTGACTCCTGAAAGTTATCCTTACTCCTAGCCTATCCACCATTTTGTTCCTTCCCAGTGAAGGCTGCCTATTTTTTTAGTCATTTTGCTTCTCTCCAGTCAGGTCCCCAGGATCACTTTTCATCTTCTCCTCTACCACATTGAACGAATAATTGATCTTGTCCATCACAGTCTCACCATTAACCCTTGATAACTTAAAACATAAGTTCCATGAGGATAAAAATTATGCTTTATCTAAACTTTGTGTTTTGTCTAGAACCAAGCAGAGTTTTCTGCATGTGATAGGTATACATTTGATAAATGAATGAATAATTTGATTTCTCTATATCTATACAGAATGCTTTGTACATGGCCAGCAACAAAGTCATCCTCAAACTTTTCTGATCAAATGAACCATGTGAAACTGTAAAAATGGATGCTGAATTGAAATTTTTCCAGTAACTGTCCTAAGCTGTGCCAGACCTCTTGTAGCCTTCCATCATGGGTTTGAAGAAGTAGCTTAAAATACAATAAACTTTTAAAAATCATATTTGACATCACAGTATTTATTACTTTCATGAATGCAATTAGAATTTCTATACATATAAATTCCAGATTTATATAACCAGGCCTAATTTATCTCCTGACCTTCATTGTAAATTGATCTGGGAGCTTCTTGAAGTGGATGTTTTATAGACATCTCCAATCCAACATATCCAAAACTGAACTGCCTTCTCTCCTAAAGCCCCTGTTACTGTCAAGGGAACCATTATTTTTCCAGTTAATGAAGTTTGGAAATTTCTTGTCAAATTTCACTAGTACATCCCATGTATCCAATCATTTGCCAAATCATATACTTTCCTTACAATATCTGTCACATATGTCCCCTTCTCTCTGGTTCAAGCTTTAATTACCTCTCACCTGTAGTACTGAAATAGCCTATTACCCTCAAGTCTCTCTCCATTCAAACATATCCTCTACTCATCTTCCAAAGTGGTTTTTCCTAAACCTTAAGTATCCTTATGTCACCCTACTAAAAAACACTCCAGTGACTTTTTATTACATATAGTATCAAATATAAAGTTTCCCATTTGGAATGTAAAACTGACTCCACAAATCCCTTCCTTTCATGTCCTGTCATTTTGAACTCCACTCTGTACACTCTACAATCCAATTGCAGTGGGCTATTTACTGTTCCTCTCATATGACATTCCATTTTTCATTTCTTCATGCTTTTGCATGGATTATCTCCTTTCCTGGAATGCTTTCCCTCCTCACCTTCTGTTTCTCATAGTTTGCCTGTATTCCTTCAAGGCCACTCAAATATCACTGTCTCCTGGAGACCTTTCCTCATCATTCAAGCTGCTAGTGCATTATCCTCTGATATTACCTATTATCTACTATATCTATATAATTAGTAGTTATCCATGTGAATACTATATATCTCTCTACTATATATCTAAATAGCTATATCTACTATATATACATACATATATATACATATTATGATCATGGATATATAGGCAGAAGAAATAATAACAGAGAGAAAGCTACCATCAGTTGAAGTGACATGGAAAGGTCTCCTACAGAAATACATATGTACACACACACACACACACACACACACACACACACACACACATATATATATATACTTACGGAAATATAGTCAGTCATCTTCAACTCTTCATGGTTAACATATGGCAGGAAATACCAATTTTTATATGTTCTTTCTATATGTATGTGTGTATATATACATATGTACTCTATATGTATGTGTATATATTATATATGTATATATAATCAGATATACATTTGTAAAGCCATATGAAAATTATAACGCTAGCACCACCACTCTGATTTTATTGCTTGGAGTTTATAAAATCTTACTTCTCTCCCTTGAAATGTGTCTTTTATCATATTAGAGAAAATGTTCTTAGCTAGTGACCCTTATGTTAGAATATTAGAATCAGTATCTAAATATAATCTAAAAGAAGAAATCAAATCAACATGCACATACAATTCCTATTCTATTTGGAAAAAGAATACTAAAAAATTAAAAGCAAAAGGCAGAGAAGTTATCTGTCAATTAATCAACAAGTACTTAACCATGCCCCTTCTGGATCACTGCCTTGCTATGGCAGAGGGGCTTCATAGCTCAATGAAACTATGAGCTATGCTGTGCAGGGTTACCCAAGATGAATAGATTATAGTAGGAGGTTCTGACAAAAAGTGATTCACTGGAGAAGGAAATGACAAATCACTCCAGCATCTTTACAAAGGAAATCCCATGGACAATATTAAAATGATAAAAGATGACACCAGAAGATGAGCCCCTCAGGTCAGAAAGTATCCGACGTACACTGAAGAACATAGGACAATTACAAGTAACTCTAGGTACTGCTGAAGCAACTGGGCCAAAACCAAAAAGAAGCTCAGGTGCAGATGTTTCTGGTGATAAAACAAATATTTGATACTACAAAAATCAATATTGGATAGGAACATGGAATGATAAAGGATATTAAATTACTGAACAATTGTGCTTATTTAACACGCCAGCTAATTTATGCTTAAGATTCTGCAAGCTCTCAGATGAAAAGACTGGTTTTCCAAGAGACAGAGGAAACAGAGACCAAATTGCCAACATTTGCTGCATTATGGAGAAATCAAGGGAGTTTTGGAAAACTATCTACTTCTGCTTCATTTACTATACTAAAGTTTTTGATTGTGTGGATCACAACAAAATGTGGCAAGTCCTCAAAGAGATAGGAGTAACAGATTATTTTATTTATCTCCTGAAGAGCCTGAATGAAGGTCAAGAAGCAACTATTAAACTGAATATGGAACAATTGCTTGATTTAAGGTTGGGAAAAGAGTACAAGGCTGTATATTGTTGCCTGATTTGTTAACTTATATTCAAAGTACATCATGCAAAATGCCAAGCTAGACAAATTAAAAGATGGAATTCAGTTTTCCAGCAGAAATATCAATAATGTCAGATATGCAGACAATATTACTCAATGGCAGAAAGTGAAGAAGAATTAAGAAGTCTCTTGATGAGGGTAAAAGAGGAGAGTGTAAAAACTATCCTGAAGTTCAACATAAAAGAAAGGAAGAAAAAAAACATAAGATTTTGACATCTAGTACTATAATTTCTGGCAAGTAGAGAAAGAAGAAATGGAAACTGTCATATTTTATAGTCTTAGGCTCAAAGATCACTGCTGACATGAAATTTAAAAAAAATGCTCATTAGGATAGCTATGGTAAATCTGGACAGCACATCAAAAAACAAAGGCATCATCTTTCCACCAAAGGAGTGTATACAGTCAAAGCTATGGGTTTTCCAGTAATAATGTATATCTTGAAGCTTGATATCAGAAAAACTAAGATTTTGTCATCTGGTTCCATTATTTCTGACAAATAAAGGGAGAAGAATGGAAGCAAGATCAGATTTTATATTCTTTGGGCTCTAAGATCACTACAGACAGCAGCTATAGCCATGAAATAAAAAGAAGAGCATGATAGATAGTATTATGAAGGCAACAAATATGACACTAGACAGACTTAGGGAGAAAGAAGGGTCTGGGTTATCGTCCATAAGGTCATGAAAAGTCAGACATGGCTGCTCAATAATTAGTCACGTGTTTACTATGTACAAGGCTCTGTGGTAGGCACCTGCAATGCAAAGAAAAACCTAAACAGTCCCTGAACTCAAGCTCATATTCCAGTGGGGGGAGAGAGGATATGCAATTAACCAGGTATATATCATACCATATCATTTTAAATCATTTCACATCACTTAGTATCATAACATATTTATATATATATATATATATATATACATATATACATATATGTCACATCATGTAAATTTAACCCTGTTATTCTCTCTATATATGTAAATATCTATATAAAAATACATATATGTCTTTATAGATCTAGATGAGAGAGACTGTGAAAGAATATCTTACATATACTTAGTTAATTAATTAGTTCAGGGAGTGATTTTACCTTTCTTTGTATTCCCAATGGGCCTTAAGCATATTAAACACATGATTAAATACTTGTGTGACTGACAGATAGCTTTTCTGGCTTTTGCTTGAAAATTTGTATGATTATTCTTTATCCAAAAATACCAGGGTTTGCAAATGTGTTAAGATCCAATTTGATTTATTCTTTCAGGTTGTATTTAGACACTGCTTTTAATATTTTAAAGTGAGAGCCACCACCTAAGAACCTTTTCTGTCATCTCTTTGTCAAATTATACTCATTGTAAATGCTGTCTATCTAGACAGTGATGGGTCAAAGATACATTTCAAGGAAGAGGGGTAAAAATTTCATAAATTCCAAATGATAAAATCAGAGTGGTGGTGCTAGCATTGTGATTTGCATATGGACTTGCAAATATGTATCTTATTTTCAGAGGATTTTTTCCTGTTTGACCTAGATCGATGAATTATTTTTCATTTATGAAACGGCAGTGATAATTTGTTTACAATTCAATAAATAAACATTTATTAATAATCAACTATATACCAGACACTGTTCTAGTTTACAAGGTATACATACACAAAAATAAAACAGGCCCTACCCTTAGGAAACTTACATTTTGTAAAGAAAGTGTACATTTCTAAACAAATAAAGACATATACAATACAGACTTAAGGTAACCTTTTATAAGAAGGCCCTATTGTTTAAGAGGACTGACAAATTGATAATAACTGTAGCTTTCGCACAGTGTTTTGAAGTTTGCCAAATGCTTTACATGTATAATCTTATCTTAAGACTTATTACTATGGGAGATAGGTGTTATCCTTATCTCCATTTTACAAATGAGTAAAGGCCAAGTGATTAGCTCAGGATCACCGAAGTAGTAAGTACCTGAGGCTGGATTTGAACTTAGGTATTTCTGACTCAGGGCCTGTGCTCTATTCCTTGTAACACCTAACTATCAACAAAAATAACAAAAACAACACCTATAAATAATTTTGTTTGTTTTTAATCATTCTTCTTAAACTGCACAAAGTAGAGAACATAAACTCATTGACTTTTAAATTCCCATTAATTAAGATCTCAACTTAAAAACATATTGATTTTTCCTTCAGCAACATACTATAATGGAAGCAGAAATGGATTTGAAGCCAAAATATTTGAGTACTAGCTCTACTACTTACCAACTTTTTAGCATTGGGCAAGTCACTTTAGTTCTCTGCACCCTAATGGCCTTTTCTAGATATAAGGGTCAATATATTGGAGTAGAACATGAATTCAAGAGATTCTGAGGCCTTATTTCAAATCTTGACTCAATGACTTAGTATTGGGAGGGGGAAAGTTGCTTAACCTCTTGAGGCCTCAGTTTTGTCCTCTGTAAAATAATGGTACTTGGCTAGATAAACCCTCCCCCATCCCACCAACGTCTTGCATGGTTTAGTCTCTGTGAAATACATGTCATTTGATGAATTGTTTCAGCCAAGTCCAACTCTTCATTTATCCCTTTTGGAGTTTTCCTGGCTAAGATACTTGACTTGTTTGCCATTTCCTTCTCAGGTTCATTTTACAGATGAGGAAACTGAAGCAGAGGTAAGTGACTTGCCCAGGGTCACACAACTAGTAAGGATCCAAGGCCACATTTGAACTCAGGAAGTTTTGACTCCAGAGCTGGTATGCTAGATAAACAATCAACTAAATCAGCTCTAAATTTATGATACCATGATAAGGTCTCATCCAGTTATATAATCTTGTTAACTATGTAAATATACGTACGTTTCTGAGAAGAGAACTTTAAGACCACATATAAGTACACAATCTGACACTATATTTTAAAAAAACTGTATTAAAATAAGAAGCAAAATAAGTATTATTGAGAAGAAAACGATACATGATTCAGTGCAAAAGTCAAAGAAATATAAATAGCTGCAGTTGGATTTTGTCTCCATTAATTAATCACTTAATTTAACTTCTTTTTCCTCTATCAGAACTAAACAGAAAACCCTTGAGTTTGCTGTATCGTTATTCTTGGAGTCTAAAGCCTCCCTGACATCTGGCTCTGTGATTTAGACTTCCAGGGTACCCGTTACAGGAACTTCCCTTTAACCTTTGATGTTCACTTTAAAAATAGGCCTGCAGTAGTCTGCTTACTGCTCCTCTTCCAAAAGGCTGAGATTGCCTACCACACTTGCAAGCTCTTAATCTGTAAATCTTCTTTCCCTCATGGGAGGAAGAAAAGAATGAAAGTTCAAAGGCATTCATTGTTTCAACACTGGATTTCTCATAATTATGTTTTCCAAGACAGACAGGCACGTTATGAACTCCCCATACCCCTTCCCCACCCTTAACATCTTGCACTAATTAATTTCTATTAAATATATTTTATTTGTTGAGTGGTTTCAGTCATGTTTAACTCCTCATGACCTCATCTGGGGTTTTTCTTGGCTAAGGTATTCCACTGGTCTGTCATTTCCTTCTCTGACTCATTTTGCAGATGAAGAAACTGGGGCAAATACGGTTAAATGACTTATGCAGGGTCATACAGCTAGTAAGTGTCTAAGACCACATTTTAATTCAGAAAGAAAAGTCTTCCTGACTCCTGGACTGACACGCTACCCACTGGGCCACCTAACTACCCTCAAATATATCATAGGATCACGTATTTGAAGTTTAAAATGGACTTGGAAGATATTTATCTCAGTCTTTCTAATTTTACAAATGAGGTAGCTAAGACCCAGAGATTGAATGAATTTATCTAAAGTTACAAAGGTAGTCAGTGGTTGATCTAGATTTAAGTTCAGGTCTTCCGATTCCAAAACAAGCTCCTTTTTCACTATATCACACTTTCACTATTCCCATATTAATATTATACACCTGTCCTTTCTGTTTATTATTTTTATTAGAACCATAAAAATCACTGGGCAAGTGAAGCTTTTGCCCTGGATATTGACATCCATATGGTCATGCTTTCTCTTTGCACAAGGGACAGTTCTGGGGGCTTAAAGGTACTTCCTCTCCATAGGAAATTATTTTTAATACCTTGTCTCCTGATCCTTTTAGCAGCCTATGGCAGGACTACCCTGTCCTCTATCCTCATGGTTCTATTACTGTGACACCTCTATCCAAAGACTGCTTCGCCCAACAACCATCCTAGGAAGTAAGAACTAAACTTTCTCGTGAACTGACTACATCTTTTGGCATAAGTATATCCACAGAGGATCTACTCCTTATGAGATTCCATGACTCTGAGTCTTCCCTATACCTGACCAAACTGTTCTATGTTCTCTTTAGCAGAATACTCCCTTCCTCTCACCACATCTTTGACCTCCTAAATTGTTCCCTAGTATAGTTATGACTCTGCTTTTGACTACTTCTTAGTATTAATCAATATTAGTTCCTTGGAAAAATACCTTTTTTCCTTCTGAATGTTAAAATATTAAATTATAACAGAGCAGCATTTTTCTTAAAAATAAAAAAATGTTTTGTTTCTCAGAGAGATAAAGTAAAATGCTTATTCATAATAAAAATAGATGTTTTACTTAATAAGGATTTATAGGGATCTGTGAAATAAGGAGACCTGTCAGGACTTTTTACCTTTTTGTATCTGACTATTGACTCATGCATTGGATGAAGAAGTAAAGAGCCACTAACCATTGCATTTCAGGGGTCAGGTGAACCTTAGAGATTATCTCTTTCACTGTTCTCATTTTGTAAATAAGGAAGCAAAGACTAAAACACAATAAGTATTTTCCCTAGCATGATCCATCTAAGGTAGAGTTAAAATTAGGCTCTAGGTATCTTTACACTTTCTCTGTCTATCTATCTAAAGGTATACTTTACACTATACACTTTTCATCACTAATCACAATGGGACATTAAGTTCAATCTTTTTTGAAAGAATAGTATTTCAAAGAGAAAATAGAATTTGATTTACAAAAATGTAACAACATCAATTTTCCAGCAAGCATGTATTACTTATGGTGGGATACACTAATGCATATATACAGATGTTCTTCTTTCATGGTGATTTTACTGAGACAGCCTGGGCACTCACTAAATTCAGTTACAGAGGACAAAGTCAATACACATATGGTAGCGCTCTGTTTCCCTGCTTTTTCTTGACAATCTCATTGTTCTATTACTATCTCTTTTCAGTACAATCCATTTTCCAACAGTAATGTTTAGAAGTAAAGAAGTCATTTCTCTACTCTGGGCCTTAGTGTTCTCATATGTAAAAATTAGCTTGAGCATAATGACTTTGAATGCTATGGTTCCCCTTGCTTTCCCAGGATAAAATTTTGAACTCCAAATCTAAAGAGGCATTAACAAAATCATCCGTTTTTCCTGTTTCCTTACATCTAAAGATAATTATCAACACCCTTCTCCCATTATTCATCCTTTTAAAGTCAAAGGAAAGAATTTTCCCTGTACCTTCTGTGCACTGATGTACTACATTATGCAGAAGAAACCATCTTTTGTAAGTTTATTTTCACCTAAATAAAAACATAAAAGTGAAGCATCATGAAATCTCAAATGAATATTGAAATTCAATTAGTTTCCTTTCCCATCCACCAATGTTAATAGGAATTGAAAATGTACATAATACTCCAAAGTAGCCACACTCCATGAAACTTTAAAATCAGAAGAAAAAAATACATTAAATTTCTGTTGGGCAAAATACTTATTCCTCTAAAGACTTTTTATTGGTATTCACTATACAACATCTACCAGTTACAAGAATAAACAAAGAAAAATAGTTAATGCATGTACTAAAGAAAAAGAGAAACCCAATACCAGCCATAGTTGGTTTTTCAAGGACGTATGATTCAACATTGTGGTTACTCTCATCATTGCTTTAGGCCCAGTTTTCAGAAGTCAACTCACACTGGATCTGGAGAATCCCTTGCTAAATTTTCAGTGTGAGCATTTATTCTTAGGAAATTGATAAATTTTTACGAATCAGGTCTTGATTTATCATTTTATTGATTATCCAGGCTTAAGAAAGTAAAGAATATTAAACTTAAAAGTCATACCTACATTTTTCTTTTCTTGTGAATCAGTTGTTAAGCATTTGCTGGCACACCCCTGCACAGATTTAAACCTATGGAAGCTTGCTGAGAGAGATCATGAAGTACCATTGGAATAACATATCAACATTTGATAATGAGTCTCTAATCTTTGCTAGGCTGGTTCTCAGAATATAGGCTTCATAGACCTTTTCAGAGTTTTTATTCCATGGGAATAACATGACATAATCCAGATGATGAGACATCAGTGCCACCTGTCTATAAAACATTTCCTCATCCATCCTGTTGATGTACTCTCCTTTAAAAATTACTTTGAAATTATTTTGCATGTCCCCTGAGGACAGGAATTGTTCTGTTTTTGTCATTGTATCCCCTGTGTTGAATACAATGCCTAGAATACAGAAAGAATTTTATACATTTGCTATTATGAGGGATTTAGTAGCATCATATTTATGATGATGTTCACGCACATTTCATTGTTCTCATTAAGCTTTCTCAAACTACCTTATTCTTGTTATCTCCCTTTTCTCCTCTACCCCAAAAATATATTTGGCACATGCAAAGTTTGAAAATCCTAAAGCTGAAAGGGACGCTGAAGATCAGCTGGGCCAATGTCATTATTTAATACCTGATATAACTCAGGACCTTAGAGGTTTTGTGACATGCTTGAATCATGAGGTTTCTGTGTAGTTTATTTGTCTTGACCTCTCATTCCTTATACCTTTGCTATATTTTTCATAATTTTTCATGATCCTTATTTTTGTCCACCTTTACATTTAAGTTACTGAATTGCATTGATTTCTTTCGAAGGTTATTACTATATATGGAATTTTTATCTTTTTATCATCTGCAGCAGGGATTGGTATATTAGCAGCAATTATTTTCATGATAAAATTGTCATTTCTCCAGAAACATGAAATAACCAAAAGAAGGATGTCTCATAAATGATGTTACTAACTGCCTTTGGCAGCATGATACAAGACAATTCTTTTATTTTTCTTCTCAGAGAAAACCTCTTTCCTCTTAGCTACAGTGACCCTTTGTTTTCTGGTTTTCTTTATAATATAAATTTCAGGATTGATATGATCTGTTCTTCCAATGTCTACTTAGTGGTTGTTGAAAAACAATCTCATGTTTTCAGTATTATTATATAAATTTGCATTAATGACTTTAATTTTTAGCATTCTTTCCCTCTTTTCTTCATCATTATCACTGGAATGGTACTGGAGAGGCCTGAGGTTCATCTTGTATTTTTCATTCATTTTATGGTTTGCTCTAGGCAACAATTTGTCAAGTGGTTACACTACTATCAATGAGACTCTCCATCTGAGTAAGGTTGGTCCTTAAAAATCACGCATACTTTGTTGTTTCTGGGACCATATTCAAAGTCTTTCTGGTATAGTAGAGCCCATCAGCTCACCATGTCCAAAGAATTAAAAGTAAAATTTAAAAAATTACAAAAAGAATAAGTAATCACTTTTCTAGTTCTTGGAAGCTACTATAAGAAAACGGTCCATTTGTATCCAACAAAAAAATGAAAACAAATCTATTCTTTGCTTAACTAGTAATGTGATCACCATGCTGAGATCATGACTTCTTAAAAAGAGATTGCTAAGACTTCAGAAATTTATTAATATATGTACTACATTGACTTCCTCAGCATGTGCTTACCATACACCAGCAAGTTTAAAAGTCCTTTATAAACCCATTCATTATGGAGCCTAGTACCATGCCTCATACACAGTAGATGCTTAATACATGTTTTTTTGATTGGTTAATCATTCATGATAAGTGCTGTGGATTTCAAGTATTTTCTCTGAATGAGGAATTTTCAATAAGTTTAAAAATTAAGTTTACGGTGTTTAATTATTTCCCTTTTTTATTCAAAACTTGTCACCACTACCAGATGGATGCTTTATACAGGTATTTATATTGGAACAAGTAAAAATCACATAGTTCACGTACCCAGTCTTTGCGTTCTCATACTAAGTGCTACACTTGCAAAACAAATACTCTCAGAACTTCAGGATGTAGGTCAACATATGTTTTGGTTTTTTTTCCCTTTTGAAGACAAAGTTTGAATGCAATCTATACATTTAATCTCTAAGTACTGTGAATATTACATCATGCAATCTATAATGCAACTACTCCTCTAAAGAAAAAATACATCTTCCTTCCCCTTGACTTCATTGAAAGCATATGTCACTTCTGACTCACCAACCTTTCTGATACTATATCCTCTCTTAAATTTCATAACACTGCTCTCTCTTGTTCTTCTCCTAAGTTTGCCACTAAAGTTCTCAATATTCTAGGTCACTGGGACTATAAATTACCTTATTTTGACCTGTAGTGCCACAGTTATTTCACCAAGAATTTCCTGATACTAACAAAATCACAAATCCATTCTCTTTTCTATCTAATTGGCAAGGTAGTACTAGAGCTCCAAAGAGAGATGAAGATTTTTTTAAATAAATTTATTTAACTTTTTACATTCATTTTCACAAGATTTTGGGTTCCAAAATTTTCTCCCCATTTGTCCCCTCCCCGCTCCCCGATACACTGGACATTCTAATTACCTATATCACCAATCTGCCCTCTCTTCTATC
>CM053771.1:121790428-121826150 GCA_028658325.1 Potorous gilbertii | reverse complement strand
GCTGACTATAATAACTCACAAACACACACACACAGAACATGTAAAGACAAAACACATATACGGACAATGAAAAACGAGTCCAAAAACTGAGAAAAAATTGTCATATAACTTCGGCTTACTTTCTAGCACTGTGTAACAAACATCCTTTTTGAGAAGGGCCTACCGAGCAACCTTGTATCTTTTTTCTTCTTTTTACTTTTCCGGGCTGCTGAATTTGTAACTGCGCCACAGATCCAGGCCCTGGGCCAACTCCAGATGTATTCCCTGGTTGAATTTCTGGCTGTGCCCTCTTTCCCCCTGTCTTATCTGGTCGTGATTGTCTCCTGAGCTCCCTGGCCCACCAGCGGCAAGTCTTTATATGAGGCCGCATCCCTTCCTTTAGTACTCCCTTATCCTCGAGCCGGATCAACGGAACGCTGCTTCCGTGACCCATTATCTCCACCTGGACTAACCGCTGCCCAGCAGCGAGTCTGTCTAGTTCTTCTCCTCAAGAGAGGAGGCCAAGCGGATTTCCTAGCGTCAGTAACTGTTCGGGCGCCAAATGTCCGGGAAGCTCTACCCGGACCATCGCTTGGATACTTACCTTCCCCGGTCTTCAGACGTCTCCAGCCCCTCCTGTGGAGGAGGGGAATAACTAGACAGAACACCCGAATGGCAGTTGCACTTCCTTTATTTCTTACATGTGGAAGCCAGAAGAGAAGAGAGAGAGCAAGCCCCAGACCTCAGGTATTATACTCACCAGAGCTTCTCCCATGTTCCTCCCCATGGGTGGAGCCAGCGCTGTTACTGAGGCGTTCCCAGTACCCTAAGGGCAGGTTAGCACCTCCAGGCGTCTCACTACCCTCACAGGAGGCCACGGTCCAGAGCTGGGCCTTAACACTCATCATAAGGGAAGGGAGGAAACATCTGTTCACCAAGAAAGTAACCTTCTATGGTCTTATTTTTTTTACCCTTTTCTGGGCATTTTTCCAGCCAGTTGACTTCTGAGATTCCTCTTCACCCCTGCCCAGATCCACCCAGCTAGTGCTTGGGGCCTGAGATTCAAATGCTGCTCCCCAGACTCAGGGCTTTCAGTGGCAGACCTGGCTGCTATTCAATGTGAGCTTAAGTTCTGGTGCTCAAGTGGGGCCAGGCCACCTCCTAGGTTTGGTTCCCTCAGGGGGTTTATGCGGAGACCTTCTGTAATGGACCTGAGGTCCTGACTGCTCGGGTAGCCTCTGGCCACCGCTGCCTCTACAGCTGCCTCCTGAGGAGCCCTGAGCTATGGAGACACCCCGCTCCCCTCTCAGCCAGCCCAGAAGTCTCTCTCAGTGACCTTTGCGCTTTTTGGTGAAGGAACCTTCACGGCCACTGGAGATTCTGTCCCTGAAGCCTGCTTGGATCTACTCTTCTTGGTGTTGCATGGCCAGGGAAGGGCTAGGCTCCACTCCCATCCGGTGCGCTATGGACGGTTTTTCAGGGCTCTCTGGAATGGAAATCTCCTTCACTCCATTGCTGCACAGCTTCCACTGCTCCAGAATTTGTTGGGAGTTCTTTTTACAGGAAATCCATGGGCTGTGGGTTTGGAACTAGCATGTATGAATCTATCTACTCTGCCATCTTGGCTCAATATCATTTTTTTCTACCTCAAAAAAATATTATCTAGTAGGTTGATTGGTATGGCACTGAATAAGTGAGTTAACTCAGGTAGAATTGTCATTTTTGTTATATTAGCTCATCCTGGCCAAGAGCAACTAATATTTTTCCAGTTACTTAGATCTGACTCTATTTGTTCAAAAAGTGTTTTGTAATTGTGCTTGTATAGTCCCTGGGTGTGTTTTGGCAGGTAGACTCCCAGATTTTTCATAGTGTCTACTATAGCTTTAAATGGGATTTCTCTTTCTGTCTCTTGTTCAACTTTCTTAGTATTATATAGAAATGCAGATGATTTATGGGGGTTTATTTTGTAACCTGAAACTTTGCCAAAGTTGTTTACTTTTTCAAGTATTTCTTTTATTTGATTCTCTAGGATTTTCTAAGTATATCATCATATCATCTGCAAAAAGTAATAACTTAGTTTCTTCTTTGCTTATCCTATATCCTTCAATTTCCTAATTGCTACAGCTAGCATTTCTCATACCATATTGAATAACAATGGTTATAATGGACATCATTGTTTCACCCCTGATCTTACTGGAAATGCGTTGAACTTAACCCCATTGCATATCATTCTTGCTGATGGTTTTAGATACATACTGCTTATTATTTTAAGGACTGATCCATTTATTCTTGTGCTCTCCAGTGTTTTCAATAGGAATGGGTGTTGTATTTTGTCAAATGCTTTTTCGCACCTATTGAGATAATCATGTAGTTTCTGTTAGTTTTGTTGTTGATACGATCAATAATACTGATAGTTTTCCTAATATTGAATCAGCCCTGTATTTCAGGTATAAATCCTGCCTGATCATAATGTATTATTCTCATGATAGGTTGCTATATTCTTTTTCCTAAGTCTTGTTTAAAATTTTTGCATCTATATTCATTAGAGAAGTTGGTCTATGATTTTTTCCCTCTGTTTTGGCTCTTTCTGGTTACATATCAGAACCATATTTGTATTATAAAATTAATTTGGTAGGACTCTTTCTTCCCCAATTAGTCAGCCTATCCTATATAGTATTGGAATTAACTATTCTTAAAATGTTTGATATAATTCACTTGTAAATCCTTCTGACCCTGGAGATTTTTTTCCAAAGGAGTTCATTGAAGGCTTACTCAATTTCTTCTTCTGAGATGGTGTTATTTAGGTATATGACTTCCTTTTCTGTTAATCTGGGCAATTTACTTTTAAAAAAAAATTCATCAATTTTCTTAGATTGTCAAATGTATGGGCATATAGTTAGACAAAGTAATTTCTTATTACTATTTTAATTTCCTCATCAGAGGTGAGTTCAGCCTTTTCATTTTTGATATTAGTAATTTTGATTTATTTTTTCCTTTATTTAATCAAATTAGCCAAAAGTTTATCAATTTTATTAGTTTATTTCATAAAACCAAGTCTTAGTTTAATTTATTAGTCCAAAAATCTTCTTAATTTCAATTTTATTAATCTCTCCTTTGGTTTTCAGCATTTCTGATTTGGTATTTGCTTGTAGATTTTCAATCTGTTCTTTTTCTAGCTTTTTCAGCTCCATGTCCAATTCATTGATCTTTCCCTATGTTATATGTTAATAGGCATTCAGTGTTATAAAACTTGCCTTGGAACTGCTTTTCTAGCATCTTATAAGTTTTGGTTGGTTGTCTCATTATTGTCATTCTGTTCAATGAGGTTATTGTTTTTATGATTTGTTGGTTAATATACTTATTCTTTAGGATTAGATCATTTTATTTCCAATTAATTTTTCATCTATCTTTCTATTCCTTTTGTAAGTAGAATTTTCATTGCATTATGATCTGAGAAGAATGCATTGGCTGTCTCTGCCTTTCTGCTCTGGATTGTGAGGTATATATGACCTAGAACATGGTCAATTTTTGTATATATGCCATGTACTGCAGAGAAAAAAGTACATTCCTTTCTATGCCCATTCAATTTTCTCCAGAGATCTTTCATATCTACCTTATCCAGAGGTCTATTCTCCTCCTTAACTTTGTTCTTATTTATTTTGAGGTTAAATTTATCAAGTTCATGGAGAAGGAGGTTGACATCTACCACTAGTATAGTTTTGCTCTCCTTTTCTTCTTATAACTCCCTTAACTTCTCCTCTAAGTATTTGGATGTTATACCACCTGGTGTATGTGTTTAGTAATGGTACTTCTTCATTGCCTATGGTGCTTTTTAGAAGGATATAGTTTCGTTCCTTATCTCTTTTGATTAGACCTTGTTCTGCTTTTCCTTTCTTTTGAGATTAAGATTTTTTGATCCTGCTTTTTTTCATCAGTTGAAGCACAATATATTCTGCTCCAATTTTTTGTAATTAATTGTGTGTAACCCCCTGTTTCAAATGTGTTTCTTATAACAACATATTGCTGGATTATGGATTTTAATTGATTCTGCTATCTGCCTCTGTTTTATTCTGGTTTTTTTTTTTACTATCTGTGTTTCTCTTCATCCTATTTCTCTCTGTTTATGCTTTTAGTTCTTCCTTTTCTCTTCCCCTCCACAATAAAGTTTTAATTTTTGACCACAGTCTCCCTCCATCTTCCATCCTTTCTATCAACCCCACCTCCTTTTTATTCTTTCTTTCCTTTACCACTTCTTCCCTCCCTTTTAAACTCCTCTCCCTTTTCTTTTCCCTTTCCCCTCCTAATGCCTACAGGGTAAATTAGATTTCCATACTTAACTAAGTTTGTTGTTCCCTCCTTGAACCAAATCAGATAAGAGTAAATCTCAAACAGAGCTCATCTACCCTCCTTCCTTTCCTCTAACATAACATATTTTTGTACCCCTTCCTGTAATGTAATTTACCTTTTTCTGCTTCCTCCTTTTTCACATCTCCTGTTGCAATCCTTTCCCACCCTTAAATCACATTTTTGTTATCACATCAGTTAATCTGTACCCACTTTCACTATCTATCTATATATCTATATATCTATATCTATATCTATATATATATATATCCCTCTTAAATATTATAAGTATACAATTCTCAAGATTAACAACAAGTATCATCCTCCCTTATGAGGATATAAACATTTTGCCCATATTGAATAACAAGGTGGTTTTCTTTCCCCATTTACCTTTTTATGCCTCTCTTGAGACTTGTATTTGAAGATCAAATTATTTATTGAGCTCAGACCTTTTCATCAGAAAAGTCTGGAAATACCTTTTTTCTTTGAATATCCATTTTCTTGCCTGAAATATTATGCTCAATTTTCCTGGGTAACTGATCTTGGTTTGTTCTCCAAACTCTGTTGCCTTATGGAATATCATATTCCAATCCCTCTAATCATTTAATGTAGAAACTGCAGGATCTTGTGTAATACTGACTATAGTTCCTCAACATTTGACTTATTTTGGTTGGATTGCTTGCAATATGTTCTCCTTAACTTGACAGTTCTGGAATTTGGGAATAATATTCTTTGGTGCTTTCAGTTTGGGATCTCTTTAAGAAGTGATCAGTGGATTCTTTCGATGACTATTTTGCCCTCTGCATCTAGAACCTCAAGGCAGTGTTCCTTAATGATTTCTTGGAAGATATTGTGCAGGCTCCTTTTTTCATCATGGTTTTCTGGGTAGATCAATTATTTTTTCATTCTCTTTGACTGATTCTTCATGCCTCACAGAATCATTAACTTCTACTTGCCCAATTCTAATTATTAATACATTGTTTTCTTCAGTTAACTTTTGTATCTCCTTTTCCATTTGTCCAATTTTTCCATCTAAGGAGTTATTTTCTCCAATTAAGTTTTATGCTTCCTTTCCATTTGCCCAATTTTCATTTTAAATTCTTCTGTGAATTCTCTTTTCACTTTTAAAATCATTGGTCAATTTTTCTTCTACCTAATTTAATTTTTAAAATCCTTCTTGAGGTCTTCCAAAAATGTTCTTTGGGCTTGATACCAGTTGATATTTCTTTCTGAGCTTTCAAATATGAGTTCTGTCTCAATGCTGACCTCTTCTGTATTTGTATTTTGGTTTTTTGTCACCATAGTAAGATTCTCTGGTCTTTTCTTTTCTGGTTTGTTTCTTGCTCATAATGAGTGCTTTTCCCCTGACTTTTGAAGTGGATCTTTGTTTCTGGAGAACAGGTACTCTATCCTATATTTCCTTTGCTGGGAACTTGAGACTTTTTGTGTAGTGGTTCTCTGGTTCTTTGAGCTAGAAGATACAGGCAAGTCACTTAACCCCAATTGCTTCATCCTAGGTCATCTCCAGCCATCCTGATGAATATCTAGTCACTGGATTCAGATGGCTCTGGAGGAGAGGTGAGGCTGATGACCTGCACAGCCCTCCCTCACTCAAAACAAAGTCAAGTGCAAATCATGTCATTATTTCTCTGATGGCATGGTCTTCTTTGGCAATGAAGGACAAACATACGCAAAATGCTGCAGCTTATCTGATGCTGAGCTGACTGGTGTGCTAAGGTGAAGTTTTTCTGAATTTCCTTACAGTTAACTTGAAGCTCACTGTGTGTGGTGTGGTTGGGGTGGAGTGGTTGCAGTTCTAACCTGAGCTAGAACCCAGGCAGACTCAGCAGTTGGTGAACCCCTATCTGCACTGATATCTTCCTGATTCCCCTGGCTATGCTAGGGCATGCCTAGGGTCCTGGTGTTGGTGCTAACAGCTCCACCCCCCTCGGGCTCAGTATCTCCTTCTGGTTCTCTAAGGTGGGGCTGTCTGGAACAGCTCTTATTCTACAGTGGTCACCTTTAGACACAACAAGAGAGTCTGTCCTTGACAAATTTCCTAGCCTCTCAAGCTGAGAGCTTGTTTTCCCCTTTGACTGATCCCACTATTCCAGGATTTTTCTTGGGTAAATATTCTCTGGGATTTTCAAGGTCAACAAGAAGAGGGTACAAGCACTTACACATCACTCTGCCATCTTGGCTCCCAAAAATTCAAGTAGATGACCTGCAAACATTTAGTTCGTGGACTAATAGTCTCAGAAGCAGCTACTTCTGTTACTGAGGATGTTGCACTTCTATCTCACTCAGTTTCACTGGACTCCTGTCCCGTGCTGATATGATTGATGCACTGCTCTTCTGATTCAGTCTGCCTGATGGTTCCTACTGGACTGGTACAGCTTTGGCACTCTGTACTCTTCCAACTCTGTGTAGCAGATTCTTCCTGCCAATCTTCTAGTCTGTCCTGGGCTAGAAATCCTCCATACTTTGTCTCCTAGTGGATTCTGCCACTCTCTAATTTGTTCAGATTCTCTTTTTAGATGTATATGAAGGAATTTGTGGTAGAGCTTAGGTAAGTCTGTGGTTTCACTACACCAACTTGCTTCTCCCAGACACCCCTCAGCAATTGTTTAAAAAAAATACAATAATCACATCTTTAGTTCAAGAAGACCATCTTTGTTATTTTTGGTTACTTTTTATTCTCAAACTAATAAGAAAAGAAAATATAAGGACATAGAGTTGGAATTTAAACACCTGTCCTTTGGACAGGAAAATGTAGGGGAAGAAATTAAAAGTCATGAATAAATATTCCCATAGATCCCCTCAGTTCTTAGAAAGGGGATCATCAGATAGGCTCATTCTGAATATTTTGTCCTGTAGAATGGAGGCAGCCTGAGGCTTGCTACAATGCTTAGTGCTTAGTCACCATTTTTCAAGCCCGTTGAAGCATCTAATTTATTCTTTTTGGTTTGCTAGGTGGGGAGATGATACTATTCAGCTTTTCTTGGGTAGGGGTAGAGTCAGGCTATCTTCAGCATTGGGTTGTCAGGGATGAGCTGTCTCTATCTGATACTGCTGTTCTTCCATTTTTGCATTCCCATAAAAGACTTATTCAATGATTTGGTTGCTGGACTCCATATTTTGTCTCAAACTCACAATAGAGCAATCTTTTCTGGGCTGAGAAACCCCTCATAAGAAGCAATCAATTTGGGACTGCCAGTCAATAATCATAGAAGATTTTATTGTTTCTCTCTCAGAGTTGGATATATCTAACAAAAAGATAAAAAGAAAAGAAAATATATCCTTTGTGTAATTTATATATACATTTTTGTTTGTATATTGTCTCTCCTATTAGAATGTGAGCTCCTAAAAAACAGAGACAATGTTTTTGCTTTACCAGAAACATAGTTGCTGGTAAAGAGCAAACTTTTAATAAATGTTTCTTGACTGACTGACAGATACATAGAACCTATTATTAGTGAATAGAATCTATCGATCTAATCCAATCTATCCATCTCTCTACTTACCCACCTACCATCAATCTTAACTACTTACAATTTTTTTTCTGTTCAGTCACTTCAGTCATATCCAACTTTTTTGTGAACTCATTTGTTGTTTTGTTGGCAAAGACACTGGAATGGTTTTGTCATTTCATTAATTAGCTCATTTTGCAAATGAGGAACTGAGGAAAGCAGGATTAAATGACTTGTCCAGAGTCACACAGCTATTAAATGTATGAGGCTGCATTTGAATTGAGGTCCTCCTGATTCTCTGTTGGTGCTCTATCCATTGTGCAACCTGGCTGCCCAACTTATAATAACTACTACTATATAAATGGATATTACATCATCAACAATAGAAACAAAAACAATCACACCAAATTTTATGCAGGAGTAATATCTAAGGTTTTATTCAAACAAGAGATGAAACAGTGAAGTTTCTTCTTTTGCAGGGGTTGGGGATTGTGAGAATCAAGCATTGTTAGATCTAGTTGATTAGTTTTCTTGAACTTTTTTTTTAAATGCTATAAGGGGTGACTTGCTGAGTAGGAGAGGAAACAAAGACTATATTTTAAAAAGCGATGTAAAATTGATATATCTATTAAAATTAAAAGTTATATTTATTGAACATCCCACTGTATATTTTATATGTGACACATGGAGTGAGATGAAAATGAAGAAGATATAACATTTACTTTCATGGAGCTTAAATTCTAGAAAAAATTCCAGAAATTCCAGAAAAAATCATTCTTAAGGTATCTGGTCTTTTTTTTTCTTTTTGTTGAGGAGTAGGAGAATCCCTTCCTCTAAACATATCTTTGCAATAGATCTATTTGAGAAGTCAGAATCAATTTTCATAAAAGTGAGATATAAGGTACCTGAATATTAAAGTTTATTGCCATAGTTAAAGTTAAGAAATAAAGGGTTTGACACAAACTGTTTTCCAAACTACTTTCTTATTTTTATTAAATTTGAATTTTGTCTCTCAATTATTTTTCTTGGTTGTACATAACAACTTAATTTTTCAAGAATGTCTAAGGTAAAGGTAATATCATATTGATCTCTGTTGTCTTATCTGTGTATACATCAAAATTCTTATTCATTTTCTTTAGTCATTTAAAGCAAAATATTATTAAGATGAAATGTAATACTATTTCTTGCAGGGTTCCTGATGATTCCTCTTGTACAGTGTGAGGTCATTAGCTACTGACACTATGGCCTTGAAAACTAAGTCAAATTTTAATTATCCAATTGAAACTTTCCACAATCAGTAGTACCTTCATTGTTTTTCATGATAGTTTCCTGTGCCTCAATGAGTATGACTTGAAGCAAATTTTGTACTCTACAACTACAGAGTTTATCCCTTTTTAAAAAATGCAACTTATCATTCTTGATTTGTATGTGTGTCATAATATGTTATCACCAATGAGTTCCTACTTGTTACTCAAAGAAAATAATGTTACATATAAAAACATTGAAAAAAACATAAGTTCAGAAGATATAAAAGAAGCAAATCAGAGGCATTATGTTTTATCAGATACAATATTCATTTGGAATTAAGATAAAAGGGTGGACATTGTTTAACTATCAACCACTAGAGAGCTATGTTGTGGTATGCTCTAAAAGGAGGCATTATAGAAAAAATATTTTTAATAGAACATGTGAATATGTGGCCAAAAAAGGGCTCTAAAATATGCAACATAAAAGTTTTTCCTCTAATAAATATTTTTCTCTATAGGCAAGTCTTATTTTTTCTCCACTTTTAATGCTACCCATATATTCTACCTAAACATGTTTAATAACTCAGTAGAGTTTTGTTGATAGATGTAAAAACCTACCTAATTGCTGGCATATTATCAATTAGAAAATCATCGACAATAAATAAGAACACTACACAGTCAATTTAAACAGTGCGTTACAAAATCATAGGACCTCAGAGTTGGATGGGACAACAGCAACAATCTAATCTAACCTGTGCCTCAACATGGTCCCCACTATGATACATCTAGCAAGCATTTTTTTGTTTGACAATGTGCAATTGGGGAAATACATTTCCTCCCCAAACAAGGTACTACAAACTTTATTTATCTAACACCCCTGGTACAGAAAAAGTGAATTGCATATAATATTTCAATACTTCACCAGCTGGTACTGGTGAGCAAGTTAAGCTAAGCAGTCTACCATCCCCTGAGTCAGAGGATCATGTTAAGCATTACCAGTCAAACTACTCACCATCTCTCCATGGACATAGAATTTGCCTAGCAGTTCCCTCCCATTCAGGAGTATAGCTTTTCCTTTTCCCACCTTTTTTATGTGTAGGTAAATGGGAATAAGGTTGGAAAGAAAATCGCACACAGTGAAATTCCCCAGGAAAAAGAGAAAGTAAAAATATTTATGATTTATTTCCTTTACAACTTGGAGTCCTTGCCAGTTTATTGTTTTATTTCTAGAGGTATGTTGATTTCATACTTGTTGCTAGACTTGTATTAGTCCAATACCAGTTGCCTGTTTTCTCTAATGCCTCTAGGGTAAACTTCTGAGCTCCAAACCTAACTCATTAGGCAAGATGTCTCTTGTTTTGAGAAAGAAAAGTCTACTTTCTGCCTCTTATGTTCCTATTTTAAATATGTAAGCTTTGACTAAGATGAAACATACAACTTTAGTTCTTTATAGATAATAAGTTTTATCATGTTTGCTACCTTAAGAAATAAAGTAAACATTTAGAATAAAGTTAATCCATCCTAAACACAGTGAGGAGCAGGAATTTAATGAAAGTAAATAACCCACAATGCATTCAACAATGTCCCAGAGACAGAGAAGCAATAGTAAGTTTCGTGAGACTCCTTTTCCTGCCCTACGTGGAGTTTTCACCTGGTTCATGTTTGAATTATTTTTGCCATCCTGGCCCCAGGACTCATCTCCTCTTCTCAAAATCCCTGATCTGCTCTCATAGTCACAGTCATGTCTCTGGCTTACAATAGAATCTTTTTATTGCTGTTTGCTTATTCTACTCATCCCACCCACAAGTATTTTTCAAGGTTGGTGTCAGCACTTTCCCTGATCAAATGCAAAGGGTCTTCAGACTTTAGGGAGCAATGGGGAAACTACAGTATGCTAGCAGGCAGTTTCCTATTTTCTGTTATTCTGTGGCCAGGTCTTTTAGGGTAGACCAAAAGATGGTCTAGATTTACACTTCAATACTTCCAAAGATTCAGGATTTCATTGCAGCAAGTACTTTCATATGTTTTAGCAAAAAAGAATTATTGTACCAAAAAAGAATATTGTTTTCTTTGTTGTTTTGTTTTACTTTTGCTAGTGGTGAGGTGGTAAAGCTGGAAAAAGCATTATTTACAAACCAACATTATGGTGATAACTCTCCAAACATAGCTGAGTTGGGCTTGATAGCATACATACATAGATTTTTTTTAAATAAATTTGTTTATTTTCAGTTTTCAACATTCACTATCTCCATAAAATTTTGAATTTCAAATTATCTTCCCCTTCCCACACCCCAGGAGAGTGTGTATTCAGAATGCCCTTTATACCAAACTGCCCTCCCTTCCATCACTTCCTCCCCTTCTCCTTCCCTTCTATTTTCCTATAGGGTAAGATAGATTTCTATACTCCATTGCCTATATATCTTATTTCCTAGTTGCATATAAAAACAACCTCTAACATTCATTTTTAAATCTTTGAGCTGCATATTCTTTCTTCACCCCTTGCCACCCACCATCATTGAGAAGGCAAGCAATTCAATACATGTGTGGTCATGCAGAACACTTCCATAACAGCCATGGTGTGAAAGACTAACTAATTTCTCTCTATCCTGTCCCACCATCCATTTATTCATTTTTCTTCTTTGACCTGCCCTCTACACAAGAGTTTGATTCAAATTACTCCTTTTTCCAATCTGTCATCCCTTCCTTTATCTCCCCTCTCTAACTGAGTAGTTATCTTATTGCCTCCTAAAGTCAAATGAAAAGAAGACTCACTTATTCCCTCTCATCTTCCCCTTCTTCCCCTCCACTGTAAAAGCTCATTCTTGACTCTTTTATGTGATGATTAACTACATTTTTACCTCTCACTTTCTCTTCCTCCTAGTATATTCCTCTCAGCTCTTTTACTTTTTTAGATACCATCCCTTCATATTCAGTTCACCCTGTGCCTCCTGTCTCTCTTTCTTCACACACACACACACACACACACACACACACACACACACACAAACACACAAATGTACATACATACAAATATGCATACGTATACACATACACGCACAAAGTCAAATTTTCTATTCAGCTGTGGTCTTTTCAACAAGAATGCTTGGAAGTTTTCTATTTCATTGAATGGCAATTGTCCTCCCTGAAATATTAAACTCAGTTTTGCTGAGTAAGTGATTCTTGCTTTTAATTCTATCTCGTTTGACCTCTGGAATATCATATTCCAAGCCCACTGCTTCCTTAGTGTAGAAGCTGCTAAATCCTGTGTTATCCTGATAGTGTTTCCATAGTATTTGAATTGTTTCTTTCTGGCTGCTTATAATATTCTCTTCATGACCCTGGAACAGTAGAATTTAGCTACAATAATCCTAGAAGTTTTCCTTTTGGGAACTTTTTTAGGAAGTGATTGGTAGATTCTTTCCATTTCTATTTTACCCTCTGATTCTAGAATATTAGGGCAGTTTTTCTTGATAATTCTTAAAAGATGATGTGTAGGCTCTTTTTTGATCATAGATTTCAGGTAGTCCAATAAGTTTTAATATTATCTCTCCTGGATCAATTTCTCAGGTCAGTTCTTTTTTCCTATGAGATATTTCATATTGTCTCCAACTTTTTCATTCTTTTGGTGTTGTTTCATAATTTCTTTATTTCTCATAAAGTTATTAGCTTCGATTTGCTCCATTCTAATTTTTAAAGAACTATTTCTTCAGTGAGCTTTTGGACTCCTTTTTCCATTTGGCCTATTCTGTTTTTAAGGCATTCTTTATGCTTCATTGGTTTTTTTGATTCTCTTTTGCCATTTGGGTTAGTCTACTGTTAAAGATGTTATTTTCTTCAGTATTTTGGGGGATTTCCTTTAGCAAGCTGTTGACTTGTTTTTTATGATTTTCTTGCATTACTCTCATTTTTCTTCTCAATTTTTCCTCTACTTCTTTTATTTGATTTTTCAAATACTTTTTGAGCTCTTCCATGGCTTGAGACCAATTCATACTTTTCTTAGAGGCTTTGGATGCAGGAGCTTTGGCTTTTTTGTCTTCTGGCTATATATTTTGATCTTCCTCATCACCAATAAAGTAAGAAAATACCTCTTCCCTTAGAAAGTAAGAATCCATAGTCTGTTTTTTTTTCTCCACTTTCACAGTCAATTACTTGACTCTTGAACTTTGTTAAGTGGAAGTCTCCAGAAGGAACCTCCAGAAGCCACCATTTCAGCAGTGGCTGCAGCTGCCCTGGGGCTGGGACAGGACCATACTTTCTTCTCATCCAGGTGAGTGACCCTTCCCACTGACCTTTGAAACAATCTTTAGGGTTTATGGGTTGAGAAGTCTGGAATCTACAGCAGTAGCACACAATTCAATCCCTTAAGGCCTTCTCTCATTCTGAACATGCTGGCATGACTCACGCTGAACTGGTCTCTACTCCCAGTCTGGTGCAACAGACCTTTCCTGTTAATCTTCCAGGTTGTCTTTGGCTGACAGTTTGCTTCAGTATTCCATTTTGTGTCTTCTGCTGCTCTAGAATTTGTTTTTTCTGTTTTTTATTAAATTATTTAATTTGTTTTCAGTATTCGACAATCACTTCCATATATCTTAGATATTTTCCCCTCCCTCCCCCTCTTTCCCCCTTCTCTCCCTACTCCATCACTGAGATGGTGTACAGTCTTATGTAGGTTCTACATATGCACTTGTATTAAATACATTTTCCTCTTAGTCACTTTGCATGGAAGAATAAAAATGAATGGGAGAAACTATAAAACAAAACAAAACATAGTACAAAAGAAAGTGGTCTGCTTCATTTCTTGATCCAGTTCCATAGTTCTTTATCTGGATGTAGAAGGCATTTTGCCTAAAGAGTCTTTTGTGAATTTTTTAAATCTTTGCATTCCAATGAAGTGCTAAGTCTACCAGAAAATTCCTCACACACTGTGGTTGTTGCTGTGTACAAAGTTCTCCTGGTTCTGCTCCTTTCACTCAGTATCAGTTCATATAAGTACTTCCAGGCCTCTCTGAAGTCTGCCTGTTCATCATTTCTTATAGCACAATAGTATTCCATTACATTCATGTGCCCCAATTTGTTCAGCCATTCTCCAGTGATGGACATCCCCTTGATTTCCAGCTTTTGGCCCCCATAAAGAGAGCTGCTATAAATATATTTGTACATGTGAGACCCCTTCCCATTTCTGTGATCTCTTTGGGATATAGTACCAGAAGTGATATAGCTGGATAAAAGTGTTAGCTCATTTTTGTAGCCCTTTGGGCATAGTTCCAAACTGCTCTCCAGAATGGTTGGATTAGCTCACAGCTCCACCAACAATGAAGTAGTTTCCAATTCTCCCACATCTTCTCCAACATTTAGCATCTTCATTTTCTGTCACCTGGTAGGTGTGAAGTGGTACATCAGAGTTGTTTTGATTTGTATCTCTCTAATCAATAGTGATTTAGAACATTTTTTCATGTGGCTACAGATAGCTTTAATTTCTTCCTCTGAAAATTGCTTGTTCATATCCTTTGACCATTTCTTAATTGGGGAATAACTTGTATTCTTGTGCATTTGACTCAGTTCTCTGTATATTTTGGAAATTAGGCCTTTATCACAGACACCAGTTGCCAAAATTCTTTCCTACTTTTCTGCTTTCCTCTTGATCTTGATTGCATTGGGTTTGTTTGTGCAAAATCTTTTCAATTTAATGTAATAAAAATTATTCATTTTACACTTCATAATGTTCTCTATCTCTTGTTTGGTCATAAATTTCTTTATTCTCCATAAATCTGACACTACACCATTCCTTGCTCCCCTAATTTGTTTATAGTATCAATTTTTATACCTAGATCATGTATCCATTTGGACTTTATTCTTGTGTACAGTTTCAAGAATTGCTCTATGCCTACTCTCTGCCACTTTGTTATCCAGTTAAAATTTATTTAGAGTCATTTTTTACAGTTTTTTTGAGGAATTTTGGGGAAGAGCTCTAGTTTGGTCCTTGCTTCTATTCTGCCATGTAACTCTACCCCCTCCTACCCAAAGATACATAGTTTATCATTATTTCAATACAATTACAGCATAAATAGGACCTCAAACTGACTTGAAAAGTCTGCAAGCCAAGGCTAAAGTGGAGGGAAAATTAATGCATTATGTACATATATACATACACACCACACCGAGGCCCCCCACCTCCCATCACAAGCCACCAGTAAGACCTTGACCCCATTGCAGACCAGTAGTGAAGTCCCACTCAAAGGATGGGAAACAGCAAGAACCTGCCCTTTGGGCTTACTAGCAGAGAGATGTTGTTACCGTAGCAACCCAGCAGTAAGTCCACACCCCTGGAGCAGGCTAGAAGCTAAACCCATGACAAGTAAAAGCTAACAGGGAGGCCCTACTTCCCCCCAGTACAAGCCAGAAGGGAAGGCTACCTTCCAAAGAAAGCAAGTAGCTAAGTCCTAAAGCTCAGGGAAAGCCAGGAGTAAGATGCAGACCCCAGCACAAAAACCCTGGGACAATGTGAGAGCAGAACTCAACTCTCACATAAAATCACCAAGTGGCCAAAAATAAATGAGAATTTTTTTTTTTAATTTTGACTACAGAAAGTTATTATGGTCACAGGGAGAATTAGGGTACAAACTTAGAGGTGCCAAAATGGCAACATGTGAATCCCCCAAAGAAAAATGCAATTTGGTCTTAGATCCAAAAAAAGGATTTCAATAAAAAAAAATTAGAGAAATAGAAGAAAAATGGGAAAAGAAATGAGAGTAATGAAAAAGAATCATGAGAAAGAGCTAATAGCATGAAAACAAGATATTCAAAAATTTATTGAGGGAAATAACTCTCTAAAAAGCAGAATTGGCCAAATGGAAAAGGAAGTACAAAAGCTCACTGAATAAAACAATTCCTTAAAAATTAGAATCAAACAAATGGAAACTAATGACTCTATGAAACATCAAAACATGACTAAAAACAAAAAAGTAGAAAAAATAGAAGAAAATGTGAAATTTCTCATTGGACAAACAACTGACCTAGAAAAGAGATCCAGGAAAGATAGTATCATTGGATGATTTAAAATCAATGATCAAATAAAAGGCCTAGATGACATCTTTCAAGAAATTATGAAAGAAAAGTGCCTTGATATAATAGAAAAAGAGAACAGAATAGAACTGAAAAGAATTCACCAATCTCCACCTGAAAGAGATATCAAAATTAAAAACTCTCAGGAACATCAGAGCCAAATGCCAAAGCTCACAGATCAAGTAGAAAGTAATGCAAGCAAGAAATATACTTTTTGTTCAGCAGTAGATGTGAAGTACAAAAAATTAGTCATCTACTAAGGCATAAACACTTTATAATCAAATGTAGAAAGGCAGATATATTAAATGCATCCTTTTTAGATCATGATGCAATAAAAGTTACATGTAATAAAGAGCCATGGATAGATAGATTAAAAAGAAATTGGTAACTAGATAATCCAATCCTAAAGAATGAGTTGCTCAAACAACAAAATCGTAGAAACAGTCAATAATTTCATCAAAGAGAATGACAAGAATCAGACAATATAACAAAATTTATGCAAAGTAGTAGCAGGGAAAATTTTATATCTTTAAAAGGTTACATGAATAAAAACAGAAAAAGAAAAGATTAATGAGTTCAGCATATAACTTTTAAAAAGCTAGAAAAAGAATAAACTAAAAATCCCCAATTAAATACAAAACTAGAAAATCTTAAAATCAAAGGAAAGATTAATAAAATTGAAAGAAAACTATTGAACTAATAAATAAAACTATAGACTTGTTGTATGAATAAAACAATAAAATAGATAGACATTTGTTTAATTTGATAAAAAAAAAAGAAAAAGAAGTAAACCAAATTACCAATATCAAAATCATAAAAGGTGAATTCACTATCAATGAAGAGGACATTAAACAAACAAGGATCTATTTTGCCCAGTAATATGCCAATAAATTTGACAATCTAAGTGAAGTGGATGCATATTTTCAAAATTATAAATTGCCCAGATTAACAGAAGAAGAAATAACATATTTACATAACAATATTTCAGAAAAAAAGAAATTGAACAAGCAATTAATGAATTCCCTAAGAAAAAATCTCCAGGGTCAATTGAATTAACAAGTGAATTCTATCAAGCAGTTAAAGAACAATTAATTCCAATATTACATAAATTACTTGGGAAAGTAAGCAAAGAAAGAGTTCTACCAAATTCCTTTTTAGATAGATGCAAATATGATGCTGATACCTAAAGCAGAGAGAGTCAAAATGGAGAAAATTATAAACCAATTTCCCTAATGAAATATTCAAGAAAAAATTCTAAATAAAACATTAGCAAAGAGATTACAGAAATTTGTCATGAAAATAATATGCTACAACTAGATGGGATTTATACCAAGAATGCTTCAATATTAGGAAAATTATCAGCATAATTGACCATTATCAACAACAAAGCTAACAGAAATCATGTGATTAATCAGTAGGTGCAGTAAAAGCCATTCACATAATACAACACTGATTTCATATTAAAAATCACTTGATAGCACAGAAATAAATGGAAACTTCCTTAAAATGACAAGTAGCATCTATCTAAACCCATCAGGAAGCACTATATGTAATGGGGATAAGCTAGAAACCTTCCCATTAAGATCAGCGATGAAACAAGGATGTCTCTTATCAGCACTATTATTTAATATTGTACCAGAAATCTTAACTTTAGCAATAAGAGAAGAAAAAGAAATTGAAGGAATTAGAATAGGCAATGAGGAAAGAAGACTATCACCCTAAGAAGACTTTATGATGGTGCTGAGACAATTCTAGGGAATCAACTAAAATTTTCTTGAAATTACTACTATCTTTAGAAATTTCCATAATGCAAAACAAACCCACACAAATAATCAGCATTAGCGAGAGATAAAAAGAGAATGCCATTTGAAATGACTGTAGACAATGCAAAATACTTGGGAGTCTACCTGGCAAGACAAACTCAGGAACTATATGAACACAACTATAAAACACTTTTCACACGAATAAAGTTAGATGTAAATAATTGAAAACATATTCATTATTCATGGATATACTGAGTCAATATAATAAAAATGACAATTCTGCCTAAATTTATCTATTTATTCAGTTCCATAACAACCAAAAAAGTATTTAACAAGCTAGAAAGAAATAATAACAAAATTCGTTTGGAAGAACAAAAAGTTAAAATATCAAGACAATCAATTAAAAATGCAAAAGAATATGCTCTTGCCCTGCCAGGTCTCAAATAGTATAATAATGTGGTAATTATTAAAACAATCTTGTGCCAGCTAAGAAAGAGAGTGATAGATCAATGGAATATATTAGATACAAATTGCACTATGGTCAATGACCATAATAATCTAACATACGAGAAGATCCAAGCTTTTAAAGCAAAAACTCCTTATATGACAAAAACTACTGGGAGAACTGGAAAACAGTTTAGCAGAAAGTAAGTGGAGACCAACATCTCACACCATATGCCAAGATAAGGTCAAAATGTACATGATTTGGACAAAAAGGGTGATACCATATGCAAATTAAGGGAACATGGAATAGTTTATCTGCCAGATTTATGAGTAAGGGAAGAATTTAGGACTAAAGAAGATATTGAAAGCATTACAAAATTTAAAGTATATGACTGATTACATGAAATTAAAAAGTTCTTGCACTGACAAAACCAATGCAATCAAAATTATAAGGAAAGCAGTAAAGTGGGGCAAAAAGTTTTGCAACATGTATCTATGATAAAGGCCTCATTTCTCAAATATATAGAGAACTAATTCATTATAGGTGGAATTATGAACATATTCAATAGTTTTGGAGAGCAATTTGGACCTATGCCCAAAGGATTATAAAACTGTGCATATCATTTGATCTAGCAATTCTACCTCCAGGTCTATATCCCAAAGACATTGAAAAAAAAGGAGGAAAGGACCAATTTGCACAAAAACATTTTTAACAGTTCTTTTATGTTAGCTAAGAATTGGAAATCAAAGGGATGTCCATCAGTTGGGAAATGGCTATACAAGCTGTGATATGTGATTGTAACTGAATATTATTGGTCCATAAAAAATGATGAGCAGGATAATTCCAGAAAAACCTTGAAAGACTTCTATTAACTAATGAATAATCAAGTGAACAGAACCAGGAGAACATCGTACACTAACAGCAATATTGTTCAATGAAGAACTCTGAATGATTTAGGTAATCTAAGCAATACAATGATGTAAGACAAGTCAAAGGGGATGCCCATCATTTGGGGAATGGCTGAATAAATTATGGTAAACAAATGTAATGGAGTACTATTGCGCCATAAGAAATGATGAACAAAAAGACTTCAGGGAGGCCTGGAAGGACTTATATGATCTGATGCTGAGCTAAAGGAGCAGAACCAGGAGAACTGTGCACAGCAATGACCACACAGTGTGCAAGAGTTTTTTTCTGGTACACCTGGAACTTTGTAATAACGTAAGAACTCATTTAAAAAAAAAATCCTGATGGTGGTTCTCTAAGGCAAAATGCCTGCCACACTCAGAGAAAGAAATATGGAATTCATTCACAGAATGTAGATTATGTTTGTGTATGTGTGTTTTTGTGTATTATGTTATGATTTGTTATATGATTTCTTCCATTTATTTTAGTTCGACTATGTAGCATGACTATAGTGAAAACCTACTCAGTAGGAAAGTATATGTAGAACCTACACAGAATTGTATGCTGTCTTGGGAGGGTAGATGTGCGGGGGTTAAAATCTTAATTTTATGGCTGTGATTGTAGAACATTAAAAAATAATAATAAAATTAAATTAAATAAAAAATATAATAAAAAAAGACAAGCCCAAAGGACTAATGATGAAACAGACTATTAGTCTACAGAGAAAGAATTGATATTGATTTCATATAGACTGAAGCATGCTCTTTTCATTTTCTTTCATTTTTTTCTTTTATTCAAGTCTTCTTGTACAAAATTACTAATATGGAAATGTTTTACATAATTGCACATGTATAACCTTTCTGTTTGCTTACCATCTCAGGAAGGGGGAAAGAGAGAAAATAGAGGAAAGGATAGAATTTGGAATTCAAAATTTTAAATAAACATGTTTAAAAAAATGGAGAAATTTTGAATAATGTGGATAAGTTCACTCACTTTGGTAGTATATTTTCCAGAGATATACATGTAGATGATGGAGTTGATGTATGCCTTACCTGAGCTAGCTCAGGACTAACTTGAAGGTAGGCTAGGTAGAGGATGGTGTTTGTTTTTGAAGTCCTGAGTCACCTATTTTAATTGTTTTTTTTTCTCTCCCAAGTTCTCAGTGGCCTTGCCTACCTTTTTTCTTATAGGAAAATGAATTTCACTAAGGGGCTAAAATATGTTCTCCAATACCTTTTGGTTTTCCTGAAAGTTACTTCTTTTTTTAAAAAATTTAATTAACTTATTAAAGTTTTCAACATTCATTTCCACAAAATTTTTAGTTCAAAATTTCCTCCCCATCTCTCCCCTCCCCCTCCTAAAACTCTGATTGCCCTTTCCACCAATGTGCCTTCTCTGCTAACACCCCTCCCTTCCCTTATCTCCATTTTTTTCTCTTTTCTTGTAGGGCAAGATAGATATCTATACCCCATTACGTGTATTTCTTATGTCACAGTTACATGTAAAAACAATTCTCAACATTCATTCCTAAAACTTTGAGTTACAACTCCTCTCTCTTACTCCCTCCCCACTCAACTCCACTGAGAAGGCAAGAAATTCAATATAGGCTATATATGTGCAGTTTTGCAAATGACTTCCATAATATCCATGTTGTGTAAGACTAATTACATTTCTCTCCATTCTATCCTGCCCCCCACTATGTGGTGCAGTGGATAGAACATCAGTGCAGGAGTCAGGAGGATCTCAGTTCAAATTTCACCTCAGACACTTGATACTCATTAGCTGTGTGACCTTAGGCAAGTCACTTACCTCCAATTGCCTCATCCTGGGTCATCTCCAGTCATCCTGATGAATATCTGGTCACTGAATTCAGATGACTCTGGAGCAGAAGTGAGACTGGTGACCTGCACAGCCCTCCCTCACTCAAAACAAAGTCAAGTGCAAGTCATGTCATCATTTCTCTGACGACATGGTCTTCTTCAGCAATGAAGGACTAACACACACATCCTGCCCCCCATTTCTTCTATTCTCTCTTTTGACCTTGTCCCTCCCCAAGAGTATTTACTTCTAATTGCTCCCTCCTCCCATTTGTCCCCTTTCCATCATCCCCCCACCCTACATATCCCTTTCTCCCCTACTTTCCTGTAGTGTAAGATAGATTTTCATACCAAGTAAAGTGTGCATGTTATTCCTTCCTTGAGCCAAATGAGATGAGAGTAAGCTTCACTTTTTCCCTCTCATCTTCCTCCTTTTCCCCTCCATTGGAAAAGCTTGTTCTTGCCTCTTCTATGAGAGATAATTTTCCCTATTCCATTTCTCCCTTTCACCTCCCAATATATTCCTCTCTCATCCCTTAATTTTTTTTTTGGATTCATCACTTTCTATTCAACTCACCCTGTGCTCTCTGTCTCTCTGCCTCTCTTTCTTTCTGTTTATATATTTGTGTGTGTGTGAGTGTGTGTGTGTGTGTGTGTGTGTGTGTGTGTGTGTGTGTGTAATCTCTCCAACTACCCAGATTCTGAGAAAAGTTTCAAGAGATACAAATATTATCTTTCCATGTAGGAATGTAAACAGTTCAACTTTAGTAAGTTCCTTGTGATTTCTCCTTCCTGTTTACCTTTTCACACTTCTCTTAATTCTTGTGTTTGAAAGTCAAATTTTCTTTTCAGCTCTGGATTTTTCATCAAGAATGCTCGAAATAGAGATTTCATTGAATGACCATGTTTTCCCCTGAAGTAGTTTACTCAGTTTTGCTGAGTAGGTGATTCTTGGTTTTAATCCTTGTTCCTTTGACTTCTCTAATATCATATTCCACACCCTTCGATCCCTTAATGTAGGAGCTGCTAGATCTTGTGTTACCCTGATGGTATTTCCACAGTACTCAAATTCTTTCTTTCTAGCTGCTTGCAATATTTTCTCCTTGACCTGGGAACTCTGGAATTTGGCTGCAATAACTAGATGTTACTCTTTTTGGATATCTTTTAGGAAGTAATCGGTGAATTCTTTCAATATTTACTTTGCCCTCTGGTTCTAGAATCTCAGGGCAGTTTTCTTTGATAATTTCATGAAAGGTGATGTCTAATCTCTTTTGTTGATCATGGCTTTGAGAAAGTCCCATAATTTTTAGTTTATCTCTCCTGGATCTATTTTCCAGGTCACTTGCTTTTCCAATGAGATATTTCACACTATCTTCTATTTTTTCATTCTTTTAGTTTTGTTTGGTAATTTCTTGGTTTCTCTTAAAGTCATTAACTTCCATCTGTTCCATTCTAATTTTTAAAGAACTATTTTCTTCAGTGAACTTTTGAACCTCCTTTTACATTTGGTTAATTCTGCTTTTTAAAACATTCTTCTCCTCATTGGTTTTTTGGACCTCTTTTGCCAATCAAGTTAGCCTGTTTTTAAAGGTGGTATTTTCTTCAGCCTTTTTTTGGGTCTCCATTAGCAAGTTATTGACTTGCTTTTCATGATTTTCTTTCATCACTCTCCTTTCTCTTCCCAATTTTTCCTCTAGCTCTCTTACTTGATTTTCAAAATCCTTTTTGAGCTCTTCCATGGCCTGAGACCACTGAATATTTATTTTGGAGATTTTGGATGCAGATGTCTTGACTTTTATGTCTTCCCCCAATGGCAAACGTTGTTCTTTCTCATCTGAAAGGATGGTAGAGAGTACTTGTTCACCAAGAAAGTAACCTTCTATAGTCTTACTTTTTTTTTTCCTTTTTTGGGCATTTTCCCAACCAGTTACTTGGCTTTTGGGTCCTTTGTCAAGAGTAGGGTATACTCTGAGGACCTGTAAGATATAAGTTCCTCCAACATGACACAATCAAGGGAGAGCAGTTTACACCCTGGCTGGCCTGGGGCTGAAATTCAGATCAGCTGCTCAATTCCTCCAGCAGTTTTAGGTGGGGAGCAGGGCTGCCACTCTGGGCTGAGATTCAGGTCAGCTGCTCAGTTCCCTCAGAGGCATTACATTGAGCTCTCCAACAATGGAGTCTGGTTGCTGCCTGCAGGCATGCAAGTGCTACCACCCTGCCATGGCTAGGGAAGGATCCTGTTCCCTTGTCAATGAGGTGTAAAGCTCTCTCAGTGACCTTTGAAATGTCTTTATCGCCTGTGTGTTGAGGGATCTGTGAATCTGCTGGGAATTCTTCCCCGAGGCCTGCTTCAGTCTTGCTTCTCCAGGTGCCTCAAGGCCAAGACTGGGCTATGCTCTACTCTGTCAGGTGTGACAGACATTTCCTATCCACATTCCAGGTCATCCTGGACTGGAAATCACCTCCACTCCATTATTCTTTGACTTCTAATGCTCTAGAATTTTTTGAAAGTCTTTCTTTACAGGTATTTTATGGGCTGTTGGGGAAAAGCTAGAGTATGTGCATCTTTCTACTCCATCATCTTGGCTCTGCCTCCCACCAATAACTTTTAACAGCTGTAAGTGAAAAGGATCATTATATTTTCACTTTTTAAGGAATCAAAACATCTTTCTTAGATACATTTAAGTGTTATTGGACCTTAATAATATAGATTGTGGTACTTCTTCTAATCTCAGTCCATATTTGTCTTCTTACATGGCATGATTCTTTTTCTAGTTTTCCTGAAAATCTTCCACAGGACTCTGTTTTTATATTTGGATGTATTCTAGATTTCTTGATATTGTACAGATATCAGCAGAACACATAAGGTAGTCGTGAACTTTCCCTCACTTTTGCTGTGTGAGTGGCCAAATTTTCCCCTAATATTCCATTTTTCTCATCAGTAAGCCATAAAACACTATTAAGCACCTACTATGTAGCAGGCAAAAGGAGATGCTAAGAGAAAAGTGAAGATGTGAAGACAGTCCATGCACACACAGAGTTTAAATTCTCTAATGATACCATTTATGCCACTTCCATTGCACATTTATCTTTTAATAGTATGTTAAAGCCTAATCAGGTCCAACAAACTCTCCTTTATGATATTGGAGTAATTTTAAAATTTAATTATTTTATCAAAATTTTTGACAAAATTAGGCAATAACTCTATTCTTAGGCATCAACTAGTGAATGGGAAGTATGTGGAGTCTTTCCTAAAGAACTGATATATATCACAAAAAAATTCATATAATTAAGCACAAGGTCAACATTCTTTAATACCTCCAAATTCATTAAAATTTTAAAGGGGAGAGCAATTCTTAAAAATTGCAAATAGAAACAGGGTTGCAAAATATTGAATATAGATTTCATTTTTATTTAAGTGATGCTATATAAATTCTTAAGTTATTATTTATTTCTCCTTAGCCAACTGGATGAAAGTATTTTTTCAAAAGGATAATCTTTGGGAAACAGAGGCAATAAAAGACAAAGTATTCTAAATTCATTTGCATCCAAATCCAAAAGCACATAGTACTTATGGCAACTGTCCTGGCAAAATTAAATGACTTTTGTCCTGAAAGATACTTTCCTTCCCCCAAATCTGATTCAAAATTGCAAATCAAGTGAGACTGAAATGTTAAGCATGGCATTGAGATGGATTTATCTGTGGATATTCAATCTTCAAAACAACTCTGTGTACAGTAGGAACTCTCATTAATCCCAGCTTTACTTGGGAGGGAATTGAACCTGAGAAGGGTTAGATGACTTAATCAAGATCACACAGCTAGTGGGTGTCCAAAGTAATATCTGAATTTTGGATTTCCTGGGCCAAGGTCTGGTGTTCTATTGATTCTACCACCCTGTTTCTCCACTATTATATAACTCACTATGTAGAATAAAAAGGCAATCAGTCAGAAAGAGTAACAACATTAAAAAGCTGAGCTACTGGAACCACAGAGGGTAATCAGCTTGTTGTTGCAGGGGTTTTTTTTCTCCTATTTGTAAATGTAGGTTCCCAATTCTTTGAGAGGAAAAAGATGATTTCCCAGTAGAGCATTTTCCTAATTGGATGCCAACATCAGACTCTACTTTAGAAATATATTCTCTGCCTGGGGGACATTTAGTTTTATGAGCCACTGTTTTTCCAATGTCAGATATTGTAAAAAAAAAAATGTCATTCAACAATTAACTTTAAAACTCCGTATTTCCTATTCCAGTAGCATTTGCTTGGAGAAGAAAGAGCATTCTCACTTAACACTTGTCATTTTACTCTTCTATCAGTCAGCTCTATCTGACTAACACATATGTTAGAGTCTTGCTTGGCATCAAGTCAGAGAATTTTCATTTTCTGAACTGTTGCTCAATTTGGCAGGCATCTTGGATCACAAAGCACACATCTAATTTCTCTCAGCTCTTGTGTGTGTTGATTAAAATGGGAGAATTTTATTCAGTTATTCAAGATATTTTAAGTGGTGGGACAATCAATACCAGAAACTGACTTAAGTATATTAATTTTAATTAAGATTTGCATATATAAACATAATAACAGTTCATATTTATAATACTTTAGCTTTTGCAAAGTACTTTCCCTTTACATGCTTTCTCTTATTCAGTCTTCAAAGTAACTCTGTGTACAGTAGGAACTCTCAATAATCCCAGCTTTACTTCAGAGGGAACTGAAGCTGAGAATGGTTAAGTGACTTAACCAAGATCACAAAGATATTGGGTGTCCAAAGTAATATCTGAATCTTGAATTTTCTGGGCCAAGGTCTGGTGTGCTACTGATTCCACCACCCCATTTCTCCACTATCATATAACCCATTATGTAGAATAAAAAGGCAATATGTTGTGATGGAAAAACCACTGACCACAGAGACTGAAACTTTTGGTTTTAATGCCAGACCTGTTATTGATTTGCTCTAAGTCCTTGGTTAAGTTACTTGCTTTCTTAGGGTTCAATATCATCATTAGAATAGTGATGGCATCATATTAGATATTTAGGGATCATACTTTAAAATTATGATGGTATATATTTACTCAACCAAATTTATTATGACTTATTTTAAAGTAATTTAGTTAAAAAATGAATGCTCTAGTCATGCTGCAATTCATACTGGAGTCGTGTGACATGAAATTATTTCAAATGAACAATTTCCACTGCCAAAAATCTAAAGTAGCTAGGTGGGACAGTGGATAGCATGTTAGGTTTTGAGTCAGGAAGACCTAAATTCAAATTCAGTCTCAGATTCCATTAACATCTATTTCCTCATCTCTAAAAGGGGGATACTGATAGCACTATTTTTCCTGGGGTTGTTGTGAGGATCAAATGAAATATGTGTAAAACACTATGTGCCTGGCACATAATAGCTACTAGTTAAATGCTAGCTGTTTTTATTAATCATCCTTTTTAGATCAATGGTCACATGACATCTAGACCAAAGATAAGAGTTGAGTTATTACAGTGTATAGACATTGAACAGTGCATTGAGATAATGAGATATTTGAGTATGTGCTTAATCACGACATTAAATAACCTTATCTACAAACATTCTAAAAGGAAAAGAAAAGGGCACAGGACATTGCTGCATATACTTTTCTAAAATAAAAGAAAACAGAATAAAAGTGATGTACAGAATAATTAATTAAGGTAAAAATTACCTCCTCTCCAATTTGTATTTGCCAATAATAACATAGATGTAAACATTTATGAAAAATTTTAACGTTTCTGTAATGATTTACATACATTTTCCCATTTAATCCTCACAGCACATGAGGTAGATAACTCAGATTTTGTCATCCTTGTTTTATAGAGGAGGAAACAGAATCACATAGGCTAATAACTCGCCAATGGACACAACTATTGCTAGGAGTAGGATTTGAATTTAGCTTTCTACTGATTGATTCCTGGTCCAACAATCTATCCACTATTATGAACCATTTTTCCATTGTGGTATACTTTAAAAAAATCTTATTGTATTTGAAGTCATAGGAACTGTGTTCAAATTTTATTTCTGCCACATACTAACTGCATGACTTTGTGAAAGTAAATTAACTCCTCTGAAGGTGAGTTTCTTCATCTACTAAATGAAGTAAGTTGTATTTTATAATCTATGAGATCTGTTCCATTACTAAATGATATTGTATGCTGCTATAATGAGAGAAACCGGGTGACCTCTTTCTATTAAATGAGTAGTCTGATGGAATGGTGGTACAAACTAAAAAATGAAATCTCTACTTGTGTAGTACTTTTAAGTTTGCGAAAAGTGCTTTCCTGCCATCTTTTCATTTTCTTGTCAGGTGATCTACTATTATCGACGTTTTTAAAAATAGATGAAGAACCAGAGAAGTGAAGTAAGTAGTAAATTGTGTTAGTAAGAAAGAAAATTAGGATTTGAACCTAGGTCTCCCCTGACTCCAAGTGTAATGGTCTTTATTTTTATGTCATAATAGAGTACAGAACAAAAGAGTTTAGAGTTGAGGGCAGAGCCAAGATGACAGAGTCAGAACAAGTACTTACCTAAGCTCCAAGACAAACTCCTTCAGATCCCTCTAAAAAGAGACTCTGAACCAATTTTAGAGTGGCAGAATCCACTAGGAGACAGAGGGTGGCAGATTTCCAACCCAGGACAGCTAGGAAGTTCGACTGAAAGGATCTGTTGCATGGGGCTGGAGGAGTGCACAGCATTCAGGCTGTACCAGCACAGACCCTGACACAGCAAAGCCCAGCAGGAATCTCTGGGTGGTCTGAAGCAGAAGCAGAACTGCGAATTCTCAAACATATCAGTCCAGGATGGGAATCCAGTGGAAATGAGCAAGAGAGAAGTGTAGAACACCAGATAACTGAAGCAGCCACTCCTGAGATCATCAGCCTACAGACAAAATGTCTGTAAGTCACCTACTTGGACTCCCAGGAGCCAAGGTGGCAGAGTGATCTGTAAATGCCACCACCCTCCCCTTACTGACCTTGAAAAACCCAGAGAATATTTTCTCAGGAAAAGTCCTGGAACAATGAATTCAGCCAAAGGGGTAAACAGTATTTTAGCCTGTGAGGCTAGGAAAATCACAAAAAGGGGTCCCTCTTGCTGTGACTAAAGGGGACCAGTGCAGAAACAGCTGTCTTAGACAACCCAATCTCAATGAACTAGGAGGAGATCCTGAACCTAGCAGGGTGGAACCCATAATCCCCAACACCAGGACACCAAGCATGCCTTGGTACAGTCAAGGGAATCAGGAAGGCACTAGCACAGATGGGGTTCACCAACCTCTAAGCTTGCTTATGCTGTAGCTCAGGATTGGGGATCAACAGAAACCAAACCACCCCACCCCCATACTTAGCACAGCATGCTCCAAAGTAACTCGGAGAAAACTCAGAAAGACTTCACCTATCCTGTACTTTGGCACATCAGCCAGCTCAACACAAGGTAAGTTGCTGTATTTTAGCTTCTAACTGAAAGAACCAGAGGCCCCAATACAAAAAGCCTCAAGTTCTAAGTACAAGAACCATAGGATGGAAACCCTTGTGTCCCAGAAGCAGAGATTCACTTTAAAAGTCAGGAAAAGGGTGATCATCATGAACAAGAAGCAAACCAGAAAACACCATAGAATCATTCTATGAGGACAAAAACCAATACACAAAACCAAAGGGGTCAGCACTGAGACTGTACTCCCATCTGAAACTTCAGAAGGGAATAGGAACTGGTCTGAAGCCCAAAAAGCATTCTTACAAGAGCTCAAGAAGGATTTTAAAAGCCACATTAGAAAAGTAGAAGAAAAACTGGCCAATGGTTTTAAAAATATGAAAAAAGAAATCACAGAAGAATTGAAAAGGAAAATTGGACAAATGGAAAAGAAGTGCAAAACCTAACAGAAAATAACTCCTTAAAAGCAACAATTGGGCAAATGGAAAAGAAGGTGAGAAAGTTAACTGAAGAAAACTTTTAAAATTTAGAATTGGGCAAGTGGAAGGTAATGACTCTGATACATCAAGAACCATTCAAACAGAACCTAAGAATGAAAAAATAGAAGAAAATGAGAAATATCTCATTGAAAAAAAAAACTGACCTGGAAAATAGATCCAGGAGATAAAATCTAAGAATTGCTGGTCTACCAGAAAGACATGATGAAAAAAGAATCCTGGCCTATATCTTCTGAGAAATCAGCCAGGAAAACTTCCCTAATGTCCTAGATCCAGAGGGCAAAATAGTCATCAAAAGAATTGAGTGATTACCCCCTGAAATGGATCCCAAACTGAAAACACCAGAGAATACTGTTGACAAATTATAGAATTATAAAGGGAAGGAGAAAATATTGCAAGCAATCAGAAAGAAATAATTCAAATATTGAGGAACTATAGTCAGTATCACACAGAACTTTGCAGCCTCTACATTAAAAGATCAGAGGGACTGGAATATGATACACCATAAGGCAAAGGAGTTTGGATTACAACCAAGGATCAATTACCTAGAAAAACTGAGCATAATATTTCAGGCAAGGAGATATGTATTCAATGAAATAAAGGATTTCCAGGCATTCCTGGGGAAAAGACCAGAGCTCAATAGAAAATATGATGCTCAAACACAAGTTTCAAGACAGACATAAAAAGGTAAACAGGGGAGAAAATCTTATTATTCAACATGGGCAAACTGTTTACATCCTCATAAGGAAAATGATACTTGTTAATCTTGAGAGTAATCTGAGTTATAATATTTAAAAGGAATATACATAGATAGAGAGTGTGGGTATAAAAAATTATGTGATAATAAACATGAGATTTAAGGGTGCATGAGGAATTGTAATGGGAGATTTGAAAATGAGGAGACCAGGAAAAGGTAAATTGCATCACAGGAAGGAGCACAAAAACATGTTATGGAAGAGGGAAAGAGGGGAGGGAGATAAGCACTGCTTGAGATTTACTCTCATCTGATTTGTGATTTGATTTAAGGAGGGAAAAACAAACTCAGTTAAGTAAAGAAATCTAGCTAGCTCTATAGACAGCTCTACAGGAGGGCAAAGGAGAAAGGAAAGGGAGGGGAGACTAAAAGGGAGGGAAGAAGTAAGGGAAAGGGTAGCAAAGGGAGGGGAGCAGAAATAAGGGAGGAGGGAAGATGGAGGGAGGCAGTCCTCAAAAATTAAAACTCTATTGTGGAGGGGAAGGGAGAAGGAATAACTACAAGCATAACTAGGAGGGAATAGGATGGAGGGAAAGACACAGATATTAATCATAACTGTGAATGGGATGAATTCTCCCATAAAATGGAGGTGGAAAGCAGACTGTATTAAAGACCATAATCCAACAATATGTTGCTTACAAGAAAAATAATTGAAATAGGGGTATACACACAGGGTAAAGATAAAAGAATGGAGCAAAATACATTATGCTTCACCAAATGTAAAAATAAAACAGGACTAGCAATCCTAATCTCAGGCAATGCAAAAGAAAAATAGATCTAATCAAAAGGGATAAGGAAGAAAACTATATCCTGCTAAAAGGCACCATAAACAATGAAGCAATATCATTACTAAATATATTTAGAAAGTGGTACAGCATCCAAATTCTTAGAGGAGAAGTTAAGGGAGTTACAGGTAGAAATAGACAGCAAAACTATACTAGTAGGAGATCTCAATCTCCCCCTTTCTGAATTTGACAAATCTAACCTCAAAATAAACAAGAAAGAAGATAAGGAGGTGAATAAAACTCTGGATAAGATAAGTATGATAGATCTCTGGAGAAAACTGAATGAGGATAGAAAGGAATATATTTTTTCTCAGTGACACATGGCACATATTTAAAAAATTGACAATGTACTAGGGCATAAATACCTTACAATCCAGTGCAGAAAGGCAAAGAGAGTTAACGCATCCTCCTCAGATCACAATGCAATGAAAATTATATGTAACAAAAGGGTATGGAAAGAAAGACCAAAAACTAATTGGAAACTAAATAAGCTAATCCTAAAGAGTGAGTGGGTTAAGCAACAAATCATAGAAACAATCAACAACTTCATTCAAGAGAATAACAACAATGAGACAACCTACCAAACCTTATGGCATACTTCAAAAGCAGTTCCAAGGGGAAGTTTTATATAAAGAATGCCTAAATGAATAAAATGGAGAAAGAGGAGATCAATGAAGTGAGGGTGCGGCTGAAAAAAATGAAAAACTGAAACTGGAGGGATGAACTGCCCTGGGGCTGAATATATAGATTTGTGAATCATTACAATCCTGTAATTGAATTATCAGATGGTGTTCATGGCAAGAGGCATTCAACCAGATTTAGAACCTTGAGCACTTTGTCAGAGGAGATGGCACTGAAAATTGGAAACAAAGAACAAGAAGAGTGAAGTTGGGTTAGCAACATGGGACACTGGATACCAAATGTGATGGAACCTGGGCATAGATCAATGCCTGAAACCATACACAAGAATAAAGTCCAAATGGATACATGACCTAGGTATAAAGATTGATACGATTAACAACAAATATTGGTAATTTGGTTTTCTTTTTAAATCATACTGACCAAATGTTTATCAATTTTATTGGTCTTATCACAGACACTTGTTGCGAAAATTCTTTTCCAGTTTTCTGCTTCCCTGCTAATCTTGGTTGCATTGGGTTGGTTTGTGCAGAAACTTTTCAATTAAATGTAATCAAAATTATCCATTTTGCACTTCATAATGTTCTCTATCTCTTGTTTTTTCATAAATTTCTCCATTCTCTATTCTCACAACCTAAGTGAGATGGGATTATTTAAGTATTCAACTTCCTCTTCTGTTAATCTGGACAATTTATATATTTTTTAAAAGATTCATCCATCTCACTTAAGTTGTCAAATTTGTGGGCATACAGTCAGGCAAAGGAATATCCAATTAATTTATTAATTTCCTTCTCGTTGTAGGTGAGTTACCCCTTTTAATTTTTGGTGCCAGAGGTTTATTAACTTGGCATCACATTGGACCCTTCATTTTTTCTAACTACATATGAAGTCAGCTGTCAAATCTTACTATATTAACCTTCACAATATCTCTCCCAGTCTATATCTTCTCTTTGCTCATATAGGCAGCTCCAACATCAGAATATTGTATTCTAAATTATTATGTCAGGGGAGCACTTCTCTAATCAATAGTAATTTAGAGCATTTTTTTCATATGACTACAAATAGCTTTAATTTATTCCTCTGAAAACTGCCTGTTCTCTGGATATGGAAGGCATTTTGCCTTAAAAGATCATTGGGGATTTTTTAGGTCCTTGCATTACAATGAAGTTCTAAGTCTACAAGAAAAAATCCTCACACACTGTGGTTGTTACTATGTTCAGAGTTCTACTGGTTCTATTCCTTTCACTCAGCATCAGTTCATATAAGTCTTTCCAGGCCTCACTGAAGTCTTACACTTCATCATTTCTTATAGCACAATAGTATTCCATTACATTCCTAAGTCATAATTTATTCAGCCGTTGCCCAATTGATGGACATCCTCTTGATTTCCAGTTTATAGTCACCACAAAGAGTACTGCTATAAATATTTTTGTATATGTGGGACCTTACCTCATTTTTATGATCTCTTGGGGATACAGTCCTAGAAGTGGTATTGCTGGGTCAAAGAGTTTGTACATTTTTGTAGCCCTTTGGGCATAGTTCCAAATTGCTCTCCAGAACGGTTGGATCAGCTCACAGCTTCACCAACAATGAATTAGTGTTCCAACTCTCCCACCTCTTCTCCAACATTTAGCATCTTCCTGTTCTGTCATGTTAGTCAATCTGATAGGTGTGATGTGGTACCTCAGAGTTATTTTGATTTGCACCTCTCTAATCAATAGTAATTTAGAGCATTTTTTCATGTGACTACAGACAGCTTAAATTTCTTCCTCTGAAAACTACCTGTTCATATCCTTTGGCCATTTCTCAATTGCGGAATGACTCGTATTCTTGTACATTTGACTCAGTTCTCTATGTATTTAAAAATGAGACCTTTATCACAGACACTAGTTGCAAAAATTCTTTCCCAGTTTACTGTTTCCCTCCTAATATTGGTGGCATTGGGTTTGGTTGTGCAAAAACTTTTCAGTTCAATGTAATCAAAATTATCCATTTTGTACTTCATAATGCTTTCTGTCTCTCGTTCTGTCTTTTCCCTTCTCCATAAATCTGATAAATACACTATTCCTTGCTCCACTAACTTGTTTATAGTTTCAATCTTTATACCTAGATCATAGACCCATTTGAATGCCTATTCTTGTGTACACCTAGTTTCCACCACACTGATATCTAGTTTTCCCAGCAATTTTTGTCGAGCAGTGTTTTTATCCCAGAAACAGGGGTCCTTGGGTTTATCCATGAATAGATTGATATATTCATTGACTACTGTGTCTTGCATACCTAGTCTATTCCACTGATCTACTCTTCTGTTTCTTAGCCAGTACCAAGTGGTTTTGGTAATTGCTGCTTTATAATACAATTTGAGATCTGGTAGAGGTAGGCCGCCTTCCCTAGCTTTTCTTTTCATCAGTTCCCTGGATATTCTGGATGTTTTGTTCTTCCAGGTATTATATTTTCCAGCACTAGAAAATAATTATCTGATACGTTGATTGGTATGATGCTAAATAAGTAAATTAATTTAGGTGGAATTATCATTTTTATTATATTGGTTCAGCCTACCCATGAGCAACTGATGTTTTTCCACTTACTTAGATATGGCTTTATTTGTGTGAAAAGAATCTTGCGGTTGTGTTCATATAGTCCCTTGATCTGTTTTCCCAGGTGGACTCCCAAATATTTTATAGTCTCTACCTTAGTTTTAAATGAGATTTCTCTTTCTATCTCTTGATGTTGGGCTTTGTTACTAATATATAGAAATGCAGAAGATTTGCGTGGGTTTATTTTGTAACCTGCAACTTTGCCAAAGTTGTTTATTTTTGCAAGTAGTTTTTTACTTGAATCTCTGGGATTCTCTAAGTATATCATCATATCATCTGCAAACAATGATAAATTACTTTCTTCTTTGCCTATTCTAATTCCTTCAATTTCCTTTTCTTCCATTTTTGCTACAGCTAACATTTCTAGTATCAAATTGTATAATAGTGGTGATAATGGACGTCATTGTTCATCCCTGATCTTAGTGGAAATGCATTTAACTTATCTCCATTGCATATAATTCTTGCTGATGGCTTTGGGCAGATACTGCTTACTAATTTATGGAAAGTTCCATTCATTCTTATGCTTTCCAGTGTTTTTAATGGGAATGGGTGCTGTATTTTGTCAAAAGCTTTTTCTGCATCTATTGAGATAACAATCATGTGTTTTTTGTTAGTTTTATTGTTGATATGATCAATAATGCTAATAGTTTTCCTGATATTGAAGCAGCCCTGCATTCCTGGTATGAATCTTACCTGATCATAATGTATTATTCTTGTGATAAGTTGATATATTCTTTTGGATAAAATCTTATTTAAAATTTTTGCCTCTATATTCATTAGAGAAATTGGTCTATAATTTTCTTCCTCCATTTTGGCTTTTCCTTGTTTAGGTATCAGAACTATATTAATATCATATAAAGAATTTTGGAGGACTCCTTCTTCCCAATTCTCCCAAATAGTGTAGTTTTAGAATTAACTGTTCCTGAGGAGAGGCGGAGCCAAGATGGCAGAGTGAGAGCAACGACTCACCTAAGCTCTCGGACAAACTCTTTCAGGTACCTCTGAAAGGAGAATCGGACCAAATATTGGAGGTGCGGAATACAGTGGGAGACAGGAGGTGACAGATTCAGAGCTAAGGTTGGACTGGAGGATCCAGGGGACGGATCTGTTCCGCGGGGGTGAGCCCACAGCTCACATCGCAGCATGGCCAGCACAGCTGGGGGAAGGGACCTGAGAAACCTGAGCAGTGGGTGGAACAAGAGGAGCCAAACCGAGTCAGTGAGTGCCACGGAGCACCAGATATCAGCGCAGCACTGAGACCTTCAGCCCGAAGATCAAACCTCGGTAAGTCACCTACTTGAACTTCCAGGAACCAGGATGGCGGAGTGATCAATAAATGCTCTCTCCTCCCTGCTTGATGATCATGAAAGAACCATAAAATATTTCCCCAGAAAAATCCCAGATCAGCCAAAACAGCAGAAGGAGGCCAATAGTCTCATAACACCTGAGATGAGGAAAATAGCTAAGGGGGGATTCCTGCTACGGTGGCAGAGGCAAACCAGAAGGACAGAGGACCCAGGGCAGGGAAAACTTGCATTAGGGCCCAGGCAAGCCTCAGCACCAGGAGAAGAGCCCCAGGAGGGTTGAGAACATGCATTAGCATCTAGGCATGCCTCAGCTGTCCAGGGGAATCAGAAAGACAATAGGGCAGGTGGGATTACCAGCCCCTGAGCTTGCCTTTGCCTCAATTCAGCTGAGGAGATATCTCCTGTGACTAGACCACTCCTCCCCCATACTTAACAAGCTAAACCCAGGGCTGATTGGGGAAACACCAAACAAAAACCTGCTTTTAGCTTTTTCACACATCAGCTCAGCAAAAAGTTCTCTAGCTTTGGACTGAAGGAAGCAGAAGCCACAATGCTCAATCAACATCATGAAGAAAAAGCAGAGGGCCGAAAGAACCATAGAATCTTTCTATGGGGATAAGGACCAAAACACAAACACCAAAGAGGTCAGAGCTGAG